>OX453003.1:5000-605000 GCA_949699075.1 Asteroscopus sphinx
CTAACCTAACCTAACCTAACCTAACCTAACCTAACCTAACCTAACCTAACCTAACCTAACCTAACCTAACCTAACCTAACCTAACCTAACCTAACCTAACCTAACCTAACCTAACCTAACCTAACCTAACCTAACCTAACCTAACCTAACCTAACCTAACCTAACCTAACCTAACCTAACCTAACCTAACCTAACCTAACCTAACCTAACCTAACCTAACCTAACCTAACCTAACCTAACCTAACCTAACCTAACCTAACCTAACCTAACCTAACCTAACCTAACCTAACCTAACCTAACCTAACCTAACCTAACCTAACCTAACCTAACCTAACCTAACCTAACCTAACCTAACCTAACCTAACCTAACCTAACCTAACCTAACCTAACCTAACCTAACCTAACCTAACCTAACCTAACCTAACCTAACCTAACCTAACCTAACCTAACCTAACCTAACCTAACCTAACCTAACCTAACCTAACCTAACCTAACCTAACCTAACCTAACCTAACCTAACCTAACCTAACCTAACCTAACCTAACCTAACCTAACCTAACCTAACCTAACCTAACCTAACCTAACCTAACCTAACCTAACCTAACCTAACCTAACCTAACCTAACCTAACCTAACCTAACCTAACCTAACCTAACCTAACCTAACCTAACCTAACCTAACCTAACCTAACCTAACCTAACCTAACCTAACCTAACCTAACCTAACCTAACCTAACCTAACCTAACCTAACCTAACCTAACCTAACCTAACCTAACCTAACCTAACCTAACCTAACCTAACCTAACCTAACCTAACCTAACCTAACCTAACCTAACCTAACCTAACCTAACCTAACCTAACCATGAAGATTTAAGTCATTTGGAGTCATATCTGGACGCGGTCTTCGGTGTTTTAATTGATATTAAGTACCCTCCTAAGTATTTAGTAGCATAATTACTGTTTTATGTCATAAAAAATTATTCAGTTTTTCGTAAATTCCAGTTTTATAAAGAAAATCTTGTTCGGCGTTGATTACCAGCTGTCTCCGTCCACTGGGTTCCTCCCGCAAGACCTGGATACATCACCAGGTCACCCAGCTGCCGTCGTCTGGTGGTAGCGTCGCTGAACCTGCAAAATCTAAAATATTTTATTAGCTTTATTAATTAAAATCGTAAATATTTAACGTATTTGTACGTTCCGCGTCGGTTTACTTCGATTAGACTACTGAAATTATCGTTGTTTTCTTGATCACTGCGTAGCCTGGCTCACGACGAAGAGTTTGAGGGGTCGCACGTCCAGCTCTGACGTTCCAGGGTCAAGGGAACAGCCTCCGCGCGAAACACGTCACGCCATATATCTATATATTTATTACAAACCGAGGTAACCTTATAGGTGCATTTTTAACACTTGTATGAAGATTAAAGTCATTTGGAGTCATATCTGGACGCGGTCTTCGGTGTTTTAATTGATATTAAGTACCCTCCTAAGTATTTAGTAGCATAATTACTGTTTTATGTCATAAAAAATTATTCAGTTTTTCGTAAATTCCAGTTTTATAAAGAAAATCTTGTTCGGCGTTGATTACCAGCTGTCTCCGTCCACTGGGTTCCTCCCGCAAGACCTGGATACATCACCAGGTCACCCAGCTGCCGTCGTCTGGTGGTAGCGTCGCTGAACCTGCAAAATCTAAAATATTTTATTAGCTTTATTAATTAAAATCGTAAATATTTAACGTATTTGTACTTTCCGCGTCGGTTTACTTCGATTAGACTACTGAAATTATCGTTGTTTTCTTGATCACTGCGTAGCCTGGCTCACGACGAAGAGTTTGAGGGGTCGCACGTCCAGCTCTGACGTTCCAGGGTCAAGGGAACAGCCTCCGCGCGAAAAATCCGCCTCGCCCAACCCACCCTTTTGTCATTTTTAATCCAACCTATAAAAGAGGGTAAGAATATGAACTCCATACCATAATTTTCATTTCCGGCCATCTCCCTCAGGCTTAAAAATCCTACATTTTTCACTTCTACACCCCATCTCTTATACGTCTTTAACCCATTTAAAACAATTGTTTGTTATACTTCTTATATATACACTGACTGAGGTACTTTCTACCTCTAACCTAACCTAACCTAACCTAACCTAACCTAACCTAACCTAACCTAACCTAACCTAACCTAACCTAACCTAACCTAACCTAACCTAACCTAACCTAACCTAACCTAACCTAACCTAACCTAACCTAACCTAACCTAACCTAACCTAACCTAACCTAACCTAACCTAACCTAACCTAACCTAACCTAACCTAACCTAACCTAACCTAACCTAACCTAACCTAACCTAACCTAACCTAACCTAACCTAACCTAACCTAACCTAACCTAACCTAACCTAACCTAACCTAACCTAACCTAACCTAACCTAACCTAACCTAACCTAACCTAACCTAACCTAACCTAACCTAACCTAACCTAACCTAACCTAACCTAACCTAACCTAACCTAACCTAACCTAACCTAACCTAACCTAACCTAACCTAACCTAACCTAACCTAACCTAACCTAACCTAACCTAACCTAACCTAACCTAACCTAACCTAACCTAACCTAACCTAACCTAACCTAACCTAACCTAACCTAACCTAACCTAACCTAACCTAACCTAACCTAACCTAACCTAACCTAACCTAACCATGAAGATTTAAGTCATTTGGAGTCATATCTGGACGCGGTCTTCGGTGTTTTAATTGATATTAAGTACCCTCCTAAGTATTTAGTAGCATAATTACTGTTTTATGTCATAAAAAATTATTCAGTTTTTCGTAAATTCCAGTTTTATAAAGAAAATCTTGTTCGGCGTTGATTACCAGCTGTCTCCGTCCACTGGGTTCCTCCCGCAAGACCTGGATACATCACCAGGTCACCCAGCTGCCGTCGTCTGGTGGTAGCGTCGCTGAACCTGCAAAATCTAAAATATTTTATTAGCTTTATTAATTAAAATCGTAAATATTTAACGTATTTGTACGTTCCGCGTCGGTTTACTTCGATTAGACTACTGAAATTATCGTTGTTTTCTTGATCACTGCGTAGCCTGGCTCACGACGAAGAGTTTGAGGGGTCGCACGTCCAGCTCTGACGTTCCAGGGTCAAGGGAACAGCCTCCGCGCGAAACACGTCACGCCATATATCTATATATTTATTACAAACCGAGGTAACCTTATAGGTGCATTTTTAACACTTGTATGAAGATTAAAGTCATTTGGAGTCATATCTGGACGCGGTCTTCGGTGTTTTAATTGATATTAAGTACCCTCCTAAGTATTTAGTAGCATAATTACTGTTTTATGTCATAAAAAATTATTCAGTTTTTCGTAAATTCCAGTTTTATAAAGAAAATCTTGTTCGGCGTTGATTACCAGCTGTCTCCGTCCACTGGGTTCCTCCCGCAAGACCTGGATACATCACCAGGTCACCCAGCTGCCGTCGTCTGGTGGTAGCGTCGCTGAACCTGCAAAATCTAAAATATTTTATTAGCTTTATTAATTAAAATCGTAAATATTTAACGTATTTGTACTTTCCGCGTCGGTTTACTTCGATTAGACTACTGAAATTATCGTTGTTTTCTTGATCACTGCGTAGCCTGGCTCACGACGAAGAGTTTGAGGGGTCGCACGTCCAGCTCTGACGTTCCAGGGTCAAGGGAACAGCCTCCGCGCGAAAAATCCGCCTCGCCCAACCCACCCTTTTGTCATTTTTAATCCAACCTATAAAAGAGGGTAAGAATATGAACTCCATACCATAATTTTCATTTCCGGCCATCTCCCTCAGGCTTAAAAATCCTACATTTTTCACTTCTACACCCCATCTCTTATACGTCTTTAACCCATTTAAAACAATTGTTTGTTATACTTCTTATATATACACTGACTGAGGTACTTTCTACAATACCTCATTGACGTCGGACTTGTTCGAATCCATATCCATACAAGATGATGGCTATACGCACACCTGTTAAGAGGCCGGCAAACCTGGCAAGCAAAAGCCCACCGAACGCCACTGAAGAGGCCGGACCCTCCACTCAAAGCGTGAGAAAAAGTGTAGGTGAATGGGAGGCCGGAAAAACCGACACATTAAAAAAGCCTCAAACCATCTCTGTCGAACCTTCCACTGCCTCGTCCACCTCGGTCGCTGCCTCGGATCCTCCGATCTCGGTTGAGCAGCAGAAACCGAGAGACAGGCTTTCCGAGGCCAAAGCGTGTCTAATGAAGATAAAATTTCAGTTGAGTGCTTCACGGAACACAAAAACTGAAATAAAATCTGAGATAACTTTGGCATCGGAGAGGCTGTACAAGCTCGTAAAAGAGGCAGAGTCCGCAACAAATAAAAAAAAGGAACTGCCTCAGGAACGGCTCTTGGAGCAGAAAGAGAGCCAGGTCGGGGGATCGGAGGGGGCTTGGGGGGATAGGGAATTGGTGGAACAGCTGGAAAAAATCACCTGGTTGCGCTCCACTCTGGAAGAGCAAGCTCAACTAGTGAAGGAGGGTAACCAGATGATTAAAGAACTCCGAGGCGATTTTAAGAAGCAGAAGGCTTTCCTGGAGTCACGTGACAGCGGCCGGCATGGTGATGTGGAAATCCTAAAGGAAATCCAAGGGTTAAGGGAGACCACCCAGGAGATGGGAAGACAGGTATCGGAGAGGAGGGTGGAAGCCCCCACTTTCTCAGAAGCCTTAACCACACCCTCAATCTCATGGGCGGAGAAACCTAAACACTCCATCATCGTGTCGTCCGAGGTCACGATGGACACCAGTACGGAGGTCATCGGCAGAGTAAGGGAGGCGCTGGACGCAAAGAAGAGCGGTCTGCAGGTTGATAGGGTCCGAAAGGTTAGGGATAGGAAGGTAATCCTTAGTTTTAACACTAAGGCGGAATTGGCAAAATCAACGGCCCAATTAAAGATGGACAAAAACCTGAAAGTGGAAGAGGCTCAAAACAGAAACCCACTGGTAATAATTAAGGACCTCCTATCCTATAACAGTAATGAGGACATTCAGACCGCTCTAAAGACACAAAACACTCGGCTGTTGGGTGACCTGACGACCGACGAGGCATCAGTCACGATTAAATACCGTAGGAGAGCGCGAAACTCACTCGAGAATCACGTCATCCTGCAGGTCACACCAAAAATGTGGCAGAGGCTTACGTCGGCCGGCAGGATCTACATAGATCTGCAGAGTGTGAGAGTCTACGACCAGACGCCTCTTATCCAGTGCACAAGATGCCTAGCATATGGACATGGGAGGAAACTCTGTACAGAGACCGCGGACTTGTGCACATATTGTGGAGGGCCTCATTTAAAGGCGGAGTGCCCGAGAGTGGAAATGGGTGATCGACCGTCTTGCAAAAACTGTGTGAAAGAAAAGAATGTGGACACAGGCCATACCGCCTATAGTATGGAGTGCCAGGTGCGAAAGAAATGGGATGCGATATCGCGAGCGGCAGTAGCGTATTGCTAAGGTGGTCCCAAGCGCTCCTCAGACGAATACAGCCCCAGTATACATAGCAGCGCAGGCAAACCTTCAAAGGAAAGACCTCGCAACCAGCGAACTTATGCTCGAGGCTGCAAAGCGAAAAATCGCCTTTGCTCTGGTCCAGGAGCCATATGTGGGTGGTATTAAGGCAATGAAGTCGTACGGGGGGGCAAGGGTCTACCAGAATGCTAATCGCAGTGAGGGCACTGTGAAGTCAGCGATAGTGGTGTTCGATAGTAATATCGACGTCACACAGTGTCCAAAGTTCACCACCAACAACATCGTGGTGGTGAAGCTGCAAACAAGCGAGTGGGAGATGCTTGCCGTCTCGTACTATTTTGAGCCTGATAAGCCCATTGGCCCATATTTGGACCACATAACGAGAGCCATGAATGAGCTAAAGCCCAAGAAAGCCATCATTGGCGGTGATGCCAATGCAAAAAGCATATGGTGGGGAAGTACTGTCATCGATGATAGGGGAGATGAGCTGGCAGGAATGATTGGAGAACTTGGACTGCAGATATTAAATCGCGGGAACACACCCACCTTCGACACCATCAGAGGGGGACGCAGAATAACGAGCCACGTCGATGTGACGATGTGTACGGAGGACTTCCTAGACTTGGTAGACGACTGGACGGTTGATGAAGACCTAATAAGCTCGGATCATAACGGCATAATAATGAAAATTAAATTAACTAGAGGTAAAAGCATTTGTGTAAAAAGGACAACAAGGAAATATAATACAAGAAAAGCTAATTGGGAGCTATTTTATAAAGAAATGGACCAATTAAAGGTAGAAAATTGTATTAATAAAATTGAGATAGATCAAATTAATAGTAATGAAAATTTAGATAAAATGATAGAAACACATGCAATGGTAATAACCAAAGCATGTGAATTAGCAATACCTAGAAAGATAGAAATTCAAAACTTTACCATGCCGTGGTGGTCCGAAGAACTTGAGGCGATGAAGCACGAAGTCGCTACCAGGAAGAGAAGAATCAGATGCGCTGCGCCGTCCCGAAGAGAGGGTGTGATCTCACTGTACCTGCAAGAAAAGGAAAAATATGAGATAGAGGCGAAAAAATGCCAAATAGAAAGTTGGAAAGGGTTTTGTCAGAAACAAAATAAGGATGGAGTCTGGGAAGGAATATATAGGGTCATAAAAAATACTACGAAAAGGCAAGAAGATCTGCCATTGGAAAAGAACGGAAGGGAAGTAGGGCAAGAAGAATCTGCGAGGCTGTTGGCGGAAACCTTCTACCCCGAAGACATGGATGAAGATGATAGCCCATACCATCAACGGATAAGAGCTCTTGCATGCCGAGTAAACGACTGGAGCCATGAATAAAAACATGACCCGGCGTTTACGACGGAGGAGCTCATGTATGTGACGGAGAGCTTTAATCCTAAGAAAGCACCCGGGGTAGATGGGTTCACAGCGGATATTTGCCAGCGTGCAATAAAGAGCGATACAGACCTGCATCTCGCAATTCTAAATAAATGTCTGGAATTGACTCACTTCCCCACGATCTGGAAGGAGGCCACCGTGGTAGTGTTGCGGAAACCTGGAAAGGATAACTACGCCAGCCCAAAGTCATACAGACCGATCGGACTGCTCCCGGTAATGGGAAAAATATTGGAAAAGATGTTGGTCAGAAGACTGAGATGGTACCTGACACCCCGAACGAGTCCCCGCCAGTACGGCTTTATGCCGCAACGTAGCACGGAAGACTCCCTCTATGACCTGATGGCACACGTGAGGAGCAAACTCCAAGAGAGGAAGCTAATCACGATGGTGTCACTTGATATAGAGGGAGCCTTCGACAGTGCTTGGTGGCCAGCCATTAAGGTCAGACTGGCGGAGGAACAGTGCCCGGTGAACCTCAGGAGGATGATAGCCAGCTATCTAAGCGACCGTCAGGTCCGGGTACGATATGCTGGCCATGAGTTCATCAAGGGCACTAACAAAGGGTGTGTTCAGGGATCGATAGGTGGCCCCGTCTTATGGAATCTCCTATTGGACCCATTACTGAGGAGCTTTACGCAGAGAGGCGATTACTGCCAGGCCTTTGCGGATGACGTAGTGCTGGTGTTTTCGGGGGAAACAGCCCTGGACATCGAACGACAAGCGAATGCCGCTCTCGAGCATGCTCGGGAGTGGGGTGTCATGAACAAACTTAAGTTCGCACCACACAAAACATGTGCTATGGTCATAACAAGAAAACTTAAGTATGACACGCCACTCTTGACCATGGGCGGGATCGGCATATCGATGTCCGACGAAATAAAGATCCTGGGGCTCACGATAGACAGCGGGTTGAAGTTCAATGCCCACACTGCAAACATTTGTAGGAAGGCAGGGAACGTCAGCAAGCAACTGTCGAGGGCCGCCAGGGCCAGTTGGGGCCTCCACCCGGAGGTTGTCCGCATTATATACACCGCCACGGTGGAACCCTTGGTCACATACGCGGCTAGCGTGTGGGCACCTGCAACGAAGAAAGCATGTGTGCAGAGGCACCTTAATGCCGTGCAGAGGGCCTTTGTCCAAAAGATATGCAAAGCTTACAGGACAGTGTCCCTAAACGCCGCCTTGGTGCTGGCTGGGATACTCCCACTTGACATTCGAATAAGAGAAGCTGCGTCTCTCTACGAGGCCAAGAGGGGGGTGCCCCAGCTAGCACTGGGGGGAGTTGATGTGGAACGAATGACTCCGGTGTCAGATGCCCCGCATCCAGCAGAGCAGACAAGCCTGGAGTTCGTCAGCCTGATGGACGAGGAACTTTTCAAAAACCATAGCAATTTTGCTATACGGATCTTCACGGACGGTAGCAAAATTGAGGGCAAGGTCGGCGCTGCGTATTCCGTATGGAATAGCAGTGCTGAGACCAAGGCAGTCAAGATCAAACTACCGTCCTATTGTACCGTCTATCAGGCGGAACTCCTGGCTCTATGCAGAGCTACAGGAGAAATCCTAAATAATGGGGAGAGCACCTTCGGTATATACAGCGACTCGATGGCGGCCCTCCAGGCAGCAATAAACCCTAACTCCACCCATCCCCTGGCCGTGGAAACAAGGGCCACACTCAGACGCTGTAAGCTCCAAAATAAGAGTGTGTCCTTGTTCTGGATCAAGGCCCACGCAGGGTTGGATGGAAACGAAAGAGCGGATGAGCTTGCCAAGGAGGCCGCCCTTAAACTTAAAAAAGGTCCGGACTATGACCGGTGCCCTGTTTCATTCGTCAGGCGGAAGATCCGATTGGACTCCCTTGACGAATGGAACAGGAGGTACAAGTCCGGCCATACAGCCGCTGTGACGAAGGTGTTCTTCCCGGATGCGGTGGCAGCATACCAAAGTGTACGCAGAATGGAGCTAACAGGCATATCAACACAGATCCTGACAGGACACGGTGGGTTTTCCTCATACTTGCACAGGTTTAAGTGTAAGGAAAGCCCATCGTGTATATGTGACCCCGTGGAAGATGAGTCAATTCTGCACCTAATAATAGACTGCCCAGTTTATTCCAAGAAACGGTATGAAGTGGAACACATGCTGGAGATGGAAATAAAAATTGAAAATATTAATATTATTATGTTAGAGAAAGAAAGAAGACGCATTTTTTTGGAATATTGTGTCCAAATAGGAAAAATAGTAGGAAAAAGAAATAAATAGGTGTACGAAAAATTGCTAGAATAAAATTATAATAAGGAATGTGTGTAAACCCTAATATTAAGTTAGTAAAAATAAAATAAAAATTAAAATTGTAAGAATTAAATAAGAATAAGGAATGTGATGTAAACCCTAATATTAAGTTACTAAAAATAAAAAATGAATGAAAATGAAAATTAAAAACAAACAAGGTCTCGGATAATGTCCGAGGAGGATCTTGATTTATACAAAAAAAAAAAAAAAAAAAAAAAACCTAACCTAACCTAATTTGTTTTTTTAATCGTTGCATAGCTTGGCTCACTACGAACTGTTCGTGCTGACGCACGTTCAGCTACGACCTTCCAGGGCCGAGGAATCTGCCGCCGTGTGAAAAATATTCCCACGGTATTGTCCGTAAATTAAATTAAATTTTTATTTTACAGTCTTTTTTGCGAACATTTAGTCGCAAATACTACGGTAGTGCGATTTTTTTTTTTAATCGTTGCATAGCTTGGCTCACTACAAACGGTTCGTGGTGTGGCACGTTCAGCTACGACCTTCCAGGGCTGAGGAATCTGCCTCCGTGTGAAAAATATTCCCACGGTATTGTCCGTAAATTAAATTATATTTTTATTTTACAGTCTTTTTTGCGACCATTTAGTCGCAAATCTACGACCTTCCAGGGCTGAGGAATCTGCCTCCGTGTGAAAAATATTCCCACGGTATTGCGATTTGTTTCTTTAATCGTTGCATAGCATGGCTCACTACGAACGGTTCGTGCTGACGCACATTCAGCTACGACCTTCTAGGGTCGAGGAATCTGCCTCCGTGTGAAAAATATTCCCACGGTATTGTCCGTAAATTAAATTTTTTTTTTATTTTACAGTCTTTTTTGCGACCATTTAGTTGCAAATACTACGGTAGTGCGATTTGTTTTTTAAATCATTGCATAGCTTGGCTCACTACAAACGGTTCGTGGTGTGGCACGTTCAGCTACGACCTTCCAGGGCTGAGGAATCTGCCTCCGTGTGAAAAATATTCCCACGGTATTGTCCGTAAATTAAATTAAATTTTTATTTTACAGTCTTTTTTGCGACCATTTAGTCGCAAATACTACGGTAGTGCGATTTGTTGTTTTAATCGTTGTATAGCTTGGCTCACTACAAACGGTTCGTGCTGACGCACGTTCAGCTACGACCTTCCAGGGCCGAGGAATCTGCCTCCGTGTGAAAAATATTCCCACGGTATTGTCCGTAAATTAAATTTAATTTTTATTTTACAGTCTTTTTTGCGAACATTTAGTCGCAAATACTACGGTAGTGCGATTTGTTTTTTAAATCATTGCATAGCTTGGCTCACTACGAACGGTTCGTGGTGTGGCACGTTCAGCTACGACCTTCCAGGGCTGAGGAATCTGCCTCCGTGTGAAAAATATTCCCACGGTATTGTCCGTAAATTAAATTAAATTTTTATTTTACAGTCTTTTTTGCGACCATTTAGTCGCAAATACTACGGTAGTGCGATTTGTTTTTTTAATCGTTGCATAGCTTGGCTCACTACAAACGGCTCGTGGTGTGGCACGTTCAGCTACGACCTTCCAGGGCTGAGGAATCTGCCTCCGTGTGAAAAATATTCCCACGGTATTGTCCGTAAATTAAATTATATTTTTATTTTACAGTCTTTTTTGCGACCATTTAGTCGCAAATACTACGGTAGTGCGATTTTTTTTTTTAATCGTTGTATAGCTTGGCGCACTTCGAACGGTTCGTGCTGACGCAAGTTCAGCTTCGACCTTCCAAGGCCGAGGAATCTGCCTCCGTGTGAAAAATATTCCCACGGTATTGTCCGTATATTAAATTAAATTTTTAGTTTACAGTCTTTTTTGCGCCCATTTAGTCGCAAATACTACGGTAGTGCGATTTGTTTTTTTAATCGTTGTATAGCTTGGCTCATTACAAACGGTTCGTGCTGACGCACGTTCAGCTACGACCTTCCAGGGCCGAGGAATCTGCCTCCGTGTGAAAAATATTCCCACGGTATTGTCCGTAAATTAAATTAAATTTTTATTTTACAGTCTTTTTTGCGACCATTTAGTCGCAAATACTACGGTATTGCGATTTGTTTTTCTAATCGTTGTATAGCTTGGCTCACTACGAACGGTTCGTGCTGACGCAAGTTCAGCTGCGACCTTCCAGGGCCGAGGAATCTGCCTCCGTGTGAAAAATATTCCCACGGTATTGTCCGTAAATTAAATTAAATTTTTATTTTACAGTCTTTTTTGCGTCCATCTAATCGCAAATACTAAGGTAGTGCGATTTGTTTTTTTAATCGTTGTATAGCTTGGCTCACTACGAACGGTTCGTGCTGACGCACGTTCAGCTACGACCTTCCAGGGCCGAGGAATCTGCCTCCGTGTGAAAAATATTCCCACAGTATTGTCCGTAAATTAAATTAAATTTTTATTTTACAGTCTTTTTTGCGACCATTAAGTCGCAAATACTACGGTAGTGCGATTTGTTTTTTTAATCGTTGCATAGCTTGGCTCACTACAAACGGTTCGTGCTGACGCACGTTCAGCTATGACCTTCCAGGGCCGAGGAATCTGCCTCCGTGTGAAAAATATTCCCACGGTATTGTCCGTAAATTAAATTAATTTTTTATTTTACAGTCTTTTTTGCGACCATTTAGTCGCAAATACTACGGTAGTGCGATTTGTTTTATTAATCGTTGCATAGCTTGGCTCACTACGAACTGTTGGTGCTGACGCACGTTCAGCTACGAACTTCCAGGGCCGAGGAATCTGCCTCCGTGTGAAAAATATTCCCACGGTATTGTCCGGAAATTAAATTAAATTTTTATTTTACAGTCTTTTTTGCGACCATTTAGTCGCAAATACTTCGGTAGTGCGATTTGTTTTTTTAATCGTTGCATAGCTTGGCTCACTACAAACGGTTCGTGGTGTGGCACGTTCAGCTACGACCTTCCAGGGCTGAGGAATCTGCCTCCGTGTGAAAAATATTCCCACGGTATTGTCCGTAAATTAAATTAAATTTTTATTTTACAGTCTTTTTTGCGACCATTTAGTCGCAAATACTACGGCAGTGCGATTTGTTTTTTTAATCGTTGCATAGCTTGGCTCACTACAAACGGTTCGTGCTGACGCACGTTCAGCTACGCCCTTCCAGGGCCGAGGAATCTGCCTCCGTGTGAAAAATATTCCCACGGTATTGTCCGTAAATTAAATTAAATTTTTATTTTACAGTCTTTTTTGCGACCATTAAGTCGCAAATACTACGGTAGTGCGATTTGTTTTTTTAATCGTTGCATAGCTTGGCTCACTACGAACGGTTCGTGCTGACGCACGTTCAGCGACGACCTTCCAGGGCTGAGGAATCTGCCTCCGTGTGAAAAATATTCCCACGGTATTGTCCGTAAATTAAATTTATTTTTATTTTACAGTCTTTTTTGCGACCATTTAGTCGCAAATACTACGGTAGTGCGATTTGTTTTTTTAATCGTTGCATAGCTTGGCTCACTACAAACGGTTCGTGGTGTGGCACGTTCAGCTACGACCTTCCAGGGCTGAGGAATCTGCCTCCGTGTGAAAAATATTCCCACGGTATTGTCCGTAAATTAAATTATATTTTTATTTTACAGTCTTTTTTGCGACCATTTAGTCGCAAATACTACGGTAGTGCGATTTGTTTTTTTAATCGTTGTATAGCTTGGCGCACTACGAACGGTTCTTGCTGACGCAAGTTCAGCTTCGACCTTCCAAGGCCGAGGAATCTGCCTCCGTGTGAAAAATATTCCCACGGTATTGTCCGTATATTAAATTAAATTTTTAGTTTACAGTCTTTTTTGCGACCATTTAGTCGCAAATACTACGGTAGTGCGATTTGTTTTTTTAATCGTTGTATAGCTTGGCTCACTACAAACGGTTCGTGCTGACGCACGTTCAGCTACGACCTTCCAGGGCCGAGGAATCTGCCTCCGTGTGAAAAATATTCCCACGGTATTGTCCGTAAATTAAATTAAATTTTTATTTTACCGTCTTTTTTGCGACCATTTAGTCGCAAATACTACGGTAGTGCGATTTTTTTTTTAATCGTTGTATAGCTTGGCTCACTACGAACGGTTCGTGCTGACGCAAGTTCAGCTGCGACCTTCCAGGGCCGAGGAATCTGCCTCCGTGTGAAAAATATTCCCACGGTATTGTCCGTAAATTAAATTAAATTTTTATTTTCCAACTTTTTTGCGTCCATCTAGTCGCAAATACTAAGGTAGTGCGATTTGTTTTTTAATCGTTGTATAGCTTGGCTCACTACGAACGGTTCGTGCTGACGCACGTTCAGCTACGACCTTCCAGGGCCGAGGAATCTGCCTCCGTGTGAAAAATATTCCCACGGTATTGTCCGTAAATTAAATTATATTTTTATTTTACAGTCTTTTTTGCTACCATTTAGTCGCAAATACTACGGTAGTGCGATTTGTTTTTTTAATCGTTGTATAGCTTGGCTCACTAAGAATGGTTCGTGCTGACGCAAATTCAGCTACGACCTTTCAAGGCCGAGGAATCTGCCTCCGTGTGAAAAATATTCCTACGGTATTGTCCGTAAATTAAATTAAATTTTTAGTTTACAGTCTTTGTTGCGACCATTTAGTCGCAAATACTACGGTAGTGCGATTTGTTTCTTTAATCGTTGCATAGCATGGCTCACTACAAACGGTTCGTGCTGACGCACATTCAGCTACGACCTTCTAGGGTCGAGGAATCTGCCTCCGTGTGAAAAATATTCCCACGGTATTGTCCGTAAATTAATTTTTTTTTTTATTTTACAGTCTTTTTTGCGACCATTTAGTTGCAAATACTACGGTAGTGCGATTTGTTTTTTAAATCATTGCATAGCTTGGCTCACTACAAACGGTTCGTGGTGTGGCACGTTCAGCTACGACCTTCCAGGGCTGAGGAATCTGCCTCCGTGTGAAAAATATTCCCACGGTATTGTCCGTAAATTAAATTAAATTTTTATTTTACAGTCTTTTTTGCGACCATTTAGTCGCAAATACTACGGTAGTGCGATTTGTTGTTTTAATCGTTGTATAGCTTGGCTCACTACAAACGGTTCGTGCTGACGCACGTTCAGCTACGACCTTCCAGGGCCGAGGAATCTGCCTCCGTGTGAAAAATATTCCCACGGTATTGTCCGTAAATTAAATTTAATTTTTATTTTACTTTCTATTTTGCGAACATTTATTCGCAAATACTACGGTAGTGCGATTTGTTTTATTAATCGTTGCATAGTTTGGCTCACTACGAACTGTTCGTGCTGACGCACGTTCAGCTACGACCTTCCAGGGCCGAGGAATCTGCCTCCGTGTGAAAAATATTCCCACGGTATTGTCCGTATATTAAATTAAATTTTAATTTTACAGTCTTTTTTGCGACCATTTAGTCGCAAATACTACGGTAGTGCGATTTGTTTTTTTAATCGTTGCATAGCTTGGCTCACTACAAACGGCTCGTGGTGTGGCACGTTCAGCTACGACCTTCCAGGGCTGAGGAATCTGCCTCCGTGTGAAAAATATTCCCACGGTATTGTCCGTAAATTAAATTATATTTTTATTTTACAGTCTTTTTTGCGACCATTTAGTCGCAAATACTACGGTAGTGCGATTTGTTTTTTTAATCGTTGTATAGCTTGGCGCACTTCGAACGGTTCGTGCTGACGCAAGTTCAGCTTCGACCTTCCAAGGCCGAGAAATCTGCCTCCGTGTGAAAAATATTCCCACGGTATTGTCCGTATATTAAATTAAATTTTTAGTTTACAGTCTTTTTTGCGCCCATTTAGTCGCAAATACTACCGTAGTGCGATTTGTTTTTTTAATCGTTGTATAGCTTGGCTCACTACAAACGGTTCGTGCTGACGCACGTTCAGCTACGACCTTCCAGGGCCGAGGAATCTGCCTCCGTGTGAAAAATATTCCCACGGTATTGTCCGTAAATTAAATAAAATTTTTATTTTACAGTCTTTTTTGCGACCATTTAGTCGCAAATACTACGGTATTGCGATTTGTTTTTCTAATCGTTGTATAGCTTGGCTCACTACGAACGGTTCGTGCTGACGCAAGTTCAGCTGCGACCTTCCAGGGCCGAGGAATCTGCCTCCGTGTGAAAAATATTCCCACGGTATTGTCCGTAAATTAAATTAAATTTTTATTTTACAATCTTTTTTGCGTCCATCTAATCGCAAATACTAAGGTAGTGCGATTTGTTTTTTTAATCGTTGTATAGCTTGGCTCACTACGAACGGTTCGTGCTGACGCACGTTCAGCTACGACCTTCCAGGGCCGAGGAATCTGCCTCCGTGTGAAAAATATTCCCACGGTATTGTCCGTAAATTAAATTAAATTTTTATTTTACAGTCTTTTTTGCGACCATTTAGTCGCAAATACTTCGGTAGTGCGATTTGTTTTTTTAATCGTTGCATAGCTTGGCTCACTACAAACGGTTCGTGGTGTGGCACGTTCAGCTACGACCTTCCAGGGCTGAGGAATCTGCCTCCGTGTGAAAAATATTCCCACGGTATTGTCCGTAAATTAAATAAAATTTTTATTTTACAGTCTTTTTTGCGACCATTTAGTCGCAAATACTACGGTAGTGCGATTTGTTTTTTTAATCGTTGCATAGCTTGGCTCACTACAAACGGTTCGTGCTGACGCACGTTCAGCTACGCCCTTCCAGGGCCGAGGAATCTGCCTCCGTGTGAAAAATATTCCCACGGTATTGTCCGTAAATTAAATTAAATTTTTATTTTACAGTCTTTTTTGCGACCATTAAGTCGCAAATACTACGGTAGTGCGATTTGTTTTTTTAATCGTTGCATAGCTTGGCTCACTACGAACGGTTCGTGCTGACGCACGTTCAGCGACGACCTTCCAGGGCCGAGGAATCTGCCTCCGTGTGAAAAATATTCCCACGGTATTGTCCGTAAATTAAATTTATTTTTATTTTACAGTCTTTTTTGCGACCATTTAGTCGCAAATACTACGGTAGTGCGATTTGTTTTTTTAATCGTTGCATAGCTTGGCTCACTACAAACGGTTCGTGGTGTGGCACGTTCAGCTACGACCTTCCAGGGCTGAGGAATCTGCCTCCGTGTGAAAAATATTCCCACGGTATTGTCCGTAAATTAAATTATATTTTTATTTTACAGTCTTTTTTGCGACCATTTAATCGCAAATACTACGGTAGTGCGATTTGTTTTTTTAATCGTTGTATAGCTTGGCGCACTACGAACGGTTCGTGCTGACGCAAGTTCAGCTTCGACCTTCCAAGGCCGAGGAATCTGCCTCCGTGTGAAAAATATTCCCACGGTATTGTCCGTATATTAAATTAAATTTTTAGTTTACAGTCTTTTTTGCGACCATTTAGTCGCAAATACTACGGTAGTGCGATTTGTTTTTTTAATCGTTGTATAGCTTGGCTCACTACAAACGGTTCGTGCTGACGCACGTTCAGCTACGACCTTCCAGGGCCGAGGAATCTGCCTCCGTGTGAAAAATATTCCCACGGTATTGTCCGTAAATTAAATTAAATTTTTATTTTACAGTCTTTTTTGCGACCATTTAGTCGCAAATACTACGGTAGTGCGATTTTTTTTTTTAATCGTTGTATAGCTTGGCTCACTACGAACGGTTCGTGCTGACGCAAGTTCAGCTGCGACCTTCCAGGGCCGAGGAATCTGCCTCCGTGTGAAAAATATTCCCACGGTATTGTCCGTAAATTAAATTAAATTTTTATTTTCCAATTTTTTTGCGTCCATCTAGTCGCAAATACTAAGGTAGTGCGATTTGTTTTTTTAATCGTTGTATAGCTTGGCTCACTACGAACGGTTCGTGCTGACGCACGTTCAGCTACGACCTTCCAGGGCCGAGGAATCTGCCTCCGTGTGAAAAATATTCCCACGGTATTGTCCGTAAATTAAATTAAATTTTCATTTTACAGTCTTTTTTGCGACCATTAAGTCGCAAATACTACCGTAGTGCGATTTGTTTTTTTAATCGTTGCATAGCTTGGCTCACTACGAACGGTTCGTGCTGACGCACGTTCAGCTACGACCTTTCAGGGCCGAGGAATCTGCCTCCGTGTGAAAAATATTCCCACATATTGTCCGTAAATTAAATTAATTTTTTATTTTACAGTCTTTTTTGCGACCATTTAGTCGCAAATACTACGGTAGTGCGATTTGTTTTTTTAATCGTTGCATAGCTTGGCTCACTACGAACTGTTCGTGCTGACGCACGTTCAGCTACGACCTTCCAGGGCTGAGGAATCTGCCTCCGTGTGAAAAATATTCCCACGGTATTGTCCGTAAATTAAATTATATTTTTATTTTACAGTCTTTTTTGCTACCATTTAGTCGCAAATACTACGGTAGTGCGATTTTTTTTTTTAATCGTTGTATAGCTTGGCTCACTACGAACGGTTCGTGCTGACGCAAATTCAGCTACGACCTTCCAAGGCCGAGGAATCTGCCTCCGTGTGAAAAATATTCCCACGGTATTGTCCGTAAATTAAATTAAATTTTTAGTTTACAGTCTTTGTTGCGACCATTTAGTCGCAAATACTACGGTAGTGCGATTTGTTTCTTTAATCGTTGCATAGCATGGCTCACTACGAACGGTTCGTGCTGACGCACATTCAGCTACGACCTTCTAGGGTCGAGGAATCTGCCTCCGTGTGAAAAATATTCCCACGGTATTGTCCGTAAATTAAATTATTTTATTATTTTACAGTCTTTTTTGCGACCATTTAGTTGCAAATACTACGGTAGTGCGATTTGTTTTTTAAATCATTGCATAGCTTGGTTCACTACAAACGGTTCGTGGTGTGGCACGTTCAGCTACGACCTTCCAGGGCTGAGGAATCTGCCTCCGTGTGAAAAATATTCGCACGCTATTGTCCGTAAATTAAATAAAATTTTTATTTTACAGTCTATTTTGCGACCATTTATTCGCAAATACTACGGTAGTGCGATTTGTTTTTTTAAACGTTGTATAGCTTGGCTCACTACGAACGGTTTGTGCTGACGCATGTTCAGCTACGACCTTCCAGGGCCGAGGAATCTGCCTCCGTGTGAAAAATATTCCCACGGTATTGTCCGTAAATTAAATTAATTTTTAATTTTACTAATGTTTTTTTTTTTTTATTTTTTATTAATGTTTATTCAACCACTTTCCCCTTTTATCTCAAACTTATTCAAAAAACTAAACCCTTTTTTTCCACCCTAGGTGCGCCAGGAACACCATCAGTTACAGACTGGGACAATGACCATGTAGACCTCAAATGGACTCCACCACGCGAGGACGGTGGCGCCCCCATCGAGGGCTACATCGTGGAGAAGAAGGACAAGTTCGGAAACTGGGAGAAGGCGCTGGAAGTGCCCGCGGATAAGACCAACTGCACTGTGCCCTATCTGATCGAGGGACAGACTTATGAGTTCAGGTTGGTTGAGATTTAAGGCCCAAATCTACTCCGGGAAATCTCTCACTCATCACAAACTGTAGGGATTTTCGCAAAGATCGATTGATCGTTGTAGTAGTCATTTATTTAGCGTAAGCTCCTTCTAACTTATACAGAATGCCGTCCGGTTAATCATCAATTTGGAAATCATAGCAACACCGTGAAACAGATTAGAAAAAAAGTGATTTGTTTGCAATCCAAATAATCTGTATTTGGATTGCAAACAAATAACTTTTTTTATCAGAATCAAAATGTTATAGAATATTATTTTCAGTCCCATACACCACTGTAAGTTATAGCCTTAGCCCTAGTTTCGGGATCGAGTCACCCACGTCTGTAGGAGAGTACCCCTTTTCTGAATCCCTACACGTGATCCCTGGGTGGTGCAATTCAGGTGACATACTGATGATAGGCCACGGCCGACGGCTTGGACCACCGGGCAAAGACGTGCCGCCAAGCGACCTAGTCGTGTTCCGGTACGATGCCCGGTGTAGCCACTTGAGAGGATGGATGGAAATATTTCACTGCCATCTTCTCACCTTTGCTGGGCAAGTGTGAACCATCGTCGACCGTACCATCGCTTACCATCAGGTGAGGTGGCGGTCAAACGCAAGCGTTAAGTACAAAAAAAACCTCTAGCACATCTACCTAGTGCATTTATCCAATTGCACAGCCCACATCAACTGCAGCAAACTGGCGAAGATGTTCTTTGTTTAACCATATCTCTTTTCCTTCGTCCAGGGTACGTGCCGTAAACAAGGCCGGGCCAGGAGAACCCAGCGACAGCACACATCCGATAGTAGCTAAGCCCAGGAACCTGGCTCCGAAGATCGACAGGACCAACCTCATCGATGTCAAGATCAAGGTCGGACAGAAGTTCGGATTCGATGTCAAGGTCAGTATGAAAATATCACGATTATTGTTTTCATATTGAGAAAATATTGCAAACTAGCTTATGCCCGCGGCTTCGCCCGAGTGGATGTCGCATATTGCGCATCCCTCGGGAACTGTTCATCTTTCCGGGATAAAAAGTAGCCTATATGTTAATCCGGGTTATGATTTAACGGTGTGTCAAATTTCATCCAGATCCGTTCAATCCTTACAGCGTGATCGAGTCAAACATCCAAACAGTTTCACAAACTTTAGCCATTAACCATTTAGTCGCAAATACTACGGTAGTGCGATTTGTTTTTTAAATCATTGCATAGCTTGGCTTACTACAAACGGTTCGTGGTGTGGCACGTTCAGCTACGACCTTCCAGGGCTGAGGAATCTGCCTCCGTGTGAAAAATATTCCCACGGTATTGTCCGTAAATTAAATTAATTTTTTATTTTACAGTCCATTATGCGACCATTTAGTCGCAAATACTACGGTAGTGCGATTAGTTTTTTTAAACGTTGCATAGCTTGGCTCACTACGAACGGTTCTTGCTGACGCACGGTCAGCTACGACCTTCCAGGGCCGAGGAATCTGCCTCCGTGTGAAAAATATTCCCACGGTATTGTCCGTAAATTAAAAAAAAAAATTATTTTACAGTATTTTTTGCGCCCATTTAGTCGCAAATACTACGGTAGTGCGATTTGTTTTTTTAATCGTTGTATAGCTTGGCTCACTACAAACGGTTCGTGCTGACGCACGTTCAGCTACGACCTTCCAGGGCCGAGGAATCTGCCTCCGTGTGAAAAATATTCCCACGGTATTGTCCGTAAATTAAATTAAATTTTTATTTTACAGTCTTTTTTGCGACCATTTAGTCGCAAATACTACGGTAGTGCGATTTGTTTTTTTAATCGTTGTATAGCTTGGCTCACTACGAACGGTTCGTGCTGACGCAAGTTCAGCTGCGACCTTCCAGGGCCGAGGAATCTGCCTCCGTGTGAAAAATATTCCCACGGTATTGTCCGTAAATTAAATTAAATTTTTATTTTACAACCTTTTTTGCGTCCATCTAGTCGCAAATACTAAGGTAGTGCGATTTGTTTTTTTAATCGTTGTATAGCTTGGCTCACTACGAACGGTTCGTGCTGACGCACGTTCAGCTACGACCTTCCAGGGCCGAGGAATCTGCCTCCGTGTGAAAAATATTCCCACGGTATTGTCCGTAAATTAAATTAAATTTTTATTTTACAGTCTTTTTTGCGACCATTAAGTCGCAAATACTACGGTAGTGCGATTTGTTTTTTTAATCGTTGCATAGCTTGGCTCACTACGAACGGTTCGTGCTGACGCACGTTCAGCGACGACCTTCAAGGGCCGAGGAATCTGCCTCCGTGTGAAAAATATTCCCACGGTATTGTCCGTAAATTAAATTAAATTTTTATTTTACAGTCTTTTTTGCGACCATTTAGTCGCAAATTCTACGGTAGTGCGATTTGTTTTTTTAATCGTTGCATAGCTTGGCTTACTACGAACGGTTCTTGCTGACGCACGTTCAGCTACGACCTTCCAGGGCCGAGGAATCTGCCTCCGTGTGAAAAATATTCCCACGGTATTGTCCGTAAATTAAATTAAATTTTTATTTTACAGTCTTTTTTGCGACCATTTAGTCGCAAATACTACGGTAGTGCGATTTGTTTTTTTAATCGTTGTATAGCTTGGCTCACTATGAACGGTTCATGCTGACGCACGTTCAGCTACGACCTTCCAGGGCCGAGGAATCTGCCTCCGTGTGAAAAATATTCCCACGGTATTGTCCGTAAATTAAATTAAATTTTTATTTTACAGTCTTTTTTGCGACCATTTAGTCGCAAATACTACGGTAGTGCGATTTGTTTTTTTAATCGTTGTATAGTTTAGCTCACTATGAACGGTTCGTGCTGACGCACGTTCAGCTACGACCTTTCAGGGCCGAGGAATCTTCCTCCGTGTGAAAAATATTCCCACGGTATTGTCCGTAAATTAAATTAAATTTTTATTTTACAGTCTTTTTTGCGACCATTTAGTCGCAAATACTACGGTAGTGCGATTTGTCTTTTTAATCGTTGCATAGCTTGGCTCACTACGAACGGTTCGTGCTGACGCACGTTCAGCGACGACCTTCCAGGGCCGAGGAATCTGCCTCCGTGTGAAAAATATTCCCACGATATTGTCCGTAAATTAAATTAAATTTTTATTTTACAGTCTATTTTGCGACCATTTAGTCGCAAATACTATGGTAGTGCGATTTGTTTTTTTAATCGTTGCATAGCTTGGCTCACTACGAATGGTTCGTGCTGACGCACGTTCAGCTACGATCTTTCAGGGCCGAGGAATCTGCCTCCGTGTGAAAAATATTCCCACGGTATTGTCCGTAAATTAAATCAAATTTTTATTTTACAGTCTTTTTTGCGACCATTTAGTCGCAAATACTACGGTAGTGCGATTTGTTTTTTTAATCGTTGTATAGCTTGGTTCACAACGAACGGTTCGTGCTGACGCACGTTCAGCTACGACCTTCCAGGGCCGAGGAATCTGCCTCCGTGTGAAAAATATTCCCACGGTATTGTCCGTAAATTAAATTAAATTTTTATTTTACAGTCTTTTTTGAGACCATTTAGTCGCAAATACTACGGTAGTGCGATTTGTTTTTATAATCGTTGCATAGCTTGGCTCACTACGAACGGTTCGTTCTGACGCACGTTCAGCGACGGCCTTCCAGGGCCGAGGAATCTGCCTCCGTGTGAAAAATATTCCCACGATATTGTCCGTAAATTAAATTAAATTTTTATTTTACAGTCTTTTTTGAGACCATTTAGTCGCAAATTCTACGGTAGTGCGATTTGTTTTTTTAATCGTTGCATAGCTTGGCTTATTACGAACGGTTCTTGCTGACGCACTTTCAGCTACGACCTTCCAGGGCCGAGGAATCTGCCTCCGTGTGAAAAATATTCCCACGGTATTGTCCGTAAATTAAATTAAATTTTTATTTTACAGTCTTTTTTGCGACCATTTAGTCGCAAATACTACGGTAGTGCGATTTGTTTTTTTAATCGTTGCATAGCTTGGCTCACTACGAACGGTTCGTGCTGACGCACGTTCAGCGACGACCTTCCAGGGCCGAGGAATCTGCCTCCGTGTGAAAAATATTCCCACGATATTGTCCGTAAATTAAATTAAATTTTTATTTTACAGTCTATTTTGCGACCATTTAGTCGCAAATACTATGGTAGTGCGATTTGTTTTTTTAATCGTTGCATAGCTTGGCTCACTATGAACGGTTCGTGCTGACGCACGTACAGCTACGACCTTTCAGGGCCGAGGAATCTGCCTCCGTGTGAAAAATATTCCCACGGTATTGTCCGTAAATTAAATCAAATTTTTATTTTACAGTCTTTTTTGCGACCATTTAGTCGCAAATACTACGGTAGTGCGATTTTTTTTTTAATCGTTGCATAGCTTGGCTCACTACAAACGGTTCGTGCTGACGCACGTTCAGCTACAACCTTTCAGGGCCGAGGAATCTTCCTCCGTGTGAAAAATATTCCCACGGTATTGTCCGTAAATTAAATTAAATTTTTATTTTACAGTCTTTTTTGCGACCATTTAGTCGCAAATACTACGGTAGTGCGATTTGTTTTTTTAATCGTTGTATAGCTTGGCTCACAACGAACGGTTCGTGCTGACGCACGTTCAGCTACGACCTTCCAGGGCCGAGGAATCTGCCTCCGTGTGAAAAATATTCCCACGGTATTGTCCGTAAATTAAATTAAATTTTTATTTTACAGTCTTTTTTGCGACCATTTAGTCGCAAATACTACGGTAGTGCGATTTGTTTTTTTAATCGTTGTATAGCTTGGCTCACTACGAACGGTTCGTGCTGACGCAAGTTCAGCTGCGACCTTCCAGGGCCGAGGAATCTACCTCCGTGTGAAAAATATTCCCACGGTATTGTCCGTAAATTAAATTAAATTTTTATTTTACAACCTTTTTTGCGTCCATCTAGTCGCAAATACTAAGGTAGTGCGATTTGTTTTTTTTATCGTTGTATAGCTTGGCTCACTACGAACGGTTCGTGCTGACGCACGTTCAGCTACGACCTTCCAGGGCCGAGGAATCTGCCTCCGTGTGAAAAATATTCCCACGGTATTGTCCGTAAATTAAATTAAATTTTTATTTTACAGTCTTTTTTGCGACCATTAAGTCGCAAATACTACGGTAGTGCGATTTGTTTTTTTAATCGTTGCATAGCTTGGCTCACTACGAACGGTTCGTGCTGACGCACGTTCAGCGACGACCTTCAAGGGCCGAGGAATCTGCCTCCGTGTGAAAAATATTCCCACGGTATTGTCCGTAAATTAAATTAAATTTTTATTTTACAGTCTTTTTTGCGACCATTTAGTCGCAAATTCTACGGTAGTGCGATTTGTTTTTTTAATCGTTGCATAGCTTGGCTTACTACGAACGGTTCTTGCTGACGCACGTTCAGCTACGACCTTCCAGGGCCGAGGAATCTGCCTCCGTGTGAAAAATATTCCCACGGTATTGTCCGTAAATTAAATTAAATTTTTATTTTACAGTCTTTTTTGCGACCATTTAGTCGCAAATACTACGGTAGTGCGATTTGTTTTTTTAATCGTTGCATAGCTTGGCTCACTACGAACGGTTCGTTCTGACGCACGTTCAGCGACGGCCTTCCAGGGCCGAGGAATGTGCCTCCGTGTGAAAAATATTGCCACGGTATTGTCCGTAAATTAAATTAAATTTTTATTTTACAGTCTTTTTTGCGACCATTTAGTCGCAAATACTACGGTAGTGCGATTTGTTTTTTTAATCGTTGTATAGCTTGGCTCACTATGAACGGTTCATGCTGACGCACGTTCAGCTACGACCTTCCAGGGCCGAGGAATCTGCCTCCGTGTGAAAAATATTCCCACGGTATTGTCCGTAAATTAAATTAAATTTTTATTTTACAGTCTTTTTTGCGACCATTTAGTCGCAAATACTACGGTAGTGCGATTTGTTTTTTTAATCGTTGTATAGTTTAGCTCACTATGAACGGTTCGTGCTGACGCACGTTCAGCTACGACCTTTCAGGGCCGAGGAATCTTCCTCCGTGTGAAAAATATTCCCACGGTATTGTCCGTAAATTAAATTAAATTTTTATTTTACAGTCTTTTTTGCGACCATTTAGTCGCAAATACTACGGTAGTGCGATTTGTCTTTTTAATCGTTGCATAGCTTGGCTCACTACGAACGGTTCGTGCTGACGCACGTTCAGCGACGACCTTCCAGGGCCGAGGAATCTGCCTCCGTGTGAAAAATATTCCCACGATATTGTCCGTAAATTAAATTAAATTTTTATTTTACAGTCTATTTTGCGACCATTTAGTCGCAAATACTATGGTAGTGCGATTTGTTTTTTTAATCGTTGCATAGCTTGGCTCACTACGAATGGTTCGTGCTGACGCACGTTCAGCTACGATCTTTCAGGGCCGAGGAATCTGCCTCCGTGTGAAAAATATTCCCACGGTATTGTCCGTAAATTAAATCAAATTTTTATTTTACAGTCTTTTTTAAGACCATTTAGTCGCAAATACTACGGTAGTGCGATTTGTTTTTTTAATCGTTGTATAGCTTGGTTCACAACGAACGGTTCGTGCTGACGCACGTTCAGCTACGACCTTCCAGGGCCGAGGAATCTGCCTCCGTGTGAAAAATATTCCCACGGTATTGTCCGTAAATTAAATTAAATTTTTATTTTACAGTCTTTTTTGAGACCATTTAGTCGCAAATACTACGGTAGTGCGATTTGTTTTTATAATCGTTGCATAGCTTGGCTCACTACGAACGGTTCGTTCTGACGCACGTTCAGCGACGGCCTTCCAGGGCCGAGGAATCTGCCTCCGTGTGAAAAATATTCCCACGATATTGTCCGTAAATTAAATTAAATTTTTATTTTACAGTCTTTTTTGAGACCATTTAGTCGCAAATTCTACGGTAGTGCGATTTGTTTTTTTAATCGTTGCATAGCTTGGCTTATTACGAACGGTTCTTGCTGACGCACTTTCAGCTACGACCTTCCAGGGCCGAGGAATCTGCCTCCGTGTGAAAAATATTCCCACGGTATTGTCCGTAAATTAAATTAAATTTTTATTTTACAGTCTTTTTTGCGACCATTTAGTCGCAAATACTACGGTAGTGCGATTTGTTTTTTTAATCGTTGCATAGCTTGGCTCACTACGAACGGTTCGTGCTGACGCACGTTCAGCTACAACCTTTCAGGGCCGAGGAATCTTCCTCCGTGTGAAAAATATTCCCACGGTATTGTCCGTAAATTAAATTAAATTTTTATTTTACAGTCTTTTTTGCGACCATTTAGTCGCAAATACTACGGTAGTGCGATTTGTTTTTTTAATCGTTGTTTAGCTTGGCTCACAACGAACGGTTCGTGCTGACGCACGTTCAGCTACGACCTTCCAGGGCCGAGGAATCTGCCTCCGTCTGAAAAATATTCCCACGGTATTGTCCGTAAATTAAATTAAATTTTTATTTTACAGTCTTTTTTGCGACCATTTAGTCGCAAATACTACGGTAGTGCAATTTGTTTTTTTAATCGTTGCATAGCTTGGCTCACTACAAACGGTTCGTGCTGACGCACGTTCAGCTACGACATTTCAGGGCCGAGGAATCTTCCTCCGTGTGAAAAATATTCCCACGGTATTGTCCGTAAATTAAATTAAATTTTTATTTTACAGTATTTTTTGCGACCATTTAGTCGCAAATACTACGGTAGTGCGATTTGTTTTTTTAATCGTTGTATAGCTTGGCTCACAACGAACGGTTCGTGCTGACGCACGTTCAGCTACGACCTTCCAGGGCCGAGGAATCTGCCTCCGTGTGAAAAATATTCCCACGGTATTGTCCGTAAATTAAATTAAATTTTTATTTTACAGTCTTTTTTGCGACCATTTAGTCGCAAATACTACGGTAGTGCAATTTGTTTTTTTAATCGTTGCATAGCTTGGCTCACTATGAACGTTTCGTGCTGACGCACGTTCAGCTACGACCTTCCAAGGCCGAGGAATCTGCCTCCGTGTGAAAAATATTCCCACGGTATTGTCCGTAAATTAAATTAATTTTTTATTTTACAGTCTTTTTTGCGACCATTTAGTCGCAAATACTACGGTAGTGCGATTTGTTTTTTTAATCGTTGCATAGCTTGGCTCACTACGAACGGTTCGTGCTGACGCACGTTCAGCTACGACCTTCCAGGGCCGAGGAATCTGCCTCCGTGTGAAAAATATTCCCACGGTATTGTCCGTAAATTAAATTAAATTTTTATTTTACCAGTCCATTTTGCGACCATTTAGTCGCAAATACTTCGGTAGTGCGATTTGTTTCTTTAATCGTTGCATAGCTTGGCTCACTATGAACGGTTCGTGCTGACGCACGTACAGCTACGGCCTTCCAGGGCCGAGGAATCTGCCTCCGTGTGAAAAATATTCCCACGGTATTGTCCGTAAATTAAATCAAATTTTTATTTTACAGTCTTTTTTGCGACCATTTAGTCGCAAATACTACGGTAGTGCGATTTTTTTTTTAATCGTTGCATAGCTTGGCTCACTACGAACGTTTCGTGCTGACGCACGTTCAGCTACGACCTTTCAGGGCCGAGGAATCTGCCTCCGTGTGAAAAATATTCCCACGGTATTGTCCGTAAATTAAATTAAATTTTTATTTTACAGTCTTTTTTGCGACCATTTAGTCGCAAATACTACGGTAGTGCGATTTTTTTTTTAATCGTTGCATAGCTTGGCTCACTACGAACGGTTCGTTCTGACGCACGTTCAGCGACGGCCTTCCAGGGCCGAGGAATCTGCCTCCGTGTGAAAAATATTCCCACGGTATTGTCCGTAAATTAAATTAATTTTTTATTTTACAGTCTTTTTTGCGACCATTTAGTCGCAAATACTACGGTAGTGCGATTTGTTTTTTTTAATCGTTGTATAGCTTGGCTCACTATGAACGGTTCGTGCTGACGCACGTTCAGCTACGACCTTCCAGGGCCGAGGAATCTGCTTCCGTGTGAAAAATATTCCCACGGTATTGTCCGTAAATTAAATTAAATTTTTATTCTACAGTCTTTTTTGCGACCATTTAGTCGCAAATTCTACGGTAGTGCGATTTGTTTTTTTAATCGTTGCATAGCTTGGCTTACTACGAACGGTTCTTGCTGACGCACGTTCAGCTACGACCTTCCAGGGCCGAGGAATCTGCCTCCGTGTGAAAAATATTCACACGGTATTGTCCGTAAATTAAATAAAATTTTTATTTTACAGTCTTTTGTGCGACCATTTAGTCGCAAATACTACGGTAGTGCGATTTGTTTGTTTAATCGTTGCATAGCTTGGCTCACTACGAACGGTTCGTGATGACGCACGTTCAGCGACGACCTTCCAGGGCCGAGGAATCTGCCTCCGTGTGAAAAATATTCCCACGATATTGTCCGTAAATTAAATTAAATTTTTATTTTACAGTCTATTTTGCGACCATTTAGTCGCAAATACTATGGTAGTGCGATTTGTTTTTTTAATCGTTGCATAGCTTGGCTCACTACGAACGGTTCGTGGTGTCGCACGTTCAGCTGCGACCTTCCAGAGCCGAGGAATCTGCCTCCGTTTGAAAAAAAATCCCACGATATTGTCCGTAAATTAAATTAAATTTTAATGTTATGGTACTTTTGCGACCATTTAGTCGCACATACTACGGTAGTTCGTTTTTTTTTTAAATCATTGCATAGCTTGGCTTACTAAGAATGGTTCGTGGGGTCGCACGTTCAGCTACGACCTTCCAGGGCCGAGGAATCTGCCTCCGTTTGAAAAAAAAACCCACGATACTGTCCGTAAATTAAATTAAATTTTAATGTTATGGTCCTTTTTGCGACCATTTAGTCGCACATACTATGGTAGTTCGTATTTTTTTTTTTTTTAATCATTGCATAGCTTGGCTCTCGTACTGTTATGGGGTCCCAAAGGATTAGCTTTTTAAAAAAAAGGATATTTTAATTAACTAAAACTTTTATTACTTTTATTGGAAATTATCGCTAAGGGACCCTTTGGCAACCGCACTCGAGCGTGGTTCGGAGCAGACTGACTGTTCACTGCTAACTATCTATCAACTTAGGTGAACACTGTAGGGTCAGCAGTATAGGGGATGACGTTGCGTTAGGGGGTGCATTGGTAGGGTATAACACCTCCCCCGGTAGAAAATAAGCTTCGAGTTAAAAGGTCGAAGTTTATTTAAGTTATCTATAAGATCAAAGATTACGCCTGATGGATGGAGAAGGAATTTCAATTACTGTGTCATTTTCTACTTCTATTGTAGGCTGTTTAGAAAATTTAATCAAACTTAGTGGTTTGCGGTTGCTGCCAGGTTTATAATGGAAGTAAATCTTAAAAATTAAATACACAATTATTACTAAAACTATTACAATAATAATGATAGAGTAATGTGTCCCATAGTTGACTATGTGTGGGCTGGCTATAATTTTATCAGTGTTATCTAAAAGGGAATTTAATATTTTTTTATTATTTTTTAAATATAAGTCATCTAGGTCAATATTCTGCAAAATAGTTGAGGCGGGAGACACATTATCTATGAAGTTATACAGTCTAGTTAAATTACAACACCAATCATTGATCAGATTGAAATCTAGGCTAAGAGTAGAGGAACTAATGTTTGCAATTACATGTTTAAATATAAATTTCATGTTTTTTGTAAAAGCTGTGCACTTGTAAGGAATATTGAGTACACCTGTACCTAACACATTCAAGTCATACAGTTCACGACCGGGACAGTCGACAGATACTTTTGTTGGGTTTGATTGAACATAAATCCAATTATTATTAGATAAAGATTTCCATAGGCTAACACTTCCTAAAATACATTTTGTTTCACACTGCACTGGAATAACACTTATCACTTTTGTCATGAGTTCTATTTCGCAAATAGGGTTAACACTGCTCGAATACACGTTGGAAATGTCACAAATAAAAGTTTGTGAGGATAGCGTTTTGCTATTTTCTAGGCTATCCATAACGCAATAGTACGACTTGTCTCTGGTCATTGCTATATACTTATTTCTAGGTATTATCATACTGTAGGTATTCGGATCCTGGGCCTTATGTGGAGTCGGCAACGCTAATACATGATGTAAATTATATTCTATTGGAGAGACTAAGGGAATTCTTACTACAAAAACA
Organism: Asteroscopus sphinx; assembly: GCA_949699075.1. Lineage (NCBI taxonomy): Eukaryota > Metazoa > Arthropoda > Insecta > Lepidoptera > Noctuidae > Asteroscopus > Asteroscopus sphinx. The sequence goes on from OX453003.1 coordinate 34,887, forward strand.
ATTTTCTTATTATTATAATAACAGGTTATGGTTGAAACGTTCAATAATACATGCATTGAGTTTATTTCCAACTTGATTGGTAATTCTTCATTACTGTTTAAATGTCTAATATTGTCAGCAAGTTCTTGGTACAACTGCTGAGGTGTTATTATGGCAGGATGTAATGTATTTTGACTGCTAAATAAAATTGAAGTTATTATATCCTCAAGTTGAAAAGATAATGTTAATATGCTTGTTTCTAAGTAATCTAAAATTTGATTCATATAATATCTAATATTTTGTTCATTTGACATGTTTTTCACTGACATTGTTAGGTTATCAATAGCTATGTTCAAATTAGCTTCATTAATTTTAATTTTCCTTACAGTATTGTTAAATGATGAAATGACAGAAGTTGTGACCATAATATTTTCTTTCATTAATGTAGCCAATTTCTTTTGGTTATTCTGTATTGATTCTATAGCTTCATCGTATCTTACGCCATCGTCTTCGTCTAAATTTCCAAATATGTATTTTATACCGGTACCAATTCCTCCGATCCAAGCACCGCGTTTGATTTTATTATCAATTAATTCAGATATGGAAGTAAACTCTCTAACAATGTCATGATACTGTACTATTAAAGGTTGTAATGTACTATGGCATTGAGAGGTTTCTATTATTTTAGTTTCGGTACATAGGTTTAGAGCTGTATTAAGAACGTGTTGGATATTTTCTATATGTTGTTTCAAATGAGAAATATCTAGCGGAATCAAAACATTCAGTTGACCACTGTTTATTCCAATTTGGCCAAGGTAATCGAAATATAGTCCAGGACTCGAATCAATTTGTTGAATTTGTGCTTGTTGTCCTGGAACTTCACCAATTGTACTGAAACAATGATTGCATGTGGTTTAGCATCTAATCTTACTTAACTACCTAACAACTATCTAATTTTAGAATATGTCATATTTATGACCAAATAGGTAAGTACTATTTTATTGTTATATTACTATTTTTTTTTTATTACTAACTAATATTTATTTTCCTTTACAGGTTTTCTGAAGTCTCAGCGGGTTTGACTTCATCGTAATGATGTCGGACATGACGACGATTGATAAGCAGAGAAAGTGTGTTATTTCCATGTACTTTCACTACTTTATAAGGTCCCTTCCAAATAGGTGATAAGCCTTTCCTTAATCTCAAGTGATTTTTCAGGTAAACAAAGTCTCCAGTTTTATACTGTGCGGGACGAGTTCGAGTATCATAATATGTTTTGGAAGAGATCTTAGATTTTGCAATATGTTCAATTGCTTTTTGTCGTGAATACTTCAAGCGACTTTGGAGCATCCGAACATAGTCAGGATATGTTACACCAGGAGTTTCATCGAAAATCATATTTGGGACGTAGGGTTTTTTACCAAACATCAACTCATATGGAGTGAAGTTAGTGGTAGAGTGTACTGCAGTATTATACGTAAGCATGGCTGTATACACGTACCGGGGCCAATTTGTCTGTTCTTCATTGACGTAGGATTTGAGATATTCTTTCAGGGTTGCATGGCTTCTTTCCAGAGCTCCCTGAGTCTGGGGGTGATAAGGTGAGGCCCATATATTTTTGATTTTAAGGAAATCGCATGTCTTTTTGAAAAGATCTGATGTAAAATTACTGCCCTGATCAGTGAGGATCATTTTAGGAATACCAAATATAGATATGTGGTGAATAAGACATTCACTCGTTTCTTCTGCAGTGGTACTACGAATAGGATAGGCTGAAGAAAACTTGGTGAGATCGTCCTGCATTGTTAGGATAAATTTTAACTTTGCAGGTCCTGATTCTGGAAGTGGTCCGACTATATCAATAGATATTCGCTGACCTGGCTCAGTTGAAGTGCTGGTGATTTGCATAGGGGCACGGTTTATTTTCCTAAGTGCCTTGTTTTCTTGACACGATTTACATTTCCTTACGTAAGACTCTATGTCTCCACGCATCCCTTTCCAATAATATGTTTGTTTAATTCTGTTATACATTCTTACAGAACCTAAATGCCCAGCTATAGGGATATCGTGTTACAGTATTTGCTTGATTTCGTTTGGGGCTGGATATATGATGTTATTGTGGTATATTTTAATTTTAATTTGTGTATTGTGAAAGAGATAAGTTAACATGTTATAAATTTTGATAAAGGAATGTTTTTCAAAAGGATTCTTTAGATCGGATATACCAATTTCATTAATATCATTGAATATTATTAATTCATTCCTGGCCCTTTTTAGGGTTTCGAATATTTCAGGATACGAGGCTTCATCAAAATGATGGACTTTGAAGAATAACAAGTAATAGGTTTTGTCATTAAGGTTAAACCTTTGGAATGAGAAAAGTTCTTTCTCAGACGTTGTTAACATGTTGTTAACTTCCGGGTTGGCTAAGATTTCTTGGATATACGGATTAGACTCATCTAAGTCAATGGACGTAGGGATAAGGATTACCTTTGCAGGACATTTTAGAAGGCTTCCATTATATTCTTCGATTTCTGTGTTGAATGATACGTCTTTGTTAGCCATTGATTTGAGGAACGTTGAATAGTCATCTACTGGCACTTCTGGGTTTGTGCTAGTGGACGGAATAGGTTCAGGATGAGGTTGAGTATCAAGGGGTGTCTGTTCGGGCAAGGGATTTTGCGTTTCAGGGTTACTGTCCAGGAAAGGAGCAGAGGATTCAGCGGATGCAGGTAAGTTAATATCAGGTAAAGGCAAAAGCTCTTCATTTGATTCAAGCTGTGGCGATTGTAAGATGTCTTCGTCAAGATTAAACGAAGGTGGGGATACAAGTAAGTCCATTAGGTCTCTGTCCAATTCCTGTATGGTTTCTTCAACGACGGGATTTGATGTAGCAGGATCTGTGGGTTGGATTGGGTTTACTGGAAATCGAGATAGGGCGTCTGCATTGGCATTGATTTTACCCTTTTTATATTGGATATCATATTCGAACTCTTCTAATTTCAGACGCCATCGGACAAGCCTTGATCCTGGATCTTTGCAGTTGAACAACCATTGTAATGGTTTGTGATCCGTGAGTATCTTAAAACGATGACCATAAAGGTATGGTCTGAAAGTCTTGGTTCCAAAGATAATAGCAAGACACTCTTTTTCAGTGACACTGTAATTACATTCGGCTTTATTCAGTGTGCGAGATGCATAAGCAATTGGGCGATCATATCCTATGGGACCTTGAGATAGGATGGCAGATATGGCGTAGTTAGAAGCATCGCATGTCAAAAGAAATGGTTGTGTGAAATCGGGATAAGCGAGTATCGGTGCGGAGACCAATTTATCTTTTAAGGACTCGAAAGCGAGTTGTTGCTCATTCTTCCATTCGAAGAGGATGTCCTTTTTTAAGAGGGATGTTAGGGGTTTCGCCCATTTGGCAAAATCGGATATAAACCTTCTGTAATAGGAAACCAATCCCAGGAACGACTTGATGTCCTTTGGAGATCTAGGAACAGGAAATTCAGTGACTGCTTTCGTTTTATCAGGATTTGGCTTGACGCCACTTTCGCTAATAATATGGCCTAGATAGCCGACTTCCTTCCGGAGAAATTCGCACTTTTCGGGTTCCAACTTTAGATTGAAGCGACGGAGTCTGTCGAAAACGGCTTTCAAGTTATCGATGTGACGTAAGATCAAACGAATATATAACTATGTCGTCTAGATAGACGAAGCAACGGGAGCCCTGTAGGCCAGAGAGACAGTTATTCATTAATTTTTGAAAGGTAGAAGGGGCATTTTTAAGCCCAAACGGCATCCTATTGAACTGGAATTGGCCTTGAGGCACAGAAAAAGCTGTTTTGGGCGCGTCTTCAGCAGAAATGAGGATTTGATGGAAACCGGAAGTGAGGTCTAGCGTTGAAAAGTACTTGCTGTTGCCCAACTGGTCAAGGATTTCGGATATCTGTGGGATAGGATACGTTTCACCGATTGTGACGTCATTGAGCTTTCGATAGTCGATGACTATACGCCACTTGCGCCGGCCTTGGGAATCAGCTTTCTTGGGAACTACCCATATTGGTGAACTCCACGGTGAGGATGATGCTTCTATGATGTTTTGTGAGAGCATTTTGTCGATTTGAGTTTCCACCTCTTTCTTATGGTATTCTGGGAACTTGTACGACTTAGTATGGATAGGGATATCATTATTGGTTTTGATTTGATGGTTTAAAGCAGTAGTATATGTTAGTTGGTCGTCGGGTAAGTGGAAAATGTCGGAATAATGGGAACAGAGTTCTAAAAGGGCGTTGATTTCTTCCTGGTTAAGATGATCGATTTTTAACGAATTTATGACCTCTTGTGTTCGTTCATGGACATTTTCTTTTGGATTTTTCGGTATCTGTACAGAACAGGGATGTAAGGGTTCTATCTTTAGCTTAAGGTTTGCGTTGATGTTTGCGGGTACTTCGAATGTATTTACGGCTGTGATTTTTATTTTCTTATCGTTTTTTACTTTTACTATGTAATTCGCGATCAATAATGATTCGGATAAATGTTGATCTAGAATCACCCCTTCTTTTAATTCAGGGTTTTGGACTGTGCATTCAATAATCATTTCTGATCGAGGCGGAATAATATAAGTCGGATTGAAAAACTGAAGTTTCATATTCAAGTTTTTTATATGTAAAACGTCATTTACATAATCGATATTGCAGCCAAAATAGGTGAGGAAATCGGTACCAATGATGCCATCGTAAGGTAAGTTTATTTCTTTGATGACATGAAATTTATATTTTATCTGTTTATTTTCAGACAGCTGTAATTTTAATTGAAAGTGGCCAAGCGACGGAGTTGTTCCTTCGCTTGGTTCGATACCCTTAAGCTGGATAATTTCTTTGGTTAATATTGGATTTTCTGAAATGGAAGATTGCTTAAGTAGGCAAATGGCTGAGCTTGAATCAACTAATAACGTAAGCGGGATATCTGAAATTTGAGTTTTTACAAGGATGTGAGGTAATAGTTTCTTAGTAGTGTCGATATTAATTTCATAGATTTTTTGTGACACTTTCGAACTACCTTGGGAAATGGATTCGGTAGTTTTAGATTCAGTTGGATATTTACGACATGAGTTTCCTTTTTCGGGCTGTCTACCGTGTTGTATAACTCTGCGTAGTTCGGTGTTTCCGTTTTGGGGCTGATTACCCTGTTGTTTAACACCTTGGATATGAGACTTGAACAAGCTTCCGATTTGGGGCTGGCTACCCTGTTGTTTAGCGCGTTGGATATTTAATTCTGACGAAGAGGTGTTTCCGATTTGGGGCTGGTTACCCTGTTGTTTAACACCTTGGATATGAGATTTTAACGAGCTTCCGATTTGGGGCTGGTTACCCTGTTGTTTAGCACGTTGGATATTTAATTCTGACGAAGAAGTGTTTCCGATTTGGGGCTGGTTACCCTGCTGTTTAACACTTCGGATGAATGATTTTAACGAGCTTCCGATTTGGGGCTGGTTACCCTGTTGTTTAGCGCGTTGGATATTTGATTCTGACGAAGAAGTGTTTCCGATTTGGGGCTGGTTACCCTGCTGTTTAACACTTCTGCGTTTTTGTTTTGTTTGGGTGTCGCCTTTAATTGGCTGTCCCGTGCGACACCAATTCGAGACGCCTATTCGTTTAAAGGATCATCGGTATCATCTACTTCATCATAGCCCTCATTTTCAATTACTTCGGGCAGATCCTGGACATGATTAATTGTTTTATACATGGGATTGTTATGATTAGACCCCGGTGGTCTACTTTGTTGCTGTTGGTTACTATAACGAATATTATAAAATTCCCGTTTTTTACAATCTTTGATATCATGGTTTGTGGCCTTGCAATATCGACAAAATAGGCCAGATGACGGTGGAGAGCTCCTGGATTGTTGGAATTGTTGGGGGCTCTTTGACTGCAGGATATTTTGAGTTTTCTGAGCATTAAAAGGTCCTGACCTTGATTGGAAGCGCTTATTAAAATTTGCACTATTGGTCGACCTTGAATCTGATTGTGGGACAATCTTTTTATATAATGATTGTTGGATCCTCTCCTCTGATATTGCTAGGTTTGTAGCTTCATTGAAGTTTTTAGGGTTACGACATCTCACCATATTAGAAAGGCGAGGATGAAGCCCCATTAAGAAATGATGGAGTCCTAGGTCTTCCATGGCGGCAGTGCGCCCGGCAAGTTCGCTCTTTTTAGTATTACTTAGGGAAATCTCTGTGAGTAATTGGGAAATACAGGTCTCGATACGTAATGAATATTGACTTACATTTTCTTGCGGGCCCTGCTTGCTCTCCTGTAGGTCTGTGAGTAGGTGAGCGTAATGCTTCCTCTCGGAAAATTGAATTTTCAAAAATTCTCGTAGTTGTTCCCACGAGTTAAATTCTTTAATGGAACAGGCAAGCTCCGCTTTTCCTTGCAATTTACTTAGGATAAATTTGAATAGAATCGGCTTCTGATTTTCCGTGGCTAAATCATAAGCATTGTTGAAAGAAAGAAAGAAGAAGAAAGAAAAAGATTTTATTCTTGCGCTCCATTTGACGCACACACTACAATACTTATACATAATACTTTACCATTCCATGACAAATTAGTATAGTTAAAATTAAATTGACAACTGACAACACTGGACATAAACAATACATGATCTGTGGTTATTACGGTACATCATCGGTTTTTTGTTCTACATTATAGTCTGTGATTTACAGTTAGTCAATCATTAATCTGTGATCAAAACAAAAACAATAATAAAAATAAATCGTAGTGATTAGTGTAGTGTGTTGCAGTTTATTATGAAAGAATTTACAGTCTCTCGACTGCCATCGTAGGATTTTATAAATTTAAAGAGAGTGTTTAGATCCATATTGATCTGTGACATTGCTTTTGATTCAGTATGCGTATGCGGGGACAAAGGAAATGATTTCTCGGAATCTAAAGGCGAGATTGGTAACTCAGGAAGCTCGATTGTTAGCTTATTCGCTTCCGATTTAACTCCTTTAGGCATTACAGGAATTAATCACCATTAATATTTTATAGGATCAACGCAGAATACATACATTTACAATACAAATACACGGATAAATCAATTTAAAATTAATCACTATAAATTAACACGAAATTAATTAACGTTACGGATCTCTAATTTATTAACAGCTAGAACAATGACCAGAGACTCACAGGTAAGTTGCGTAGGCGGCGATAACGATGAGCGGAAGCCCGAGACGCATTCCGGAGCGATAAGACGACGTCTGCGACACTGAGTTCAGCTTGATGACACGACCCAAGGTTATAACTTTGGGTTAACCAACAGGTACACAGGAACTTGGAGTATGGAGATGGAGATCAGCACAGAAGATGATATTGGACATCCAGGAACTCGGTTTTGATGTTTTATTTCAGGATACTTTCAACATCAACTCGCCGAATTTTGCAGGATATTCAGGATACACAGGTAAGTAAAGTTAGTGCTTTCAGGATACTGCTGCACTGGATACACACACAGGACAGGATAACACTTCTGGGTAAGTAGCGTTTCAGGATATTTTCAGTCCACGCGCGATGCGGCACAGTTTTAGTTTTCACTGAGTATTTTATTTTATGAGTCTGTCTTTATTAGTATTAACGTGCACTGGGGATTTTCGTATCCCACCGCTGCCACCAAATGTTATGGGGTCCCAAAGGATTAGCTTTTTAAAAAAAAGGATATTTTAATTAACTAAAACTTTTATTACTTTTATTGGAAATTATCGCTAAGGGACCCTTTGGCAACCGCACTCGAGCGTGGTTCGGAGCAGACTGACTGTTCACTGCTAACTATCTATCAACTTAGGTGAACACTGTAGGGTCAGCAGTATAGGGGATGACGTTGCGTTAGGGGGTGCATTGGTAGGGTATAACAGTACGCAAAATACACGCTTGGACGTGGAGTTGCGGAAACCAGCCCGTTATACTATACTATAGCTTGGCTCACTACGAACGGTTCGTGGTGTCGCACGTTCAGCTACGACCTTCCAGGGCCGAGGAATCTGCCTCCGTTTGAAAAAAAATCCCACGATATTGTCCGTAAATTAAATTAAATTTTAATATTATGGTCCTTTTTGCGACCATTTAGTCGCACATACTACGGTAGGTCTTTTTTTTTTAAGTCATTGCATAGCTTGGCTCACTACGAACGGTTCGTGGTGTCGCACGTTCAGCTACGACCTTCCAGAGCCGAGGAATCTGCCTACGTTTGAAAAAAAATCTCACGATATTGTCCGTAAATTAAATTAAATTTTAATGTTATGGTCCTATCTGCGACCATTTAGTCGCACATACTACGGTAGTCGATTTCTTTTTTAAATCATTGTATAGCTTGGCTCACTACGAACGTTTCGTGGTGTCGCACGTTCAGCTACGACCTTCCAGGGCCGAGGAATCTGCCTCCGTTTGAAAAAAAATCCCACGATATTGTCCGTAAATTAAATTAAATTTTAATGTTATGGTCCTTTATGCGACCATTTAGTCGCACATACTACGGTAGTTCGTATTTTTTTTTTTTTTCTAAATCATTGCATAGCTTGACTCTCGTACGCAAAATACACGCTTGGACGTGGAGTTGCGGAAACCAGCCCGTTATACTATACTATAGCTTGGCTCACTACGAACGGTTCGTGGTGTCGCACGTTCAGCTACGACCTTCCAGGGCCGAGGAATCTGCCTCCGTTTGAAAAAAAATCCCACGATATTGTCCGTAAATTAAATTAAATTTTAATGTTAAGGTCCTTTTTGCGACCATTTAGTCGCACATACTACGGTACGAAAAATCCTAATTCGCAAGAACATTCACTCTAAAACTCAAGTAATGAGGACAGTCTAACCAAATTGTAATCAATTTTATATTTCATTTTATTATCATTGGATTGCATGTATTTTTAGTATATAAGTGATATAATTCATGTTAAAATGTTATTACCAAAATGTGAGAGGTCTTAGTCTAGGTCCAAGTGTGAAAAGTTCTATATTAACTTACTGCAAAGTGATTATGATGTTATTATCTTAACAGAGTCGTGGTTGAATGACACAGTTTTTGGTCATAAGATTTTCGATGAGAGGTATGACGTTTTTAGGCATGATTACAGTTCTATATCGTCTTATGATACCAAGAAGGAAGGAGGAGGCATCTGTATTGCGGTATTAAGGAAATTCAAAGCTTTGAGAAAGCGCAAATGGGAGTTTAGGTCTGAGGACTTATGGGTAAACATCAAGTTAAATTCAAATTCATTAAATATGTGGTGCTTACGTACCACCCCCAGTAAACGATGCCTACTAGAAGAATTACTGGATAAATTTACTGATGTAGTCCAAAATAGGGTCTCGATTATACCTCTTCGTTATGCAAATCATTCATATGAGGGCCAACCCTTCAGTAATCTAGAACTAAATGAGTCGGAAGTGTGTAAATGTTTAAAGCAACTAAAAAACAGTGGGGTTGGCCTGGATGATGTCCCAGCGGTTTTTCTGAAAGAGTGCGCCGATAATCCAGCAAGACCATTAATGCTCATGTTCAATCAGTCTCTCAGACAGGGTCGGTTTCCTTCTAAATGGAAGCCGATCACAACTGCATTTGAGGGCCAGTGGTAAGTTTAGGAAACATAAACGAACGATGAAGACATAGTTCTTTTATTGAGGTATTCGTTTTTTTTTTGAAATACACTAATTATCCTTGTTGAATCACAATTACTAGGTGCTATGGTAAAAAAAATATATCACAGGCATCGCCTCTGAGCCCGCTTCAGCTTGTAATCAGCAGCGCTCGTCACAGTTGTGCGTGTGAAGCAGTGCACGGGCGCAGCGGCGGTGGCCGGGCGAAGAAGATTCTACGAAAATTATTGTCGATCTAGCGGGAGGCGGGCGCGGGGCGCGACCGCCGCCTCACCGAGCGGCTAGAGCGGGCGCAGTGTTGCCGCATCATGCCCCAGCAGTGCCGGCGGCGCCTTCCGCTCGGGGCGCGTGCGGTAGCGCGGCGCGGCGGGCCTGGCGGGCGCGGCGGCGGCCAGCAGCGCCAGTGGCTCGGGCGGGGAGCGGGGCGCGACCTCCGCCTCACCGAGCGGCTAGAGCGGGCGCAGTGTTGCCGCATCATGCCCCAGCAGTGCCGGCGGCGCCTCCCGCTCGGGGCGCGTGCGGTAGCGCGGCGCGGCGGGCCTGGCGGGCGCGGCGGCGGACAGCAGCGCCAGTGGCTCGGGCGGGGAGCGGGGCGCGACCTCCGCCTCACCGAGCGGCTAGAGCGGGCGCAGTGTTGCCGCATCATGCCCCAGCAGTGCCGGCGGCGCCTTCCGCTCGGGGCGCGTGCGGTAGCGCGGCGCGGCGGGCCTGGCGGGCGCGGCGGCGGCCGGCAGCGCCAGTGGCTCGGGCGGGGAGCGGGGCGCGACCTCCGCCTCACCGAGCGGCTAGAGCGGGCGCAGTGTTGCCGCAGCATGCCCCAGCAGTGCCGGCGGCGCCTCCCGCTCGGGGCGCGTGCGGTAGCGCGGCGCGGCGGGCCTGGCGGGCGCGGCGGCGGCCAGCAGCGCCAGTGGCTCGGGCGGGGAGCGGGGCGCGACCTCCGCCTCACCGAGCGGCTAGAGCGGGCGCAGTGTTGCCGCATCATGCCCCAGCAGTGCCGGTGGCGCCTCCCGCTCGGGGCGCGTGCGGTAGCGCGGCGCGGCGGGCCTGGCGGGCGCGGCGGCGGCCAGCAGCGCCAGTGGCTCGGGCGGGGAGGGGGGCGCGGTGGCGGGGGCACAGGGCGCGTCGGCGGCCGCCGCCGCCATTGCGTCGCCGCGCTCCAGCGACCACTGACGTCGCAACGGACGCCGACCGTTGCCCAAGCACCTGGTGCAAGTTACTTGAGTTTTATTACACGAGGCGATATTCAGTTTAATAACACTTAGCCTGTCTAAATCTAAAATTCAGAGCGACCGAATATAATATTCGACCGCACTAACTACAGTCAGATTGTATACTTGTGTATTTCTTATTGTCAATCACTAGCAGAGTTTACGGTAGCTTAGCGGTACTGAACCAGGAGTCGCAGGTGTCACGTTGTAGAACGTTCCATAATTCAATAACACTAATCATTACAAACTAAATGTATTAAAAAAAAAAAATGTTTACAAAACTACCTTCAATCACAAATATAATTTGAGCCAGAAAAATAATCAAAGTCTATGTGAGTATGCGCGTATTCGCGTATCGCTTTCTGAAATTACTAAATAAGGAGCGAAGCGTTTATTTCGTGAGTCATCAGCGCATAGAAACTAGTGCGCACGCGTTCTTTATTCATTGCGTACTTATACCGTTCGGACCGTCTGTCGCCGACCCGTTGCCGCAAAAAAAAATTAAATTACAGCATTGTTTTGTTTTGAGGCCTATATCCAGTAGTGGACGTCTTTCGGCTGAAATGATGAATGATGATTGTTTTGTTTAGCAAACTGTATCGTAAAGAATTTTTTTAAATTGATTACAGGTGCATGTGCGTAAAGTCTGTCATTATGACATTACTTTTGAGTTCATATTTCGAATTTTACGATATGAGTGTAGATAAAATAAGATTACTTACCAAGGGGTAAGCTTTACCAACTGAATGGAATGCTAAATATTCAGTTGGTAAAGCTTAGGAAGAGTTATTGGATTTACCTATATCGTGAATATAGTGCGCTGTGGTCCGCGCCGGGCGCCGCCGGCGGCGGGCTGCTGTCGGCCGACGCCGCGCCCCACCGCTGCCACGCTGCCGGCCAAGAGCGACACTGAGCAACCACTCGTCACATCCACTAGCTGTGGCCGCTGGCCAGAGGACCCACCTTCCTTGTCCAGGGTGACGGCGGGTGGGGGGCGCGGGGGCTCTTCGGCCGGCGGGGGGCGCGTGGGCTCCCCGGCCGGCGGGGGGCGCGAGGACTCGCCGGCCAACGAGCTGCGCGCCGGCGTGCCGACGCTGGGCGCCGACGACGACTCGCTGTCATTCTCACCATCCACTTCAAACAACACTTCCTCAGATCTGGCGACAAGAGCAACGTGCGAGGATACCAAACGAGACACCCAAAAAATCTTATTATGAAGACGAGTAGATAAAGATGAAACTAAGATATAAAAAGTATGATAGTAAGCTTACTCTAAAGGTGGAGGCGTGGGCAGCGGCTTGTCAAAGCCGTCCTTGCCGAGCAGCCAGTAGGTGTGCATGGCGCCCTTGCCCTTGATCTGCGTGAGGCCGCGCGAGCGCAGGCGGAACCCGCCCGCCGCCGCCAGCCGCTCCGCCGTGGCGGCCGACACCTGGATGCGCCACGCCGCGCCTGCGGAGGGCTCTACGTACAGCGGCCGCCAGGGCGCCGCGCGGGCGGGGCGAGGCAGTACCGGTGGACTCCATGCGCGCGGCGGTGTTGACGGTGTCGCCGAACAGGCAGTAGCGCGGCATGGTGCGGCCCACCACGGCGGCGCAGCACGGGCCGCTGTGCAGGCCGCTGCGCAGGTGCAGCGGCGTGGCGGGCAGGTGGCGCGGCCGGAAGCGGCCCGCCAGGTGCAGCAGGTGCAGCGCCATGGTGGCCACGCTCTGCGCGTGCGCGCGCGAGCGCACCGGCAGCCCGCCCACCACCATGTACGCGTCGCCGATGGTCTCCACCTGCACACAGCCGCCGCTCATACCAGCTCTGACAACCACTCACTGTTACATTGTTGTCCAATTGCAACTATTTTCCTATTAGCTGTGTGCAAGATGGCGGCGGGGACAGTTTCAGTTAAATCGATCGCAGCGCACGCTGTAGCAGAAATGTAAAAAATATCAGGGCTGTGTTTTGTATTTCAACGCTAAATTCGCTGTCTAATTTCCACACTAATTCACTAAGAAGGAAATGCATCACAAGAATTATTGTGTTGTGAACTGCACAACTAATAAAAAGAATATAAATACAAGTTTCCTTAGAATTGGAACAAATAAATAAAAGGGTACTTAATTTAAAAAGGAAAAACCAAGTTACTGATCCATATAATTGTTAGAATTTTACTGATTAATTATAATAATTTAAAAGCAAAGTAACTTTACTCGAAATTAATAATTAAGGCACTATTTAGAGTACTTACATTTATAGATGATATTTTGTAGTGTCAATAAGAATAAGAATAATTTATTTCGCAAAAAAATACGGGTCCAGACAGATGAATAAAGAGTCAGAATTAGTTTCCACATATTTTGCCATAAGTGGCACGCAAAAAAATTTATAACAATATTAATTATAAAACTTTTTAACAAAAAATTGAACCGACGAAAACAGAAACTGAAAAGCGAAAAATAACTAATTATGAGTCGGCGCCAAACAAACTTTTAACAAGCAACGTGCATGCAAGTTGCAAGTGGCCGAGCGGAGAACGAATTTTTGGAAAGTTATTGTTTATCGTTAAAAATTTCACGTTGTATTTGATGTTACGTTGTTTTTATTATTTATTTAAAGTAATTTAATGATCTTCGTTGATTATTTGTTTGGCGCCGACTCATAATTAGTTATTTTTCGCTTTTCAGTTTTTGTTTTCGTCGGTTCAATTTTTTGTTAAAAAGTTTTATTCTAATTTTTTTTGTGGTTTAATCTAACTCCAGGTCTCCATTATGTCGTAGTGTCTAGAACTATATTTGTGTGCCAAGTTTCAACAGAATCGGTTAACAGGTAAGAATTCAGTGGTTGAACAAGCACTCATCCCCTGTTTTCCCACCCTTAGAGGTAGATTTTGATTTTGAAATTTAAATGGAACCAATTTCGAGATATACCCTATCCATTAAAAAAAGAATCATCAAAATCGGGCCACTCTGTAAAAAGTTATGCGTGGTCATACATAAAAAAAAATATATATATATACGCGTCGAATTGAGAACCTCCTCCTTTTTTTCGTCAGTTAAAAATCAGAATGTCACTGAAGTTTGCCTAAAAATACAATTTTTACCTCATATTAAATACCAAAACCAACCAACCAAGACCAAGACCAAGTTTGACGCTGGTATGTTTACCGTTTTGAAGATAGAGAAGGAACAAAAACGTTGAAAAAACTGTTTTGAAAAGGAACATGAACCAATTACAACGCCAGTCAAAATTATGTTAGCAACATTTCCGAACGCATTTTTTGCTACTTGTCAAGTGCGGCTGTCTTTAGTATTAAGCATTGAAGTATACCGACATAGTTTTATATATTTGTTCTGTTCACTAACTGTCGATGGAATACACACGCATCTTTTAATTGAGTCCAGAGTTTTTCATTTTCTTGCCTGATCATATACATTTTGGTCCATACGAACCGGATTTAAGAGAATCAGGATACAAGATCAGTTGCAGGCAATATTTATATTCGTTGGATTCAAGTTTTATGAAGAAATCGGAGAAGGTTCAAAGGTCACGGTGTCATTACAAAGGATTTTGGAAGTTTGACCAGTGCAGTGTTCCTATTTTCGATTATTTAACACCCAATTACTCTCAATCAGATAGTATTTAACGGTATTATTGTAAAATACAAAGGTTAGTAGTGAATATTATTATATTGTTTACATTAATTTGATTGTTTAAATAACCAGATTACTTCTTCATTAATCTGCAGTTAATCTGTTGTTATATAATTAAACTAAGCAGCAAACTAGGTTTATAGTGTTTGTAAACCATCATTACAAGTTTCCTTAGATAATTAACAATATATATTTTATAATTTTTTCAATCAAATAGATTCTTATTACCCACCTACATATTTTATTATTGTATTCCGTTGAGTTTTTTAGTAAGTTTTGGCGAATTTAATCAAAACTTGTTACATTATAAGTATTTTGTAGTATTCACGTTATCTTCACGCAGCTATTCATGTAGGTTAAGCAGCATTATGCAGTTTTTTGTGTAAAAATACTTAGATCATTATTGTATGTTCCATTCGAAGATATTTCTGTATATTGAAGTTCTATCATCACAGATATTATAATTAACATTTTGACACATTAACGTACATATTGATTGAGCACTGGCGTACTGAGCCAGAAGTCGCAGGTTCGAATCCTGCTCGTGAGCGATTTTTTCTTTCCACTATTTAAAATCGTTACAACATATTTTTATAATTTTAGGTGGCATTTAACAACACGCAACGTGAGTGTCACCGATGTTGGCAAAGAATTGTAAACAATGTTGGAAGACCTGCTATACTAGAGGTAAAACAGAATGCCCAGGAACTTCAGGATCCAGAGTACACGAGCAGCAAACATTCCAAGGCATTGTATCTTCAACTATTGCCAAAACACAAACCGCTATCGAATTCCAGAGGCGATCAAGATTCACATCTTCTGTGAATATAAGTTATATATCCCCGATGGTGCTAGAATATATAGACAACACCTTCAGAGCAATGTGTGGCATGAGCTGCCTCAGTTCTGCAATATTACTAATCACTTTACTGCACAACAGTTTAGTGACGTTAGTGACATGTTGAGAATGGCTTTACAGCGTCAATCTAGGCTAGATTTCAACGAGAGAGGTGCTTTGAGCAACCAGGCAAAACACTTTTGGACCGGACGTAATTGCGATCAGTTTGATGCCATATTAGAGCAAACACTAGAGCTGCGTTAGGTACATATCTGGACGAAACTACGAACCGGAGATTCAGATGAGAGACTAGCGACATTGTTTAATATGTCACGCTGAAAGCTGGAGCGTTTGTTGGCTATTGTGCGCGAATGCCTCATTAATGAATATGTCATACTGCACTTGGGAATAGACCATATAAATAGAAATGACGTGTTAGAAAGGAACCTCACTGTTCCGAGAGCATTATTTGGTAATGAAGAAAATGATAAAGCAATCGTAATATGCGATGGATCTTAGGTATATTTACATATATAAAAGTTGAACTTTTTATCTATATCAGCGGCAGTCATATAGTTTGCCTTAGTTCCAGAACTTGCTGAAGCCGTCCCTACTTGTCTGTTCTAATGGTTACATTATTGATGTTATGGGCCTATACGCTGCGACTAAGTCAGATGCGAATATTATGAGTGACATAATGAATGATGGTGAGAATCCATTACAAAGCTTTGTCCAAAAAAATGATGTCTTCATATTGGACCGTGGGTTCAGGGACAGCTTAGATGATATTTAAGGATGTGGTTATGAATTCTACGTGCCATCAATAAAATATAGACAAGAGACACAGCTGACCTTCACAGAAGATGTGAATCTTGATAGTCTCTCGAATTCGATAGCGGTTTGTGTTTTAGCAGTAGTTGAAGATACAATGCCTTGGAGTGTTTGCTGCTCGTGTGTACTCTGGAACCTGAAGTTCCTGGGCGTTCTGTTCTACTTCTAGTAGAGCAGGTCTTCCAACATCGTTTACAATTCTCTGCCAACATCGGTGACACACACGTTGCATGTTGTTAAATGCCACCTAAAATGGTAAAAATATGATGTGACTGAAAACGCGGCGTGAAGCTGCCCACGCGCACCACGCACCCCTCCCCCCGGGCGGGATGGAATCGGGGTCAGCTCCTCGTGGTCACCCCGTCACCGCTTGTAACATAAAAAATGTTATAATAAAACAAAGTTTAACCGGATTAAATCGCGTATATTATTTAAATTGGTTTCCCTGACGTTTCGAAAGCTTTGCAGCATTTCGTGGTCGCAGGTAGACTAAGATGACAAGCGTCTTTACAAGCGTCTTTCGTCTTTTTTTGTGTGTGAACATTCCCTAGACAAACCCAACCATTTTCTTCGATTTGATAAACCACAAGTTCTGGCGAAGGAAAACCGATATGTACCTAGAATGCTCCGTGAGGCTATTGAAATTAAAAAACATCCTAATTTTAATAGAGAAGATGGTTGGCAGCTACCACCTGTTTGGAACCCAGTCCTAAAAATTATCAAGACCCAAACAGCACGCAACACTGTAAAAGATAATGATATTGTGAGTGATTACTGCGTGCATCGAAACGATTTTAATTAATAATATTGTACGATAGATTAAAATAATTTTTTAGAAATATTTGTAAAGACGCTTGTCATCTTAGTCTACCTGCGACCACGAAATGCTGCAAAGCTTTCGAAACGTCAGGGAAACCAATTTAAATAATATACGCGATTTAATCCGGTTAAACTTTGTTTTATTATAATGTGTAGTGATCGCGAAAACCTAAGAAGTTATTATAAAAAATGTTCCTTTATATTATTTTCAACAATGATATAAAAATATAGAATTGTAACCGGGGGTCTTTGTCGCGGTCACACGGAAAATGGACAAAGATTTGGGACAAGTCGCCATAGTAAATATTTTTCGTCTCGTTTAGACCTACCTAACGACCCTACAGTGATTGCTATTGGAGCCGGTACCAAAATGCCCATTGTCCTTTAAATATTTAATATTAAAACTTAAACTTGTAACGTTTCAGTTTAGTTACTTGCTTCCCAAAATGCCTGATAAGGAAGAGACGCAACTGATCAAAAGGCGAGCCAGTTATAAAGGTCGTTTAACAACATTTTCTAATTACTTGGAGGATTTAGAGGATTCATTGATTCGGGTCCAGACTAACGAACTGCAATTACGAATCGGTAAGATCGAACTTGTTTATTCGAAATATGATGAGATTCAGTTACAAATAGAGTGTATAGCAGAAAATATTGATGCACAGTTATCAGAACGTAATGATTTTGAATCATTGTATTATAAACTTGTTGGGAGAGCTGAAGACATACTTTCTCGAAATAATGATGCTGCTAGTAGTGAGAAGTGTTCTCGCCTTAGCAATAATAAACTTGTTAAGTTGCCTACCATCCAACTGCCTAAGTTTAGTGGAACGTATGAAAATTGGTTAGAGTTTCGTGACACGTTTTCAAGCCTAATACATTCGAATGAGCACATTGATGAAATCAACAAGCTTCCCTCGAAGGGACAGCCGCCCTGGTCATACAATCTATTGAATTCTCAGCTTCTAATTATTATATTGCGTGGAAGTTGTTATGTGAGCGGTTTGATAACAAACGCCTACTTATTCAAAATCATGTTACAGCTTTAAGTAGTAAATAAAGAATCCTCTGATAACATAAAACGTATAATTGACACTTTGAATAAAAACCTGCGTGCATTAGAGTCCTTAGGTGAACCAGTTAAGTTCTGGGATACGCTGTTGATCCACATTGTTAGTCAAAAACTAGACTCTAAGACCTACAGAGAGTGGGAGGAGCAGAAAGGTAATTTAGATAAAAAAGAATCAATCACTTTAGATAATTTTCTTGAATTCATGAGAAATCGTGCAGATTTACTAGAAACTTTGGATTTATCTCGTAATCAGTCTAACCAATCTGATTCTAAACCAAATAAGCATAAAACAATGGTGTCTGTCAACAACAACACAACAGAAACACATAAAAATAAAATTAATGCGAGTGCTTCACAATTAAAATGTCCTACATGCAGTAATAAACACACTTTATTTAACTGTCCACAGTTTCTTGGTCTCAGTAACGAGCAAAGGCTAGAACTTCTGCCTCAATATAAAGTTTGTTTTAATTGTTTTCGGTCAGGACATTATGCAAATCACTGCAAGTCTAATGGTTGTAGAATATGTAGACGTAAGCACAATACGTTAGTTCATGTTGAAAGTGCTACACGTAAACCTACAGCCAGTGCTTCAGCTTCGTCCACAGAGGGTGACATAGCTGCAAGCTCATCTTCAGAAAATAAATCTAACACAAATGTTACGCTGCTGCACTTGTACCGACTTATCTTGACAATAAAAGTCAAGTTCTGTTTCTGTATTCGAAGCACCGAGAGCTGCAAACCGCTCTTTATGAGTCTTCGTATTTTAACAGTACCCTGCCTATACATATACGAGGTAGATCTATTTGTTAAAAACAACTTTCACCTATATGATACTCTTAATAGCACACGACACAAAAATAAAATATGCGGTAGACAACACAAAAAAGCAATATTGAATAAGAGTTTCCTAGGAATGGCACCGCAGATATATAATAAATTACCAAAATCAATATTAGACAGCATCGATAGAAATATATTTATGAAACAATTGATAAATCTATTAATAAATAAGACATCATTACATCCGAAAGACGTCCACTACTGGACATAGGCCTCCCCCAATTAAGGGGGGGATATGCCATAATCGCCACGCTTGGCAGGCGGGTTGGCGATCGCAGTTGGTTGGTTAAATACTCAGAGAACGCTGCTGCCCATCCTCTGGTGAATCCCTTAGGGCTGAGTTCGCGGACAATGAAATAACCACTGTTTGCAAAATCAACCTGTTATTCAACAACACAGATGTTTAACCGGGACGCGGGAATTTTCGTGTTCACGACTCCTATCCGATCATTGATTCTGAAACCGAGCGTTCTGGGAATGAAAGAACGAATGATGTAACACGATTAATCAAAATGGTAACTAAATGGCAACAACACTACGAAAAGAACGACAATATAAAACGGTTGCATATCAGGTAACTCTTCCAAAATTAAAAATCCTAGTATAATGCTACTCTATACATTTGACATATCTTTTTAATTTGGCAGAATAAGCGGTCTTGGTTGCCATAGCAACCAATTAAATACACCATTTTGATGTTTGAATATTAGGCCGCTTTCAAACTCGAAGTGTATCGGGCGGGTGCGTTTCTTGAAACATGATAAAATTCTGGTAGTTGTGCTTACCCAAAAGTAACGGTAACATTGTGCAGGTTTCGTGCGAGCATCGTTTATCAGCCGCATTCATTTTTACTTTGATTAATTATACAAAAATTATAAATAAATAAAATTACGTACTACCTCAATACGACAAAAACAATTATGTTTACACATCTTTCATAAGTTTTCTCAAAGCATAAGCAATATGTTTCTTTGTTTATGTTCGTAAAAGAAAAATGCACGCTCGAAAAACGGCAACGTGTTCCGGCCCTTATTTTATTCGGTTTTTATTGTAAATTTGACGAATATGATAAAATGCAATTGTTTTGTTATATTGGAGAGTAATAATCCTAATATTAATATTTCATGCAGCATAGAATCTTCTAAAATTACGAAAAACAATCAAATACAGAATATCAATGAATAACCTCAACAATTTCAACCATCAAACGTCAAAAATGTCATGTTTAAATACCCGGTTAGTACTTAAACGACGTCCCCGACTTCGATTAGAAAAATCGATTGATTACTGTGATATAACGGTTGGTTATCGTTGGTGAACACCAAAGTTCGGGTTAAACATCTGGTTTTTACATAAACATCTGTTATCTTCTTGGTGAACTTGCCCCTAAGTCGCCTTTTACGACACCCATGAGAAGAGATAAGGGTGGTGCTATTCTTTAAGTCCGGCACCACACGGACTATGACATAATAATTATATAAGACGAAATAAGACATGTTACACGTAAAATGAGTACCTGTCTGATAGAAATATATGATACTATTATGATATTGTAATTTTTTTGACATTGAGGTGAATGCTTTCGAGGTCCGATTTGTTTCTATAATATTTATAAGAGTTGACATAATTTTTGACATACCTACAATAATAATAATATTATATTCATCCATAATCATAATAATTTGTCTACTATAATATAATTTTGCATGCCTTAATTGGTAGAACATAGTGAACTGCACATTCACTCAACATCTTGCAATGTATATTTATGTACCTACTTTGTTCAGCAATAAAGTTTTGAATTGAAATGAATTTAATCTCAAGTGTCACTTTCTGGACTGATTCTACAGTAGTGCTGGGGTGGTTGAAAATGCTGCCTTGTAAACTGCAGCCATTCGTACGTAATCGGGTTGCAGAAATTGTAGAAAAACAAGTTCTTGTAACTGGAGACACGTTCGTACACATCTGAAACCTGCTGACCTTGTATCTCGAGGGACTGATGTAATTCAAATTCAAAATCTTGATTTATGGTGGTCAGGACCTCATTTTTTGAAACAAGATTCTGTTGAGTGGCCTTATAGTCCAGCTGCTGTGGAACCACTTCCTGAAACTTGCAGTGAAGTTTCTTTATTTACTACTTCAGTAAACCCGAGTCTATTAATTGATTTTAATCGCTTTTCTAATTTTTCTCGATTACAACGTGCAGTATCATATATGTTACGTTTTATTAACATTAGTAAAAAGCAACCACCAATCACTGTACATCTCAGTCAAGATGAATTGCAAATTGCTTTAAACTTACTTGTACAATTGTTTCAAATAGAATAATTCCCAGAATATGAACAACTAACTAAAAACCAATGTTTGCCAAAAGGTAGTCCTCTTAATAAACTTAATGTTTTTAGACAAAAATAAATTGATAAGTGTTGGTGGTTGCCTATCAAATTCATCATTTTCATATGAAAAGAAACATCCATTAGTAATACAGTCCACACATCGTTTTTCAAAATTATTATTTGAGTATATGCATAAAAAATTGATGCATGCGGGACCACAGTTGTTGTTAGCATGCATCAGAGAAACTTATTCGCCAATCGGAGGTCGAAATCAAGCTAAATCATGCTATCACCGTTGTATTCGTTGTAGTCGTATGATAGCTAAACCAATTAATCCCCTTATGGGAAAACTGCCACACCAACGCGTAGCACCAGGGGGTCTACTCCCGTTCGACGATATTCGATAAATCGTACGATTCATCGCACAATTTGCTACTCCGGTCAACCATCGTTCCCTTATCGCATGCGATGATCGTGTTTTGACGTTTGTTTTTCTCATCTCCGGTAAATTGTATACGACTATGAACCGTAGTCTATCTTAATTGTGCCTTTTTTATGTGCCTTTCTGCTGCCATCTTTATTATGTAAGTATCAGTCGGAACGAAAGTTCGTACTTCGTTTGTCGTTCGTAAAACGTGAGTAGACCTACTGGTGGTCATCCATTCGAGTGTGTTGGGGTTGACTACGCTGGGCCTATAATGTCCGCTAGCCGACAAGGTCGAGGTTGTCGAATTGTAAAGGTTTACATTGTTCTTTTCGTTTGTTTTACGATTTATCGTAAAACAAACGAAAAGAACAATGAACTGCCTTTAGGCAGTTCACATTGAACTGGTGGTTGATTTAACAAGTAATAATTACCTATCAGCACTTCGACGATTTATGTCTCGTAGAGGTAAGCCTCTACAATTCTACATATATATTCTGACAATGGCACATCTTTTGTAGGCGCTTATAACGAACTAGGTAATTTTTTGTCAGCTAATAACAGTTCGTTGTCTGGTGACTTGGCCAATGAACGAATCAATTTCATCAATCAATCAATCATTCAGGAATCATTTTATCCCTCCTTATGCTCCACATTTCGGTGGTCTTTGGGAGGGAAGTATCAAATCAGTTAAGTACCATTTAAAGAGAGTATTGGGAGATTGTCATGTAACTTATGAAGAATTATACACAGCACTGGTTCAAATTGAAGCCCTTCTCAACTCTCGTCCACTCACACCGCTGTCTACAGACCCCGAAGACTCTTTGCCACTTACTCCAGGACATTTCCTGATAGGATGCCCACTCACGTCCTTACCTTCAACGACCTATCAACCTACTTCAATTCCTCATTTGAAAAGACATGAGAGGATAGAGGCGTTGCGTCAACAATTCTGGACAAGGTGGAACAAGGAGTATATTTCCGAGTTGCAACAGCGCACGAAGTGGAGATCTTCTACTGCTGCTCTGGAGAAAGATCGTCTTGTTGTCATCAAGGAAGATAACTTGCCTCCATTAAAATGGCGACTAGGCCGTGTCTCAGAGATTCACCCAGGACGCGATGGAATATGCCGCGTGGCTGATATAAGAACTACCAGCGGAACAATCCGGCGAGCCTTATCAAGATCTGTCCACTACCATTACATGGAAATTCTGGTTGAAAGACAGTCTTTCAACGTCCGGGGGCATGTTTAGAAAAGGAACATGAACCAATTACAACGCCTGTCAAAATTATGTTAGCAATATTTCCGAACGCATTTTTTTTTGTATTAAGCATTGAAGTATACCGACACAGTTTTATGATAGACGGACGGACGGACGGACGGACGGACGGATGTACGGACGGACGGAGGGACAACGTAGCGAGAGTAATAGGGTCCCGTTTGGCACCCTTCGGGTACGGAACCCTAAAAAGCACGCGTGCGTTATAAGCTACATTATGAACCTAAAAGCGGTGCAATAAGAGCCACTTAACGAGCAAGGGTGTTGAAATAGTAGTTTATCTACACTCGTATCGTAAAATTCGAATTATGAACTCGAAAGTAATGTCATAATGACATACTTTACGCACATGCACCTGTAATTAATTTAAAAAGTTTCATTACGATACAGTTTGCTGAACAAAATAATGCGGTAATTTAATTTTTTTTCCATAACCGCACACTTCAGCCCAACTAAGGAGTTTTTAATGCCACTTCGACCCAACCAAGGAGTTTTCAAACCTTTTTTTTAGCAGTCGTACAGTTTGGCACCAATGAGTACACAAAATTCAGGGTGGCGCCACTAGAAATACATTGAAAAATTTTATCGTTTAAAATCGCGTTTTTGGCAAAACTTTGTATTGTCATATTGCTTTTAATTATATTTAAGTGTTTACAGGCATATTTTTTGTACGATAAAACAGAGATTCACGGAATCCTGACAAGGATAGAAAATTAATTCCGATTATAATGTTTTCGCCAGACTATATTTATTATCTGTGTTGAAGCACGTGCGCGGCGTGTGCGCGGCCGCGCGCCATGGCCTACTGGATTTGGCTTTGGATTGGTTTTGTTACAAAGATTTTGACTTTGGTATTAGTAACATTGTCGTTGTTTTTCTTGATTTCTCTGGTAAAAGATTGTTCGTCATTTACGTTGCTGCATCCAGAAATTCAGGCGGGGTCATATTCTCCTCAGTTCAGTATCACTGCTGTAGTCAGATATTTTTGCCCAGAATAAAACTTTCGACATACAAAACCATAATAATACCGTAAACAATAACAATAAATTTACAAGTAACGATGTCCAAATCCAGTAGGCCAGGCGCGCAGCCGCGCACGCGCGCTGGTGCGCGCCTACACAGATAATAAAATATAGTCTGGCGACAACATTATAATCGGAACTAATTTTCTATCCTTGTCAGGATTCCGTCAATCTCTGTTTTATCATACAAAAAATATGCCTGTAAACACTTAAATATAATTAAAAGCAATATGACAATCAAAAGTTCTGCCAAAAACGCGATTTTAAACGTTAAAAATTTTCAATGTATGACAAGTGGCGCCACCCTGAATTTTGTGTACTCATTGGTGCCAAACTGTACGACTGCTAAAACAAAGGTTTGAAAACCGCACACTTCAGCCCAACTAAGGAGTTTTTAATGCCACTTCGACCCAACCAAGGAGTTTTCAAACCTTTTTTTTAGCAGTCGTACAGTATGGCACCAAAGTTGCCCAGTGTGGTATCTATAGGGCAGGCTTATCCAGCCTTGGAATTCGAGGAAACGTATATGGTACAAAGGGCTCGACCTTGTAGACCTGGTACTGCTCAATGGCGCCGTCGAAGGTGGTGTAGAGGTCGTTGAGCAGGTCCACCACCTGCACGGGCGAGCAGCGCGCCGCCAGCGCCGTGAAGCCCACGATGTCGCTGAAGTACACGGACACCTCCGAGAACTCCTCTGGCTCCACGCGCGAGCCCAGCAGCAGCCGCTCCGCGACCGACCTGCGGGCGGGCACTGCGGGCTCATACTGACTCACTGCCATAGGTATATGACAACCGGGATGGATAGCTTAACTATGCTAGCTCGATGTACAAAGAAACGGTCACCCATCCGAGGGCAGACCGCAGATCTTGCAATCCACATGGTTATCACTGAGCCACGAGCTGCTCAACCCCTTATTGACTGAGACAATATTGAGAAAATTCTACAGTTAGAAGACTGTGCAATTGGTTTTGGTCATGTGTGTTATCTTTTCCAAACAAAAAAAATGTTATTATTGTTGAATATTGACCCTTGAATGTACAGCACAGTTCAAACACAGGACCGAGATGATTTTTTTTTCTCGAGTTGTGTACTCTACTTTTTACCATTGACTGCGAGGAAATAAAAATAGTGGTATAAAGCATGACTGGGTCAATGAGAGACATATTCAAGCATATGGTAGAATGTGCGTACACATAAAGGAAAAAGGATGAAAAAAATATTCTACGACAAATCACGCGTAGGTATAGTGGGTAGTCAAAATGCTTTTCTAATATTGCATTTCTGACATAGAACTGCAACGTGTATGAACTGCTTACAATTTTTAATAGGTGATTAAAATGTAAAATGTAAGTATCATGTGGCCATTAATGTTTTTTACAGTAATTCTATATATTCCTGCCTATTTGTTGTTTAGCAGTATGAGTCTGTCATGCTCACTTAAATGTCATGCTGATGGTGGCGTTAGTGTCGGGTCGTTAAGTTCCCTTCAATATGGTTGAGTTAAGCGATGGCTGATGCTCGCGTCATGCTCGTGAACGGGTGCCGTCTGTCGGGACAGGTCAGCTTCTACATACTATGGCAACTCGTTTTACGTTTATTTCTAAAGGCAATATACTCACTTTTAAACTCTTGTTTATTTCTGACATTAACCTACATTATACTCACATTATTTGAATAAATTTGATGTAATAAACAATAACCTATTTTAAAAAGAGTTTATCCATGGAGTTTCTTGCCGGTTCTTCTCCATAGGACCCACAATTTGGAACCGTGCAACTAGAGCCTGACCTTTCAAAAGTGCCTGTAATTAGGTTTATTTGAAATAAAAAACATTGAAATTGAAAATTGAAATTGCTGGCGCAAGCTCTGACTGTTTAGGGTTCTGCTGTCTTGTACAAAAGGCGAAGAGGATGAAAATAGTACCTGGGCAGCATCCTGTTCAGAAGCTGTTCAGTTTTTTTCTTCTCCATATCGAGCTGCTCCGTCCGTTCCTTTATAAGCTCTTCTAGATTATTGCTATATTTTTCCAGCATTTCAAACATAGAGTCCACTATATTGATCTTTCTGTAAAATGAGAACAATAAGTTAGGTTGACGCGAGTAAGCGACGCTCGAGCGAGTGGGTGTGGCGCGCACCTGCCGCGGTGCAGGAGCCGGAACACGTCCAGCAGGCGCGCGAAGTCGGGCCGCAGCTCCGGCGCCTCGCTCCAGCACTGGCGCATGACGCCCACGGCGTCCGGCGGCGCCGCGCCCATGGACACGGACGGCCGGACCAGCGGCGGCGGCCGGGACAGCTTCTCCACGATCTCTGAAGGCAGCTCCAGTGTGAAGGCCCGGCGGCCGTCTCTGAAGTGATACGCGCCGCCGCGCCGCACTCACCGTCCGGCGTCAGCGCCAGCATGCAGTAGGGCTCGCCGCGCACAATCACCTCCTGCATGATGATCGCGAAGGAGAACACGTCGCCGGCCTGAGAGCCGCACCCGCCGCCGCTCCCCTCGCGCAGCAGCTCCGGCGCCGTCCACAGCAGGTCTGCAAGCACAGGTACTGGAGTGTGCCCCACCGTGTATCCCACGTTGTCGCCGTTGTGGGGCTTGCGTGTCTCAATGATCTTTGGAGCTATGCCGTAGGGCTACTCATGCCGGATAGGTTCAAAGGCAGAGACCAGACTAAGAAGGATACGTGACGGAGTCCATTAAGGACTGCCGAGAAAGGCAGGCCGTCCACAAAATCGGACGGTCAGTGATTCGCTCCTTAGAATTCCGTGGAGCGAATTAGGGGATGGTATAGTCACTGAGAAGGTGAGTTCGCTCCTTGTATGTGTCTGTCATCAGACATGACCGTGGAAGCGAACTGGTGACTAGGGGAATGGTACAGGATCTTGGAAGGATACTGGATGTAGAGGGAAGTGGCAGGGGCGACAGGTTTGCTAGCCTGTCATAGCTAGCAGACACGGTCTAATACAGATCACAGGTCGGCCCGACCCGTAATCCTCATTGAGAGGAACGGGGGTCCTTAGGGGCTGCGGGGAGACAATCCCTTTAAAAAATCCAACTCTGGAGACCACACCCCAGAAAAAAGGCAAAGCTGTGTATAGCAATTATATTATATAAAGAATTACCCCAGGAGGGTACCGGCCGCTCCGCAGTCGGAGAATCCCTCACCGAACAGGGTTCGGTCTATCCTTCGTATTCTGGGGGGGACAACGATCGCTTCATGTCCGTTCCGGACATTTCCCCGTCCGACAAGGACGCATTAAACCAGGGAGGCTTACGTCCCGATGGTGTGGAGTCGTGGGTTCTATTTGCAACACATCCGCGCAGCAGCCAGCGCGAGTCCACCACGCAGGTCTACTGAGTGCGGCAGGGGGTACCTCTGGCGGCGCGCAGTGGGCGTGGCAGGGCATGCGCGCGCAGCAGCGCCGGCAGCCCGTGGTCGGACACGCGCAGCAGCCAGCGTGAGTCCACCACGCAGGTCTACTGAGTGCGGCAGGGGGTACCTCTGGCGGCGCGCAGCGGGCGTGGCAGGGCATGCGCGCGCAGCAGCGCCGGCAGCCCGTGGTCGGACATGCGCAGCAGCCAGCGCGAGTCCACCACGCAGGTCTACTGAGTGCGGCAGGGGGTACCTCTGGCGGCGCGCAGCGGGCGCGGCAGGGCCTGCGCGCGCAGCAGCGCCGGCAGCCCGTGGTCGGACACGCGCAGCAGCCAGCGCGAGTCCACCACGCAGTTGCGCGAGGACAGGCGGCCGTGCAGGCGCAGCGGCGACGCGTGCAGGTAGCGCATGCCCTTCACCAGGTCCGTGAGCAGCGACAGGCGGAAGGTCCAGTCCAGCTTGATGTGGTCCGCGCGGAGCACGTCCTGCAGCGAGCCGCGCCCGCACTGCGCGAACACCAGCGCCGGCCGCAGCTCGCACAGGCAGCCTGCATCCACACACGAAACTACTGTCGAGGCCGGAAATGAAGCAATTGACGGCCGAGTAATATCGGAAGTACGAGGCAAAGCCGAGTTTTTTACATAACGAGACCGTTGATTGCTATTTCGGCCGAGTCTTATTGTATAGTACTTTTCTCTCATTTGCAAGGAAACAATACACAAATCAATTCAACATTATCTAATTTTCATTCGCCAATTCATCCGCGCGCGGTTATTATTCTATTTTAATTTTTTTAAATACTACAATGTCTGTCATCATTTGACGGTCGACTAAAAGAATTAGAAAATAGCGCCAAAAATGCTATAGTTAAGCAAAAGAAATGAATAATTCAATTAAAATAATGCAATAATTAATTGTAATGGACTCCTCGATCACCAACATGAACTTGAGGTAGTCTTAAACACAGAAAACATTGATGTTTGCCTTATTTCAGAAACTCACTTTAGTAAACACTCGCACATAACGATCAGGGGTTACAAGGTGTATCATGCACTACATCCTAGCAACTCCGCTCGAGGTGGTAGTGCCGTTATTATCAAAGAAAACCTTTATCACTATGAAGAACTAAAACACGAGCAACAAGAGATTCAAGCCGTTGCTGTATGTGTTAAAACAAAAATGTTTCCAATAAACATTGCAGCAATATATTCTCCTCCACGGCATAACATAAAAAAAGAAACTTATGTGAATTTCTTGCAGAAACTTGAACCAAGTTTCATCCTAGGTGGTGACTTTAACGCCAATAATACGCATTGGGGCTCCAGACTTACCACTACTAAAGGAAAAGAACTTTACAATGCCATACATGAGATGAGATGTGAAGCTGTGTCAACAGGTAAGCCAACCTATTGGCCAAAATACCAGACCTCATAGACTTTTTCATTTGTAAAAACATATCCACCACATATTTAAATATAAGAGAATATTTCGATATGAATTCGGATCACTCTCCCATCCCACTTACATATAGTGAACGTATTCTGTATAAGGAAAGTATCCCAAAATTAGTAAATAAATATACGGACCATGAAAGTTTTAAGGCTGACTTAGAAAATAGTTTAGAATTACGAGTTCCGCTAAAAACCACGGAACTTTTCACGGAAGAAAATTTTACCACACGAATACAACAGGCAGCTTGGAACAACACCCCTGATTATCATAGAAGAACGAAAGGAACTATCTATCCAGAATATATAAGGAAATTTATAGCTGAAAAGCGGAGGCAGAGGAGAAGGTGGCATCAATCTAGGTCCCGTCAAGACAAAAGAATACTAAACTATTTAACTAAAAAACTAAAAAATATAAATATATAAGAAATTAAAGAGTATAACGACGCATTCACAAACAACTACCTTCATAAACTGACGACTGACTACAAAAGAGGCTATTCACTCTGGAAAGCCACAAAGAATATGAAGCGGCTAATTACTCAAATTCCTCCAATAAGGGAAGAAAGTGGAAAATGGGCCATAACTAATGAAGATAAGGCAAAAAGATTTGCTCTTTACTTACAACACATCTTTGAACCTAACGAAGGGCTGACTGAAGAACTAGAAAAGCCTGAAATGGAACGAGAAAATCTAGAAATTAGGCTTGTGACACCGAAAGAAGTCTTTACTGAGATAAAATTTCGTTTGAACTTACAGAAATCTCCTGGTTATGATTTATTACAGGCGAGATTTTAAGAAATCTTCTACGGAAAGCGATAGTTAAACTTACCACTCTCGTTAATGCTACGTTTCGGCTGAAACACGTGCCTGACTTATGGAAAGTAGCTGAAGTCATTATGATACCTAAGCCTGGGAAACCTCCTCAAGAACCTACGTCATATAGACCAATTTCTCTGTTGCCAATCATATCAAAACTGTTTGAAAAACTATTACTCAAGAAGACTGAAACTTATTATAGAATTTTTTTTTTTATCCCGGACCATCAGTTTGGTTTCCGAGAAAAACATTCAACAATAGATCAAGTTCACAGGATTACTAATATAATAGAAAAAGCATTAGAAGAGAAGAAAGTATGCTCCACTATATTCTTAGATGTAGCTCAAGCTTTCGACAAAGTTTAGCATAAACTTAGAAAAATGCTTCCCACACAATATACAGATATTATTCTAGAATCGTATATAAATAACAGGATGTTTAGAATTAGGCAAGAAGACGCATATTCTGAACTCATGGAAATAAAAGCTGGATTACCTCAAGGAAGTGTCCTAGGTCCGGTCCTGTACCTGCTCTACACCTGTGATATTCCAGAATTAGAAAACAATTCTATCGCAACATTTGCTGACGACACTGCTATTATGGCTATAGGTCATAGTCACGAAGAGGCGGTAGAAAAAGTTCAAGCAGCTATTAATAAAGTATATGATTGGACAAAAAAATGGCGTATCAAGCTAAATAAAACCAAGTCACTTCATAATGACTTCACGAATAAGAAACCACAGTATTTCCCAGTACAAATAAATAGTAAAATAGTAATAGTAGTATCTTGGCATAACGCTTGACGCGAAGCTACGCTGGAGAGCGTAAAATTCTAAGAATGAATGTTGCTTAAATTTTAAAATGAAAGCTATTGTCATTACACAATTGCCCCACAGGCAAGACTGAGCAAACCACCAACGTGTGGACGCATTGCATAATTCCTTTGATAATATTGACACGCGACGACCATGTGGAGCCGGGGTAAGGCGCGAAATTCAGTTTTGGAGGAAATGTCCGGAACTTCACTTGTCCGGATTTTACTTCGGAAAGCAATTTTATTGACTCGGTAACCTTAATTTTATCATCTTCTGTAAATTTTATTGCAATGGGACAGCCTGTAGATCGTGTGTATATTTACCAATGAAAGGATTTAAATTCTCATGGCGCAGGTTCTGCATGACTAGCAGCACGTCCGTCGCCTTGCGCTTGAGCTGCAGCCCCGGCGTCGCTGGCAGGTACTTCACGTGCACCACGTCGCCCTGGGGGCCACCACTCCTTGTAATGTCGCAGCCCACAGCGGCGGCGCCACGGCGACTGCTGGCTACCTTACCTTGTACCGTACGCGCCGGTCCGCGGCCACACGGCTGACGCTACAAGTGGAGGAGGGCGCGGAGGGGGCGCGCGGCGCCACCAGCGGCGGCTGCGTCAGCAAGTCGGGCCGCTCCAGCTCGGGCCCGCCGAACTCGTGCAGCTGCTGCAGCCAACACGAGAGCATGCTCTCCATGCCCTCGCCCACGCGGCGCCGCTCGTCCACCGGGAAGGTGAAGTCGGCGGCGGCCAGCACGGCGTCGCGGCGCCGGCGGCGGCGGCGGCGGCGCGCCGCGGTGCAGCGCAGCAGCAGCGCGGCGCAGCAGCCCAGCGCCAGTGCGCCGCACGCCAGCACGCCGCCCCCGCCTTCCGCACCTGCCGCGCCCCCGCCGCCCGCTCCCGCCGTGTCCCCACCGCCCGCGCCCGCCGCGCTCCAGCTGTCCAGCGACACCGTCACGTTCAGGAGCTCCACGCTGGTCTCCCACTCGTCGGACAGGTCGAGAGATCTGGACGATGTGGTTGTGAGAACTGCTGCGTGGCTCCAAGTGGTAGGTGTCCTATTTGATTGTTCGTATAGGTAAAAATCAATTTTGGTGAATTCCAGCCGAGTGCGTTCCGCCCTAGATTCGCTCTCAAGAGCGTCAAGTATTTGGTCGTATATGTCTATATCATTCGCGTACGGTAGCCTCGTCAGATGCTCGTCAGTGAGTAACAGCATTCGTCTAAAAAACATGGCTTCGTTCCGTGGCAAGAGCGAGTCAATTCGACCCGATCGGAAGTCAGAGCGGATCGCATGAACTGAATCGCGTTGATATTCGTGACTGGACCGACTCTTGGGTTCGTGTTCGAGATTATCAAATTTCATAATCTTAGCTTTATATTCAGTTAGTAAACTCCTCTCTGTGTATTCCTTATGCAGATCAACCTGCGAGCCATATCGGACGGAGTTTATTTCTGTGATATTTTTTTTACGACGCACTTCGTCTTCGTCGGTGAACATCGTAATAGACAAAGATTCCTTTAAAACAAAATATGAAGATAGATTGCGACCTTCATTGCTGGCCACGAGCTGGTCAGACAGTGAATTTTTTTTACTTCGTACGGATAACGATTCGCCTACAACTAAATTGTTATTGCTTAATCGAGAAGAATCATTCGGTGGAGAGCGGAACGAAGCGGCATCAGTGCGGGTCGCGGGGTCAAATTCCTCCACGTGCAGCAGCAGCGCCGGCGGCCCCGCCCCCTCCGCGCCCAGCGCCGCGCCCGCCGGCGCCCACGCGGCGTCACGACGAGAGGCACACAGGATCACAACTGAAACCGAACCCCGGCCGGTGAGAGCGCGATCAAACTCGGGCTAGAAGCGTACTCAGGCGACTGACCGTCGGGGTGGCGAGCCAGCTCGCGCGGTGCCAGCGTGGCGCGGCGCACGGCCAGCCCGGCGCCCGCCAGCGCGCGCGCCACGCCCCGCAGCGCCGCGCCGCACTCGGAGCGCGGCGCGGCGGGCGCCAGCAGCGCGCGGCGCCAGCGCAGGCGCGCGCCCAGCCACGCCACGGCGGCGGCGCGCGCCCCCCCCGCGCCGCAACCCGCGGGCCGCGCCCGACGCAGCGCGCGCGCCGCCGCCGCCAGCGCGCCGCACACGTCGGCGCCGCGCGCGCCCAGCACGGTGCCGCGCGCGCCCAGCGCCGCCAGCGCGCGCCGCGTCACCGCCGCGCGCCAGTCGCCGCCACACGTCTCTGGTCCAGACAACGCATTCACGGCTAGGAACATCATAATGTAACGATGCTACTAACGTCGCACCTCCTCACCTTCGTAGCTCAGAATGTGGACGCGATAGCGAGCGAAGAGGAAGCGTGCCGGCCCGTAGCCGCGGAGACGTGCTTCGTCGAAGGCAGTGCGGAGCGGCGCTGCGCAGGCGGCGCGCAGCACGAGCAGTGCAGGCGGTGCGGCGGGCGCGGGGGGCGTGGCGGCGGAGAGCGCGGCCAGCAGCGGTAGCAGCGCGCGCATAGCTCGCTCGGTCGTCGCTCGGTCGGCTGGCGCTCTCGGCTGGCTGCACCGGATCAAACGATGTCTTCCACACCGACGCACCTGATACATTTATAGCGTTGATCGATACCATTCTATATTACGTACCTTAAGTAAGTACCGTATTACCGTATATCTATTTTTTGTTCATGTATATTTCTTTTGTATGTGTCTCAGTTGTGTCAAATAAATATTTTTCTTTCTTTCTTTCTTCTTTCTTTGTATTTATTCCAAACTAAAAATAAGATCTGTTTGACCTACACTCTTGCAATTTTGCGTGTCTAGTACCAAAGAACAAACCTTAATTACCTAATCCCAATAAACCTTTTACCGTTCTCGAGATAGCAACATCCAAATATCTCAATTTTTATGATCAACTGAACTGAACAACTGAATATATATATGTGTATTGTATGTATGTGGGGGTGTGTGTATATGTGTGTGGTTGCTATAGAAGACAAAGTTATAATATAATGCGGTTACATTCAAACATGAAACTGAAATGAATTTATCGTATTCAATCGTTGGATCGAGTGTCAGTGAGTTCGGTCATATTTTAACTGCTCCTGAAAAATTATTACTTTCTGGTGTAAAAACTAATTAAAAGTGTATAAAGTTTGTGAGACTGGACATTTGAGGTGATTAGTGAACTATTACAATATTAGTTGCGACGTTTATGCCACGAAATAATCGCATGAAACGTAAATCAACCGATGCAGTTAGTTGTTCTATCCAAAACTTTTTCAATACGTACCCTCGATTATTCTAACATTTTTAACTTCATATCTCTGAGCGGCCAGTCGCCGTAACGCATATTGCTAACAAAATATTATCAGGCACTACTTTTTCAAGTTACAACTGATTGCTATAACTTTTTTGTGAGGCTGTAAGTTCGACGATTTTAAACTCATTGCTTTCACTTTTTTGGAAGGCGTTTCTGAAGACTCAAGTATGAAGTGCAAGAAGTGTGATAAAGTCATAAAAACCAATGAGCTAAAGTGCTGCAGCCTCTGTTCTGAAAGCTACCATTACCAGTGTCTCGGGATAACTAGCGAAAGCTTCGGAAAGGAATCTAAGCAGGTTAAATCTGCATGGAAATGTCCTGACTGCAAAACAACAAATAAGCAAGGGGATACATCGATCGCTCCTATCAAACAACAAGATTTAATTGATTCCCCTTCTAGCCAAACACCTCTTAGTAGCGCTATCGTCGATGAACTGAAAGAGTACATTAACCAAAAGATCAATGACGCCACAACAAAAATTCTCACGGATTTGAAGTCGAGCATTAATTTGGAAACAGAAAGCTTGAGTGCCTTAGAAGATTTGAAGACAACGGTAACATTTATATCAGCACAATACGATGACCTCGTCAAAGCTACAAATGAAAAAAGAATATGTTGTGCGAAAATGAAAATTTAAGCTCCGAGATCGCTCTTATAAACTCAAAGCTCGATCACATGGATCAACAAGCTCGCAGTTGTAATGTCAAAATTCAGTGCGTGCGGAAGCTATTATAGAATGGTTTGATTAGGGTTTTATATAAATACAGTTTACCTTTGTCCGTTATTAAAATGATATTTCACTCGAAAACGTGCAGAATCTTCTGAGAAAACTTCATTTATATCTGGCGACCCTGTATACCAATTGCTTTGTTAGACTGTACTATTATGCTTCATAGTAATGAGCTATTATATAACACGGCTGTTGAATCATTTTATAACATCCTTTACAATATCTTTGATCAATGTGTACCTAAAAAAAATAGATCTAATAAGCCATGTAGGCGTTATCCGGTATGGTTTACAGCAGATTTAATAAGTGACATTAAACGGAAAGCTGAATTACACCGAAAATGGAAGTCTTCTCATAGTCAGGATCAGGACATATACAATCTCTTTTCTGCTGTTAGGTCAGACATCAAACGGAGAACATCTCTTGCCTATGATAATCACATAAAATACATTCAAGCTAAATTAAACCGGGATCCTAAAGCATTCTGGCAGCACATGCACAGTCTTAAATCTAGAGGTGGGTTTGAGTCTCGTGTCAATTACAACGGCAAAGAGCACGTAGGGAGTGAAGCTGCACAGGCTTTCTCCAACTTTTTTGCATGTGTCTTTTTACCAGATACTCCTCGGCTTGATTATACTAATCAAACGGAGAGTTATCAAAATAGCTCTTCAAATTTAATAAATATATATAAAATAAAAATGCAAGATGTAGAAATTGGTATAGACAAATTAAAACCAAAATCCTCTGTTGGTTCGGACAATATTCCCGCTTATATAATAAAAGGATGTAAAAGCATTTTAAAATTACCTATCCTGCATATATTTAATATGGCCCTGTCTACTGGGCAGTATCCCCAGTGTTGGAAGGTGTCACGAGTGCAACCGATACCTAAAACAGGTGATAAATCTCAGGTTGAAAATTATAGGCCAATAGCAATTCTTTCTTCGCTTCCTAAATTATTTGAATCCATATTACACAAACATATTTCTAAGCAGGTACAACCATATCTTGGTGATTCACAACATGGCTTTAGATTAAATCGCTCTGTAAGTACAAACCTCTTAACTCTGGTGGATCTTATTTCTGAACACCTGGAGAAAAATATACAAGTGGATGTCATCTACTTCGACTTCAAAAAAGCCTTTGATCGAGTAGATAACGACGTTTTACTTGAGAAACTTAGTAGTATCGGTTTTTCACCTACCGACCGAGCCTAAGTAATTTGTACAGGTGCAGTGTAAAAATGTCCCGAAGATATTTATTTTATTTATTTATTATAGTTTTTACGTATTTTAGGGGTGGCGTCCATACATGTGAAATGGGGATGAAAAATTTTTTTTCGCTGCTCCCCCTCCTGTGGGGTATCATTGAATAGGTCTACTAAAATGAGGGTAATGTTTGATACATCACTTTTTAGGGTTCCGAAGTCCTACAAGGAACCCTTATAGTTTCGTCATGTCCGTCCGTCTGTCCGTCTGTCCGTCTGTCAGTCTGTCCGTCTGTCCGTCTGTCCGTCTGTCCGTCTGTCCGTCTGTCCGTCTGTCCTAATCCTTTACAGCTTAATAACTTCTACAGTTATAAACATAAGTAAATGAAATGTTGTTAAAAAATAGTCTACATATAGATCTCAATTTTAAAAGAATAAAAAAATCGTTTTTACGTATTTTAGGGGTGGCGTCCATACATGTGAAATGGGAATGGAAAATTTTTTTTCGCTTCACCCCCTCTTGTGGGGTATCATTGAATAGGTCTTCTAAAATGAAGGTAATGTTTCATACACCACTTTTTTATCAGGTGTACCATTTGCGAAATATAGCCCGCCAAAGTGGCTTGCAATGTGTCCCCCCCCCTGCCATTTCTAAACTATGCAACGTAGAAACTTATAATCTTCCACATTGATAGACCTTTGTGAAAACTCTCTTTTAAAATTATTTCGAGTATAATGTGATTATAATTTTTTGAGTTATAGAAAGAAAACTGAAAAATACTTAAAACGTCCTAGTTCAAAGGTCATTGACCTTAGAGAAAAATGATCTTAGCAAATAATGCTCCTTTAGCTACTTTCTATTTGAAAAAATCACAAAAAGAAACTTTGACATCTTAAATTTGGCTTTTTGAATTTATCGCTAGATGGCGCTACTAACAACACGCTCTGAGTCGCGAATGCTGCCGATTATTGCAAAAACTAAAATAGCCATGATTAATATTCGATTTGATTCGTTTGTAATTACACCTACTTAAGGAACCCTATAATACTGAGCATGGCCCGACATGCTCTTGGGCGGTTTTTTTCACCAGGTGTACCATCTGCGAAATATAGCCCACCAAAGTGGCTTGCAATGTGTCCCCCCCCCTGCCATTTCTAAACTATGCAACGTAGAAACTTATAATCTTCCACATTGATAGACCTTTGTGAAAACTCTCTTTTAAAATTATTTCGAGTATAATGTGATTATAATTTTTTGAGTTATAGAGAGAAAACTGAAAAATACTTGAATCGTCCTAGTTCAAAGGTCATTGACCTTAGAGAAAAATTATCATAGCAAATAATGCTCCTTTAGCTACTTTCTATTTGAAAAAATCACAAAAAAAAACTTTGACATGACAAACTTCTTAAATTTGGCTTCTTGAATTTATCGCTAGATGGCGCTACTAACAACACGCTCTGAGTCGCGAATGCTGCCGATTAATGCAAAAACTAAAATAGCCATGATTAATATTCAAGTTGATTCGTTTGTAATTACACCTACTTAAGGAACCCTAAGTGAAATAATAAGACAAAAAACCAAGGTAACTGATGCACTTATACAAGCCCTAAAACTAAAGTGGCAATGGGCCGGTCATATATCACGTTACACTGATAACCGATGGACAATACAAACAATAAGATGGAAGGGACCAGCAGGAAAAAGAAAAATAGGCAGGCCAAATAAACGGTGGGCTGATGATATAATTGAACGAGCAGGGAAAAACTGGTTGACGCTAGGCAGAAAAAGAGAGTCATGGAAGAAGATGGAGGAGGCCTTCACTCAAAGAAGGGTCAATATCCCAGAATCTAACAACTAACCATACTAACAACTAGTAAGTAAGCAAAATTACTAACAAATAACTAGTAAAAACATTGCAATGTAAATAGGGATATGGAAATAAAAGGCTTTTTATATTATATTTATAAGGAACCCTATAGTACTGAGCATGGCCCGACATGCTCTTGGCCAGTTTTTTATTTTAATTTGCTTTGCGCGCGCCATTTTCTTTTCACGTCATACTGTTAAAACCAAAGACTTTGTATATACTGTTCAGACTTTTAAGGTGCTCACAGATTTCTTATCAGTTTGTTTCTCTGATTTCTTATCACCACTGGTTGGCTTCTCATTTTTCTCTGTTTTGTCTGCGGATTTCTCTACTGCTTTCTCAGCAGGTTCGCACCTTTTTCTGTGGCTTTCTCCACTGCTTTTTCAGCAGGTTTCATACTTTTTGAAGCTGAGTCAAAAGATGGGTCCTCTCAAATATTGAGAGCATTGTTGGATCAAGGATCACAAGCATCCTTCATAACTGAAGCAGCAGCGCAGTTACTTAATTTGAGGAAAATAGCGACAAAACTATTATAGCTGGTATAGGAGGTTGTCATGGCGACACGGCATCAAAGAATGTCGTAAGTCTCAATATTCAGTCGTTGCATGACCCTTCTCTCACCATAGTAGTAACTGCGCATGTTTTGAATTCACTGACTTCAGTTATGCCAGATACCAGGTTTAAACTTCAGGATTGGCCAGAAATTCATGGCATTCAATTAGCTGATCCTAAGTTTAATTTCCCTAACAAAGTTGACATATTGTTAGGAGCAGAAATATACTGTCAAATATTGAAGTAAGGCTTACTCAAGAGTCCAAAGGGCTCTCCAGTAGCACAAGACACTTGCTTAGGGTGGATTGTGTCTGGTTATGTCGGCAGGGAAGAGAGTTCTCATAATCCGCATAACGTCATTATGACGATGCATGCTCGAACCAAAGAGAAGGATGTGGTTAAACGTTTATGGGAATTTGACGCTGAACCTTCCTTAATTAAAAGGCCCTCACAAACTTTTAAGTACGCTTTACAGCAACTACGCGATGAGACGATGGTGGACGATACACCCAGCTGACATTACCTTGCGAGCATCGCGAGCTGTTCTTCTCAAATGTAACCTTTGGAAACGGGGTCCAAGTTGGTTGCGAAACAATCCGATAGAGTGCTCAAGACCTAGCTGTAGCTCTATAACCAACACGGAGAAGAAAACAGTTGAATTTCATTCTGCAAAAGTTGAATCGGGTAATGAGCAGAACCTATGGTCCAAGTTTTCTTCACTGCAGAAGTCAATGAGAGTAATAGCATTCTGACGAAGATTTCTACTGTTGACAAAACATCGAAGAGTAAAGTTTAAGTACAAGTACTCTACAATGAGCAGATTACACAGATTAGAACTAATGCACAGAATGGTGCAAATCTTCTGGCAGAAATGGTACCG
This sequence comes from Asteroscopus sphinx, assembly GCA_949699075.1. Taxonomy (NCBI): domain Eukaryota; kingdom Metazoa; phylum Arthropoda; class Insecta; order Lepidoptera; family Noctuidae; genus Asteroscopus; species Asteroscopus sphinx. The sequence goes on from OX453003.1 coordinate 73,830, forward strand.
GGAATATCTGACGCACTTCTTTCAGAGGCATAAATGGGGTGCTCGAACTCCTAACCTTAGTTTTGGTAATTAGTTTTAGTTAAAGATAACTTATGTCCAGCAAAATGGTTGTATGGCAGAATCATCCTTAATCATCCAGGAAGGGACAGTATGACGCGCGTTGTCATACATACATACATATTATCACGCGTTGTCATAGTTAGTTGTAAAGGCACTACGATCAGGCGTCCAACTTCAAAGTTATGTTTGCTATACCCGTGACAGAATAAGTGACAGTATGAGGTTTTTAGTTTAGCGCACACTTCTTTTGTCTCTGGATTAATTATTGCTTGGTGTAGCTGCATATTTTGTAAGTTTTTTTATTTTTAAACATATTGGTTCGTACTGGTTTAGATAAGGTTTTATTGCACTCTTGGTTTGTATAGTCATACGTTTATAAAAATGCATCTTGTTAAAGATTTTGTACATACTAAAAGTTTTAGAGGTTTCTTTTGTATCTTCATTTTAAAATGATAGGTACATTGAATGCAATGCACTTTTAGTTTGTTAGGGAGTTTGATTTAATTTCATATACTGTTTTATAAACTTATGGTTAACTTTTATTGTTTTGCAAACGGTGTATTATAAGCCATCTAGTATCCGCCTCAAGACCTGTGTAGACAAAGTCCACCATGTAATATTTGTTTAAGTTTCATACAGTCCACTGTTCTAGTTGTTATACTAAGTTAGCTCATGGTGGGCGGTAATAAAAGGAAATTAGCCTTTTAGTGAGCGGAATGTTCAGACTTCATTATATATAGTTATATCTATGTATCACTAGATGGCATTGGGGTCGAACAGACTCACGCTATGGTTTCGTTACAAGCGTTAATAGACTCCAACTTGTACAGTATGAAATAAATGTCTCGCTCTGTGGGTTACGAGTTTTAATCGTTTTCACAAGGTCATAGGATCTTGGACCGATATTGTTCACTTACGTCAGTATTATAACTTTATGGTTAAAACCAGTTAAAATGAGTTAAAACCTTAGGTCACAGATAGTATAGTACTGTAATATATATGAACCCTAAGGTTAAAAACAAGAAACTTGAAAACAAGTGAAAAACCTAAAATGAGTGGTTCTAGCGACGAGGAAGTTTATTTGACGCCAACATAATTGACTGAAACTGTTAATAATGCGCAAATCCCTCAACAATCACGCGAGAAGTATTTGAAACAGTACGATATGTTTAACACGTGGCGACTAGATAAAAGAGCCAAAACATTCTCAGAAAACGTTTTGCTCATTTACCCCAGATATATGACAGATAGTTTACCGAAAAACAGTACACAAGTCGCTAACACCAACATTACAGTACAGTACCTAACAAAAATATTACACTGAATTAAGTAACTGTAGCAACGTTACTTTCAATTTTTCTTAATTATACCCAAGTATTATTTGTTATAATTTAAAAATTATTCTGTAATACTTACAAATCATAACGTAGTAGTTAATACCTAAACTGAAATAAAAGTATCTTGTGATTGTAAATGTTTTTTTTTTGCATTTAGTCATTTCCTCGCTGAGGTGGGATGAAAAGTTACGTGTTGCACTCGAGTGCAATTTTTTTTCACCTTGTGCTCTTTTGATTCTCTCGCTACCGCTCAGGATTCTAATTTTTGAATCACTCGCTGCGCTCGTGATTTAATTTTAGCATCCTTCGCTTGCTCGGTCATCAAAATTGAGCACGTGGTTAAAAAGCAACTTTGCATTCTTGTATAACAAATAACTATTATTGTTTTAACAATACATACATACATATAATCACGCCTGTTTCCTATTGGGGTAGGCAGAGACTATGGATTTCTACCTGCTACGATTCTGACACACCTCTTTCGCTTCATCGATGTTCACAATTACCTTTCCTTCATTTATCTTTATATTTATTAATTATTATGATGATTTATATGTGTGGGGGTGTGTTCAAGTGAGGAATGTGTGCGTGTGTAGTGGATGGAATGCGTGTGTGGGTGCGCGAGAGTGTATGTTGAGAGAATTTAGTGAGTTATGTCATCTGTTGTAGGAGTGCCTCAGTTTCTGCTTATGTAAGTGGTGTCAAAACCACCGTTGTGGTGGTGTATAAATAAATAAATAAATAATAAATATGTAAGTGGTGTCATCCAATCTGCTAGCATTTTTTTACATTTATGTAGATTATAAGTGTATATATACGTCTTTGTTTACCTTATTATATAACTGAGCTGAGCGTGTATTGTATTGTAAACAAATATTTTAGGACATTTTAACACAGCACCATCTAGTCCTAAACTAAGCAGAGCTTGTGCTATAAATAAATAAAAAATAATAAATAAAATGTTTATTTTCATAAATTTGCTATGGGTACTTGACAATGGATATAATACTTACATACTTTTTTTTTTAAATACATACTTATAATCTACATAAGAAACACCCAGACTAACACAAACTGACTTGTGATCGGCAGTCCGACACTCAAACCACTAGACCACAGACGTCGTCGTCGTCGTCGTCGTCGTCGTCGTCGTCGTCGTGTATAGCGGCGAATTTAGAAAAAAAAACCGGCCAAGTGTGAGTCGGACTCACGCAGTAAGGGTTCCGTACCACCTATCGACCTGATACCCCATAGAAACTGATTTAATTTACGAGAGTTAATCAAAAGACATCAACGACTTACACGAAATGTGAATTTTTGCATCTCTTTTTTACGTAGGTACCACCACATATGTTTAAGTTTGTCCTATTTTTAGTATATGTTGCTAAATTACATAATATGCACTATAATATGACCAAGTTTTATGCTGGTATGTATTACCGTTTTGAAGATAGAGCAGGAACAAAAACGTTAAAAAAATGCATGTTTTTTGAGTTGTATGGTGACCCCCTTTAGTTTTATACTTTTTTACAGCCCTGTGACAGACAGACGGACGGACGGACGGACGAACGGATGGACGGACGGACGGACGGACGGACGGACGGACAGCGTAGCGAGAGTAATAGGGTCCCGTTTGGCACCCTTCGGGTACGGAACCCTAAAAACAACTGAAACAAAAAAATGCAAACATGCTGATAGTTGTTTCTTATTACGCCCCTTGTGCCCCTTGTGCCCCTTGTGCCCCTTGTGCCCCTTATGGGGGCTTCAAGGGTGGCTCCTAGACCTCCCTTGTGGACGGTATTACTGCTCGACCCACCTGCGAGTAGATTCACTCCAAATCTCCTAGTGGGGGCTTCGACTCGGTTTCTGCATTTCCACGAGTTACGACCAGAATATGTAATATTTTGTGGCGGCAGAATAGCATTATTACTAGTGCGGCAGGGCGCCATACATCGGGTAACTATGGTAACCATTATTACATCGCAGGAATGCGCGACGCGAATCATGTGGCAAGTTTTGTGAAGCGACGTGCGAGCTCGTACATGTTTACGATGCGGCATCAAATCGTAGTTTTATGTTTCGACCCTTACCTAGGTATGCTCCTCCCGGGGTCGTAGACGCTAAGAGTGGATAAGACTCGAGGCGTGTATTAAGCGACCCCGGGGAGGGAGTGTTACTGTGGGGGATATGTTTTCCCAGGACGTGCCAAAGGCGCATAGCTTTAGAGGGGCATCAGGGTCCGAGTTCCCAGAGCTCCTCTATTTTGTGCAGAGGATGTCTAGGTTTTTGAATGTTATAAGAATGAGTTAAGTATTTAAATGGAGCATTAATTTGAGAATATTTCTCGAGCATAGATTAATTGCTCACAGTTCAGCTGAGTTCAACTTTATTCTAAAATGTTAGCTACTCAGTTGTAGATTCGTATTTGAGCAGAGTTTTGATCTGTAATCACGCAAGTGTGCTCGAGACGGTGCTTTAGCATAAATTCCCTTGATATTTCAGGTTATATTGTTGTTGAATTGAAGTTTATATGACATTCATTTTTATGTGACATTCATCTACTACTATTATAAAATTGTTAAATGTCAGTTGTCTGTTTGTTTGTTTGTTTGTTCCAGCATCACTATAAAACTACTAGACCGATTTTGTTGAAAGGGTTTGTGACTAAAAACTTATGATTGACTTAAAAACTGGTATGTATTTTACCTCGCTACGATGACGGGAACCGGTGATTTTTAATTATATTTTTCTACAACATTTTGCATACATCAAGGTGAATAAGGCGCTCATATCCAGCTGTCATTCACACGCATGCGCTCTGGCACGCGCCTCCATAGAGAAAATACGGCTGCTAAAGAAATTGCATTAAAAACTTTTTGGTCGGGCCGAATTTTATAGAGTAGAAAAAAAAATCCTGTCGTATGTGGGTGGTGCCATCTTTGAAATGCAGTCTTTTGAGCCAACCGAAAATCTTTCGACTTACAGACAAGGACCCGAAGCTACCTCTAAATTGCGATTTCTCTAATTTTTTGTATGAAAAGCAATAAAATTTAGAAGTACCTAAACGTTGTTATATTGTATCCATCTTAATATACGAATAAGCATAAAGTTATCTTGGTGTAACAAAAAAAAAACTATTTTCAGTCTACAATTTTTAATTACCTTCTTCTTCAAGTATATTATCTTATCTTCTTAATCTTAACTATTATAAAATTGTAAACGTCTGTTTGTTTGTTTGTTCCAGCATCACGCTAAAACTACTGGACCGATTTTGATGTTTTTTTTTTGTTTGAAAGCTGATGATCTGACTTAAAAACTGGTATGGGTTTTGAGAAAGAAAGAAAGAAAAAAAAAAAGAAAAAAAAAAATCGTGGTTTGCGTACTCACCCGACAGATCGAAGCTTCTATGCATTTGCACGAGCGGATAGTAATGTACGATGGAGTGGAGTGGAGTGGAGTGGACAGGGGATGGGACTGGGGACGGGACAGGGGACGGGACTGGGGACGGGACAGTGGACGGGACAGGGGACGAGAAATGGGACGGGACATGAGACGGGACATGGGACAGGACAGTGGGACGGCACATGGGACTGGACATAGGATGGGACATGGGACAGGACTTGGGATATGGGACGGGACGATAGTGATTTAGTGATATAGTGAGACAGTGGGACAGTGGGCCGTGGGACAGTGGGAAAGTAGGACAGTGGCAGCGGGACGGTGGGACGGTGGGACAGTGGGGCAGTGAGGCAGTGGGGTAGTGGGGCAGCGGGGTAGCGGGGCAGTGGGCCAGTGGGATAGTGGAGCAATGGGGTAGCGGGGCAGTGGGGTGGTGGGGCAGCGGGACAGCGAGGCAGCGGGACAGTGGGGCAGCGGGGCAGCGAGGCAGTGGGGCAGCGGGGCCGCGTGCCAGCGGGGCAGCGGGGCCGTGGGGTACTGGGTCAGCGGGGCAGTGGGGCATTGGGATAGTGGGACAGCGGGGCAGTGGGTCAGTGGGGCAGCGGGGGCGGGGCAGCGGGGCAGCGAGGCAATGTGGCAGCGGGGCAGCGTGCCAGCGGAGCAGCGGGGCAGTGGGGTACCGGGGCAGCGGGGCTGTGGGGTAGTGGGATAGTGGGTCAGCGGGGCAGTGGTGTAGCGGGGCAGTGGGATAGAGGGGCAGCGGGTCATTGGGGTAGCGGGGCAGTGGGGCAGCGGGGCAGCTGGGCAGCGGGGCAGTGATGCAGCGGGGCAGTGGGGCAGCAGGGCAGTCGGGTAGCAGGGCAGCGGGGCAGTAGGGGCAGCCGGACAGAGTGGCAGCGGGGAAGCGGGGCTGTGGGGCAGCGGGGCAGGCTGTGGGGCAGTGGGGCAGTGGGGCAGCGGGGCAGTGGGATATTGGGGCAGCGGGGCAGCGGGGCAGTGGGGCAGTGGGGTAGCGGGGAAGCGGATCAGTGCGGGGCAGCGGGGCAGGCAGTGGGGCAGTGGGATAGTGGGGCAGCGGGGCAGTGGGGCAGTGGGGTAGCGGGGCGGTGGGGCAGTGGGGTAGCGGGACAGTGGGGCAGCGGGGCAGCTGGGCAGAGGGGCAGCTGGGCAGCGGGGCTGTGGAGCAGCGGGGCAGTGTGGCAGCGGGGCAGTGGGGCAGCGGGGCAGCTGGGCAGCGGGGATTTCGGGCAGCGGGGCAGCGGGGCTGTGGGGCAGTGGGGCAGCGGGGCAGTGGGGCAGTGGGATAGTGGGGCAGCGGGGCAGTGGTGCAGCGGGGCAGTGGGGTAGTGGGGCATTGGGGCAGTGGGGCAGCGGGTCAGTGGGGCAGTGGGGCAGCGGGGCAGCGGGACAGCGGGACAGTGGTCTGGACTGGAATGGACTGGACTGGACTGACGTGGGTTAGCAGAATTTAACGCGAACGGAGCCGCGGGTAAAAGCTAGTTATATATATTTATATTAAGTGACATTCAAACACAATACACAATTGTTCATGAATAAATAAATAAATAAATTATAATTTCCGTATTGGAATAATACCAATGCTCAATTATCGATTCTATGCTCAAGTTCCTCTGCCTACCTACAGGCGTGATGTTATGTTATGTTATGCTCAAGTAGTGGTCATGTATTAAAGATTAAAGTTGTACTTTGGGAACATTCCGTAACACAGGCCACAGGCCGCCGGCGCCGTGTTCTAACTTTGTCAATAAAAACCAGTATCCGGGACCGTATTGTATAATTACTGAACAGACGTAACACTCCAAGGCATTCCCGGATTTCTCGGCCATCCTACATACGAACGGAGCAAGTTAAATAAAAGCTTGTATTGTAAGCGCGACTACTGAGCGTGACGTCCTGGGTTCAATTCCCAGGTCAAGCAAAGTGTTATTGGTTTTTTTCATTAGGAAATTCTCAGTAGCATCCCGGAGGCTGGGTTTGTGCCCGGTTAATGGCAATAGGCTCACCCCCTATTACATGGGACTTATAACATAACTGGCGTAATGTGGGTGTACCTACTACACACCTCTGCCTACCCCTTTGTGGAAATAAAATAAAAATAATTAATAATAATTAATTGAGAATATATGTCAAAATAAGAATATAATAAATTTTAATAATGTACTAGCATGTAATAATGATAACTGATAATTAATAATAGGCGACTTTGTGTCCCGGGAAGATCATCAGTTCCCAAAGTGAGCACGTCAGCGTCTTTCTGTGATGAACTGAAGTATACGTGGGCGAAGTCGCGGACGTACACTAGTTTTTGACAATAAATCAGTGTTAGCAAGTGGCAGTAGTGGCGGTAGTCACGTTAAGCTTAACAGCTAATAGTATATCAATATTATAGATTGTATACATTACTATGAGAAGAGTACGAGGCGTCTACTCTATAAGTGTCAATGTAACCTAAGTTTCATCTTGTGTTACAACTTTTAGAAGGCACCCTGTCCCCCATATCCATATCACCATGGAATTATTTGAAATTACTATTATCAATAAATAACTATGAACTTAATACAGGCGTGATGTTATGTTATGTTATGTTTGTATTGTAAATAAAAGCTGTAGTAACGTGTACCGTGTGGAAACCATCACAGCATTCTGTCACACCCTGGCCACTCAATACATTAAGAATGCTAGCACCGCCTACATACGCAAGCTTACGTCTTATACAAACACGCACACACGTGAATGAATAGGGTTGCTTGCCGCTCGAAATGCCGACTGCGTTCCAAACGCTTCTCAGTAGTTCTCAGAGATGGCGTTGACATTTGGGCCCTACGTCCCGGACCCGAACCGAGGCACTTGATAGCACGAGCGGTTGGTAATGATACCTATCGAATTATCGATGTATTGTATGATGAATATGATATATTAACGAAGCTTGGTAATAAAATTAAATCTGCAAGCATTACAATTTATAATAATTTATATTTCTCTTATCATAAGTACGTAATTTTACAGTAAACACTGTCCCCCTTATTACAAAACGTGGACTAAGGTGGTTTAAAATTATAAACCATGGTTTTGGTAAATTTCTTATTACAAAAGCAGGTTTATCTCATAATTTGGTTTAAGTACGGCACTAAAATTAAACCTACGCGACCCCTAGTTTAACAACACTAAACCATACTAGGAAACGTCAAATGTAATTTTAGGTTATTTTCAGCTATGTTTGTTTTGTTTACTTATTACTTTAAAAATCATTGAAATTACGTGAATATGGATGTTTTCGTTTATGCAGCTAATATAATTTTGTTATGGAGGTTTCGGCGACGTGAAAAATATCATGTTAATGTAAAACAATTCACAAGTTGTGTGACGAAGAATTTTCATTTTATTGCATTTTTGGAAAGACAACATGCAGTGAACGTAATGTAAGAAGATTTGGTCTACAAATTTTGGGGATTACCACTAAATGTAAGTAGTATGCTATGCTAAATCACTGTGAAACAAGTTAATAACTTTCCAAATAAAACCACTATTGACACTCATATTTTACTAAAGAATCACCATTGTTTTGTTATAGATTCAAGTAGGAAGACAAAAGAAGATATTCAGTAACTCGGACAAATATGCTCAAACCTTGCAAAAACCTAGTTAAGACCATTTATCATAAAAAGAAAGGTCAATGTTTTCATGGAAATGCAAATAAGGTTTACTATGATTTTCTAGTACTTACCTACATCAAGAAAAGCAATGAGAAATAATGAGGTACCTATTTAAGTATGTAAGTATAATAATTTTCTACATTTATATGAATGGGTACGCTTTAAGAAAATTCTGTTAGGGGACGGCTATTTACTGTTGTGAATTGGTCTGGAAAATTGGCAGGAAGAGTCTCCCTGTAGTCCCTGTTGTCTGCTTATTTAATTAGTGATATCAATAAATGTTATATTTTATTTTTCAGTGCAACTTATACTTGTTTAAGGAAAAATATAGTTGACAGTAAACTGTATCCTCCGGCCTCCGGCACAGATGTCCCCGGCCGTACTTTGAGTAGGCCGCTTAAAGGAATTCGCATCGCAAATAACGTGTACAATGGAGTATAATGCGCACCAGTCTATGGCTGCTGTGAAGTTAGCGCCCCGCACCTCGATTGACACCCGAATGTCACTCAAACTCAACTCGTTCGACAACAACAACTCGTACAACTCGTTTGCGCAGCGGCCATAAAGTTTGGTGCATACTATACAATGGAAGCATGTACACTGTGGTGTATTGTATTCCAAAAGTTGCAATGTGGGTGTTCTTTTTTTTTCCTCTTTCTCTTTTTAATAATTGATCAATTGTATTGTTTAGCTAATTCCTAGTAATGCTAATTTAGTGGCACTTTTTAACAAAATTTAACCCTGTTTACATGTGGATAATGTAGTGGGCTGCAATATTGTTAATATTTCGTTAAACCTATATTTTTACATGTACACACATATTGTAGCTGTTTATTGTCCCTTAATAAATAAAATAAAATAAAATACTATTAATAATAAATAATAAATGAACTTTTATTTCATAAAAAGAGATTGTAGTAAAATCATTAGCAATTTCTACAGAATAGGTGGGTACATTACATATCTTCAATCCGTAATATATTACACCTCTGCCTACCCCTTCGGGGAAATACAGGCGTGATGTTATGTTGTTGTTGCAGTGTTAATTTGCACAAATTCGCATCATTGCGTGCTGGGCCTTGTTACTGTTTTCAAAATGTTATCCCTTGATTATTAATAAAAGTTTGTAAAAAAATGGGCTAATTTTATTTTACCATTCATACGAAAACTACGGTGACAAGTTCGCAGTGTTATTTTATTAGAAATTTGGTAGAAGTATCTCCTAGTTTGCTTATTTATAGCGATATCAATCAGTTATTACATGACATAAAAGTGTGAAAAATCGGTCATATCATACGTACAGTCCACTGCATGGCAGTGGTAACACTTGAATTAGAAAACCACCCTTACTGTTAAGGAAATAAAGGCGCTGTCAATGTCAAACTGTTACCCACTGACGTGCGGTCAACCGTACAACAACAATATCGTATGATAACTTTTTTCACTTTTTTTTGTCAGGACTGTGTTCAGTAATATCGTCCGACGACGCACGGAGTGTTCTTTGGACGTTCGTTTGTATGATCGCTCTGAGTAACCGAATGACCAAACTACGCTCCGTGCGTCGTCGGGCGATATTATTGAACGCAGCCCTGATAAAAAAAGTTATCATACGTACAGTCGACTGCATGGCAGTGGTAACACTTGAATTAGAAAACCACCCTTAGTGCTAAGGAAATAAAGGCGCTGTCAATGTCAAACTGTTACCCACTGACGCGCGGTCAACCATACAGCAATTTACAGCATCAATATCGTATGATAACTTTTTTCACTTTTTTTTGTCAGGGCTGCGTTCAGTAATATCGTCCGACGACACACGGAGTGTTCTTTGGACGTTCGTTTGTATGATCGCTCTGAGTAACCGAAACCGAATGACCAAACTACGCTCCGTGCGTCGTCGGGCGATATTACTGAACGCAGATCTAACAAAAAAAGTGAAAAGTTATCATACGTACAGTCGACTGCATGGCAGTGGTAACACTTGAATTAGAAAACCACCCTTAATGCTAAGGAAATAAAGGCGCTGTCAATGTCAAATTTTTACCCACTGACGTGCGGTCAACCGTACAGCAACAATATCGTATGATAACTTTTTTCACTTTTTTTTGTCAGGGCTGCGTTCAGTAATATCGTCCGACGACGCACGGAGTGTTCTTTGGACGTTCCTTTGTATGATCGCTCTGAGTAACCGAATGACTAAACTACGCTCCGTGCATCGTCGGGTGATATTACTGAACGTAGCCCAGATAATAATTTTGATTGATATCACTACAAATGTAGCGGGCTACTCAAAATATCGGCCCTGTTTATATACACACTATACAATTTACGCGGCGCACGCAGCAGCCAAGGCTGCGGCACCCGCGGTGTCAGTCGCGGTGGTGCCCGTGGCTTCGCAAGGAAAGGTTGTAGGAGCACGTGCCGCACAACACTCTGCATATCGCCATATGTTTGTCTTTGCGTGTGTGACACCGCGGGCACCGCCACGCTTCACGCGCCGCTTCTTCGTAACAGAAGACCGCGTGACGCCCAGCGCGACGCACCGCCAGACGCGCCGCGTGTCCATAAATGAGTCCTAAGAAAACAACGAGATGCTGGATCGCGCGACAACCATTTATCGATACTGAATTAGAAAGAGGTGTGTCAGGATCGTAGCAGGTGGAAATCCATAGTCTCTGCCTACCCCAATGGGAAACAGGCGTGATAATATGTATGTATGTATGAATTATTCAGTACCTATATTATTGGATTATAAAAAAAAAGACAAATAAATAGAAACTAGTACGAATTTTCAATAAAAAGGATTGTTTTATTAAAAATTCTGCTGAAACGGAACGTTAAGACCGAATGGAAATCGTTTTGAACGAATAATTTTAGTCCGTACATCGAGAATTCCATCTATTTTTTAATCGATTTCTCTGCATACTACCTAATACACCCCCAACAGTCTGGTACTATCTAGTCTTCACTTAATTTGACTTTTGTAATAAGGATGAGCTATTACTACGGTACTAAGGCTAGTTACGTACTAACTCTGGACTTTAAAGTCTTGGTTTAAACCCAGGTTTATCATGTTTTTTGTAATAAGACGGTGTAATAGTAAACCTCACTATACTTGTAAAATTAAACTCTCGCGGTAAGTAGATACCTACCTTTAATAAAATACAATAAATAGGTACCCAAAGGAATCTGCTTTCAAGCAGCTTTTATGTTACTAACAAAATATGGATACCTAATTTGATCCAAAATAAAGATTATATTATTATTATTACAAGCAAATTATTTTTTCCTTTTTGTCATAACTGGCAAAGTACAAAAAAATCGTTTAATTGTAAAATTAAATGCTCGCTGTTCTGTAGTTCTACCTATAAAGGTTTTACCTTATTTACCTTATTTCATCCTTCGGAAATCGATAAAATCTTCTGTTTCCTTGTCTAGATGTAGACACACATCCGTATAAAGCACAATACACTACCATTTTCAATTAAAATATAACTACAAACACCAAAAAATATATTGCGTAACGCACTCGACTGGCGATTGATATCCATTGAATATTGCAGCCCAACTTGCCGCTAAATTGAGGGCACGTGCAGGGCGCGGGTGAGGAACTTAAATTGGCGGGGGGCGGTGAGTGGCCGTTCTGTACGTAGTACTATTAGATATTCTGTGATTCTGTACTAATATTATAAATAGGAAAGATTTGTTTGTTTTATTTCAGTAAGCAGGCGAAACCGTTGGCACAGCAAGTAAGTACGTATTTACAAAAAAATAAGTATTTACCAGGCCCCTCAGAAAGTATTGCGAAAAAAAGTTTTTATATATGGGAGACTGGCCAGTTATAATGTTTTTCGAAAATATGATTATTTATAAGTAAAAATAAGTAAGTTCCAATTTCAAAATTTCCCTCCACATTTTTTGCGAGTTAATTCAAAGTATTGTGTCTCACTGAAATATGGATCTGCGCCGGGAACATTTTAGAGCTATGATTTTATACGATTTCAAGTGTCGCCTGAAACCGGATGAATCGTACGATAGACTTCAAATGGCATTCATGGATGAAGGCCCTTCCAAGGCAACCGTGTATCGTTGGTATAACGAATACAAGCGCGGTCGACCATCTTTGGGAGATGACGAAAGAAGCGGTCGCCCTTTGACGGCTGTTACCGAAGAAAACGTGCTAGCAGTGAAAAATTTAATCCAAGACAATAGGCGAATTACATATCAGGAGATTCAACACATATTGAAGATTGGATCGGGAAGCGTTCACGAGATTCTACACAGCCATCTTCGCGTGAGGAGGATAGTATCACGCTGGGTGCCGCACAACCTCACCGATGCTCAGAAGCAGGCCCGGGTGGAATGGTGCCGTGATATGCTTAACAAATTTGAAGCAGGCTCGTCTCGGCGTGTTTACGACATCGTTACAGGTGATGAGTCCTGGATTTATCAATACGACCCAGAAACCAAGCGCAAGTCGACTGTTTGGGTGTTTCAAAATGAGCCAACGCCTACCAAAGTGAAGCGATCTAGAAGCGGGGTTAAGATTTTGATCGCTAGCTTTTTTAATTTGACTGGCCACTTGGTATCAATTCCCTTACGGGATCAAAGAAGCATTAATGCCGAATGGTATACTACCAAATGTTTGCCAGAAGTTTTCTCTGTTATAAGCAACAAGCGACCAAACACAGGGCTCCGCGGGCTACTGCTCCACCACGACAATGCACCTGCGCACACCGCACTCAAAACGAGGGACTTCCTGGACAGCACGCCAGTCAAACTCCTGGGTCACCCTCCTTACAGCCCTGATCTAGCACCGTGTGACTTCTTTTTATTCCCAAAAATAAAAAATCAGCTCAAAGGGATACAATTTTCGTCGCCGGAAGATGCGCTGCCTGCGTTCGAGCAGGCTGTAAACGAGGTGTCTGCGGCGGACTGGAAAAAGTGTTTTGAAAACTGGTTTAGGCGCATGAATCTTTGTATAGAGGCTGGTGGAAAGTACTTTGAAAAGATTTGATAAAAATATATGTACGTATAGAACAATTTTTTTTAGTTTCGCAAAACTTTCTGAGTGTCCCACGTAAGTACCTATCATATCCATAGTACACACGGCTACATTCAAGTTAATTTATTTAGTATAAGCTGACCTCGCATTGTATAAGGCTTTCCGTGCAATGAGAGGTCAGCTTATACTAGATTTTATAGCTTGATATGTAGCCGTGCGTATAAGTTCTGCATAGTTGGGGTTTTGTGTAAAAATGACCCAAACATTTATTATTATTTATCTACACTCGTATCGTAAAATTCGAATTATGAACTCAAAAGTAATGTCATAATGACATACTTTACGCACATACACCTGTAATAAATTTAAAAAGTTTCATTACGATACAGTTTGCTGAACAAAACAATGCGGTAATTTAATTTTTTTTCCATAACCGCACACTTCAGCCCAACTAAGGAGTTTTTAATGCCACTTCGACCTAACCAAGGAGTTTTCAAACCTTTTTTTTAGCAGTTGTACAGTTTGGCACCAATGAGTACAAAAAATTCAGCCACCTTCATACATTGAAAATTTTTATCGTTTAAAATCGCGTTTTTGGCAGAACTTTGGATTGTCATATTGCTTTTAATTATATTTAAGTGTTTACGGGCACATTGTTTGTATGATAAAACAGAGATAGACGGAATCCTGACAAGGATAGAAAATTAGTTCCGATTATAATGTTTTCGCCAGACTATATTTTATTATCTGTGTAGGCGCGCGGCAGCGCGCGTTTGTGGCCGCGCGCTATGTCCTACTGGATTTGGTTTGGTTTGTTATTGTTTACGTTATTATTATGGTTTTGTAAGTCGAAAGTTTTATTCTGGGCAAAAATATCTGACTACAGCAGTGATACTGAACTGAGGAGAATATGACCTTGCCTGAATTTCTGGATGCAGCAACGTAAATGACGAATATCTTTTACCAGTAAAATCAAGAAAAACAACGACAATGTTACGAAGATTTTGACTTTGGTATTTTATTTACAATTGTATGAGTTTAGATAAAATAGTGTATGAAACTGACATAATTAGGTATTAAAACACTCGTGTGCTACTATTAAAAACCTCGCCTGCGGCTCGGTTTTTAAACTCACACTCGTGTTTTAATAACCCCTATTATGCAACAGTTTCATAATAGTAGTTTATTTACGTTGCTGCATCCAGAAATTCAGGCGGGGTCATATTCTCCTCAGTTCAGTATCACTGCTGTAGTCAGATATTTTTGCCCAGAATAAAACTTTCGACACACAAAACCATAATAATAACGTAAACAATAACAATAAATTTACAAGTAACGATGTCCAAATCCAGTAGGCCGTGCCGCGCGGCCGCGCACGCGCGCTGGTGGCCTACACAGATAATAAAATATAGTCTGGCGAAAACATTATAATCGGAACTAATTTTCTATCCTTGTCAGGATTCCGTCAATCTGTTTTATCATACAAAAAATATGCCTGTAAACACTTTAAAAATATAATTAAAAGCAATATGACAATCAAAAGTTCTGCCAAAAACGCGATTTTAAACGATAAAAATTTTCAATGTATGACAAGTGGCGCCACCCTGAATTTTGTGTACTCATTGGTGCCAAACTGTACGACTGCTAAAAAAAAGGTTTGAAAACTCCTTGGTTAGGTCGAAGTGGCATTAAAAACTCCTTAGTTGGGCTGAAGTGTGCGGTTATGGAAAAAAAATTAAATTACCGCATTGTTTTGTTCAGCAAACTGTATCGTAATGAAACTTTTTAAATTCATTACATGTGCATGTGCGTAAAGTATGTCATTATGACATTACTTTCGAGTTCATAATTCGAATTTTACGATACGAGTGTAGATAAACTACTATTATCAAATTCAGGGTGGCGCCACTTGTCATACATTGAAATTTTTTATCGTTTAAAATCGCGTTTTTGGCAGAACTTTTGATTATCATATTGCTTTTAATTATATTTAAGTGTTTACAGGCATATTTTTTGTATGATAAAACAGAGATTGACGGAATCCTGGCAAGGATAGAAAATTTGTTCCAATTATAATGTTTTCGCCAGACTATATTTTATTATCTGTGTAGACCACCAGCGCGCGTGCGTGGCCGCGCGCCACGGCCTACTGGATTTGGTCATCGTTACTTGTAAATTTATTGTTATTGTTTACGTTATTATTATGGTTTTGTATGTCGAAAGTTTTATTCTGGGCAAAAATATCTGACTACAGGAGTGATACTGAACTGAGGAGAATATGACCCCGCCTGAATTTCTGGATGCAGCAACGTAAATGACGAACAATCTTTTACCAGAGATATCAAGAAAAACAACGACAATGTTACCAAGATTCTGACTTTGGTATTTTATTTAAAATTGTATGAGTGTAGATAAAATAGTGTATGAAACTGACATAATTAGTTATTAAAACACTCGTGTGATACTATTAAAAAAACTCACACTCGTGTTTTAATAACCCCTATTATGCAACAGTTTCATAAACTACTATTATATGTATACTGATAAGGAAAAATGACTGACTGCATCGAAACGCAACTGTACAAACCTAGTAGTGCAACCACCGCCGCACAGTGGGCTGAAATCCGATTTTCATAGACATATGGTATAATCCTTTTTCACCGAATGTCGATTTTTATACTTCAAAATGTTTCAGAAGACTAAAACATGCTTAAAAATATCAACATTATGGAATAGCATAGCATTTCTTTAAAAAATTGTATGAAGATGACATTTTGACTTGAAAAAACCATATACAGGGCATCCCACAGATATGCCACATGGAGGGAAAGTACCTTGAATATTGTAGATGGAACATTTTACTGAAAGAAGACATCATTTGAATTTCAAAAACAATTTAAACTGAATTCATAGATATTTAAATAATTACATGGTTGAACCGGAAATCAAACCCTTTACATGAGAAAAATAATCAACCTGTAGCTTTATCATAGATATCGAAAGGCTTCATCATAAGGATTATTTTTTGATAAATAACATAGTGTGTAAACACACTGCAGTTAACATAAACGGCGAGTACATCACTCACCTTCGGTTTGCCGACGACATAGTAGTCATGGCTGAGACCATGGAGGACCTCGGTACAATGCTCGATGACCTCAGTAGAGCTTCTGATAGAGTGGGTCTTAAGATGAATATGGACAAGACAAAGGTTATGTCGAATTCCCATATAGCACCCATTCCCGTAAACATCGGAGAATCTACACTCGAAGTTGTTGACGATTATGTATACCTAGGAGAAACTGTCCAGCTAGGTAAGTCCAACTTCGAGAAAGAGGTCAATCGTCGAATCCGACTCGGTTGGGCAGCGTTCGGGAAGCTACGCAATATCTTCTCGTCCAAAATACCGCAGTGTCTCAAGACGAAAGTCTTTGACCAGTGTGTGTTGCCAGTAATTACTTACGGTACTGAAACGTGG
Organism: Asteroscopus sphinx; assembly: GCA_949699075.1. NCBI lineage: Eukaryota > Metazoa > Arthropoda > Insecta > Lepidoptera > Noctuidae > Asteroscopus > Asteroscopus sphinx. The sequence goes on from OX453003.1 coordinate 90,780, forward strand.
TCGCTCACAATGGGCCTCATAAGAAGGCTCAAAGTCACTCAAAGGGCAATGGAGAGGGCTATGCTCGGAGTGTCCCTGCGTGATCGAATCAGAAATGAGGAGATTCGCAGGAGAACGAAAGTAACCGACATAGCCCGAAGAATTGCCAAACTTAAGTGGCAGTGGGCGGGGCACATTGCTCGCAGAACGGATGGCCGATGGGGCAGTAAAGTTCTGGAGTGGCGACCGCGTACTGGAAGGCGCAGCGTGGGTAGGCCCCCCACAAGGTGGACCGCCGACCTGGTGAAGGTCGCGGGAATCCGCTGGATGCGGAAGGCACAGGACCGGTCCTTGTGGCGATGCTTGGGGGAGGCCTATGTCCAGCAGTGGACGTCTTTCGGCTGAAATGATGATGATGATGAAACACACTGCAGTGCAGCACTGTGCCTAGAGCGCTCTTCGTCTAACACTGCGTAGCCGTAGCTCGTAGCTACGACTACGAAGTGCTACGAATTTCTCGTAGCTGTGAAAAGTGAAACTATTTCATTGAAATATATTTGAGATGGCAGCTGTGCGCAGGTCGCGTCGCACAGCTAGAGTCAGATCACGTACTATGTAGGGTTCCGTAGTCAGCTGGTTAGTCAAACCTACTAATATTATATTATTTAAATGCTTGTTATTTGTTTGATTTCCGTATTCTAGCCACAGACATATTTATTTTTTACTGTCTGTGATTCTAGCAAATAAATAATTTGATTTAATTCGATTTGTTTGTTTGTCCTTCAATGACGTTGATATGGCTAAACAGATTTGGATGAAATTTGGCATACAGGTAAATCATCATGTTCTGGATGAACACATATTTATGATACTTCGATCGACAAACCACGAGAGCACGACGCAGCACGCGGCCGGCCGCACGGGGGCCGCACTAGACCCTAGCGGCTCGGCGCGTGACGTTGGGAACAGAGCGGACGGCATGACGTCATTGCCGGGAGATGGTACCCCTCTGGTGTGGAGCGCCTGCTGTGCAGCTGCGGACACCCTCAAGCGGCGCAAATATAGCAACCTCATTGGTTGCTATGATTTTGAACTGTTGAGGTTGAAACACTCGGGCCATGGGGTCCAACTGCACGGCTCCTTTTCAAGGAAATATCTAAGAGACCGGTCGACGCTTTGCGTGACCAGAGAGCTGGCTAGTTCCTTGGGCAAGGAATAAGCGTTGCCATTCAACGAGGTAACGCTGCCAGTCTGCTGGGCACGCTTCCGGATGACAGTGATGTGGACAAGTTCTTCGACGTCTAAGTCCACCTTTTTAGTGTTATATTTTTATTTTTATTTTGTACATATTTATTCTGTACATAAATTAATATAGGTAGATAGGTATTAAGATGTGTATAAAGTTATATTTTAGATTTAAAAATGTAGGTACCTACATTATAATTATCATATTTTAAAATTAAAATATGTGTACTACCTAGATGTGAACCAAGATGTGAACCAAGATGCGAACCTAGATGCGAACATAGATAAAAACCTAGATCGCGTTAAAACATAAACATGTACGAACTGTGTGCAGCCTAACTACAAGTCATAAGTTTGTCAACTGTTACTCGTACCGAGTAGACGAGTAGACGAGTACGCGACGCGTGGCGCCGACTTTATGAGAAAGACAACTTCGATAAAAATTCACCTCGATGTAGTTATAAAATAATGTAAAATAATTCGATGAATTGTTTATCAAGGAAGAGACTGTTCGAGCAAATGTATGAGCGATGTGATGTATTTCGGCTACTTGTCAGTAACTTGTCATTCATTAAATAAAAAATCTGCAAATAGTATCATGCGAAACGAAAATCGATGTTTCGATTTTCTACAAAATGATGGATTACCGAGTTATTTAGTACTGCTATAATATCGTCGCGGAATCTATCTGAAAAATTTCAAATGTTTTTCATGTAATAGACAGTGAAATGCAAAATAGCATGCCGTCAATATCTTATCTACAAATTAAACGCAATGGTTTTATTTTCCGTCGGAAATCATCCATTTTTGACTTCAAGCTTGATTCTTACGGATGAACACTCTTAACACTCGCAAATTATGTCAACGTGTGTATTGATAGCTCGCACCCTACTTTAAAATTATGTCAACGTGTGTATTGATAGCTCGCACCCTACTTTAAAATTATGTCAACGTGTGTATTGATAGCTCGCACCTTACTTTAAAATTATGTCAACGTGTGTATTGATAGCTCGCACCCTACTTTAAAATTATGTCAACGTGTGTATTGATAGCTCGCACCCTACTTTAAAATTATGTCAACGTGTGTATTGATAGCTCGCACCCTACTTTAAAATTATGTCAACGTGTGTATTGATAGCTCGCACCCTACTTTAAAATTATGTCAACGTGTGTATTGATAGCTCGCACCCTACTTTAAAATTATGTCAACGTGTGTATTGATAGCTCGCACCCTACTTTAAAATTATGTCAACGTGTGTATTGATAGCTCGCACCCTACTTTAAAATTATGTCAACGTGTGTATTGATAGCTCGCACCCTACTTTAAAATTATGTCAACGTGTGTATTGATAGCTCGCACCCTACTTTAAAATTATGTCAACGTGTGTATTGATAGCTCGCACCCTACTTTAAAATTATGTCAACGTGTGTATTGATAGCTCGCACCCTACTTTAAAATTATGTCAACGTGTGTATTGATAGCTCGCACCCTACTTTAAAATTATGTCAACGTGTGTATTGATAGCTCGCACCCTACTTTAAAATTATGTCAACGTGTGTATTGATAGCTCGCACCCTACTTTAAAATTATGTCAACGTGTGTATTGATAGCTCGCACCCTACTTTAAAATTATGTCAACGTGTGTATTGATAGCTCGCACCCTACTTTAAAATTATGTCAACGTGTGTATTGATAGCTCGCACCCTACTTTAAAATTATGTCAACGTGTGTATTGATAGCTCGCACCCTACTTTAAAATTATGTCAACGTGTGTATTGATAGCTCGCACCCTACTTTAAAATTATGTCAACGTGTGTATTGATAGCTCGCACCCTACTTTAAAATTATGTCAACGTGTGTATTGATAGCTCGCACCCTACTTTAAAATTATGTCAACGTGTGTATTGATAGCTCGCACCCTACTTTAAAATTATGTCAACGTGTGTATTGATAGCTCGCACCCTACTTTAAAATTATGTCAACGTGTGTATTGATAGCTCGCACCCTACTTTAAAATTATGTCAACGTGTGTATTGATAGCTCGCACCCTACTTTAAAATTATGTCAACGTGTGTATTGATAGCTCGCACCCTACTTTAAAATTATGTCAACGTGTGTATTGATAGCTCGCACCCTACTTTAAAATAGGTTCGCGCTGAGGACACACTGGTACCTACACATTTAGATTGGGGGGCATCATATAATAAGAGCGACAGCCTGCAGTAGCTATTTATAAGAACTGTTGTGTATTGTAACAATAGAAATCTTAATAATATAAGGTAGTATTATTAACATTTCTGACTGTACCAGATGAACATTAAATGATAGTTAAGTTCCATGGGGTAAGCCAACAGAAGCTGTGACTACATAACTAGAGGCTGTTGGTCGGGTACACAGATACACTCTTTGACCACTGAGAGTAGATACTTCTAATTTAAAATAGTTGAGGAGGCCTTATAAATATAATATCTCTCTATCAACTCTCAGATTACTGAAATGCAACTAATCAGCTTGTAGCGACACGACTTTGAATTATCAAAAATTGATTTTAGTTTCTGTAAAGGAATTTCTTTATTGTGTTTACAATAGAGCTGAGCGTCTTCCAAACGTTTTGGAGCTCAAAGCGCGAGAACATACGCAGAGTACCGGCACACTACACAAGTAGGGATTTATGAAAACTTACAGAACAGAATAATCCGGTGGCACAAGTCTTTATTTATGTTATGCACTTTTATTCGAAAACACACTTTCAAAATAATTTTACGGAAAAGTTGTGTTTGATTGGGGAGAAATGTTCAAGTATATGTATCAGACAGTTTCTGTTGAGTGTGCAGCCAGTGAGGCTCCAGCAGTCGCTCGCGGCGCGCTGCCGAGCCGGCACTGAGCCTCCCGGAGCAGCGCGCCCCCCGCCCCCCGGCCCCCGCCCCCCGCGCATGCGCCGGCCGGCTGCCCCCCTCCCGGGCCGGCCGCAGCTCGCTCCGTGGCTCTCGGCTGAGCAGCTGCACTGCCCCTGCTCATACACGTAACGACTATAACTTCATACTTACTTGAAATAAGTCTCATGACTTGTTTTTATGTTTATGTTAGGCAACAGTCTAGGTGGTATTGCAGTTGTCATGGGCAAAGGTAACCGCTTAACATCAGGTGGACATTTAGCTCGTTTCACCAACCAATACTATAAAAAACCGGCCAAGTGTGAGTCGGACTCACGCAGTAAGGGTTCCGTACCACCCATCGACCTCATACCATATAGAAACTGATTTAATTTACGAAAGTTTATCAAAAGACATCAACGACCATACGCGAAATGTGAATTTTTACATCTCTTTCTTACGTAGGTACCACCACATATATCTACGTTTGTCATGTTTTTAGTATTTGATGCTAAACTACAAAGTATGCACCATAATAAGACAAAGTTTGACGCTGGTATATATTACCGTTTTGAAGATAGAGCAGGAACAAAAATGTTGAAAAAATGCATATTTTTTGAGGTTTCTTGTATGGGGACCCCCTTTAGTTTTAGTCTTTTTTTGTTTTTAGTATTTGTCGTGATACACCTCATAGCAACACATATTCTGAGAACATTTCAACCGGTTACCTATTACCGTTCAAAAGATACAGCCCTGTGACAGACAGACGGACGGACGGACGGACAACGTAGCGAGAGTAATAGGGTCCCGTTTGGCACCCTTTGGGTACGGAACCCTAAAAAAAGATAGATGACCTATATTACGATTATATTGGCGGCCAAAACCTTTATTGGCCGACTTTTAATCGACCGACTGGCTTTTTTTGAGCCCACCCCGCCCCGCACCCACAGGCTGCACTTTTAATCGGCCGGTAGTTAAGTTCGATTCCTAATGATACGCGAGTGCGCACTCCGGTAGACTCGGTTTACCACAAAAATGATTGAGTCCCGTACATGTCTTCGGAAGACGTTTGGTCGAATTGCAAAAATTCTAAAAACAATTTTCCTTTTGGAGCAATGGATTGACGTGATTTATAGTTGATTGATTCCTGTATACATAAAGTAGCCTATGTTACTTAACATAGGCTACTTTATGTATACAGGTGTCCCATTGCGAAAGTGTGTTTGTTGGATTGTGCCTCTCTAACGCAGCAATGGAGCAACAGATTGATGTGATTTTTTTTATAGGTATGGGTAGTGGTAGGTATCGGTATGGGCCGGTGAGTAGCACATGCTAGCATGCTACTCATATGTCCATATGTATGTAATCCTGTAGGATTGCATGAGTTTAAATAAATACGCAATATATATATACAGGAGTTTAAATAAATACGCAAAATATAGTTGTTATAATTTATTTATTGCCTGAAATAAAATTTCAATTATGAGTTCAAGTCAGCAGAGACAGATTTCTTTACAAAATTTAAAAAAATTAACCAAAATCCCGACTGCAATGATCTCCAGATTAACTAAAAAGACAGAAACAAGATACTATTCTACAATTAGATCTGTGAGTGAGAAAAGAGTTGCTACTAATTGTATTCAACACGGTACACAATATTAGTTTATAATCATCTGATAATAGTACATTATGATACAAGCATAGACCAAGTAAAAACTCTATACAAGTGAGCTAAGTTGACTATTATACTCGAGGCTGGATTACAGCCCGAGCCGAAGGCGAGGGCGTAATGGAGCCGAGAGTATAATAGTCAATGCTCACGCGTGTCATACGACGTTTTTCAACACACTTGCGAGGAAAAAATCATGAATTACACATTTTAGTCAAATATTGAATTTGTGAAAAATGATAAAATGGCGCGCGGACCGCGCGGTGACATACAGCTATGCGCGCAGGTGGTCGAAGGAAACCGCCATACAGCCTAATATAAAAATATTATAAATTGATTTTTTTATTTATAAAAATCCACCCATAGTTACATGTTACAGTCATTGCATTTATAATAATACCAATAATATTAACAACAACATAATTTTATCATTATTACACAAAATTAAACGAATTTCAAAGACATGGAATTAGAATAGCTTAGTATAGTATAGTATAACGGGCTGGTTTCCGCAACTCCACGATCAAGCGTGTATTTTGCGTATAGAATAGCTTAATAACTAACTTAATGTATATTTGCACACCATATAATGGTAGAATGTAAATGATGTAAATGATTTATAACACAAATTAATATTAATTTGTTGACAAAAATTAATAATTTGATGAAATGAAATGTTTATATAGCATATTTTAATTAATACAGTTGATTTATTCCCAAAAATGTATAATTTAGTTCAGGCATAAAAACTCTTTGCTGCGATTTAAAAATAAACTGTAAAGTTAAAAGCACTAAAAAAGCACGCGTGCGTTATAAGCCACATTATGAACCTAAAAGCGATGCAATAAGAGCCACTTTACGAGCAAGTGTGTTGAAAAATTACATAATGTTCAATTTATGAAGTCCAAATTAATTGTAGCGGTCAGGAACTTTTTTTTAAATAATTATTTTATTTTGGTCTTTTTAGTGATATCCTAAAATTGTTACGGAAAGACCGGCTTTGGTGATGTTCCATTCCGAGAAGAATCTGAACTGACACAGCCATGTATGGAGCTATACAGGGCGTCCCACGGATATGCCACATGGAGGGAAAGTACCTTGAATATTGTAGATGGAACATTTTACTGAAAGAAGACATTTGAATTTAAAAAACAATTTAAACTGCATTTATAGATATTTAAATAATTACATGGTTGAACCGGAAATCGAACCCGTTACATGAGAAAAATAATCAAATGTTAAAATTCATGGTCTTCCTTTTATTTGTGACACTATGTTATTTAGCAAAAAATAATCCTTATGATGAAGCCTTTCGATCGGTATGATAAAGCTACAGGGTGATTATTTTTCTCATGTAACGGGTTTGATTTCCGGTTCAACCATGTAATAATTTAAATATCTATGAATGCAGTTTAAATTGTTTTTTAAATTCAAATAATGGCTTCTTTTCTTTCAGTAAAATTTTCCATCTACAATATTCAAGGTACTTTCCCTTCATGTAGCATATCCGTGGGATGCCCTGTATATGCCATCGAGAAACACTGGGAAGAGACAGCCGTTTCTCTCAATATCTCGAAGCCTTCGAAAGGTTCTGGCGCGAAAGCCTTATAAGCCAAGTATCCCTCATTCCGCCTGCTTACTGGTCTGTGTAATTGGATATCAGCCTTCCTCAGGGATCGGTCGAGTTGAGTTGTAATTGACGGCTGCTCATTCGAGCAAGAGTTGTTGAGAGTTACACAATGCACGAGGTAGTGCACCGCAAACATACAGCCATGTGACAGACAGACGGACAGCGTAGCGAGAGTAATAGGGTCCCGTTTGGCATCCTTTGGTTACGGAACCCTAAAAATGATCGATACGTTGAAAATACCAAATTTATTACTATTGCTATTGTACAACGAGCACATACGGTACATGGGTGAATGTTGGCCGTAGTTGGTGCGAAATAAACGAACATGAAATGTTTGTCTATTTTCGACACGACTACCGGAGCGTGGTACCGAGAGTTGAAGTTTCTCAAGTATATCTGGACTGTCGATGACCCCCTTCAAAACTTTTGATAGAAGCACCATATCGGGTACATTGCGTCTGCAATCCAATGTTCTCATTTTGTAATGTGTCAGCCTGGAGGCATAGGAAGTGAGTAGTGACACTTTTACAGAGATCATTTGCGTTTGATAAAGAAACTGTTTCTGGAGCCTTTCAATTCTGTTAACATGGACTGCATATGAAGGGCTCCAAATAGGACTACAGTACTTCAGAAGACTTTGTAGTTCATACATAGCAGTTAAAAGAAGGATAGGGATCTCGGGCTCCTTAAAAACCTTACTTTGTCGCAGTAAGAATCCGGCCAACCCCCCCCCCTACCTTTTTGTAATATTATCTATGTGTTCTCGGAAATCTAATGTATTGTCTACTGTAACTCCCAGGTCGCAGATGCTGGAGACTTCGCTAATAGGAGTACTTTCGAAGAAGTAAATAGCTGTACTGGGGCATCTACAGTGAGTCAATTTAATATGATAACATTTTGCCACATTCAGGGACATTTCGTTTAAAGAACACCAGTTATTGATAGTGTTAATGTCATTTTGTAGTAAAAAAGAATGAAAAATTGTTTATTGACTACAGTCAGAGCAGAGGCACACAATAACGTTAGTACCTACATAATTTTGTTATCTATAATACAACTAACTCCTAAGAGTATAATTGTGTATATTGTAACTAGCTGCGCCAAATAGGCTCAGTTCAAACATCAATACAAAGCATCAATATTAGAATTTATAGACCTGTAGAGCTTTAAATCGTCTGCAGACATCGTAAACCTGGATGATATAGCGGTACAGAGGTCGTTAGTAAATAATGGAAAGAAAAGAGTCCCAAGGTGGGATCCCTGGGGAACACCAGAAGGAACAGATTTGACATCAGATTTGAAACCACGAATTTTAACAAGCTGAGATCAGTTAGGTACGAAGATATGACTCACAGCAACGCAGCAGAGAGTCGCATATTCCTGCATGTCCCAGCTTCCTTATGAGAATGCAGTGGTCCATCACATTAAACGCTTTTGAAAAGACAGTGTATATGGCATGGACTTCCTTACTTAATTAGCTGTGTTCTGGTTTGAAGGGTGTGGGTGCCAGTGTAATGTTCACATGAGAATTTCCAATGTCAACAATCATCTTGGTATACAGCAAGCAAGCAAGCTTGGTTACAGCTTAACTAATTCTCGTAAAGCGGAACATTACATTGGTAAAGTATCCTAAAGCACCTTCGTGTAAGTTATATGTATAGACGTCGCTAAATGTTAGTAAAGTTTCGAAAACCACGAAGTAGTTAACAATTGAAATCGTAGTTTAGTTCCTATGCTCGGTTTTGGAATGCGCTAGAAGCGTGATGTAGCTCCGATTAGTTAGATGAGCGGTGTGGTCAGAGCTGGTCGGCGGCCAGCTCCTCGATGGCGGGCTGGTCCTGGCGCATGGCGGCCAGCTCCTCGATGGCGGGCTGGTCCTGGCGCATGGCGGCCAGCTCCTCGATGGCGGCCAGCTCCTCGATGGCGGCCAGCTCCTCGATGGCGGCCAGCTCCTCGATGGCGGGCCGGTCCAGGCGCATGGCGGCGCGGCCCTCGCTGGCGCGCAGGTCGCGCGCGCCCAGCTGCCGGTAGAAGGCCAGCGCGGGCGCGTTGCTCTCCAGCACGTGCCAGTCCACGCGGTGCGCGCCGTCCCGCAGCGCCACCTGCAACACACGCTGCTGAGAACGCGGCGCGGCGTGCGCGGCGCGGGGAGCACGGACCTACCCGGCACAGCTCCCGCAGCAGGCGGCGCGCCACGCCGCGGCGCCGCGCCGGTGGCCGCACGAACAGCAGTGCTATTCACTAACTAACAATTTCGTGGATGTACGTCGAGACGGGCTCGACGTCGAGACAGCCTTGCGAACGACCGCGAGCGCAAAACGGTATTCACTAACTCGTTTATTCTCGTCGACGAACTGAAGGCTGTGTCGACTCGTCGCTGTTGCATAGACGAGTTAGGGCTTGACACAAATATCTTTATAACATAATCGATTAATGTCGACTGAGAGTTTAATGGGTTTAAAAGTTATAATAAAGGTCTATTTTTAAGTATTTTAAGAAATGTAGTAACATTTTAAACAGTAAATACCTAATTATTCTAAGAGCTTATAATATTCTTACTGGCCGAGTTTTAAGGCTGAATGACGATTCCTTTGCGAGACCCATGATACTTTAAATTAAATGTTAACAAAAAAACCGGCCAAGTGCGAGTCGGACTCGCGCAGTAAGGGTTCCGTACCACCCTTCGACCTGATACCCCATAGAAACTGATTTAATTTACGAGAGTTCATCAAAAGACATCAACGCACCGTGAGCGATTTTTTTTTTTGCATCTCTTTCTTACGCAGGTACCACCACATATAAAATTACTAAACTACATAGTATGCACTATAATTAGACCAAGTTTGACGCTGGTATGTATTACCGTTTTGATGATAGAGCAGAAACAAAAACGCTGAAAAAAATGCATGTTTTTCGAGGTTTCTTGTATGGGGACCCCCTTTGGTTTTAGAATACTTTTTATTTTTAGTATTTGTCGTGATATGCACCATAGTAACACATATTTTGTAAAAATTTCAACTGGTTATCTATGACCGTTACAAAGATAAAGCCCTGTCACAGACAGACGGACGGGCAGACAGACTGACGCACGGACGGACGGGCAGCGTAGCGAGAGTAATAGGGTCCCGTTTGGCAGCCTTTGGGTAAGGAACCCTAAAAACAAACAACAAAAGTTTGACCTTTGACTTTTTCCAGTGTTGCCAGAAGGTTACTTTCGTAACCTTTAGGTAATTTTTATCTCGGTCAAGTTCCAGGTTAGACGACTTAAAAGGTAAATTTTAGGCAGCTTTTAGGTATCTTTTCGAAATCGAATTAGATATTTTATTGTAATGTTGGAATGGAATTTTATTGATATTATATAAAATAAATAATCAATAAATTTTTTTTATTTATCTCCACAAATTACATTTTTTATGTTAAAATCGTTATGGTCGTTGTGGCGATGCTTGGGCCTATGTCCAGCAGTGGACGTCTTTCGGCTGAAATGATGATAATGATGAAGATGAAGTGATAATTAAAAACAGTAATATATTATTAATTATTGTTACTTATTATGAATTTATGCACAAAGTAATCTCTTCTCGCACTAATTAAAACCGTATTACAAATAACAAGCAATCTACTTTTTAAGGTACTTTTTGTCGTCGTGGATCGTAGTAATAGATGTGTTAATTTCAAATATATTATTACCATGTAGATAACTAACTCGTATTCACAACAATGCGTGTGCACAGAATTAAATAGTTGGTACACACGGCTACACATCAAGCTGAACTGTTCCAGTTTATGCTGACCTCGCATTGCATAGGCTTTCCGTACAATGCGAGATCAGCTTATACTTGAAATGTACAGCTTGATGTGTAGCCGTGCGTACTACTTGGTACTGAGAAAACGCGTAGCGCGGCGTGTTACAACGAGCGCTTGATACTGTTCTGTTTACAGATGTAAAATATTTTGAGATGTAGACGTTACGATGTCTAGTCCAATCGAGATCCACTCATTTCGCGATCTAGTCTTACGGGCAACCTAGACATATCGAGATCGAGACCAAAAGATACCGACCCAATTATACTTCTGTTCTTACACTAAAACTTCATCATCATCATCATTTCAGCCGAAAAACGCCAAAGGCCACCCCCCAAAGGGTCATAATTGCCACGCTTGGCAGGCGGGTTGGCGATTTTTTTTTTTTCGATTGGACTCTCGCAGAATTGGTACCCAGAATGGATACCCTAACTGCAAAACCGCATAAGGGCGTCCCCCAAGGGAGGGCTCGAACCTCGGCTTACTGGGGCATTGCGGGGGGACACCGCCGCTATGTCCCCCTGGCAGCCGTTGCTGCATCGGGAATAGTTTTCTCGAAAGTGGCGGACTTTCGGTATATCGGATGGGTGACGCGTTTCGCGAATCGCCGTTCGAGAACGCTGCTGCCCATCCTCTGGTGAATCCCTAAGTCGCTTTTTACTACACCCATGAGAAGAGAGAGGGTGGTGCAATTCGTTCATGCAATACGTACGGCACCACACGGTACCTTAGCAATAATAAACTACGCATCAAGCTATAATCGAGGAACCAACAATAATTTATTATTATTTACCTACACGAACGTGCCTACAGTACTTTGCGTGATTCCTTTGATCGACTACAGGTACCTCCAGCTGATTTAATGGGAAATTGTAGTGTTCTACAAGAACTTTTTTATCTATTTAATTAAAAACTTCATCTGAATGCGAGTACACATATGCTAGTATATAAGTAGTTGAAAATGATAGAAAACTGAAAATATCTAAAAGTAAAGTGTTACGTAAATATCTGGCAGTGCTACAATTGTAAATGTTTAATAAAACTAGCTTTTGCACGTGACTTCGTCTGCGTAGACTATATTGAATCTTAAGTTAATCGAAAATTACTTTTCATATTAATGGTTAATTTTGGATAACTCTTCTCAGGTATCTTTTGACAAAAGTACACTGGCAGCACTGCATTTTTCAAAAATAATGTAATTATTCACCATGAATGACCAAGAAGTTTGAGTAAAATAATCACTGACACGTAGAGATTATATTATCTTTGATCACTGACTGACATTTTGTTTGTAACGAAGTGATTATTTTCTCTGTGATTTTGTTTTGGAGAGTTGTATTTGTAGTAGGTAATGCTTCTTTCTATTCGTGTTTCGATAAATTATTATATTAGCGATTGTACTAAACTGAACTGTATTGTTTTAAAAATAGTTTTTTGAAAAAGAAGCTGAAGTGAAGATATGTAGTAAATATTATTATGCCTAACCAAATTTTGTTACATTTGTTATGGTTGTCGTCCACGGGATGGTAAATTAATAACATGGGTTATTAATAATTAATAACATGGCAAAAACGAGCCACAATAGAAAATCAATTGTTCTCGGGCTCCGGGCAGTCAAAGGATGTCATTGTATTAACAACTGTGTGCATGTCAAGAAACGGGGTCCCATCCCAAGCGCAATTGGAGAAGCTTTTAGACGGCTTGGAAGATTTTAGCCTTTATTCATTTCACAACCCCTTGATTTTTTGTTTTAAGCACCTCGTAGGCATAGTTATTTTAACAATGATACGACGACGTCTGCTTCAGCGCTCACCACCTTCACAAAGGCAGTCACAAATGGCGAGCCTAACTGAAAGATTTGTCACCATTGAAGAAAAGCGTTTGTATAATGAGAGGATATTTGCAGAAAGACGGTTGGAAAATAGAAAACTCCTTTTTGACAACCAGAAAAGGATGTTGATATTTTTTATAGAGATTAGTAGGTCATGATCAAGGCAGACCCAAACACTGCAGGATTTGTGTGCATCCCCCAGTGCCTTGGTGGAAAATATGAATAATTTAATAGGAATTAGTAATTTTGTTAAACAAATAAGAATAAAATTATTTCTTTTAATGTAAATAAAAAATGGATACTGAAAATACATATTTCTAATTTCTCATTGCCTTGTAGTACATTCGACCGCATGTCAGTGGTAACAGTTTGACCTTGACAGTTTATTTTGTAAGCAGTAAGAACGGTTTTTGTAATTCAAATGTTACCACCGACATGCTGTCTACTAAAAATTAGTCAAAGCTGTCAATACTATGAATATGTTCGATAATAAATTATTTATTTCGACAAACAATAGGACTCGTAAGGTAAGTAACATTATTTACTTAAATAACTGTTTGTAAAACTATAATACAGTCAATCAATTTATAAAACAAAACTATCACTGCTGCAGAGTTCCAGATAAACTTACAGACACGAACAATTAAATGAATAGTAATGTAGGTAGGTACTCAACTTATTTTCCATAATAATATTCATATTATTAGTCAATCTTTCTTTACTTAAATGTGGTATAACAATAAGAATAACAAAGAATTATGTCTAAGCTGATAATACTTATATGTATTATAACATTTATCTTTCCTTGAGAACTTGCTGTCCATCATGATTTTGAAGAAATCTGATATATTTGTTGATAATGTTAATATTATTTCTATCATCAACAACCTGGTGGATGGCTCTAGAAGCAGAAGCCTGGGACACATATGTGTCTAAATTTTTTGGTAACTTCCATTAGCCAAAAATGATAAAGAGTGCATAATACCTGAAACATTACGAATGTAATACAATCTTTTGATGGTATCTTTATTAATCATAATTTATTAAGAAACCAAGCTATAAACAAACCTTCAGCCTAGTAGTTAAACCACCGGCACGAATTTGCAGAGGCATAAGTAGGTATATGGATAAAAATCACTCTCCAATACCTACATAAATGAAATCCTCAGAAAGTCTTAAATAAGGATAAACTATACATCCTGGGAAATATTTTTGAACTTTCTTATTGTTTTGCCTTTCAATCTTTCTATAAATCGTCACTTATTTTAGCTTCTTCCAATAAATAGAGCCTTGTAATCATCCGAGTACTTTCAATTAGTAACATGACAGCTATGCTATTCTCTAAAGCGCAAATCACACACAAGGCAGGTGCGGGTCGGGCGCGAGTCGGGTCGTGTTGCTCGCGTGAGCCGCACTGTTTGTTGTGTTCACAGTGAGAACTTCACACACAGCTGACACAGCGCGGGTCGGCGGTGTGTGCAACGACGCCATAGAAGCTTCTCTTCAAAAGGCAAAAAAAAGTAAGTAAGTAAGTAAAGTGTAAGTAGGCAATGTTTACGAACACTATCATTTAGATAAATGACGAGAAAGAGTTTTTTTTTGTAAATAATTACAACAGCTTGTTGACAAACACTTGATACGCGCTGCTGACGACCCACGCAAGCTCTCTGTGTAAGTACATATCGGTGAATACGTACAAAAATTTACTCTATGAATAGCTACGTATATTCGACGACCGACCCGACCCGCGCGGCCCGCGCTTTGTCTGTAGTGGCAGGAGAAACGCGTGGCTCCCGCGCTCCACCCGGCTCTGGCCCAACCCGCGCCCACGTTTCGTGTGATGTCGTCCATATAAAAATAGGTCAATATACCCGCCGTACTCCCGACCCGACCCGCGCCCGACCCGCACCCGCTCTCGGTGTGGTTTGCGCTTTACAATTTCGTGGCTGTATGTCATGACAGGCTTGACATTTAGACAGCTTTACGAACGTCCGAGAGCGCAACGCTGATTCAAACGGTATTCACTAACGCATTTATGCTCGTCGACGAACTGAAGGCTGTGTCGACTCGTCGCTGTTGCGTAGACGAGTTAGGGCTTGACACAAATATCTGTACAATATAATCGATAATTCTCGACTGATAGTTTAATGGGTTTATAAGGTCAATGTTTTAGGTTTTTTAAGAAACGTATTAAAATTACAAATAATAAGTTATTATTCTAAGAGCTTGTAACATTTTTATGGGCTGAGTTTTAAGGCTGTATGAAGATTCCTTTGCCGAAACGCATGAACCTTCTACTGTAAATAAAAAACTAAACCACTTGCAGTGTTGTGTGTTGACAGCTTGAGGGTTTTACCCCTAAATTTAGGGGGTAGAAGTATTAAAAGGGATATTTTTAGGGCCAGGAATTACTTGGGGTTTTAGGGGCTTCAAACAAAACCAGCAAATATGGAATGATAGCTGGACAGAGAAAACATTTTGCTGTGAATGTGAGAAAGATGGCATTATAAAAACTCCACATCGAGTTAATTCTTGAACGCGGCATGTAAGTAGAATTAATTGTAAACAATTTAATTACAATTTAACTCGCATAACTTGCGCAGTTATTGATTGGCTTTGAAAATGACGTAATTTCTAATGCTAGTAGGGAATACCTACTCGCACCACACCAGTGTCCGCCATTTTCAATCCCATTCTTTAACTGAGCTGGGGGCTTACTCCTGAAAATTTGATTCTAACTCTATTTCGATTTGGTTCCTATCCGGAGCTTTACTCCCGACTAGTCCCGACTGGTTCGAGTTCTGTATCAAAATTTCAACGCCTACATTGCCTAATGTACACAAGCGCACGATCGTGTGGTGGCACGACTTAAAACTAACTACGAACGAAACATTCATTGTGAACGAGAAATTCGTACTCCCCACTGGATCGCACAATCGTGGTTCGATTCGTAGGATTGAAAAGAAATGTCAAAATACACGATAGCAAAAAACGTACTTTATTGGGATCGTATGACATTTTTAAGTGTAATTTATTGCGATATTTCTTCAAATCTCTCATTATGATGGTTTGCACAACATTAAATTGACTGATGAGTGATGATATACGTACATTTAAAAAGAAGCTCAAAGATTTTCTTGTTCTGAAAGCTTACTATTCAGTAAATGATTTTCTGACAGATACAACAAACTTTAGGTAAATACACAAGAGTCCGATTTCTTTGTTAAACTATTCATTAATATATATTAATAAAAACTGTTATTATTATTATTATTAAACAATTAATTTCCACAAATCTATAATAAGTATTATCTATAAGTTATCAAATTTGTACGCCTAATATCAAGGCAAAACATAGTGATACTGGATTATTTATAAATTAACACCATATCTTATACATCATACCTATGTTTAACAAATAATACATTTTGAATTTTGAATTTTTACCTTGCGATGTTTTACAATGTTCTTAAAAAAACTGTATGAACATAATATATTATGTAAGAAGAAACATTTCAAGGAATAATTAATTAATTATTATTGTCTCATCCGGGGTGTACAAATAATATAATTATATAAATGGGACTATCCTAAATTCTGCCAGAAAAGCGATTTAAAAAAAGTCTTTTATTCCCGCGTTCGATTATTGTTTTTTACGCCGAACTTTTTTTTTATAGATAAATTAGGTGTTTTACTCATCAAATTTTATAGCTGTTATTATGTGGCCTAAATATTTGATGGTGTTGACTTATAGGTACAATATCTACAAAGTAAAAAATAAAATGATACAATATTTACAAAGTACAAAACAAAACGATACAAAAAAGCGCGCCTAGGCGGCAAAATATTCCTCCACACCGCTGTCATCTGGCATCGTGCCCAGAAGACTGGCAGCGTTGCCACGTTGAATGGCAACGCTGGTCCTCCACGTAGAGCGCGCGCCGCGTCCAGGACGAGTAGGCGCGGTTGCACAGCGCGTGGCCCACCACGGCGCCGTCCAGCTCCGCCACCAGCACGAAGAACCACGCCGGCGACGACTCGAACCCGTCCCGGATCAGCTCTACGACGACATCAACATACACCAACTTTCTTATTAGAACCGAAAGAACATTGCCCATTCTCTTCGTCTAAGGGACTTTACTCATGACGCGACGCGAAGCGACCGACATCGCATCGATTGCCGACTCGAGTTGTACGTACGTTCTAATTATTACCAAAAATATTTCCAACAGATTACTAGTTGCGCAACAGAAGAGAATCGCGTGCAAGTCGAAACAAGTGCCAGCGCTCGCATGCCGCCGTACATTTATTTGAAATAGGATCGCAGGTCATTAGAACGCACATGCAATTCGATATCGAGCAGTGGGGTAATTGTGTAATGCATTTACATTGACATCAGCTTTCATTTTGAAATTACAGCAATATTCATTACGTGGTACGTAGTTGTCAATATGACGGATTGTCAAAACACACAGAGCAATGAACATTGAAATCCAGATGATTGCGATCGCGAGTGAGTTACGCAATTCGGCAGCAGATCTGTGAGCGATATCGTCAATCCATGCGATCTTGTCTGAAGACATTTGCGATTTTCAATTCATTTTCTTCGAACATATGTTGTTGCGAAATCTGACCGATATCGGCAATCGATGCAATTCTGCGTCGCGTCGCGCCATGAGTAAAGTCCCTTAGGAGATTAAGGCCCAAAAAAAAAATTGCAATAATACGGCGGTTTTTGTCTTATTTTTAACCGACGAAAAAAAAGGAGGAGGTTCTCAATTCGACGCGTATCTTTTTTTTTTTTTTTTTTATGTATGACCACGCATAACTTTTTACAGAGTAGTCCGATTTTGATGATTCTTTTTTAATGGATAGGGTATATCTCGAAGTAGGTTCCATTTAAATTTCAAAATCAAAATCCAACCCTAAGGGTAGGAAAACAGTGATGAATGCTTGTTCACCCACTGAATTCTTACCCGTTAACCGATTCTGTTGAAACTTCGCACACATAAATGTAGTTCTAGACACTACAACATAATGAAGACCTGGAGTTAGATATTAGCTACAAAAAAATTATAAAATAAAACTTTTTAACAAAAAATTGAACCGACGAAAATAGAAACTGAAAAGCGAAATGTAAAATGAAGCTTTTATTCTTTTCCTAACTAAACTAATTTAAATAACAATTATGTGTCGGCGCCAAACAAGCAATCAACGAAATACATTAAATTACTTTAAATAATTTTATCTACACTCGTTTCATAAAATTCGAATTATGAACTCGAAAGTAATGTCATAATGACATACTTTACGCACAGTTTGCAAAACAATGCGGTAATTTAATTTTTTTTCCATAACCGCACACTTCAGCCCAACTAAGGAGTTTTTAATGCCACTTCGACCCAACCAAGGAGTTTTCAAACCATTTTTTTTGCAGTCGTACAGTTTGGCACCAATGAGTACACAAAATTCAGGGTGGCGCCACTTGTCATACATTGAAAATTTTTATCGTTTAAAATCGCGTTTTTGGCAGAACTTTGGATTGTCATATTGCTTTTAATTATATTTAAGTGTTTACAGGCATATTTATTTGGATGATATAACAGAGATTGACGGAATCCTGACAAGGATAGAAAATTTGTTCCGATTGTAATGTTTTCGCCAGACTATATTTTATTAAATGTGTGGGCGCGCGCTATGGCGAGTGCGCGGCCGCGCGCCATGGCCTACTGGATTTGGTCATCGTTACTTGTAAATTTATTGTAAATGTTTACGTTATTATTATGGTTTTGTAAGTCGAAAGTTTTATTCTGGGCAAAAATATCTGACTACAGCAGTGATACTGAACTGAGGAGAATATGACCCCGCCTGAATTTCTGGATGCAACAACGTAAATAACGAACAATCTTTTACCAGAAAAATCAAGAAAAACTAATGACAATGTTACCAATATTTTGACTTTGGTATTTTATCTAAAATTGTATGAATTTAGATAAAGTAGTGTATGAAACTGACATAACTAGGTATTAAAACACTCATGTGATACTATTAAAAACCTCGCCTTTTGGCATGGGCGTGCCCGGCAGCAACTTCATGTTTTACTTATATCTATTTTAGTACTTTATTTAATGTTATTTGTTGTGCTGTCACTGTCCTGTGCCAAATAAA
Organism: Asteroscopus sphinx; assembly: GCA_949699075.1. Lineage (NCBI taxonomy): Eukaryota > Metazoa > Arthropoda > Insecta > Lepidoptera > Noctuidae > Asteroscopus > Asteroscopus sphinx. Next base: position 109,980 of record OX453003.1, read on the forward strand.
ATCTTTCTTTCTTTCTTTTCGGTTTTTAAAATCACACTCGTGTTTTAATAACTCCTGTTATGCAACAGTTTGATAAACTACTATAATAAATCAACATAACATCAAATACAACGTGAAATTTTCATCGATAAACAATAACTTTCCAAAAATGCGTTCTCCGCTCGAACACTTGCAACAAGCACGCACTTTGCTTGTTTGTTTGGCGCCGACTCTTTTTTAGTTTAGTTAGGAAAAGCTTTGCCTACTCTGGATGGGATTTTATGTAAAAAACATGAATTAACTATAATTAAAAATTAAATACTCTATTCATTATAACATTAGACACATAACGTTATAATTACTGTATCGGTAAATAAATACTAATAAATTAATATACAAGATGTTGATCTGTAACTGTAAAAACTAAAAGCTTCATTTTATTTTTCGCTTTACAGTTTCTATTTTCGTCAGTTCAATTTTTTGTTAAAAAGTTTTATCTATGATCACTACACAATGGAGTTCTCTCAGGTGTCTAGGTTTCGTCAGTGTTTTTCTTCACACCGTTCAAGTTCAAATACAAATGTTTTTGAAGTAAAATTGCTTGACTTGGGGAGTAAGCTGGTGAATGCGTTACGAAAAGTGTTACGAAAAGTGTTAAGAATAGTGTGACCAGGCGAGGCGATAGGACGCTTGACTTGGGGAGTAAGCTGGTGAATGCGTTAAAAGAAAGAAAGAATCATTTATTTGCGTAGAATACAGGTGGTACCAGATATAAAAATTGGTGGTTTAGGAACATTGCTATATTCTGCTTGTATTAAGCATGCAAAAATCCAGTATAGATGAAACCAATTGAACTATTTACGTTATTTACGTTAGTTACGTTACGGTACGTTGAAGTAAAACATCTTTACGCACGCTTGACTTGGGGAGTAAGCTGGTGAATGCGTTACGTTACGGTGAAATAGTATTGAGGGAGATATAAGTTAGTTGTTCGGAATATAATGTAGGGTGTGGGTATATTTGTTCAAATATAACCAAAGTACCCGCACGTTTTGATTTTATTATTTGAAGACGGGCGAGCGAGGCATCGCCGCCTTTAGTAGTAAATTGAGCGTCGTTGCGTGCATTGGTGAATCGTATGTTCGGTCGTATACGGACGATCGCGAATTGGAATTCTTAAAATCGAGTGCGTTTATGATACATAGTGTCGCGGAGTAATTTATTGTGCAGTGTCCCGCGGTATTAACTGTTTTTAGTATTGGCGAGGTGTAGTGGCACGCGGCGCAATACCTGAGGTGGCGCCACGCGGCGAGCGTGGTGTTGGGTTCACAGCTTGTCAGACTTTTGAGTATCCCGTAATTTTAACGTAGCTTAATTTATTTCATTTTAATTGTGTCCTCTTCGGGGTGCCCCATTTCCCGACTATATATATGTACAGACCAATTTGTGACCCGATACCTAAGATCGCACATGCACGTGATCTGGTAAGTAGGTAATACGTACGTAGTAGATTCTAGCAGGGTTTGTGACGTCGGACCACCGATCCCGTGTTGTACGTTACATTAGTGAAGTTTTACTTCAGTCGTGTGCTCTAAAGCACACTCGTTTTTTGAAGTAAAACTTCTTTACGCACGCTTGACTTTGGGAGTAAGCTGAGTGACTTGGGGAATAAGCCGGTGAATGCGTTACGAAAAGTTTGATCACGTTACGAAAAGTCTGATCGGGCGAGGCGAACGGAAGTTGAGAGGGAGATATAGTTAGTGAAGATAAAAAGGGAGAAAGTTACGTTTCGTATATTACTGTAGGAGCAAGAAGTTTGAGTTCAGTCGTGTGGTCTAAAGCACACTCGTTTTTTATATTTCAAATATACCTAACAAACCTGACAAATAATGAATCTAATCATCCAATTTGCAAGCCTGATTTGACAATTTGGTAATTGGTCTAGCAAATTGAAGTCACCCTGGTGAATGACGGCCAGTGATTGTAATAAAGGCGCGGTAGTCCCCTGCTCCCGCCGCGCTACACTCACGTGGATTGTATCCCTTTCAGAAGTAGGAATGAGGTATTCACGACTAAAGACTGAGGAATCGGGTAAATACACACAACGCGATAATAATATGAGTAGTGTGTGTGTGGCCTCACCGTCAATGGAGATGTTGGGTCCGTCCGGCATGCCCTCGTAGTCCGCCAGCTCCTGCAACACACGACGGCGCTTTACTTACTGCTCTGCTCACAACTACAATCAAATATAATGTGTAATGCATTATACATATAACGTACTAGCTTTTACCCGCGGCTCCGCTCGCGTTAAATTCTGCTAACCCACGTCAGTCCAGTCCAGTCCATTCCAGTCCAGTCCACTGTCCCACTGTCCCGCTGCCCCGCTGCCCCACTGCCCCGCTGCCTTCTGCCCCTCTGCCCCGCTGCCCCACTGCCCCGCTACCCCACTGCCCCACTGCCCGCTGCCCCGCTGCCCCACTGCCCCGCTGCCCGACTATGCCACTGCCCCGCTGCCCGACTATGCCACTGCCCCGCTGCCCCGCTGCCCCACAGCACCGCTGCCCCGCTGCCCTGCTGCCCGCTGCCCTGCTGCCCCGCTGCCCCACTGCCCCGCTACCCCACTGCCCCGCTGCCCCACTACCCCTATGCCCCGCTGCCCCACTGCCCTGCTGCCCCGCTACACCACTGCCCCACTGCCCCGCTGCGACACTATCCCACTGCCCCGATGCGCCACTACCCCGCTGCCCCACTACCCCACTTCCCTACTGCACCGCAGCCCCACTATCCCACTGCCCCACTGCCTGCCCCGCTGCCCACCACTGCCCCCTTGCACCGCTACCCCACTGCCCCACAGCCCCGCTGCCCCACTATCCCACTGCCCCGCTGCCCCGCTACCCCACAGCCCCGCTGCCCCACTATCCCACTGCACCACAGCATGCCCCGCTGCCCCACTGCCAGCTTCCCCACCGCCCCGCTGCACCGCTGACCCACTGTCCCGCTGCCCAATGCCCCGCTGCCCCACTGCCCCGCTGCCCCATTGCCCCGCTGCCCCACTTCCCCTCTGCCCCACTCTCCCACTGCCCCGGTAACCCACTGCCCCGCTGCCCCGGTAACCCAATGCCCCGCTGCCCCACTGCCCCGCTGCCCCGGTAACCAACTGCCCCGCTGCCCCACTGCCCCGCTGCCCAGCTGCCCCGCTGCCACACTGCCCCACTATCCCACTGCCCCGCTGCACCGCTTCCCCACTACCCCACTGCCCCGCTGCCCCGCAACGCCACTGCCCCACAGCCTGCTACCTCTTCCCCACTGCCCCGCTGCCCCACTGTCCCGCTGACCCACAGCCCCACTGCCCCGCTGCCCCACTATCCCACTGCCCCACTTCCCAGCTGCCCAGGTAACCCACTGCCCAGCTGCCTCGCTGCCCCACTGCTCCGCTGCCCCACTGCCCCGCTGCCCCACTGCCACACTGCCCCGCTGCCCCACTATCCCAATGCCCCACACCCCTACTGCCCCGCTGCCCCGCTACCCTACTGCCCCGCTGCCCCGCTATCCCACTGCCCCGCTGCCCCACAGCCCCGCTGCCCCGCTGCCCCACTGCCCCGCTGCCCCGTCACCCCACCGCCCCGATGCCCCACTGCCCCGCTACCCCACTGCCCCGCTGCCCCACAATACCACTGCCCCGCTGCCCCGGTACCCAACTGCCTCGCTGCCCAGCTGGCACGCTGCCCCACTGCCTCGCTGCCCCGCTTCCCCGCCCCGCCACCCCACCCCGCCGCCACGCTGCCCCACTGCCCCGCTGCCTCGCTGCCCCGCTGCCCCACAACCCCACAGCCCCACTGCACCGCTACCCCACAGCCCCACTGCCCCACTGGCCCACTGCCCCGCTGCCCCACTGCCCCACTGTCCCACCGTCCCACCGTCCCACTGCCACTGTCCTACTGTCCCACTGTCCCACTGTCCCACTATCTCACTATATCACTATCGTCCCGTCCCATGTCCCATCCTATGTCCAGTCTAATGTGCCGTCCCACTGTCCTGTCCCATGTCCCGTCTCATGTCCCGTCCCATTTCCCGTCCCATGTTCCATCCCCTATCCCGTCCACTGTCCCGTCCCCAGTCCCGTCCCCTGTCCCGTCCCCAGTCCCATCCCCAATCCCATCCCCTGTCCACTCCACTCCACTCCACTCCATCATACATTACTATCCGCTCGTGCAAATGCATAGAAGCTTCGATCTGTCGGGTGAGTACGCAACCCACGAATTAATTTTTTTCTTGTTTTCTTTCTTTCTCAAAACCCATACCAGTTTTTAAGTCAGATCATCAGCTTTCAAACAAAAAAAAAACATCAAAATCGGTCCAGTAGTTTTAGCGTGATGCTGGAACAAACAAACAAACAAACAGACGTTTACAATTTTATAATAGTTAAGATAAGAAGAAGATTAATGGTGTACAATAAATAATACCAGCAGTGATAGCCTAGCGGTTGAACGCTTGCCTTCCATGCAGGAGGGTGTGAGTTCGATCCCGACCCGCACCTCTGACTTTTCGAATTCATGTGCGGATTTATTGGGTCCTTACATATGAAATTAGCGTTTTATCGTACTGACCACTTTGATCTGAAATATCTCCTCTTTGGTTAAGAATTCTAAATTCAAATTTATAAATTCATTTAGCTGGTACATTTGTGTTTTGAAAGTAGTAATTCATTTGTTTTTTCCTCATTATTTTTTTCTTTGGCGTCGCTTATTACCGCACAATGGAAAACACTTTTGCTGGGCAAGCGTGCACCCAAAACGTGCACCATCGTCGACCGCACCATCGCTTAACATCAGGTGAGGTGGCGGTCTAACACAAGCCCGATAATAATAATAAAAAAGAAAAAAAAGAAAAGCATGAAATATCGGTATATTTACGAGTACGAGTTCTACCGTGGCACCAGTGCTGCAGAAACAGCTCGAAGGATTAATGATGTGTACGGCGCTGGTGTCGCAAAAGAAAGCACGGTACGTTTTTGGTTTCAACGTTTTCATTCTGGAAATTTCGACCTTCAGAACCAACCCCGTGGACGGCCGGAGACCAAAGTGGAAAATGAAGAATTAAAGGCTATTGTGGAAGCGGATCCATCACAAAGCACTTCAGAGATAGCTGCAGGCTTCGGGGTAAGTGATAAAATTGTATTAATCCACTTGAAGCAAATCGGGAAAGTAAAAAAACTTGAACGATGTAGACGTGCGATAAATGTATCACTGAACTGAAAGAGAGATACGTATCATTTCGATCAAAAGATACGTATCACTCATTTGTATCACTAGTTCATTTCGTTCAGTAGGTTAGAGATAGTTCACGCTCTGCTGTTGATTTAGCTCAGTGTTAATAGTTCACTTATCTTCTTATCCGTAGTTCAGTAAGACAGTATTAATTAAATTCATAAAAAAAGACTAAACGTATCATAAATATCGTCCATGATTCTCTAACTTATTTTTGTAGTTTATTATTAGAAGTTAGTAAACAACCTACATTATTTTGAAAGTTTTTATTACATACATGACTCGTGATACGAAGATACCAGGCCCCTCAGAAAATATTGCGAAAAAAAGTTTTTATATATGGGAGACTGGCCAGTTATAATGTTTTTCGAAAATATGATTATTTATAAGTAAAAATAAGTAAGTTCCAATTTCAAAATTTCCCTCCACATTTTTTGCGAGTTAATTCAAAGTATTGTGTCTCACTGAAATATGGATCTGCGCCGGGAACATTTTAGAGCTATGATTTTATACGATTTCAAGTGTCGCCTGAAACCGGATGAATCGTACGATAGACTTCAAATGGCATTCATGGATGAAGGCCCTTCCAAGGCAACCGTGTATCGTTGGTATAACGAATTCAAGCGCGGTCGACCAACTTTGGGGGATGACGAAAGAAGCGGTCGCCCTTTGACGGCTGTTACCGAAGAAAACGTGCTAGCAGTGAAAAATTTAATCCAAGACAATAGGCGAATTACATATCAGGAGATTCAACACATATTGAAGATTGGATCGGGAAGCGTTCACGAGATTCTACACAGCCATCTTCGCGTGAGGAGGATAGTATCACGCTGGGTGCCGCACAACCTCACCGATGCTCAGAAGCAGGCCCGGGTGGAATGGTGCCGTGATATGCTTAACAAATTTGAAGCAGGCTCGTCTCGGCGTGTTTACGACATCGTTACAGGTGATGAGTCCTGGATTTATCAATACGACCCAGAAACCAAGCGCCAGTCGACTGTTTGGGTGTTTCAAAATGAGCCAACACCTACCAAAGTGAAGCGATCTAGAAGCGGGGGTAAGATTTTGATCGCTAGCTTTTTTAATTTGACTGGCCACTTGGTATCAATTCCCTTACGGGATCAAAGAAGCATTAATGCCGAATGGTATACTACCAAATGTTTGCCAGAAGTTTTCTCTGTTATAAGCAACAAGCGACCAAACACAGGGCTCCGCGGGCTACTGCTCCACCACGACAATGCACCTGCGCACACCGCACTCAAAACGAGGGACTTCCTGGACAGCACGCCAGTCAAACTCCTGGGTCACCCTCCTTACAGCCCTGATCTAGCACCGTGTGACTTCTTTTTATTCCCAAAAATAAAAGATCAGCTCAAAGGGATACAATTTTCGTCGCCGGAAGATGCGCTGGCTGCGTTCGAGCAGGCTGTAAACGAGGTGTCTGCGGCGGACTGGAAAAAGTGTTTTGAAAACTGGTTTAGGCGCATGAATCTTTGTATAGAGGCTGGTGGAAAGTACTTTAAAAAGATTTGATAAAAATATATGTACGAATAGAACAATTTTTTTTAGTTTCGCAAAACTTTCTGAGTGTCCCACGTACATTCGGATACAGTGATACACTGATTGATACGATTTGGGAGCGGGTGAACGAGAGATAGATTGATGCATAGCAAGTGAACTAGTTCATTTTTATCTTTCGTTCGCGAACTACCCATGTCTAGAACGATGGGTACCTCATGAATTGAGTGAATCGAACTTGCAAACACGCGTCGACTGCTGTGTTACTTTGCTCAACCGACACAATAATGAAGGGATTTTAAATCGAATCATTACTTGTGATGAAAAGTGGATACTGTACGATAATTGGAAGCGCTCGTCGCAATGGCTGAACCCTGGAGACCCAGCCAAATCCTGCCCTAAACGAAAATTGACTCAGAAAAAGTTACTTGTGAGTAAAGATTTAAATTGTGGAAAAAAAAAATCGCTCACGAGCAGGATTCGTACCTGCGACTCCTGGCTCAGTACGCCAGTGCTTTTTAGCCACTAAGCTACCGTGAACACTGCTCGTGGTATCGAAATTATCCTCCACTATGGTACGTCTTTGGGTGACGTCATCTTTCATCATCTTTTCAGCCGAAAGACGTCCACTACTGGACATAGGCCTCCCCCAATTAAGGGGTGACGTCAGTGATATCTTATTAAGAAACAGTGTTTCTCGTGAGCGATTTTTTCTTTCCACAATTTAAATCTTTAAATTTCGCTTTCGCATGCGTAAAAATGCGTTAAATATAATAAAAAATAATTACTTGTGAGTGTTTAGCGCTGGTGTCGTTCACAGCTTTCTAAAATCTGGCCAAACGATTACGGCAGATATCTATTGTCAGCAACTGCAAACCATGAAGGAAGAACTAGCTGCTAAACAACCGAGATTGGTCAATCGCTCTAGGCCACTGCTGCTTCACGAGAGCGCAAGACCACACACTGCACAACAAACAACCACTAAGTTAGATGAGCTACAATTGGAATGTCTGCGACATCCACCATACTCCCCGGACCTTGCTCCAACAGATTACCATTTTTTCTGGAATTTGGACAACTTCTTACTAGGAAAAAAATTCAACTCTGAGGCGGCAGTCCAACCCGCCTTCAAAGAGTTTATTCGTTCTCGCTCCCATGGTTTTTTTAGTAAAGGGATCAATGAACTACCTATGAGATGGCAAAAGTGCATAGATAACAACGGTGCATACTTTGATCAATTAAATATTTTTTACAAAAAAAAAAACTTTATGTTCCTCCCGTACAAACCGCCAATTTCATATTATGTAAGGACCTAATACGTGGGACACTCAGAAAGTTTTGCGAAACTAAAAAAAATTGTTCTATACGTACATATATTTTTATCAAATCTTTTCAAAGTACTTTCCACCAGCCTCTATACAAAGATTCATGCGCCTAAACCAGTTTTCAAAACACTTTTTCCAGTCCGCCGCAGACACCTCGTTTACAGCCTGCTCGAACGCAGCCAGCGCATCTTCCGGCGACGAAAATTGTATCCCTTTGAGCTGATTTTTTATTTTTGGGAATAAAAAGAAGTCACACGGTGCTAGATCAGGGCTGTAAGGAGGGTGACCCAGGAGTTTGACTGGCGTGCTGTCCAGGAAGTCCCTCGTTTTGAGTGCGGTGTGCGCAGGTGCATTGTCGTGGTGGAGCAGTAGCCCGCGGAGCCCTGTGTTTGGTGGCTTGTTGCTTATAACAGAGAAAACTTCTGGCAAACATTTGGTAGTATACCATTCGGCATTAATGCTTCTTTGATCCCGTAAGGGAATTGATACCAAGTGGCCAGTCAAATTAAAAAAGCTAGCGATCAAAATCTTACCCCCGCTTCTAGATCGCTTCACTTTGGTAGGCGTTGGCTCATTTTGAAACACCCAAACAGTCGACTGGCGCTTGGTTTCTGGGTCGTATTGATAAATCCAGGACTCATCACCTGTAACGATGTCGTAAACACGCCGAGACGAGCCTGCTTCAAATTTGTTAAGCATATCACGGCACCATTCCACCCGGGCCTGCTTCTGAGCATCGGTGAGGTTGTGCGGCACCCAGCGTGATACTATCCTCCTCACGCGAAGATGGCTGTGTAGAATCTCGTGAACGCTTCCCGATCCAATCTTCAATATGTGTTGAATCTCCTGATATGTAATTCGCCTATTGTCTTGGATTAAATTTTTCACTGCTAGCACGTTTTCTTCGGTAACAGCCGTCAAAGGGCGACCGCTTCTTTCGTCATCCCCCAAAGTTGGTCGACCGCGCTTGAATTCGTTATACCAACGATACACGGTTGCCTTGGAAGGGCCTTCATCCATGAATGCCATTTGAAGTCTATCGTACGATTCATCCGGTTTCAGGCGACACTTGAAATCGTATAAAATCATAGCTCTAAAATGTTCCCGGCGCAGATCCATATTTCAGTGAGACACAATACTTTGAATTAACTCGCAAAAAATGTGGAGGGAAATTTTGAAATTGGAACTTACTTATTTTTACTTATAAATAATCATATTTTCGAAAAACATTATAACTGGCCAGTCTCCCATATATAAAAACTTTTTTTCGCAATACTTTCTGAGGGGCCTGGTATATTCGTTTATTACTTGCTTTAACGGTGAAGGAAAACATCGTGGGGAAACCTGCACACCTGAGAGTGCTCTATACAGTTCTCAATGGTGTGTGTAGTCCGCCAACCCGCACTAGGCCAGCGTGGTGGACTAAGCCCATAGCCTTCTCATACTGAGAAGAGGCCCGTGCCCAGCAGTGGGACAGTAATTTAACATCCTTACTCTGTGGTAATGGGCTGGTTATGTATGTATGTAATAAAGCATATATGTTAGAGCACGAGCCGTGGTTATTAAGTAACTGAATATAGTGTTACAATTATAACCAATGTGTGCTTGTCAGGTAGGCCAGAGCGGGTATAGGAAATAAAGCAACAAAGACTCTCTACCACTGAGAGTGCATTTACTTTGTGTTAGTGTTAGTCAGATTACAACAACTAGTTCAATGATAATAAGGCAAGCTAATACCCCTCCCTCTACGACGTTTCGTAACAAAATGAGTATACTTTTTTACAATAATACAAGGCGTCCGCCTTGGTCCGCCTTGTACAAATGTACTCTGTGCCTTGTACGGCTACTAGCAACAGACTGCAACAGACTGACTAACGGCCAAAATTAATATCCAATCTATCCACGATTTGCCCTACTAGTGATAGGAATTTGACATAAGCTCCATACAAAATATGTCAAATTTCTATCTCTAGTAGGGTAAATCGTGGATAGATTGGATATTAATTTTGGCCGTAAAAAGTACTCTGTGAGACTGACCAAACTGTAGTGTGGTGTCAAGAATAATAAAAACGTACGACCTCTCTCGGGTGGCGGAGAATCCCGTTAGGGACTCTATCCGCCGAAATTTTTCCCTAGACCTAACTTATCAACTAAAATCGCGGCCGTATAAGGGCGTCCCCCAAGTGAGGGCTCGGACCTTGTTTTTGTTTTGATTTGACTAACTGTAAATCACAGACTATAATGTAGAACAAAAAACAAAACCGATCATTACCGTTATAACCACAGATCATGTATTGTTTATGTCCAGTGGTGTCAGTTGTCAACTATACTAATTTGTCATGAAATTGTAAAGTATTATGTAAATATTTTTGGGACATTTTTACACATCACCATCTAGTCCCAAACTAAGCAGAGCTTGTGGTATGGGTACTAGACAATGGATATAATACTTATATACTTTTTTTTTGTAAATACATACTTAAAATACATAAGAAACGACCAGACCAACACAAACACTCATGTATTACTTGTGTATTATGTATAAGTTTTGTAGTGTGTGCGTCAAATGGAGCGCAAGAATAAAATCTTTTTCTATCTTCTTTCTTTCTTTAAAGGTCAATCATCTGACTTTAGCCTGTTGACAAGTTGACGACCGCGGTGTTATTTAATATAAATGACCTTGACCAAGGTCAAATGTCAAGGTCATTCACCATGGTGTTGCTCCACATGCCACCAAAAACCTGCCAAGTCCTGAATGCGTTCAAAATTATGGTAATTTTTGACCCTTACTCAGCGGTTATTGACCCTAGAAAAAATTGACGCCACAAACTTGGCCCCCCTTGATGTCCCCCATCCGATAATACCATAAAATTAAACGTTTTTCAAAAGTGTCGTTTTCTCAGTGCCCCGTTACGTATACTCCAACCGTTTGCTGTCTGTAATATCGTGATTCGTGATATAGTTTTTGATTTCTTTGAAAAATCCGACCAAGAGCAAGTTGGGGTCACACAATTTTATTAAGGTTCCGTACCAAATCTGCAGTGAGCAGCAATAGATAAACCTGTGCTAGCTCCTGAAGTATACATTTTTTTTTGCATGATACGTGGATACTTACCTACTCACCTACGTACACATGAATGAAATAAAAAGTTTGAATTATTTTCATTAATTCCTACGTACCTATAGGCATGACTAATACATGAGCTATGGATATGACATTATTAATCAATTAGGTCCGTATTACAGAACGTTCCTCAAGTACAGTTTCATCTCCAAGAGAATAGAATAGAATAGAATAGAAAAGAAAATAAATAAATAAAAAAACAATCACCTGATCACTACTTGAGAATAGAATCGTTACTTGATCAGCGGTCTTATTCCAATACGATAATTATGAACTTCAATTCAACAATATAGCACACGAATATAACCTGAAATAGGAAATAAATCTCTACTCAAGCGTGGTCTCGACCACAGATGAGTGATTACAGATTAAATCTCTGCTTAAATACTGAAACAGGTGACAGTATCAAATATAGCTTAACTCAGCTGAACTGTGATCAATAAATCTCTGCTTGAGGAATGTACTAAAATTAAATCCCAACTGAAAACTAGTTTTAAACAGTGATCAGCGTTTGAGGAACGTTCTGGAGTACGGGACTTAGAATTGATCAAAAGGCAGCACTGGCTCTGCGCTGGTGGTGTGGAGGCGGTGATGGCGGCTCACCTGTATCATGTCGCGCACGACGCGCATGTCGGCGCGCGTGGCGAGGCGCACCGTGGGGGGGGCGCGCGCCGCGGGGGGGACGCTCTCCGGCGCGGACATGGCGGCAACACACACACACAAACACTGAACGAGCCAGCGCTGCTCGCGGCCGCGCGCCTCACACTGTTTATAAATAGTCGCACACTCGACTCTATAACATGATATAGGTAACGACAGTCAGTGCTGCCAGCGACAATTATTAGCGTTCCCATTCATTTTATTTTATTGTATGGTTACGCTACCTATGGCTTTTGAGACACGGTGTTGTTGTTAAATTCAGCAGGGAACACCTGTTGGGTGTTAAAAGGGGTTAACTATTGACTCACATAAAAATTAATGTCATAATTTATCATGGCATGACAGCACGTGGCCAGACTTTGTCCTACCTCTAGAGTGTTATTTAGATTCGTGGAGCCAGAAGCTAGAGCGTAGCTCTGGGGTGTTGGCCAAAAAACCTCCACGTGTGCCTGACGGCTGCTTGTCCTTCTGGACACGTCTGGAGGGAACGGCAGTTGTCTAGCCGGTGCATCCCGGATACGGGCAATAAAATCCTTTCGAGTGATTAACCTTCGGGGGATTTTATTGCCTGTGGCGAATATTCTGGCGCGGGAGGGGCCCGTTCTGGGTCAGTGGGGAGTTGCTCCACGTGTCCCTCTATTGCCAACAGAGGGCACAGTGGAGGAGCAGGGGGGGGCCGGTGAGCACTCACCCTGCCACTGGGCAGGCAGCGGGGGGACTGTCTTTCCCTGCCCACGTCGATATCGTAACCCCAGGAGTGCCCGCTGAGTAGTGTTCTCGAGCCTCTTGGGACCGAGGGTCTTGGCTTCACCACCTGGACCGCGAGGTAGAAAACCTCTATAAAAAATTACGGGAGGTAGGGCCTGCGAGCAGCAGACTTGGGGTAGTCTGCTGCCCTGCCTGTCTGCTGGCGTGGCTGGCACAGCCGGCGTAGTTCGCGCAGCTGGTAAAGGCCCATGAAGTGAGGTGGCGTGCAGGGTTCCGTATGCGCCACCGAGGAGGGTGCGGCCGACGTTAGGCCGCACGGGTAGAAGGGGCTCGCCTGCTTGTGGCGAGCTGGTACCTGTCGGGGGTGGTTGTGTGGGTTTCCACGCCCCCCCCCCCTAGCTAAGGTAGTTGAAGGAACACCGTGGTGGTTTTAGTCGGTAAGAGTCCGAAACTTACTCAACCTAAAAAAAAAAAAAAAAAATTAGCGTAGCTCTGGTCGAGTGTGCGAGGGCAACAAAGCGATTCTTCTGGCGGAGCAAATTCAGAAGCACTTGCTTGCAAAGGCTTTGGTTAGTTAGAAGTAATGAACATTCTGCATTTTAAAATTTCGGAAAAATGGTTGTACGGAATATTTATTGTACCTATGTAAAAACAAATATTTAAAACTTCAAAAAGCTTCAATGTTAAACTGTACAATGTTTTTTTTCAGAATTAATAGCATAACGCACAACGCCGATAGCTAATAGATATTAAAAGGAATCAATTTATGTCTCAATCTTAAACAAAACTATTTTTTCTATAGGTAAATAAATAAGTGATGGGAATCGTTTGAACCTGCATTCTGTTTGACTACTAATAAGTAAATAAAACCCTTCAAGTGCGAGTCGGACTCGCGCAGTAAGGGTTCCGTACCACCCATCGACCTGATACCCCATAGAAACATTAGAAACTGATTTTATTAATGAGAGTTCGTCAATTAGCACGGCACGCTGATGACTTGAAAAATACATCAACGCGCCGCCCGCGTGCGCGTTTAACGTGCACCTTTGGTGAATTAATTTTAAATATTTACATATTTCTTTACACCCACATATATTTATGTTTGCCTTATTTTTATTATTTATTAAACTACATAGTAATTAGGTACACCAAGTTTGACGCTTGTATGTGTGAGAAGAACCGGCAAGAAACTCCAATTTTTTTAAATGTATCCCCTGAGGGGATTAAATAGAGGTTGAAAATTTGTATGAAGAAAACACGGGGGCGAAGCCACGGGCGCGGGCGTCAGCTAGTATGATATAATTTTTATTCAAAAGTGGTTTGTAGTTCAATTTGTACTACATAAAATGGTCTACAAAAGTGTTAGTGAAGCACTGCTCTTCTGTCTAGCCACAGGGAGCAGGGTTTTGAAGATAGAGCAGGAAAAAAAACGTTTAATACCCACACCCCACAAACATACAGTTATTTATTATTATTGTATTAAATACGCAACTAATTGTGTTAAAACCAATGTCATTTCCGACGTGTCGAAAGAGACTGGATCCTGCAACACAGGGTATCCTAGTGTGGGATCCAGTGTCACATTTATAATGTGTAACCATGACTGTTTTCTATAAAATAAATAAATGCATTATTTTTGAGGATGCATTTATTTTGAGGTTTCTTGTATGGGGACACCTTTTGGTTTAAGACTTTTTTATTTTTAGTATTTTTCGTGACAAAGGCCGTAGTAACACATATACTGTGACTGTTAAAAAGATACAGCCCTATGACAGACAGACGCACAGTGTTGCCGCAATAGGACAAAACCTTTTTGAATTAAAACTTCTTTACGCACGCTTGACTTGGGGAGTAAGTGATAAGAGTATAGGTTAGGTTACAATATAATAGATACACCAAATACATTCAGACCATATTTATTTTACAACTCATGTAGGTAATAATTCCTATTACCATATGAAACACACAACACATGTAAATTAGAATTCATAACTCAGTCATGTCCAATGTTTAATCTCAATTATTTATTTAGTTAGAATTTAAATACCTATACAAACTAATCAAATAGAATTGTAATCCCATAATGTAAGTCATTAAATATTTCAAATTAAAATGTAAATACACTACCAAGTACAATTAACAATTTAATTCCAATTTTATATTTTCCTAAGAATACAAATAATATAGCAATGATGTAGCTGTAGCCCAGTAAATATTACTTAGCTTTGTTATCCAGACAAGTTGTCACATCGATGGTTCACCCTGCTTTTTTTATTTTTTTGAATGGACTCTCGCAGATTGATACCCAAAATAGGTACCCTTAACTGCTTAAGCGGGCGGGTGGCGGAGAATCCCGTTAGGGACTCATAATCTAAAATCGCGGTTGCAAAACCGCATAAGGGCGTCCCCCAAGGGGACTGGGGCTTACTGGGGCATTGCGGGGGGACACCGCCGCTATGTCCCGCTTTTTTTTTTTTTTGTTTTTGTTTTCGAGTGGAAATCCTCATGGATACCCTCCGTCTGGGGAGGGCGGAGGGTTATGTCGGACTCTTACCGACTAAAACCACACGGTGGCTATCCTGTGCACAAAATAGAGGAGCTCCGGGAACTCCAGTGGACCGCGCCGGTGCCCCTCTAGTGCTACGCCTTTGGCACGTCCCGGGGAAACAACAAGGTTTCCCCAACAGCAGCACGTGACCAACACGTGCTGCTGTCCTCCCCAGGGTCGCTTAATAGATGCCTCGAGTCCCCCTACTCTTGGCACCCACGATCCCGAAGGTCCCCCACACTCATATTTTGTTGGTAGGGGATGCGGCGATTCGCCCTATCTGGGCCTTGCACCGGGGTGGTTGCCTCTCCGGCGCCTTCGTCTCCGAGTGGGATCGGCCCTCTCCCGATCCCGCTCTGCGGCCTCCTTCTGGACCATGACAGCATCGCAGAAGGAAGCCACGGCCCTCCAAGCCGTCGGCTCTGCCAGCATAGCCGACACTACTGCTGGCAGAGAAAGATCTTGCCCGATCTCGCTGACCAGGACACGCCGCTCTGGGCTCCACGCAGGGCACTCCTCAAGCGTGTGCTGTGCCGTGTCCTGGTCACTCCCACAATGGTGACAATTTGCCGTGACTTCGCGTCCGATCTTATTCAGATATTCACCAAAGCAACCATGCCCGGTGAATATCTGAGTAAGCCGGTAGGTGACACGCTCACTCCTGTTCAGCCAGGCTTCAAAGCACGGCAGGACAGCTTCAACCACACGCTTGTGCACGTACTGCGGCTCTTCGAGCCACTCGCGCCACATCTCGAGCGCGTGTTGTCGCTCCTGCCGTCTCAGCATTTCAAACGCCCTTGCAGGCGCGCTCTCACCGCTTTGGCGGATGACGCGGATCCGGTCGTAGACCCTCGCGTCCATATCCGCCAAGATGTCCAACGGTGGGAAGCGTGCCAGGACAGTTGCCGCCTCATAGGATATCGTTCGGTACCCACATGCAATCCGTATGGCCACTTTGCGCTGCAGGCTGTTGAACTTTGCCCTAGAGCGCTGGACGCCTGACAGTCGTTGTGACCGTACAGTTGCCCCATAAAGGGCCATAGACCGCACGACACCCGCATAGAGACGACGAACCTCCTCCCGAGGTCCCCCGAGATTGGGCAGCAGTCTATGCAATGCACCTACTACCCTTTCGATCCGGGGAACTAGGCGGTTGAAATGCTCCTTGAAGCTCCAGCGACTGTCCAAGATGAGGCCAAGGTACCTCATGTGTTGGCTCACCTGGACTTGGCCGCTATGTCCCCCTGGCAGCCGTTGCTGCATCGGGAATAGTTTTCTCGAAAGTGGCGGATTTTCGGTATATCGGTAGGGTGGCGCGTTTCGCGAGCGGCAAGCCTCGCCGGCGAGGGCGAAGACCTACCTAATCCTAACACAGTGGCGGCTAAGCCTACTCCTAGGAACTACTCTAGACTAGAGTCTAGAGCATAGGGTCGGTCTCGCGTGACGACTGACGAGATTATCTCCGGTTGCGACACCGTGAGGGCGTCCCCATGGGGAGCTCGGGCCTCGGCTCAGGGTGCAGCTGGGGGACCCCGCCACCGGTCCCTCCGGCAGCCGCTGCTGCATCGTGTTGGGTTTCTCAAGAGTCGGACTCTCGGCATCTGTGTGGACGTCGCGTCGGTCTTCGCCGGCACGGCGCAGCGGCCGGCGGCGGGGACGATATTTAGGACGACGGCGGCGGAGTGTGGGCCCCCTCTGCTCGTCTGATCGTACTTTATACTACGATCGACTCGACCACGTGGAGTCATTTAACCGTTAAAAAATCCAAAGTAATTAGCAATATCATAAGTAATATGAAAAATACTTAATCAAATTAAAACATTATTTTTAGTATTCATATTTTTTATATAACGCTTACACAAACATTCATACTCACAAATCATTAATCTACACATCCAGTCGCACCACGCATACTCCAATACCTACCAACAGTCTAATAAGTTTTGTGACACAATCTGCTATCTTATTTTTCTTTCATTTAAAAAAAAAAAAAATATTGTCTTCATCTTTTGCTTAGCGTCATCTTAGCGCTTTAGTAAATTTGTTTATTTCAACTTGATGTATTAGATTAAATATCAACACAGGGAGCCAAGATTGTATGCAGCCACTGAGTGGGGCCTGGTGACCTGTAACACAGGTTTTTACGAACCCACAACAGGCACCAGCTCTCACAATGTGAACTATGTAGTCTTGTACCTATAATAAATGTGTATATAATCCATTGTGAGAGGAATAAATGAATAAATTATTATTATTATTATTATTAACACAAAAACGTAAAACAATCGTTAATAAGATTAAAGTCAAATAAAAGATTTTAAAATACCATTTTCAGTTTAGCAACCTTTGAAAATATAAACAAATCATGATAAATTCATTAAAACATTTCCTTTCTTTAAATTTCCTGTTAAACTTTATATATAACGTAAGCTGGTGAATGCGTTACGAAAAGTGTGATCGGGCGAGGCGAACGGAAGTTGAGAGGGAGATATAAGTTAGTGAAGCTTTACCTGCTTTACTTCAGTCGTGTGGTCTAAAGCACACTCGATTTTTAGATTTCCGTACCCGAAGGGTGCCAAACGGGACCCTATTACTCTCGCTACGCTGTCCGTCAATCCGTCCGTCCGTCCGTCCGTCTGTCTGTCACAGGGCTGTATCTTTTGAACGGTAATAGGATAACCAGTTGAAATTTTCTCAGAATATGTGTTGCTATGAGGTGTATCACGACAAATACTAAAACAAAAAAAGTCTAAAACCAAAGGTGGACCCCCTTTACAAGAAACCTCCAAAAACATGCATTTTTTCAACGTTTTTGTTCCTGCTCTATCTTCGAAACGGTAATATATACCAGCGTCAAATTTGGTCAGATTATAGGGCATATTTGTAGTTTAGCAACAAATACTAAAAATAAGACAAACGTAGACATGTGTGGTGGTACCTGCGTAAGAAAGACATGCAAAAATTCATATTTCGCGCACTGTGCGGTGATGTCTTTTGATAAACTCTCGTAAATTAAATCAGTTTTTATGGGGTATCAGGTCGTTGAGAGGTACGGAACCCTTACTACGCGAGTCCGACTCGCACTTAGCCGGTTTTTTATTGATAGTTCTGTCGTTACTCGACGTTAGTAACAAAGCTATCAGCTAAAAGTTATATTAATAATCCATACAAAAAACTTACGCTAACATAAGTGTTACATCTGGTTAAAGTAGTTTACTAATGATGAAAGAATTGACGACCTCTGTGGTCTAGTGGTTCGAGTGTCGGACTGCTGATAACGAGGTCGTGGGTTCGATTCCCACAGGACACAAATATTTGTGTGATGAACATAAGTGTTTGTGTTGGTCTGAGGGTTGTTTATGTATTATAAGTATTTATTTACAAAAAAAAGTATAAGAGTATTATATCCATTGTCTAGCTAGTACCCATAGCACAAGCTCTGCTTAGTTTGGGACTTAGATGGTGCTGTGTAAAAAAATGTCCTAAAGATTTAATTTAAAAAAATATATATATATATAAATCGGTTCGGTTCGGTTTTAGAGTTTATCATAATCATAATTATTTATTTTCAGCTTAAAAAGTACAACCTTATTAACCTTATTAAATAGTACTTATTTATTTATTATAAGCCTGAAGTGTCCCACTGCAGGGCAAAGGCCTTCCTACTCTCCTTCCACTTCTCTCTGTCTATTGTTACAAGAGTCCAGTCCTTTTGGAAGGAGTCCAGCTCATCCCGCCATCTCCATCTGGGCCTGCCGCGTTGACGTCTGCCATGTAAAGGGACCCATTGAGTTGTTAGTTTGGCCCAGTGGTCATCTGACATGCGGCAGATATGTCCAGCCCAGGTCCACTTTAGAGTGTCAGCCTTCCGGGTGACGTCAGCTATTTTTGTTCTGGAAAGGATCGTTGTGTTTCTTATCCGGTCTACAAGTTTTATGCCCAGAACACTCCGTTCCATAGCTCTTTGGCAAACCTCAAGCGTGGACCTCAGTTGATTTGTCAAAGACCATGTTTGGGATCCATATGTGAGGATGGGAAGAATGCACACGTCCATGAGTCTTTTTTAAGAGATAGAGGTAGATCACCCTTCATTAGATCTTTCATAGCCCAATAGCTCCGCCAGGCGTTTTCGGTGCGTCTTGCAACTTCTTTGTTTTGTCTTGCCTGGAAGGAAACTATTTGACCCAAATAGAGATACTCATCAACGTATGCAATCTCTACACCCCCAAGCATGATCCTACGATGCGCACTGTTCGTCATCAGTTTGTACTTACAATGTTATTATATATTAGTATCACACTTTCTTGCATCAACATAGGTACATTGAAAAACACTTTAACTAGTTTGTTGCCTTCGATTCACACTGTCCTCCGTACTAGTCGAAACTGTATCACGGTAGGACAGTCTTCCTCAAACACGTATAACAATTCTGGATACAGAAAATATTTCGCTCACACAGTACAATAATAGTCACTATAGGTCAACATAGGTAGGTATCAGAATCTGGAGGGATTGGCAGTTCTGGAGGGATCGGCGGTTCTGGAGGGATCGGCAGTTCTGGAGGGATTGGCAGTTCTGGAGGGATCGGCAGTTGTTTGCCCGGTGCATCCTGGGCACGGGCAATGAAATCCTGTCGAGGGATTAACCTTCGGGGGATTTAATTGCTGGTGGGGCCCGTTCTGGGCCAGTGGGGAGTTGTTCCACGTGTCTCTCTGATATCAGCAGAGGGCACAGTGGAGGTGCAGGGGCGGGCCCGGTGTGCACTCACCCTGCCACTGGGCAGGCAGCGGGGGGACTGTCCTTCCCTGCCCCCGTCGATCTCGTAACCCCAGGAGTGCCCGCTGAGTATTGTTCTCGCGCCTCTTGGGACCGAGGGTCTTGGCTTCACCGCCCGGACCGCGAGGAAGAAAACCTCTATAAAAAATTACGGGAGGTAGGGCCTGCGAGCAGCAGACTCGGGGTAGTCTGCTGCCCGACCAGCAGCTGGCGTAGCTGGCACAGCTAGCGTAGTTGGCGCAGCTGGTAAAGGCCCATGAGGTGAGGTGGCGTGCAGTGTTCCCTGTGCGCCATCAAGGAGGGTGCGGCCAACATTAGGCCGCACGGGGAGAAGGGGCTCGCCTGCTTGAGGCGGGCCAGGACCTGTCGGGGGTGGTTGTGTGAATACTAACGGGTTCCCACGCCCCCGGCTAAGGTAGTTGAAGGAACACCGTGGTGGTTTTAGTCGGTAAGAGTCCGACACTGGCTCCGCCTACCCCGGGCGGAGTGCGTCCATGAGGATTTCCCAACGGAAAAAAAAAAAAAAAAAGGTAGGTATCAGAAACACGTTGCAATACTCAACTACTACCGTCTTATTACAAAAAACATGATAAACCTAGGTTTAAACCAAGGCTATTAAGTCCAGCTTTAGTACGGTACAAACCTTAGTACCGTCGTAATAGCTCATCCTTATTACAAAAGTCAAAATAAGTGAAGACTAGATAGTACCGGACTGTTGGGGGTGTATTAGGTAGTATGTAGAGAAATCGACTAAAAAATAGATGGAATTCTCGATGTACGGACTAAAATTATTCGTTCAAACGATTTCCATTCGGTCTTAACGTTCCGTTTCAGCAGAATTTTTAATAAAACAATCCTTTTTATTGAAAATTCGTACTAGTTCATATTTATTTCAGTATTTTTTTTTTTAATCCAATAATATAGGTACTGAATAATTCAGTATCGATAAATGGTTGTCGCGCGATCCAGCATCTCGTTGTTTTCTTAGGACTCGTTTATGGACACGCGGCGCGTCTGGCGGTGCGTCGCGCTGGGCGTCACGCGGTCTTCTGTTACGGAGAAGCGGCGCGTGAAGCGTGGCGGTGCCCGCGGTGTCACACACGCAAAGACAAACATATGGCGATATGCAGAGTGTTGTGCGGCACGTGCTCCTACAACCTTTCCTTGCGAAGCCGCGGGCACCACCGCGACTGACACCGCGGGTGCCGCAGCCTTGGCTGCTGCGTGCGCCGCGTAAATTGTATAGTGTATATAAACAGGGCCGATATTTTGAGTAGCCCGCTACATTTGTAGTGATATCAATCAAAATTATTATCTGGGCTACGTTCAGTAATATCACCCGACGATGCACGGAGCGTAGTTTGGTCATTCGGTTACTCAGAGCGATCATACAAACGAACGTCCAAAGAACACTCCGTGCGTCGTCGGACGATATTACTGAACGCAGCCCTGACAAAAAAAAAGTGAAAAAAGTTATCATACGATATTGTTGCTGTACAGTTGACCGCACGTCAGTGGGTAACAATTTGACATTGACAGCGCCTTTGTTTCCTTAGCATTAAGGGTGGTTTTCTAATTCAAGTTTTACCACTGCCATGCAGTCGACTGTACGTATGATAACTTTTCACTTTTTTTGTCAGAGCTGCGTTCAGTAATATCGCCCGACGATGCACGGAGCGTAGTTTTGTCATTCGGTTACTCAGAGCGATCATACAAACGAACGTCCAAAGAACACTCCGTGTGTCGTCGGACGATATTACTGAACGCAGCCCTGACAAAAAAAAGTGAAAAAAGTTATCATACGATATTGTTGTTGTACGGTTGACCGCACGTCAGTGGGTAACAGTTTGACATTGACAGCGCCTTTATTTTCTTAACGGTAAGGGTGGTTTTCTAATTCAAGTGTTACCACTGCCATGCAGTCGACTGTACGTATGATATGACCGATTTTTCACACTTTTATGTCAGGTAATAACTGATTGATATCGCTATAAATAAGCAAACTAGGAGATACTTCTACCAAATTTCTAATAAAATAACACTGCGAACTTGTCACCCTAGAAGCTTTATACGGACGTGTCGGGAAACTCGGGAACCATACAGAACTTTTTTATGTATGGTAAAATAAAATGCGCCCATTTTTTACAAACTTTTATTAATAATCAAGAAACAAAATTTTGAAAACAGTAGCAAGGCCCAGGACGCAATTATGCGAATTTGTGCTTCCATTGTATAGTATGCAACAAACTTTATGGCCGCTGGGCAAACGAGTTGTATGACTGCGCAGTAGCAAAATTTTGAGTGACACGCAGGAGTCAATCGAGGTGCGGGTGGCGCTAACTTCACAGCAGCCATAGACTGGTGGGCATTATACTCCATTGTACACATTATTTGCGATGTGAATTCCTATAAGCAACCTCCTCAAACTACGGCCTGGGATATCTGTTCCGGAGGCCGGAGGATACAGTTTATTGTCAACTACATTTTTCCTTGAACGGGTATATGTTTCACTGAAAAAGAAAAGATAAAATTTATTGAAAAAAAAAAAAAAAATCATTTTTTTTAATAAATGAATTGAATTGAATTGAATTGAATTGAATTGATATCACCAATTAAATAAGCAGACAACAGGGACTACAGAGAGATTC
The DNA here is from genome assembly GCA_949699075.1 of Asteroscopus sphinx. Lineage (NCBI taxonomy): Eukaryota > Metazoa > Arthropoda > Insecta > Lepidoptera > Noctuidae > Asteroscopus > Asteroscopus sphinx. Next base: position 132,533 of record OX453003.1, read on the forward strand.
TTCCTGCCAATTTTCCAGACCAATTTACAACAGTAAATAGCCATCCTCTAACAGAAGTTTCTTAAAACATACCTATACATATTTTTGGTAACACTTTCTCCAATAAATGTTGAAAATTATTATACTTACATACTTAAATAGGCACCTCGTTATTGCTCATTGCTTTTTTTGATGTAGGTAGGTACTAGAAAACTATAGAAAACCTTATTTGCACTTTCATGAAAACTTTGACCTTTCTTCTTATGATAAATAGTCTTAACTAGGTTTTTGCAAGCTTTGAGCATATTTGTCTGAGTTACTGAATATCTTTTGTCTTCCTTCTTGAATCTATAACAAAATAATGGTGATTCTTTAGTAAAATGCGAAAAAATTTAAATGTCAATAGCGATTTTATTTGGAAAGTTATTTATCTTGTTTCACAGTGATTCAGCATAGCATACTACTTACACTTTACTGGTAATCCCAAAACTATGTAGGCCAGTCTTCTAACATTATGTTCACTGCATATTGTCTCTCCAAAAATGCAGTTATTTAAATATTTTGATAAAAGTTCTTCGCCACACAACTTGTGAATTGTTTTACATTAACTTGATATTTTTCACGTCGCCGAAACCTCCATAACACAATTATATCAGCTGCACAAACGAAAACATCCATATTCACCGAATTTTAATGATTTTTAATGTAATAAGTAAATAAAACAAACCAGCTGAAAATAACCTAAAATGACAATTTGACGTTTATTGTATGGTACTAGTGGAGTTAAACTAGGGGTCGCGTAGGTTTAATTTTAGTGCCGTACTTTGTCCACGCTTATGAGATAAACCTGCTTTTGTAATAAGAAATTTACAAAAACCATGGTTTAAAATTTTAAACCACATTAGTCCACGTTTTGTAATAAGGGGGCATAACTTTAAGAATAACCCGCTGTGCACGTTCTAGTTTTATCAATGTTGTTTTTGATGCGCCACCCCACTTGGATATGCAGTAGGTTTTAAGGGATTCCAGGATCCTCCACTAAACAGAAATCTTTCCTTTTTAGGGTTCCGTACCCGAAAGGTGATAAACGGGACCCTATTATTATAACATTAGTATAGATAGGATAGGTATGATAAATTAAAAGCAAAAGTAGGTATCATCAAATACAACCAACTGTTACCTAGGTATTTGTTGGGTTTATTACAAACTCTTTAAGGGGAATGTAGCAGTCAAATGGCGCCCCCATCAGTAAAATAATTATTACTCATTATAATAAAACAAAGTTTAACCGGATTAAATCGCGTATATTATTTAAATTGGTTTCTCTGACGTTTCGAAAGCTTTGCAGCATTTCCGTCTTTACAGATATTTCTAAAAAAATATTTTAATCTACCGTACAATATTATTAATTAAAATCGTTTCGATGCACGCAGTAATCACTCACAACAACTCAACTCAACTTAACTCAACTAACTATTACGCGATTTAATCCGGTTAAACTTTGTTTTATTATAATGTGTAGTGATCGCGAAAACCTAAGAAGTTATTAATTATTACTCGCTCGATACATCATTTATCGAAAATTCGTTTTTAGCGATTGAGGTACAGGTACTGTAGTTTAATCAGAAACTGTTAACTCTGTAAATTATACTTCGCTCTAGTTGTAGATAGAAAGAAAGTGCGAAAAACGGCCACTTTTGGCACTGTTTCTATCTTCAACTACAGCGAAGTATAAACTATATTTTACAGAGTTAATAGTTTCTGATTAAACTACATTACCTGTACTTCAATGTTTAAAAACGAATTTTCGATAAATGATGTACTTATTCAGGGAGTAATAATTTGTTTACTGATGGGGGCGCGACTTGGCTGCTACATTCCCCTGGCGGCGCCTTCTGAAAGTTCACCTATGTTGGTCACAGTCAATCCCTGCTTTGGCCGATGCACTTCTTGCCTTATAAGTCGAGGATTTTATCAAAATTTGCCAGTAATGAAGACAACAGAGTTGCCACTGTTGCCAGAAGGCATGATGTTAGTAAACCAAGTAGTTTTGTGTATTGAATCAGAGATGGCGCCACTGTGCTAATTTAAATGTAAGTTTTTACTTACTATTACTAGTTTTCGTGTAAAAACAATCATCTCCTAATTTTTTATGGCGGATAAATTAATTCCAAATAATTTGTATCGAAAAGAAGGACCTAAATACTGAGTACAAAGAAATACGAAATCGTTGCTCTTGATTCTTGATAGCACCAAGTACCTACCAACTGCTTTAGTCCTTTATGATACGTGATACGTAGAATACTCTACGTAGGTACTGGAACTGGCACGATGTATGTGCTACAACTGTTCACTAGATGGCGCCATATGTATCTGTTACTAAAATCACAGTTTTTTTTTAGCAAAAACACTTGTCTTGTTACAAAATAGACACTATATCTAAAAGAAGTCTTACAGTGTATAAATAAAGTCTTCTTTTTTTTGGTAGTAATCAGCGCAGCATGCGTTTTGGGAAAATAGTTCTTAAAACAAAAATGCTTGAGGACGTTGTAGGTACCTAAGTAATATTTATAATATTATAATACCTCAGTGATTTAGCTCGATTAATCCAGCAGGCAGGCATAGCATGACCACAGTACACTATACATAAGGGTTATGTCTACGAAAGAATAGAAATATGACAGTTTTAGTCGTATGAAATATATTTTTGTCATAGACTTATATATTACTATTTGTCTAGTTTTCCGTAGAAAAAAATATCAAAATCAAAATCAAAATAATTTATTTGTAAAACATAGGTATAAAAGTTAAAAACTTGGTGGAAAATTAACATATTACGTCACACTATGTTTAACCTTGTTTAATATTGTACGCTTGTACAGTGGTCGTAAAAAAAATACGTTTATTTCCCCAACAATTTATACAACCACTTAAAGCAAAACTTATAGCCTAATATCCATGGAAGTATTCTACGCCTGCTGCACAATGTGTGGCATCATAACGACAAATTCCGGGTGGGTTTATAACTTTTCTCCCACTTGCTCGGAAATTGGTTCATTATTCAAAAAAAAGAATACAACAATCGGCTCTATTCCGTACGCAACGAAATAACAGGCCGGTAATATCCAACAGGACAGTAATAGAAATTGCTGGACACTTTTTATTTTTTAAATTATGCTACCGAGGTTTTTAAGTACACACATAAATTAGGTGTTTTTCGGTACAAAATATTTATCATTATACAGGCTGAATGCGCATTTTTTTTTTCAAAACCGCGCGCGGGCGAATTGGCGTGAATGAGAATTAGATACTGTTGAATTAGTTTTTTTTGTGTTTCCTCGCAAATGAGAGAAAAATACTATACAATTCTCGGCCGAAATAGCAATTAACGGCCTCGTTTAGTTAAAAAGGACTCGGCTTGCGCCTCGTCCTTTCAAAATCACTTGGGAAGTACTCCGCTTCGCGTCGTACTTCCAATATGACTCGGCCGTAAATTGCTTCATTTCAGGCCTCGACAGTAATGTACTATTATAGCAGTGAAAGCTATCACTGGTTCATAATTCAAATTACGTACCTCAAAAGAAAAAAACCGGCCAAGAGCATGTCGGGCCATGCTCAGTATTATAAGGTTCCTTAAGTAGGTCTAAGTTCAAACGAATCAAATCAAATATTAATCGTTGCTATTTCAGTTTTTGCTAACAGCGCCACCTAGCGCTAAATTTAAGAAGCTAAATTTAAGAAGTGTGTCATATCAACATAACACAAAGTTTCTTTTTGTGAAGTTTTTAAATAGAAATCAACTAAAGGAGCATTATTTACTAAGACCATTTTTCTCTAAGGTCAATGAACTATGAACTAGGACGTCTTAAGTATTTTTTCTCACTATAACTCAAAAATTTATAAGCACATTATACTCAAAATAATTTTAAAAGGGAGTTTTTATAAAGGTCTATTAATGTGGAAGATTATAAGTTTCTACGTTACATAGTTTAGAAATGGCAGGGGGGGACACTTTGCAAGCCACTTTGGCGAACTGTATTTCGCAGATGGTATACCTGATAAAAAAGTGATGTAAGAAACATTACCTTCATTTCAGTAGACCTATTCAATGATACCCCACACGAGGGGGCGCAGCGAAAAAAATATTTTCATCCCCATTTCACATGTATGGGCGCCACCCCTAAAATACGTTATCAAGATTTTTTTTATTTTTTTATTTGAGATCTATATCTAAACCATTTTTCAACAAAATTTCATTTACTTATGTTTATAACTGTAGAAGTTATTAAGCTGTAAAGGATTAGGACAGACGGACAGACGGACAGACGGATAGAGGGACGGACATGACGAAACATAAGGGTTCCTTGTAGGACTACGGAACCCTAAAAACGGAGCCCCTATAGGACCACTTTGTTGTCCGTCTGTCAAGATTTTTTATATCAGAAAGTATGAAGTTGAAATTAATATCAAATATTAAGATCGACGGTCCCTTGGAGTAAAAAAAATTCAAGCTTCTAAGTCAACGCCATCAAAGGAGATTCTACCACGTAATTCCGACAGACAGCATCTCGATGAACGCTAGACCGACAGTTCATACAGAACAGTACATAGATCGATAGAATATACTTTTCTCAAACATGCTTGGAAATTCGAACATTATTTTGACAATCTTCTTCGAGATAAATCGAAATTGCTGTACTGGTCAAATAAATGCGAGGAGCGGCCGGCAATGCTAGTATGAAAATCCATATCTGTCCTGTTTAGCGGCCAAATAAATTACTATGAAAACTCATATCTGGCGTGTTATTTAAAAATGGAACGAAGCTTGTACTCCGAATTAAACTTTTTAACAAAAAAATTAACCGACGAAAACAGAAACTGAAAAGCAAAAAATAAAATGAAGCTTTTAGTCTTTTCCTAACTAAACTAATGTAAATAAGTAATTATGAGTCGGCGAATAAGATACGCGTCGAATTGAGAACCTCCTCCTTTTTTTCGTCGGTTAAAAATAGCAACCAAGGAGGTTACTTTAAATTTCGAACTGGCTTGCAAATAGAGCTGTTTACAGTAAAAATGAAACAAAATTATTGTTGTTCGTCATTGATTCTAGAATTTATAGGTACTACTTAGTTTGAGTTTGAAAAGTACTATACGATTCTTGGCCGCAACCAGGCATTGTTGGACTCACGTATGTGTGCCTCGGTTTCGCCTCGGCCTACATTTTCACGTTCGTCCGCCAATGCTCCCGTTGCTGGCCGCGGCAGTAATTTAATATTATTGTACACCGTGAAAATAATAGTAAACAGGAACATATTTTTTTTTTTAAATAAAAAATTGAGACATTTTACACAGCACCACCTAGTCCCAAACTAAGCAGAGCTTGTACTATGGGTACTAGACAATGGATATAATACTTATTTCACTTTTTTTTTTGTAAATACATAGGTACTTATAATACATAAGAAACACCCAGCCTAACAGAAACACTTAAGTTCATCACATAAATATTTGTGTCTTGTGGGAATCGAACCTCCGACCTCGTGACCAGCAGTCCGAAACTCGAATCACTAGACCACCGATGTCGTCACACATACATGTTCCGTGTGGTGCCGGACACAAATAATAGAACCACCCCATTTCTTCTCGTGGGTGTAGCAGAAGGCGACCAAGGGGTTCACCAGAGGATGAACAGTAGACAGCGGCGTTCTCCGAGTATTTATTTATTCAACCAACTGCGATCGCCAATGGCATAACCCCCCATTTGGGGGAGGCCTATGTCCAGCAGTGGATGTCTTTCGGCAGAAATGATGATTATGATGATGAGGAACATACAAAAATACGCTATCAAGGTTGTGGATTTTCGTGGTGCGAGCGTCCGGCACCTTGCCTCTGCTTGCGGGTGTTGCGGGCCGGCGGGTCGCGGCGCCGGGTGAGGCGGGCGGCGCGGGGCGGGGGGGCGCACTCGCGCTGTGTGGCGCGCAGGCGCACCGCACCGCCACCGGAGCTGCTCGCGCGCCGCGATGCTGTGCCCCGCGCGCCTCGCGCCCGCGCGCTGACTGCCGCACTGTCACACTGTCACACTGCCGCACTGTCACACTGCCACACTGCTACACTGTCACACTGCCGCACTGCCACACTGCTCCCTGCACGGACCTTGCAGCTACTGCTCAGCTGCACCATGGCCACCACTAAGAACGAGTATCACTTTGGTGAGTGCTTCACCACTCCTCGTTTTTGTATTAGTGACAAATCCACCGTCTGCTCACATCTCGCTCGAAAGGTAAGCAATTGCAAAAAAATAAGTATTATCAACTGGTGACTCTTTAACTAGGTAGTGCTCGAGGTTTTTTCATGACTGTGTTTTGTTTAATAACAAATCTGATTTTACTCTCCTAGCTGATGTGTTGTATACTTGCCCACTAAGTTCACTAGAAAAACTGTAAAACTATGTGAGGGCATCATGTTTAAGAGAACCTTTGTAGGTTGCGCTGGATTGATAGAGATAGAAAATCTCAAAAGAAATAGTCCAAAATGCTTAATTTGTAGGATTTCCAGCCAGCATTACTCTGTAAGATGAAGACGTTGTTTGAACGTAGACTATGTTTGTAAAGCATCAGACGAGCTTAGAACTCCAAGTGGCGCCTGGGTAACCGCTGCTAGGTGGCTATGATGATGCGCTAGCCGTAGATGCCCGCGTATGGTTATTCATGTAGTAGGTACTCTTATTTTTTATGTAAACTTTGGCAACCTATCTCTCCTAGAAAAACCTTGAAACGTTCAATGTTTGTCATTTACCTACGTGAACTCGTCACGGACGTTCAAACTTTCGTCAAAGGCGCCTTTCGTCAATCCAGAAATGGTTTTTTTTATAATCAAAAATTCAACCATCAACTAACCCGAATAAGTTAAATATATTTGGATAGAGATCTTAAAAACTAGCCTTTTACAATAAATTAAATATTTTTAAAGACCTCTAATTTCAAGATCAATCAATCAATCAACTCAGCCTATCGCAGTCCACTGCTGGACATAGGCCTCTCCCAAGTTGCGCCACAACGCTCGGTCCTCTGCCTTCCGCATCCAGTCCCCCCCAGCCACGTTCTTCAGGTCGTCGGTCCACCTGGCAGGGGGGCGCCCTACGCTGCGTTTGCCAATTCGCGGTCTCCACTCAAGGACTCGTCTGCTCCAACGGCCATCGGTCCTTCGACAGACATGGCCAGCCCACTGCCACTTCAGCTTACTGATCCTACAAGCTATGTCGGTCACTCCGGTTCTTCTCCGGATAATCTCGTTACGGATTTTATCCTTCAAAGAAACTCCAAGCATAGCTCGCTCCATAGCTCGCTGAGCGACTTTAAATTTGTGGACTAGCCCAACTGTCAGTGTCCACGTCTCGGCACCGTAAGTCATGACTGGCAGGACGCACTGGTTGAAGACCTTTGTCTTCAAACTTTGCGGTATAGGCGACGAGAAGACTCGGCGAAGTTTGCCAAATGCTGCCCAGCCCAGACGGATCCTTCTGTTGGCTTCTTTCTCGAAGTTGTGTCTACCAAGCTGAATTACCTGCCCTAGGTAGACGTATTCCGTTACAACTTCGAGTGCCGACCCTTCGACGAATATTGGCCTCGGCATGACATGCATATTGAACATGACTTTAGTCTTGTCCAGATTCATGCCGAGACCGACACGTCGAGAGGCTCCGTTTAAGCTGTGCAGCATTTCGCCCAGTTGTTCCAGCGACTCAGCCATTACAACGATGTCATCGGCAAAACGGAGATGTGAGATGTTCTCGCCGTTAACGTTGATACCCTGTCCAGTCCAGTCCAGCGTCTTGAAGACGTCCTCCAACGCGTTAGTGAACAATTTCGGGGATATTACATCCTCTTGTCTCACCCCTCTGCGCAGTTGGATTGGCTTCGTCTAGAATTTCAAGAGAACCTTTTTAATTTTAGTAAGAACTTACGCCTTAAACGAACTTGAATTATCAAGGATATTAAAACAGACGTATCGTAAAAAAAAATCGCCAAAATTTACTAAAATTTACAGTTGCCACTGCCTTTGCCTAATCTGACTGTCATGTGGCAAAATCGATAGAAAATTTGACATTTAACATCACTTTGACCCAGGCGGTAAATGTCATGTGTCTGCTTTGACCACTTTCAATTTCAATGTTTTTTATTTCAAATAAACCTAATTACAGGCACTTTTGAAAGGTCAGGCTCTTGTTGCACGGTTCCAAATTGTGGGTCCTATGGAGAAGAATCGGCAAGAAACTCCATGGATAAACTCTTTTTTAAATAGGTTATTGTTTAATACGTCAAATTTATTCAAATAATGTGAGTATAATGTAGATTAATGTCAGAAATAAACAAGAGTTTAAAAGTGAGTATATTGCCTTTAGAAATAAACGTAAAAAGAGTTGCCATAGTATGTAGAAGCCGAGCTGTCCCGACAGACGGCACCCGTTCACGAGCATGACGCGAGCATCAGCCATCGCTTAACTCAACCATATTGAAGGGAACTTAACGACCCGACACTAACGCCACCATCAGCATGACATTTAAGTGAGCATGACAGACTCATACTGCTAGACAACAAATAGGCAGGAATATATAGAATTACCTACTGTAAAAACATTAATGGCCACATAATACTTACATTTTACATTTTAATCACCTATTAAAAAATTGTAAGCAGTTCATACATGTTGCAGTTCTATGACAGAAAATAATGCAATATTATTGCATTATTTTCTTTTGCACTCAATCTGACATATGACTCAATGGCAGTTTTGTTTTTGTGATTTCACATACGAGGAAAGAACCTACTTACTACAAAGTTTTCACTGGTTTCCACCCACCAATAATAGTACATTATGTATGATACAAGTGAACTAAGTTGGCTATTAACATTAAATTAAAATATGTTTATTTCAGACAGAATCCATAGTCCATAGTAGTGTTAGTAACAATTCACTTAATAGCCAGGCCAGCCAGGTTCGAATCGTGCTCTTGAGCGATTTTTTTTTCTTTCCACAATTTAAATCTTTAGATTTCGCTTCGCATGCGTAAAATGCGTTAAAAATAATAAAATAATTCACTTAATATCTAGTGTTAGTAAATATAAAATCATGTACACAGTTTTATTTAAAATACAGTGTGCAGCTGTATCCAGAGGGACATCTTTTTCAAATGATGGCGGCGAAACCATCAACATTTGTTACGGCAAACATCCCTGACGTACTGCACCGCCACGGCAGCCCCGGCAGTATTCTCATTGCGTTATAATATAATTATTGGACACGCAGGTCGCTGTATGCCCGCTGAGTATAGTTGACCCATAGGCCGCACGTGTACAAAAACTGACAGTAAGCCTTAAACAAGGTTATCTTGACTGGTTTTGTTCATCGTGCGAACCTACCAGCATGCAAGTAGGGCCAGCATGTTACAACGGACAGCCAGCGACCTACGTTCCCTCTCAATGTCATAATTATCCTTTAGATCTTCTGTGAGCTAATGGCCCAGATATTTAAACTTTTTCACCTATCATGCTCGAGGCTGAATTGCAGCCCGAGCCGGAGGCGAGGGCGTAACGGAGCCGAGAGTCTAATAAATCAATGCTCACGCGTGTCATAATACGACGTTTTTCAACACACTTGCGTGGAAAAAAACATTATATAAACCAAAGACATTTCTATACTTACGTCAGTATAATACCTTTATGATATAAACACATTTTAGACAAATATTGAATTTGTGAAAAATGGCACGCGGATTACTGTAATCGCACGGGGACATGCAGCTATGCGCGCGCAGGTGGTCGAAGGAAACCGCCAAACAGCCTAGGTAATATTATTAGTAGATATTATTATTATTAAATATCATAAATTAATTTTTTATTTATAACACAAATTAATGTTAATTTGTTGACAAAAATAAATAACTATTTAATTCAATTAAATTTTATTTATTTGCTAACATGGGTACAAAATGGTGTTATAAATTTTATCATCATCGTCAAATCATTGCCATATCATTTTATTATTTTTAACGCATTTACGCATGCGAAGCGAAATCTAACGATTTAAATTGTGGAAAGAAAAAATCGCTCACGAACAGGATTCGAACCTGCGTCTCCTGGCTCAGTACGCCAGTGCTTCAGCCACTAAGCTACCGTGAACACTGCTCGTGGTATCGAAATTAACCTCCACTATTGTACGTCTTTGGGTGACGTCAGCGATAGTGTTTCTTAACCAACTCGACTAACTTTGCATTTAATTCAAAGTCGTATAGATAAGCCTACCCTTACTAATTATTTTATTATTGTTAACTAGCTGTGCCCGCGACTCCGTCCGCGTGGATGTCGGAAAATAACATCGTGTCATAATTATGAACACAATGTCTTCAAATATATACATATAAGCGCCTACACAGACGATTACACTATTTACCGACCATACTATATTTTGTTTTTACAACCAACCGGCTAAGGTGATGGAATTTCATGGAATTAGCCCTAAACTCCCTCATTCTGAGAAGATGCTCGGGCCCAGCAGTGGGAAGTAATTGGGCTGATTATGTTGTTCTATAACACTAACCACATCTCTTCTTATGCTGAGAAGAGGCCCGTGTCCAGCAGTGGGACTGTAATGGGCTGGTAATGTTATGTTATTCTAGGATACTAATAATATCCAGTTCATTAACTCTTCTCATTTTGAGAAGAGGGCCATACCCAGTAGTGGGACAGTAATGGGTTGACTACGTTATGTTATTCTATATTTTCTAGTTTCTTAACTCTTCTCGTTCCGAGAAGAGGTCCGTGCCCAGCAGTGGGACAGTAGGTAATGAGCTGATTATGTTATGATAATCTATTACACTAACAATATCCAGTTTCTTAACTCTTCTCATTCCAAGAAGAGGGCCATGCCCAGCAGCGGGACAGTGATGGGCTATGTTATGTTATTCTATATTTTCTATAATACTAATAGAATCCAGTTGTATTTTTAGGAACCTGCAACCTGCATCCAACCAACAATCATGACCTCTACTTTGTATGCAACTTAATACAATACAGGGGTCAAGCTGTATCGCTGGATCTACTCAACCGATTCAGATAAAACATACCCTATATTTTAAGTTAGACTAATACCAATACAAATGCTAAGTTTCATTACGATCCGTTCAGCCGTTTTTACGTGATGAGGTAACAAACAGACAGACAGACAGACAGACATAATTTTTTTAAACGATTGATTCGTGTTCTATAGCTTATTTCTAGTCCCCCTAGCCGGTTTTCGCGAAAAAAAACTCAATGTACAGACTTTTCGACCTTTACAGTTTTATTATAGTATAGATTATTAGGGTAGGCGTGCGCATAAGAACTTGCACATGGTGTTCGTTGACCTAGAGAATGCGTACGACAAAGTACCCCGCGAGGTGTTGTGGTGGGCGCTGAAAGAAAAAGGTCTGCCTGCAAAGTATGTGGAGGAAAGTACTACCGGCGGTAAATGTCATGTCTCTGGAGGAAAGTGATGTTTACTTTTTATTTTTCTTTTTCTTACTGTCCTTGGTTTATTGATATTAAAACCAGCCAGATATAAACAGTATAACCAGAGATGTTTCTTCAATTTTATACATCAAAAAAAAGAACCGACGAAAACAGAAACACAAAAGCGAAAAATAAAATGAAGCTTTTTAGTCTTAATAACTAATGTAAATAACCAATTATGAGTCGGCGCCCCTTTGACGAATATTGGTCTCGACATGACATGAAAGAAAGAAAGAAAGAAGAAAGAAAGAAAGAAAATGTGTTTATTTTTGTGTCTCCTGGGATACGGGTTAACCTAGTCCAGGAGGCAGAGCTCATTTGTTTTGTAACATATTTGGTTGCTAATAATTTTTTTATTATTATTATTATTATTTGAGATATATTGATTTTTTCTCCCTTTTAAGGGGTAACAAAAAGCTATTAACACGGGCCGTAGCCAAGCGCGAATAGGGGCTAGGTAATAGTATAGGCAGAGGAGACTGATGACGTAGTTAAGAATTTACGAGTAAGCCGGCAGGTATTGAGTATTACTGCTTTCTGGAGAGTGTCAAGTGTGTGCTTAGGAATCTGTAAAATATCTAAACTACGTTGTAGGCTTTTTGGTATAACTCCTGTAGATGACACAACTATTGGGACTATATGTATGGTTTCTGCTCGCCATTGGCGTTTCAGTTCTATTGCTAAATCCTGATATTTAGTAAGCTTTTCAGCTATAGTGGATTGGATGTTATGCGTGTTTGGTACAGCTATATCGATGAGATAAACCGTTTTGTTATTTTTATCATAAAGTGTGATGTCAGGCCTATTGAAGTGTATGGTTTTATCTGTGATAATAGTTCTGTCCCAATATATCCTGTAATTGTTGTTTTCTAATATGGTGTCCGGTTTGTACTTGTAATATGGCGCCTTTCTTTCTATGAAATTGTATTTATGTGCAATGTGTTGGTGTATGATGGAAGCCACTTGGTCATGGCGATATCTATAGTCTGTTTGTGCAAGAGATCTGCAGGCGGATGTTATATGTTGTATGGTTTCTGAGCTAGAATGACAGTGTCGGCATGTGTCTGTGGGTAGGTTAGGTGCGCGTATTATGTGTTTCTGGTAGTTGCGCGTATCAATAACTTGGTCCTGGATCGCCATTATGAAAGCTTCCGTTTCAGGGAATAGTTCACCGCGCCTCAGCCAGGCGTTCGACGCTGTTTTGTCGACATGTGACTGCTGCAGATGGCGTGGCGTGGCGATGCCTTCCATGTAGAGACTTCTGCTGCCATGTGGCGATCTTCTCCTTTTGGTTGATAATCCGTTCGTTTTTCTGCGAGTTTCGGTCTACCAGGTTAAGTGGAGTGAGATGTTTGTCAGTAAGTGTTATTAATTCATGGAGTGTGGAATATTCTGAGTGTGTAAAGAAATATTGTCTGAGAGATGTGATTTGCTTGTTGTGTAGGTTAACTATATCTATTATGCCTCGGCCACCCTCCTCTCTCGGGAGAGTCATCCTTTGCACGCAGGATCTAGGGTGGTGTTTCCGGTGGGCTGTAAGGGTAGTGTTTATGATCCGTTGTAGTTTGAGAAGATCTCCTTGAGCCCAGGTTATAATACCGAATGAATATGTGAGTATAGGGATAGCATAGCTATTTATTGCTTTAACCATGTTCCTTGAGTTAAGTTGAGATCTAAATAGTGCGTTAAGTCGATGTTTGAATTTCTTTTTCAGGTCTTCTTTTGTGTATTTCTGCTTAATCTGGTGAGCTTGCTGAAAACCTAAATATTTATACGTAGAATGTGATTCTAAAGGTTCAATTGTGTCTCCTGATTCTAAAATATAGCTGTTTGGGGTGATTTTACCGTTATTGATAGAAAAAGTTTTGCATTTATCAATCCCAAACTCCATATGAATGTCGTTTGAGAAAGATTGCGTGATGTCTGCTAGGCTATGTAGTGACTGTGTAGTGTTACTGTATAGTTTAATGTCGTCCATGTACATGAGGTGAGTGAGAGTTGTGTGTTTGTTTGGTGTTGTGATAGTGCAGCCGAGATTAGATTTGTTTAGTAAGTAGGAAAGCGGGTTTAGTGCGAGGCAGAACCACAGAGGGCTGAGCGCATCACCTTGGAAGATTCCTCGCCGTATTGGGATTTCTGGTATTTCTGTGTAAGAGGGTCCTATTATTTTTAAAGTGGTTGTCCAATGTTGCATAGAGCTTTCCAGGAAATTGATGATTTGTGGGTGAATTTTGTAATGTTGGAGTACATATAAAAGCCAGCTGTGTGGTACGGAGTCGAAAGCTTTTTTATAGTCAATATACATGGTATAAATTTTTTTTTTCTTAGTAATGGTTTGTTTCATAGCAACCGTATCTATTATAAGCTGCTCTTTGCAACCTTGGCTACTTTTACGACATCCTTTTTGTTCTTCAGCTAGTAAGTTGTTCTTAGTGGTGTGTTCATGTATGAGTTCGGCGATGCAACCTGTGAGTATTTTATAAATCGTTTGTAGGCATGTGATAGGTCGGTATTTGGCTGGATTTTGATAATCGTTAGTATCTTTCGGTATCATGTAGGTAAGGCCCTGTGTTATGTAACTTGGCATTAAATTTGGTGTCTGGATAAAATAATTGATGTGGTTATGAAGTAAGGGATAAATTGTTGTAAATTTTTTATACCAGTAGTTGTGTATCCGGTCACTGCCAGGCGCTTTCCAATTATGAGCTTTTTGAAGTACACGTATAAACACGTCCACTGGTATATGTTCAAACGGCATTGGTGTAATTTTCTGGGTTAGATCAGTGTCTGTGTGTAGCCAATCAGCATCTGTATTGTGTTGTACCGGCTCAGACCAAATACCGGACCAGAAGTTATGTAATTCATCGGCAGGTGGCGATGGCATGTCTTGCATTGTTCTATTCGTGTTACGTTGTGTATCTGACGTAAGTGTCCTATAAAACTGTTTTTCGTTGTTGACAAATTGAGTATTTTGTGTTTTCCTGAGTGTACAATTAAGATATCTCTTTAGTCTGCTAGATGCTGCGTTAAGTTTTTGTTTGAGAGTGTCGAGAAATTCTTCATTGCTTAAGTTAGGTTCTTCATGCTGTGAGTGTATCCTGTATTTATTCTTTATCGCTTCTACATGTGAAGTTAGTCTATTGCTTCTGTTGCCTTTTACGTATTCTGTCATTCTTGCAATCTCTCTCCTGTAGTTCTGTATCTTCATTTGAAGTCTCTTTTGCCACACAGGTGTTTTTCTTTGATTTTGATTAGATGGTGTGATTGTGTCTCTAATCTTAGCTCCATTGCATAAAGCTGCAGTGTAAGCCGCGCAGTAAATGATAGTTTGAAAGGTCTCAAAATCTTGTTCTGTTGAAGTGTGGTTTGGAAGTATGTCTGTGTTAATAAAACCAACGATTTGAGCTAGTTTTCTAGAAGTTTTTTGTTTTGGAATGTAGGGTCGGGTAAGTGGGTTGGTATTTTGGAACTTATCTATTGTAACTATAAACTGCTCCTTGATTTTATCCGAATCTAGAGTTACAGCTGATTGGTTTCGTTGTGGCTCTAAGGTGGATTGAGAATCCACTAGTAGTTCATCATTTTGATTTTGTGGTGGTGATGATAGGCTGACTGAATTTGGAATAACGTTGTTTTCCGACACGTACGAGTGGATGTTTGTTTCTTGTGTGTATTCTGATTCGGACGCAAGCGCCATGTGTTCTGGTATTTGGGTTTGTAAACTAATATCTAGGTTGCTAGGCTGGGAATTAGTATTGCTTGATATGTCGTCACGTATTTCTTTAAGTCTTTGGTCGCTTATCATTTTGTTGTTTAGTATAACTCGAAGTTGATCAGATATTCTCTGTTCACCTACTCCTGATAGCTCTGGATTTTCTGCTATAACTGCTTGATGAAGTGGCCGCCGATAAGCTGATCTATTTTCTCCTAATTCTGTAATTATGTAATAATTTCTTACGATTGATTCGTTCTGTTCAGTGGTCCTTCTTTGACCTCTACCTTGGAGATGGCTAATTATTATTATGACATGCATATTGAACATGACTTTAGTCTTGTCCAGATTCATGCCGAGACCGACACGCTGAGAGGCTCCGTAGCATTTCACCCAGTTGTTTCAGCGACTCAGCAATTACAACGATGTCATCTGATGATGAGACTCAAAGCCGCTGATGGCAAAATTGTCACCTCTAAGATCGAGATGCTCGATGAGGTCGAAAGCTTGTATTTGTATTCTACGAAAACGGTTAGATTCTAGAATTTCCTAGTAATGACGACAAAAGAGCCCTGATCACACGGCATTTCACCGAGGATCTCCCGGATGTAGACCAGGGTGAGATTAGGGCGACTCTCGAGCTGCTTAAGAACAACAAAGCTCCGGGCAATGACGGAATTACCACTGAACTCCTAAAAGCAGGCGGGACTCCGGTCCTGAAGGAGCTACAGGGTCTGTTTAATTCTGTCATCCAACAAGGCTGAACACCGGAGGCATGGAGTGGGAGTGCGGTGGTACTGTTCTTCAAAAAAGGAGATAAACGCCTACTGAAGAACTACAGACCCATTTCACTCCTGAGTCATGTGTACAAACGCTTCTCGAGGGATATCACGAATCGTCTTGCCGCAAGACTCAACGAATTCCAGTCATCAGAGAAAGCTGGGTTTCGAAAAGGTTACAGCACCGTCGACCATATCTATAGTGTTCGGCAGATTGTACAGAAGACCGAAGAGTACAATCAGCCCATATGTATAAGATTTGTGGACTACGAGAAGGCCTTCGACGCCATCGAAACTTGGGCAGCTTTGGATGCTCTTCAGCGATGTCACAATTGTCACATTGATGAACGGTAACGGTATATAGAGATGTATCTCTATATACCGTATCGTTGTATAGGCATCTCAGCTGTAGCTGAGAATACAACGCTGCTACCATGACTGTTCACTTGTTTAGCTCCTGGACCAAAAGACGGAGCCAAATAAACTGCACAGAGGCGTGAGACAAGAGGATGTAATATCCCCGAAATTGTTCATTAACGCGTTGGAGGATGTCTTCAAGACGCTGGGCTGGACTGGACGGAGTATCAATTTCACTTCTCCGTTTTGCCGATGTAGGTTAATGAATGAGACAAATTCACTGAAGTGAAACAGTTATTGATTAGTAATGATATGTTCAGGTTCGACCATAATACAACACAACGCACGTAAACAACGCAACGCACGCAACGTACATAATATGCACAGTTATGTATTGTAGTATATTTTTGCGCTATGTTATCACGAAATCACAATTCTTTGTTATAGGTCTAGCCTAGGTTCATGACGTACGTTCCAAGTTGACCGTCCCGTGACTCTGCTGCGTCGCGCCGATGTGTGCCGTGTGGCGCCGGCGCAGGGTCGCTTTCACCGCGCGCGTACAGGACTTGCTACTGTTCGATTCTCGCCATTCCTTATCGCTGAATGTTCGCTCACAATTTTTATATAGCGTGCACCAGTTCGAGTTCACAACGCCGAGTCGCATGCTGGCAGCGAGGCGCCGCGCAGCAGCGGCGGCGGCGCGACACTCGCGGGAGGTGCAGCGTGCATCTCGCTGCGGTTAGATAAAGGCGGGCTGCGGCCGGCCGCGCCGCCGCGCCGCCGCTTCCTTGTTATTGTTAGCGAGTGTTGACCGCGCCGCCGCCGCTGACCCGCTCGCCGCGCTGCCTCACAGTATTACATTAGCTGTACCTTCATAGTTTACGTTATGCGAAAAACACACATCACACGGTGCTGATCTATCAATTTAAAACATGAAGGGAATAGGAGCTCTTGTCATACAGGTCAATAATAGTGAAGGTATTGTGTTATGAGGGCGTAGTAGTTCCGGAAGTGGCGTCGCGCGAGGTGCGCCGACATGCGCATGCGTGGGGGGGGCTTCCGCTCCTCACTGATAGCGCTCCGCACACACACACACACACACATAGGTTTTCAAGCGTGTCTTCTAACGTTTACAAAGAGTAGGTCGCGCCGCAAGTGGTGTAAGCTTGTATGAGCGTCAGTTTGCTGGCAGTACAGTACCATGGCAGCGAATTGATTCTTATAATATGCCTCGTTACCGGCCTCTACAACTTAGACATGCCTATGCCGCCATTCCAAACTCATTGTAGATGTTTTCATCTTTATTAGTAAACTGAAAACTCATCTATGAGCCCGTTACCATCCACTACTAAACTTAATACCACAGTCTAAAGAACTCTAGCTCTGCTCTGTAATACTATTATGTTGCGCTGTATGTATTGTCATGATGCATGACATGTGTTTTAGTTTCGTTTTAGCCATCCGTCCATGTAACGACAGTCTAGGCACAGAGTAGTAGAGCTCCTGTGTGAAAGAGCTCGTCCGGGGAAGTACTACCACCGTACCTACTTCTCCACCAAATAGTGATGCTTGCATTGCTGTGTTTCGGTCTGAAGGGTACGAGTGCCGGTGACATTACAATCACGTGAGACTTTCCATTTTCATGTCTCAGTTTGGCGAACCGACTTGCGGTACCATTTAGGCAACAGCCTAGGTGGTATTGCAGTTGTTATGAGCAAAGGTAACCGCTTAACATCAAGTGGGCCTTTAGCTCGTTTCGCCATCTTAGACATAAAAAGGCACCTATTTATTGATTGCGTGACCATTAGCGTTGAGTAATCGGCTTCTGCGCTAAGGGTCACGGGTTCAATATTTGTATGCTTTTATAAGTAAACATGGATGAACTTCACATATTTGTAACAATCCTTCTACCTGTGTTTACAAATAAATAAATCCTGTTCTATTCGATTCCTGCAAGGATCAAATATTTGTTTGATCCACAGATAGTTGTTCCGATTCTGTTTGTGTGTGCATGTGAGAGTTGTGTTTGTGAATGCACCCGACAAAATTCAAAATCCAAAAAAAAAGTCTAATGTTTTTTATTTCAAATAAACCTAATTGCAGGCAGGCATTTCTGAAACGTCAGGCTCTAGTTGCACGGTTCCAAATTGTGAGTCCTATGGAGAAGAACCGGCAAGAAACTCTTTTTATAATAAGTTATTGTTTAATAATTTCTTAGGTTTTCGCGATCACTACACATTATAATAAAACAAAGTTTAACCGGATTAAATCGCGTATATTATTGAAATTGGTTTTCCTGACGTTTCGAAAGCTTTGCAGCATTTCGTGGTTGCAGGTAGACAGCGTCTTTACAGATATTAAAGTCTTATAAGTTATTGTATTACGTCTTTCAAGTTATCGTTTATTACATTAAATTCATGTAAATAATGTCACACGAGAAATACTAGTGTGGGGCAACGTTAAACACCGATAAGTTCGAGTCGGCTTCACGCACCAACCCCGACGGCGACGGTTCCGTACCTTCCTTGGATGTATAAAAAGTTATTTAGTTATTCATCATCCATCTTTTTACCCGACTGCGCCAGAAGGAGGGTTATGTTTTTATTTATTCCAAAATGGATTTACGTTAGACCGCCACCTCACCTGACACCTGATGGTAACCGATGCTGCGCTCGGCCGTGCTCGTGGTCGTGGTACACGCTTGACAACAAAACATTCGTAGCATGTGTTTGGAAATAAATAAATAAAAACCGATTCACTCGAGCCTTGAAGACCACCGGATTGTACTTATCGGGAAACAAAAATAAAACATGTTTGTTTGTGAAGGAGTATTGATGATAAAAAAACTGTGCTAGTTAGAAACAACATTCTATTTTTCGTGTAATGTTTACATTCATAACATACATAACCAGCCCATTACTGTCCCACTGCTGGGCACGGGCCTTTTCTCGATACGAGAAGGCTAAGACCTAAGTCCACCACGCTGGCCTAGTGCGGGTTGGCGGACTACACACACCATTGAGAACTGTATGGAGCACTCTCTGGTGTGCAGGTTTCCTCACGATGTTTTCCTTCACCGTTAAAGCAAGTGAATAAATACCAGGCCCCTCAGAAAGTATTGCGAAAAAAAGTTTTTATATATGGGAGACTGGCCAGTTATAATGTTTTTTGAAAATATGATTATTTATAAGTAAAAATAAGTAAGTTCCAATTTCAAAATTTCCCTCCACATTTTTTGCGAGTTAATTCAAAGTATTGTGTCTCACTGAAATATGGATCTGCGCCGGGAACATTTTAGAGCTATGATTTTATACGATTTCAAGTGTCGCCTGAAACCGGATGAATCGTACGATAGACTTCAAATGGCATTCATGGATGAAGGCCCTTCCAAGGCAACCGTGTATCGTTGGTATAACGAATTCAAGCGCGGTCGACCAACTTTGGGGGATGACGAAAGAAGCGGTCGCCCTTTGACGGCTGTTACCGAAGAAAACGTGCTAGCAGTGAAAAATTTAATCCAAGACAATAGGCGAATTACATATCAGGAGATTCAACACATATTGAAGATTGGATCGGGAAGCGTTCACGAGATTCTACACAGCCATCTTCGCGTGAGGAGGATAGTATCACGCTGGGTGCCGCACAACCTCACCGATGCTCAGAAGCAGGCCCGGGTGGAATGGTGCCGTGATATGCTTAACAAATTTGAAGCAGGCTCGTCTCGGCGTGTTTACGACATCGTTACAGGTGATGAGTCCTGGATTTATCAATACGACCCAGAAACCAAGCGCCAGTCGACTGTTTGGGTGTTTCAAAATGAGCCAACGCCTACCAAAGTGAAGCGATCTAGAAGCGGGGGTAAGATTTTGATCGCTAGCTTTTTTAATTTGACTGGCCACTTGGTATCAATTCCCTTACGGGATCAAAGAAGCATTAATGCCGAATGGTATACTACCAAATGTTTGCCAGAAGTTTTCTCTGTTATAAGCAACAAGCGACCAAACACAGGGCTCCGCGGGCTACTGCTCCACCACGACAATGCACCTGCGCACACCGCACTCAAAACGAGGGACTTCCTGGACAGCACGCCAGTCAAACTCCTGGGTCACCCTCCTTACAGCCCTGATCTAGCACCGTGTGACTTCTTTTTATTCCCAAAAATAAAAAATCAGCTCAAAGGGATACAATTTTCGTCGCCGGAAGATGCGCTGGCTGCGTTCGAGCAGGCTGTAAACGAGGTGTCTGCGGCGGACTGGAAAAAGTGTTTTGAAAACTGGTTTAGGCGCATGAATCTTTGTATAGAGGCTGGTGGAAAGTACTTTGAAAAGATTTGATAAAAATATATGTACGTATAGAACAATTTTTTTTAGTTTCGCAAAACTTTCTGAGTGTCCCACGTACATAAATAATAATAAATATTTTTGGGACATTTATGCACATAAACTTCTATCAACTGTAATTATTTCAGATTTTTCACTTTACAAACTTAGGAGATAACGGGGGAGGGGGTATACCCTGGTATTCTTTTTTTTTTTTGTTTCGCTTGTGAGATTTGACCGCTAGTATATGCTTATGGTTTTGATCAATCATAGCACAGAGTATTGCACTCCGGTGATTATTAGCAAAACCTACGAATCGAAACCAACACAAACTTAGCTATTACGAAAAATGTCATAAGCAAACAGTAGTTGAAAGAACCGACCATAAGAAAGAAAAAAAAAAAACCGGCCAAGAGCATGTTGGGCCATGCTCAGTATTATAGGGTTCCTTAAGTAGGTGTAATTACAAAATCAAATCGAATATTAAGAAGTGCTAAATTGAACAAGTTTAAATTAAATAAATTTAAATATCTTCGGGACATTTTTACACAGCACCATCTAGTCCCAAACTAAGCAGAGCTTGTGATATGGGTACTAGACAATGGATATAATACTTATATACTTTTTTTTGTAAATACATACTTATAATACATAAGAAACACCCAGACCAACACAAACACTTATGTTCATCACACAAATATTTGTGTCCTGTGGGAATCGAACCCACGACCTCGTGATCAGCAGTCCGATTCTGGAACCACTAGACCACAGACGCCGTCGAAAGTGTGTCAATGACAAAACTTTTTTATAAAAAATGGAACCGACGAAAACAGAAAATGTAAAGCGAAAAATAAAATGAAGCTGAACTACTTATTCTCCTAACTAAACTAATGTAAATAACTAATTATGAGTCGGCGCCAAACAAACAAGCAAAGTGCGTGCAAGTTGCAAGTGGTCGAGCGGAGAACGCATTTTTGGAAAGTTATTGTTTATCATTGAAAATTTCACGTTGTATTTGATGTATTACCTACTTACATACATACATACATATTATCAGGCCTGTTTCCCATTGGGGTAGGCAGAGACTATGGATGGGGTGCTGGTAGGGCACGCCGCAATAGCGGCGGTAAGGCCCGTCATGGAGGAGTGGCTGGAGAGGGGCCATGGTGCCCACACCTACCGGCTGACCCAGATACTCTCGGGGCACGGATGCTTCGGGAAGTATCTGTGTCGCATAGGCCGGGAGCCGACGCCCGAGTGTCATCACTGCGGGAGCTGCCCAGAGGACACGGCGCAGCACACACTGGCGGAGTGCCCAGCTTGGGCCGCGCAGCGCCGTGACCTCATCACTGCAGTAGGCGGCAGCGATCTCTCGCTTCCGGCCGTGGTTCTGTCTATGGTTGGGAGCGAGAGCGCTTGGGAAGGCGTCGTCTCCTTCTGCGAGGATGTAATGCTCGCTAAGGAGGCGGCGGAGAGGGTTCGAGAGGCGTTGACCTCTCTTCCCATCCGCAGGAGACGACCTGGGCGTCGCAGGAGGGCGTATGCCGACCTCCAGCCACCCTAGATGTGGGCCTGCGGGCGGCGGACTCGGGGTGGCCCGCCACCCGACCAGTCAAGGCCCGTGACGGTGGCGCGTAGTGTTCCGCGCGCGCCAGTCAAGAGGAGGGTGTGGCCGATGTGGCTGCCGCACGGGGAGAAGGGGCTCGCCTTCTAATGGCGAGCCGGGACCTACCGGGGATGGTTGGGAGAGTAAAAGTTTCCCACGCCCCCGGCCAAGGGTCGTTAGAGGAACACCGTGGTGGTTTTTAGTCGGTAAGAGTCCGACACTGGCTCCGCCTACCCCAGGCGGAGTGCGTCCATGAGGATTTTCCCCACGGAAAAAAAAAAAAAAAATGGATGGGGTGCTGGTCAGAAAATCTCCACGTGTGCCTAACGGCTGCTTGTCCTTCTGGACAAGTCTGGAGGGATCGGCAGTTGTTTGGCCGGTGCATCCTGGGCACGGGCAATAAAATCCTGCCGAGGGATTAACCTCCGGGGGATTTTATTGCCTGTGGCGAATATTCTTCCCTGTCGATCTCGTAACCCCAGAAGTGCCCGCTGAGTAGTGTTCTCGCGCCTCTTGGGACCGAGGGTCTTGGCTTCACCGCCCGGACCGCGAGGAAGAAAACCTCTATAAAAAATTACGGGAGGTAGGGCCTGCGAGCAGCAGACTGGGGTAGTCTGCTGCCCGACCAGCAGCTGGCGTAGCTGGCACAGCCGACGTAGTTGGCGCAGCTGGTAAAGGCCCATGAGGTGAGGTGGCGTGCAGTATTCCGTGTGCGCCACAGAGGAGGGTGCGGCCAACGTTAGGCCGCACGCGGAGAAGGGGCTCGCCTGCTTGTGGCGGGCCGGGACCTGTCGGGGGTGGTTGTGTGAATACTCACGTGTTCCGACGCCCCCAGCTAAGGTAGTTGAAGGAACACCGTGGTGGTTTTAGTCGGTAAGAGTCCGACACTGGCTCCGCCTACCCCGGGCGGAGTGCGTCCATGAGGATTTCCCTAAGGAAAAAAAAAAAAAAAAAAAGGCAGAGACTATGGATGTTACCTACTTTGTTTTTATTATTTCTTTAAAGTAGTAATGATCTTCGTTGCTTGTTTGATTGGCGCCGACTCATAATTAGTTATTTACATTAGTTTAGTTAGGAGAATAGTTACCTATTAAAAAGCTAAAAAGCTTCATTTTATTTTTCAGTTTTCAGTTTCTGTTTTCGTCGGTTCAATTTTTTGTTAAATTTTTTTGTATTAAATAAAAATTGTGCCTAAAATCTAACTCCATTATACGATTTAAATTGAGGAAAGAAAAAAAAATCGCTCACGAGCAGGATTTGAACCTGCGACTCCTGGCTCAGTACGCCAGTGCTTTTAGCCACTAAGCTACCGTGAACACTGCTCACGGTATCGAAATTCTCATTCACTTGGCACGTCTTTGGGTGACGTCAGCGATATCTATGACCAGACGATATTTATGGCCTATGTCCAGCAGTGGACGTCTTTCAGTGTCCAGCAGTGGAAGTAACTAAAGGAGTATTCTTTGCTGATATCATTTTTCTTTAAGGTCAATGACCTTTGAATTAGGACGTCTTAAGTATTTTGCAGTTTTCTCACTATAACTCGAAATAATCACATTATACTGGAAATAATTTTATAAGAGAGTTTTTACAAAGGTCTATCAACGTGGAAGATTATAAGTTTCTACGTTGCATAGTTTAGAAATGACAGGGGGGGACACATTGCAAGCCAGTTTCGCGGGCTATATTTCGCAGATGGTACACCTGATAAAAAAGTGATGTATGAAACATTACCTTCATTTTAGTAGACCTATTCAATGATACAACAAACGAGGGGGCGCAGCGAAAAAAAATGCTCATCCCCATTTTATCTTTGGGCGCCACCCCTAAAATACGTAATCACGATTTTTTTAATATATTAAAATAGAATGGGGTCCTGGGTTCGATTCCCGGGTCGGGCAAAGTGTTATTGGGTTTTTTCATTAGGAAATTCTCAGTAGCATCCCGGAGTCTGGATTTGTGCCCGGTCAATGGCAATAGGCTCGCCCCCTATTACATGGGACTATAACATAACTGGCGAAATGTGGGTGTACTATTGCACCTCTGCCTACCCCTTCGGGGAAATACAGGCGTGATGTTATGTTAGGTTTAAAATAGAGATATCTATATCTAGACAATTTTTTAGCAAAATTTCTTTTACTTATGTTTATAACTGTAGAAGTTCTTCGCTTCGCATGCGTAAAATGCGTTAAAATAATAAAATAACTGTAGAAGTTATTAAGCTGTAAAGGATTAGGACAGACGGACAGAAGGACAGACAGACGGACATGACGAAACTATAAGGGTTCCTTGTAGGAACTACGGAACCCTAAAAAGGGCAATGTGGAGCTATTCTAGATTGCCTTTTGTTTTCATGAACCTCTTCATGAAGAGGTCTCCAATGAAGAGGTCATTAACGAATGCAAATCATAACAGAACCATTAAGGTAGTAAGAGAAGCTCTTCATTTTTAAAAACAAATAAATATTGGCATTTTCGTTTGCGCTGCTCTTTCGTGCGCTCAAAGTAGGTCCGTCTAACTAAATAATTTCACTTACAAAAGGTTTATTTCTTTATATGCAAAAACTTTGTATATTTATCTTTCGTTTGTTTAAGCACAGTGAAAGAATGCTCAAATGCTTTTATATGAAAAGAAAACCGTTAAAACTCTTTTTTTAATGCACTTAAAATGGAGTAACGTTTTCGCAAATCGAAAACAAAAATTTGCAAAAAGTGTGCAGGGTTCTTTGCGGCATTATCTCGTGTGGATTTTCGAAGTTCATTTAATCTTTTTCATAATTTAACAAATTTTAGTTAATAATTCATAAAAAAACTCTAAGGTAGCGACTTTTTTTTCCTAGGGCTGTATAAAAACATGAAGAACTTTCGTTTGATATATTATTTTGCCCTAAATTTTTAAAATTTGATTGCCACCGTAAAAAAATCTAAAAGGCACAATTTTTTGCTTTGAACCAGTATCTGATTTTTATAAAAAGATATATGATATAAATAAATTCAAATTTCATTTTTACATAAATTAATAAGGATCAGTACGCATTCCCAATTCAAAAAAATATGCATCATCATCAGCAGTGGCGTGCATTGGCCTACTTCACTTGAATTTAATTGTGGTGTAAGTTATTGATTTTTTGATGTAGGAAGATTAATTTAGCATTAATAGGTCTATTTTAAGATACATAATCATCGTACTGTGAAAAAAATATAATAACTTACACCACTATTGAATTTGAATGAGGAAGGCAGTAGGTATTGCCTAATTGCCTATATGCAATGCACGCCACTGATCATCAGCATCCGCTAATGTCAATGTCAAAAATCAGCATCAGCATCCACTGATGTGATAACATTTTGGATCAGCAACAACCCTGCTACGTACCCAGAGGGTACCAACGGTCCCCTATTAATCTGCCTATGCCGTCCGTCCGTCTGTCTATCTCAGGCTGTATCTTTGTAACGGTAATACTAGGTAGCCAGTAGAAAATCTCTATTACGACAAAAACACAATAAAGAATAAGAATAAAAAAAGTCTAAAACCAAAGATGGTACCTACCATACAAAAAACCTCGAAAAATAAATGCATTTTTCAACGTTTTTTGTTTCTGCTCTATCTCCAAAACGATAATACATCAAGCGTGAAACTTCATGTGATTATAGTGTATACCTACCTACTTACGGGTGTGCCGTCACTATGCTTCATGGAGGGAAACTACTTTTAATATTGGAAATGTGAAATTTTATTTAAAGGAGACTTCATTTTATAATAAAACAAAGTTTAACCGGATTAAATCGCGTATATTATTTAAATTGGTTTCCCTGACGTTTCGAAAGCTTTGCAGCATTTCGTGGTCGCAGGTAGACTAATAAAAAGAAGAAGAAGAAGTTTGTTTTATTATAATGTGTAGTGATCGCGAAAACCTAAGAAGTTATTAGACTTCATTTTATTTTATTTTAAACCAGAAGTTCAACATTCACAGATTTAAAAAAAATCTTTTGACTCAACTGGGAATCAAAGTAACACAATCGAGAAGATGTACCATCCTGTATTTTAAAATACAGTTAAAATGCTGTCGGCTTAACTTAGTTACTAAAACCGAGGTATATGAGGAGGCCCACATTAAATACTTGCGTACTACTATATGCCTTTGGTTTTGGACCTTTCATCAAAGAGTTCTCAACAATATGACATTTAGAAAGAATTTTCAAATACTTCTGAATAGTTAGGTGACAGATAAATTAATATTATATTGTTAGGTAGAATATTCGCCTCAATGCCCTCACCTATAGCTTGTACTATTATTTGTTCTATGTCTATAGCTACATCTCTTTGCGCTAACCTGTCAGCCTCCTCATTACTTATGCGACCGATCGATTGGGTTCATTACAATAAAATCATAATGAAAATTGTGTTGCAAATTTTGTGTTCATACACATACGACTGTATGGACATTAGTAACAGGATTTGTTCCGTAGTACCTAGATCAACCATAACGCGCGGGGTGCGCGCTCGACCCTGTGTCGTAACCTCCAGTCGTACGAACGCATGCTTGCGAGCACCCCTATACGTCACCTTACTGGTCACTATAATAAGATCTTCCAAAATATTGATTTCTTTGCAGTTTCCGCTGGAAAATTTCAATGTATTCTTTACGAAAAAATCTCAAGTTTAAAGATAATAATAATAATGACAATATTATGGTGATGGTGGTGATTTTTTGTGGTGGTAATTATATTATTATTTTGTGGTTATTTTTATATTATTTTGACGGTGATAATATTATGTTAAGTACAGTAGGCAGCTGTTAAATAAATAAATGTTAAGCTCTTAAATATATTTTTTCTAATTTAATTAGAATCGCAACTCGTTCTTCTTAATCTTACTTTTTAGGGTTCCGTACCCAAAGGGTGCAAACGGGACCCTATTACTCTCGCTACGCTGTCCGTCCGTCCGACCGTCTGTCTGTCACAGGGCTGTATCTTTGTAACTGTAACAGATAACCAGTTGAATCATTTTCACAGAATATGTGTTACTATGGTGCCTATCACGACAAATAGGTACTAAAAATAAAAAAGTCTAAAACCAATAAAAACCATACAAAACCTCGAAAAACATGCATTTTGTTCAACGTTTTTGTTCCTGCTCTATCGTCAAAACGGTAACACATTCTAGCGTCAAACTTAGTCTGAATATAGTGCATACTATGTAGTTTAGTAACAATTACTAAAAATATGACAAACATGGACATATGTGGTGGTATCTACGTAAGAAAGGGATGCAAAAATTCACATTTCGCGTATGATCGTTGATGTCTTTTGATCATAGACCAGTAAGCCTCTAGACGCCGGTTAGCTGGACACCCCCGGTCACAACGCATATGCTCTACCACTGCATATCATACGTCCCTCCGCCAATCAGAACGTCACTCAGTCAGCGAGCGCCACCAATCATAAGGAATCATACCACCGAACTTTTGAGCTGGCCAATCATAACGCGCCGTCCGCCCCCCTGAACCCACCAACGTTTTACGACTGCGTTCGAATACAAAACTTTGTTTATGCGGAGTCTTGTAGCTTACTGGTCTGTGCTTTTGATAAACTCTCGTGAATTAAATCAGTTTCTATGGGGTATCAGGTCGATGGGTCGAACGGAACCCTTACTGAGTGAGTCCGACTCGCACTTGGCCGGTTTTTAGATAATATGTGGAAAATGTCGTTGGTTATATATTTTTTTTTTTTTAGCTTATAATTATGTGTAATACCTACTTTAAATTGTAACCGTTTATTTTCTCAAATAAATAAAATAAAATAGAGATATAGTAATATATAACATTAACTACAATGATAGGTACATTTTGTACTTACTCGTAGTTGACACGCGCCACCATGACAATGAAGAGCGCCATTAACGGCTTCCTATAGGCAATTAAAAAAATGTTTTTGTTTTCCAATCTGCTGAAAATGTGCATCTGCTATATGATGATTATTTACTTAGTAGCTACACATCAGTAGTAGATAAGCACAATAGTAGTAAGCGAGAGTAAGCTAGTAATTAAGTTCTACTGGTTGATGTGGTTTTATAATAGTTGTGTTATTAGTTATTACAATGAAATGCTTAAAAACAGTTAGAAAAATTAGAATGAAAAGAAGTCACTGTATCAAGTTTAGATAGGCTTGTATATAAACTTGATGCAGTGATGCTGCGGTATGGCCTGAACCAAAAATCGAGGGAAAAACGGAAAATGTCTATTTATGAAGTTGCTTGTGTTATCTGCGATGAGATGACGTAAAACGTGCTGTTTATCGAAGTAAGTTCTTAAAACTTAATAATAATAATCTGTACATTTATCGGTGTGATGATATCAGTCTGTAAGTTGTGTCTGTCAATGTAAATATGGATGTGAAGGGGGCGAGTGCGGGCGCGCGGGGCGCGGGCGCGATAAGCGGCGCCCTCGGTGACCCCGGAGCACGGCCCGAGCCCCCGCAGCCGGCGCGGCCCGCGACAGGGCGCATCTCGCGGACACATGGGCTTAGACGCGGTACAACATGGGATATGTAACATGACATTCCAAGTAAAGCTATGTGTCCGGTTAGCATATCCATATCCGCTTAATATATCCGGGACTGAAGTAACTTTACGTTGCATGCTATGTCCGAGATTGATAACTCCGGCTTCTAAATAAATCCACCGGAGTGAGGCTGGATATATTGTAGCCGATTTAATAGATCCGCGGAACGATTAAGTGACACAGTGACATGAAAATTGATTTCCTTTCATACTTTACAGGCTTAGTAGGACTGTCTATCAAATACAAAAATTAAAGGCGTATTTAAAAATCAAGTATTATGTACAATGATTAAATTAAATTAGTTTTTCGTTCTATATCGTTGTCGTCATTATCGAATGTCGAGCGTCGGAGTTACTCGTATATAGGAGTGATACATATTCGCTTTGGGATATATATCCGAAGATATAGATGTGTCCGGAGTTACCCATGCCTAATTACGCGCGTCCTCCGGCGTCTCCGCTGCGGACGTGCCGCGGGTCTCATTGCGCACACGTTTCTAAATCGCAAACGTACCGCTACGTGCTACGTGCCGCACAGCTCTATATCGATCGATATGTAGGATTACGACACGACACGCTGCGCTCTCTCATTGTTATGTAGGCTGCCGCCATCATGATATTTATGGCACCACTTTACATTAATTTTTCGCACATTCACGTGATGACAAGAGCCGGGTGTCCTAATATCGTCATATCGTCGTATCGCGCCACTCATCGCATTACATCGAAGTTCACCATGGATGGACGCATTCAATAACAATGTACTCTGTGGACGCATTAACGTAATCTCGGGAAATGTATATCGCTAAAGTATTTCAAGAGCAGAGGCACGTCGGAGCCGCACGATCGACGCGACGACGCCGCCACGACGACGACGTGGTAACGTAGACACCGAGTTCGGGCTCATCAGATTGCTTTCGATGAGAAGATAGCTGACAGATGGTGATCAGGGTGTGATGAAGGAGCCAGAAAGTGGTCACAGGGTCTCCGCTGTGGTTAACGTAGACACACCGAGTTTGGGCTCATCAGATTGCTATCGATGAGCAGATGGCTGACAGATGGTGATCAGGGTGTGATAAAGGAGCCAGAAATTGATCACAGGATCTCCGCTGTGGTTAACGTAGACACACTGAGTTTGGGCTCATCAGATTGCTCTCGATGAGCAGATGGCTGACAGATGGTGATGAAGGAGCCAGAAAGTGGTCACAGGATCTCCGCTGTGGTTAACGTAGACACACCGAGTTTGAGCTCATCAGATTGCTTTCGATGTGACGATGGCTGACAGATGGTGATCAGGGTGTGATAAAGGAGCCAGAAATTGATCACAGGATCTCCGCTGTGGTTAACGTAGACACACTGAGTTTGGGCTCATCAGATTGCTCTCGATGAGCAGATGGCTGACAGATGGTGATGAAGGAGCCAGAAAGTGGTGACAGGATCTCCGATGTGGTTAACATAGACACACCGAGTTTGGGCTCGTCAGATTGCTCTCGATGAGCAGATGGCTGACAGATGGTGATGAAGGAGCCAGAAAGTGTTCACAGGATCTCCGCTGTGGTTAACGTAGACACACCAAGTTTAGGCTCATCAGATTGCTTTCGATGAGAATATGACTGACAGATGGTGATCAGAGTGTGATGACGGAGCCAGAAAGTGGTCACAGGATCTCCGCTGTGGTTAACGTAGACACACCGAGTTTGGGCTCATTAGATTGCTCTGGATAAGCAGTTGGCTGACAGATGGTGATGTGGGTCTGTTGATGGAACCGGAAGGTGATCACGGGATCTTTGCTGTGTTTAACGTAGACACACCGAGTTTGGGCTCGATAGGTTTGTCTCAATGAGTAGTTGACTGACAGATTATGAGCAGGATCTGATGACGGAGCTAGGAGATGGTCAAAATAGACCAACATAGTATCATAAAACACCTCTTTCTTTAAGGTACTAAGCTTTATGTTGATATAGAACTGATCATTTATCATAGTACTTATCAGGGACCAAGGGATATAGTGAATAACAGTAAATTTAAGACTCCTGAACACAAGTGCACTATAATTTTATAAGTCACTTTAACAATCACCAGATTATTACACAAGATTACTAAATTACTACTTTACAAAATAAGAGGATAACTACGTTAAGTTATAAGTATATCCAACTTCTTCAAACGCCCTGATTCAAGTGAGTTCCCCCGCCAAATGACAACGTTTTTATTATGTCGGCGTTAGCGACAAATATACCCTCAGATAGTTTAATAAAATACCATAACAATCTAAATCTAATATGATAACTATATTTAACTACTAATAGTGATTTGACAGCCTTAATCTGACTTATTAGCAAAATAAAACATCAGCGATGCCAAGAACAGAACCAAAAGACACAACATGGTTTAGTGAGACAGATTAAAACTTAAAAACTAATAAAAAGATTAAATTCAATTCAATCCATTTATTAAATTATAATAAAAAAAAAACTTAAAAAACTATCTTTTATTTAGTTAAATTATATTTGAAGTGGTGGATCCTGATAAAAGTTATCGCTGTTGGCTGAAATAGATGTAATTTATTATGTTGAATTAAATATCCAAAAAAGCTTGTGCATCAGTGGCGCGTATATGCACTATGCAGGCTATATTTAGGTACGCGACAAGCATTTTTGGATACCTATTTCATTTAACATCATCATCATCATTTCAGCCGAAAGGCGTCCATTGCTGGACAAAGGCCTCCCCTAAAGGGGGGTATATGCCATAATCGCCATGCTTTTCAGGCGGGTTGGCGATCGCAGTTGGTTGTTTAAATACTCAGAGAACGCTGCTGCCTATCTTCTGGTGAATACCTTAGTCGCCTTTTACGACACCCATGAGAAGAGAGAGGGTGGTGGAATTCTTTACGTCCGGCATCACATGGAACATTCATTCATTTAACATAATACCTACATTACATCTATTTCAGCGTTTTTTAGGGATCCGTACCTCAAAAGGAAAAACGGAACCCTTATAGGATCACTTTTTTGTCTGTCTGTCCGTCTGTCAAGAATTTTTATATCACGAACGGGTAGAGGTATGAAGTCGAAATTAATATAAAATACTAAAATCGACGGTCTCTTGGTATCAAAAAAATTCAAGCTTCTAACGGCCAAAATTAATATCCAATCTATCCAAGATTTACTCTACCAGAGATAGAAATGTGACATATTTTGTATGGAGCTTATGTCAAAATCCTATCTCTAGTAGGGATAGATAGAAATCGTGGATAGATTGGGTATTAATTTTGGCCGTAAGTCAACGCAATCAAAGGTTACGGCTATTTATGTCACATAAGTATTTTGACACTCGCAAACCCACTCATCAAAACCTATATGGTAACTTCCCGTTGAACTAGAACCATTAAATTTGGCAAGAAGCAAGGTCTCATAGCGCAAGTAAAGGAAAGTATCCGAAAATTATGAATTTGTAGTTAGATCACACGCAATGATATTTAAAAATATAAATATGTTACGTGAATTCAAGAACGCAATTTCAAGACTCGAAAACGTCCTAATTAGGACGTTTTTCTATCAGTCCGCGTCAAGTAAGGCACCGAGCGTGACCTGTGAAAGTATATGAAAAAATACTAAAATGCCGTCGTGTGTGTAGGTACAGAAAGTGTTCTAATTATGACGTGAAAGTAACTTAGAGTAACCAACTTACTTACTTTGTGTGTATTTATGTGTATTGTGCTGCCGCTGCGTACGGAACATTTTTTTCGTTTGTTTTCTTAGGGTATAACATATCTATACTTTTAAATATCATTGATCACAGGTTTTTTTTTGCGATTACAAACTTACTTTTGAAGAATCGACCGTGATGTAGACTGATGTATGAGAGATTTTTTTAGCGACGGAAAGAAACGATTTATTTTTATTTTGGCATGCACAGAATGTATCAAAAAAAAAAATATTTTGTCTCAAATTATTACCAGTAACATAAAACTGAGGCAGTCCCAGTAAGTAATAAACAATACTTGTGTTGGGCTGTCTCGCTTCTTCCCTTAAATTATACTTTATACATAATAACAATGAGACCATTATTAAATACAATTCAATTTAAGTATACAGTACATACATGTATACAGTATGTAACAAAAACCCTGTTGTTCCTGTGAGGTACTTTATCAGAATCGATATTCATACGTAAGGACACATCTCATTTGGAAAAACTCTTCAATAAAAATAATCAAAATAAATATTAAATAATTATTAATTTTAAATTGAAAGTTAACTTAAGTTTAGTTTGAAAGTTTTAGTTGACTGCCTCGTTGGTCTAGTGGTTGCAAGCGCGACTGCTGAGCGTGGGGTCCTGGGTTCGATTCCCGGGTCGGGCAAAGTGTTATTGGATTTTTTCATTAGGAAATTCTCAGTAGCAGCCCGGAGTCTGGATTTGTGCCCGGTCAATGGCAATAGGCTCGCGCCCTATTACATGGGACTATAACATAACTGGCGAAATGTGGGTGTAGTATACACCTCTGCCTACCCCTTTGGGGAAATACAGGCGTGATGTTATTATGTTAAATTGAAAGAAAGAAAGAAAGAAAAATAGTTTATTGTCACAGTTAACGACGCGCAACATTTAGAACACAGTGATAAACACAAGCAGGCAACTTATAGGTGGGGTTACATAGAAAGTGATATCGCATAAAATTTGACAATTTGTGCAAGGTACTTTAAGAATGTAAAATCATCGATGACGCCAAAATAAGTAAGAAATCCATAACAAACTGTTATTCTGAGACCAAACTTCGTCCTCGATAACAATTTGTCACTATACGAGGTCAAATCAGAAATTTATAGTCATTACTTCTTCTATCGTGTCCACATGAGCTACATAATGATAACAGCTCATGCCGTGGGGAAAAGATTAGCCAGTCAGCAGGTCAGTCAGTACTAAAATCACCTCACAACAAAGATAGACTTTTCACATGAAACTCTTTGCCTTTCCGGATAAAATTTGGCATGCGAGTAGTCAATAAAGTCAAAAAGTTTTTAACGTGAATTCCAATTTTTTTAATCAGTGAAAATTTAGGCCTCCTAGAAGTTAAGATCGCGATATCATCCACATAAACTATTAAATATAAATTACTAGCCGTTTTTTTTTTTTACGTGGGGAAATCCACACACTCCGCCCGGGGAAGGCAAAGCCAGTGTCGGACTCTTACCGACTATAAAACCACCACGGTGTTCCTCTTCCAACCATTGGCCGGGGGCGTTGGAAACTTATATTCGTCCAACCATCCCCGGCAAGTCGCCAGTAGTAGGCGAGCCCCTTCTCTCCGTGCGGCATCATCGTCGGCCGCACCCTTCTCTTGACTGATAACGTACTGCGCGTGTAACACGACGCGCCACCGTCACGGGCCTTGACTGATCGGGCGGCGGCAGAGTCCGTCGCTTGCAGGCCCACTCCTAGGGTGGCTGCAGGTACGCCCTCCTGCGACGTCCGGTCCGTCTCCTGCGGGTGGGAAGCGAGGTCGTTGCCTCTCGGATCCTTTCCGCCGCCTCCTTAGCGAGCATCACCTCCTCGTAAAAGCAGACGACGCTCCCCCAAGCGTTCTCGCTCCCGACCATAGACACAACAACAACGGCCGGAAGCGAGAGATCGCTGCCGCCTACTGCAGTGATAAGGTCACGGCGCTGGGTCGACCAAGCTGGGCACTCCGCCAGTGTGTGCTGCGCCGTGTCCTCTGGGCAGCTCCCGCAGTGATGCCACTCGGGCGTCGGCTCCCGGCCTATGCGACACAGATACTTCCCCAAGCAACCGTGCCCCGAGAGTATCTGCGTCAGCCGGTAGGTGTGGGCACCATGGCCCCTCTCCAGCCACTCCTCCTTGGCGGGCCTTACCGCCGCTACTGCGGCGTGCCCTGCGCTGGGATGAATGACTAGCCGTGGAAACCTGTAATTGGCTTAATGTAACCTATGCTAGCTGTTTCTTAATTTTTATACACCTGTTGGTTTTCCTAGTTATAAGTAAAAAAATATATAAATTAAAAAAATAAGCGCGATTTTTTGCTTTTTTAAAGTAAAATAAAGAAGTCTCAGTTTCAGTCTTTATTTTATTTCTTAAATTCCTTTCAATTGTTTGTATTCATGACAATTGCACATCCTGCGATAATAGTTTGACCGCTAAACCAATTATTAAAAAATAGAGCGGTTCCCTACATATTTTCGATTTATGTGAACACAAATGTAGGGAACAGCTGATATTTTTTTCACGATTTCAGTCAAATCAAATCAAAATGTTTATTTGTGTACACAGGTAATTTTGGTGTTAGGTACATTATAGGTAGTCTCTCTGTGTGCTGCCACAGGTGGCATACAAATATTAGTACTTAATTAATTAAACATATTATACAACATTATTAAACATTATTATTAGAATGAATTACATTAATTTACTTTATTTACATAATTATTATTTAAGATTTAAAATATTTCAAAATATTCAAATAATTATTAATTTATTAGATTATTAGTTAGGTACCGGTAGTGAATACAAATCTCTTATATTGAAATATTATAATCAGATAGGAATTCATTGATTGAATAATAAGTTTTACTGATTAAAAACAATTTTAGCTCCTTTTTAAATAATCTTAAGTCACGAATATTCCTTATGGGTTTTGGAATTTTATTATAAAGTTTAGGAGCCATACCTAGTATATTACTGTCAAATAATGCTGTGACGTGGGAAACTGCTTGTATTTTATCACGGTGTCGCCTAATGTTTAACGTCGGAAATAGTTCGGAATGTGACTTAATAAATACAGCTAATTCGAAAATATATAGCGATGGTAATGTAAGAATGCCTAAATCTTTGAACTGCGGCCTGCAACTATTAGGTAGTTTTAGCTTACACACAGCCCTAACACATTTCTTTTGGGCTTTAAAAGCTTCTTCTCTACCTGTTGAATTACCCCAAGTTCAGTGTTGGTCCCATAGTAAAAGTTGTTCATACTGATGAGTACAATGACCCGTTAAGAGGTTTTCAGTTATTTCAGTAACACGTTGTATAGCAACAGAAAATGGGTAAAATATTAGTATTTTATTTATAAAGATAATTCAATACATCAGTTTATTCAAAGTAATTGGATGCCGAGGTCAAACTCCCCAGACACTCCACTGAAATCCAACGCTAAATCCAACGATTTAGATCTGCTATAATTTGCTAGGGGGGCTCTGCAAATTGATACCATCTTTAGCAGATCCCGGCTCGCCACCAGTAGGCACGCCCTATGTCACCCTATGCAGCCCCTGACATTGTCCGCACCATATCCCGCCTGGTCCACGCGGAACACAGTGCGCCACCGTCAGGGGCCTACACTGGTCAGCCGACGGACTGCCCGAGCCCACTGCTCGCAGCCGCACTCATAGTGTGGCTGAAGGACACACAACAGCAACAACACAACAACTACACACACAACACACGTTGTTACACACGTTGTTGTTGTTGTTATACAACTTCTTATGTCGTCTGATCCGTCTCGTGCGGCTGGTGAGAGAGATCGTTGCACTCACAAAAGAGACGATGCCTTCCCAAGCGCTCTTGCTTCCAACCATGGACAGAAACAACGGCCAGACGCGAGAGGTCGATGTCACCTGCTGTAATGATGAGGTCAACTGTCCTGGGTGCCTTGTGACGTAGCCTGTGCGGTGCGGCGGTATGATGCTACCCACCGAACTCATCATAATTTAAGTATGATATGATATGATTCGCGGAAGATATGTAGATATGTGTGTATGTATGTATGTAACGTGATATGTAATGTATGTATGTATGTTTGATATGTATGTGATATGTATGTATGTATATTTTGATTTATTGAATTGTAACTGAAGTGATTATGTTTCAAACACAATGTAAAAATTGTTTCTGAATAAATTGAATTGAATTGAATTGAATCAAAACATCTAATCTAAAGTATCGTGACTCAATAAATAATGTTCGGGTACCCATCCAATTGAAATAGGACATACGGAGCGACATAACAGAGTATTTACTAATATCAGATAGCAAATCGACGTGTTTTGCGGTTTCAGCAACATTCGTAACCGTTGGCTTCTGCTAGCTTGGTTCAGTCAGAGTTTAGAGCAATTTGCTATATTAATGTCAAAGGTTATAAGAAGGCCAGACTTGGCTCTACATGGGATCTGAGAAGTTTTCACGGTGAAAGAGTCTGATGCAATTGTTGTTATGATATACTTGTGTAGTGGTGTGGCTGTGGCTGCCGGCAACTATGTTGACGGTATAACGAGCACACAGCTATTAGCGTCAATGGCGTCAACAGGCCACGTTATCTGTCGAAAATAAGAAAACTTTCCTACGTGTTTGCTATAGGTACCTACTTACTTAATAGCTGCGACATTTGCGACACGCTTGAATACGTGTGTAATGAACAACCGTACGGTACCTATTGCGAGACCTGATTCCAAGCCAACGTTTACTTTCCATAAATCTAAGCAACAGTATGTAATAGTCTTCATATGGACACGTGTACAACGCTCGTAACTGCTTGCAGTCGTTCTCCCCGGAACTGTTGTCAGTGTCACCGTAGTTGTAGACTGCACGATGTTGTCACCGCGGCGGTTATCGACTGCTAGAGTCCAACCCCCTTGGCTGGTTACTGTAGCTACGAATCCAAGGGAGTTGGAATCTACCGTTTTGGAGAATTCAAGGATCAAATGAAGCTTTTGTCCGTTCCTAGTATTACACACAGTAAATTCACTAAGTAACAGGTAAACTTGTCAATATGGTGTATGACTCGTGGTCCCACCAATTTGACCCACCAGTGGTACAAAATATTATTTTGTATGCCTCGTGGTCCCACTGGACCTACATGAAGCTGTTTAATGAAGGGCCTTCTTTGGGCCGTCCACAACATCCAAAGCTAATGAGAGAACTTTTATAGTGTATACAGCCAGGAAGGGCTGGATGCGGACGGCTACAAGGTTTCTAACCATATTGTTGCTGACGTGTGATTGTAATTCATCATCAGCCTACGATTTTCATTTCCGTTGCTTTGGAATCTGTTAACCTTGCTGGTTTCCAACCATGTAGACAGTGGTTTGTCACCAAAATTAGTTTGACGAGGGCTGTCAGCGACCAACCTCCCACCAAGGTGACCTTGGTGGGGAGGCCAGTTGCTCACCGTGTAGCACACGCTTTAGTTATTGTTTATAATAATAATAAGAACTGTGATCACGAGCTAGGCGCAGAGTCGATTAGCGTCGCGTCACATTAGTTGACTATGTGGGAATTGTGTGAACTTACTAATTGTAATTTCAACTTCGCTATTTTTAACTCGTGCTTCAAAGTCAAAAGTTTTGATTTCTAGCATTTACCACTTTCAAAACGTTAATTATGAATCTAGTTGAGGGATTTAAAAAGTTGGTTCTATGGAGAAGAGCCGGCATGAAACTCCACAGATATACTCTTTCCAAGTAATAGATCAAGTGGTGAAACATTTGAAAGACATTTGTGTGAGAACCATGAGAACAACTCTGGTTAATGACTACGACAAGTTCTAATTAATGTTAATAATGATATTATGTTTAGGCTTAATAATAATAGGAGGGAACCTAATGATGACAATGATCCGATACTCTGCCATTAACGACCACACTATACTCACATTTACAGTGATCAATAATGATGAATGTGCCTGAAATACAATGTCAAAACCAACTCAAAACAGTGTGTAGAAAACCGGCCAAGTGCGAGTTGGACTCACGCAGTAAGGGTTCCGTACCACCCATGGACCTGATACCCCTTAGAAACTGATTTAATTTACGAGAGTTCATTAAAAAACATCAACGCACCGTGCGCTTCGATTTTTAATTTTAGTATTTGTCGTGATAGGGGTTATAGCAACACATATTCTGAGAAAATTTCAACCAGGTACCTATAACCGTTCAAAAGATACAGCCCTGTGACAGACGGACGGACGGACGCACAGCGTAGCGAGAGTAATTGAGTCGTTTGGTACCTTTTGGGCACAGAATATCTAATAGTACTATCGTACTTTGGGTACAAAATCTTAATAACAACTATAACAGGCAAAAAAATGATGGAAGGAAACAGTCGTACATTTGGTAACGTAACTGTAACGTAGCGCCCCTCGTACGTGTGTACAGCGTGTGCAGCATGTGCAGCATGTGCAGCGTGTGCCGCACTCACGCAGCTCACCGACGACACCCCGCGCTGCCTCTGCGCCCGCGCCCCTCCCACTACTTGGCGGACTTCTCGAGCACACCTGTGACCGCTCATAGTTGCTCCTCCACTGATCTGAGATAATCTTGCGCACTCGCTGATAAAATCGAAGCGGCCCAATCGTTTCCGATAGTGTGCTTGCACCTTGCACCATCTGTGGCCACGAAGGAGTATCATTTAGTTGCCAGCGACTAAATAATTTTCCTTCTAGACCGACCAAACCGTTTACGGTCCAGACGATTGTGTTGAAGTTCGGTGATTGTTTCATACTCGTAGTTTGCCAGATGTCAAGGTAATTAATGTAATTAATTGTACTGTGTGCTATCGATAGCCGAACTCAGGGAGTGTGGGCACTGCGCGGGCTAGTCGGTGTGTGTAGTTATACAACCGGGAGGTGTCGTGATGGCGGCCATCATGATTTAACGTCGTGGACACTGGAAGTTGTGACGGCTCTGTTGGATCATAAAATTATTTTTACAGTCGCTTGTTGACGGGCGGGTGTGCGGTGGGGTGCGGGGTGCGGGCGGGGGGCTGTGCTGATAACGCTGAACCGCCGACCTCCGGCCTCTGCGCTTAAAAAGTATTAATATCACCATTTATTTAAACGTCCACCCCCCCCCCCACCCGCGGCCGGTCTCTGGCCAACGCAAACACGCTAACGATGACATTCGCCGAGCGACCGCGGAGACACCCGCTCCAGCTTATTCTGACTGATACCTACCACGGAACAACTAGTAGTGGAGCTCCTTTGTGAAAGAGCTCGTTTGGGGAAGTACTACCACCATACTTCTCCGCCAAATAGTGATGCTTGCATTGCTGTGTTTCGGTCTGAAGGGTACGAGTGCCGGTGACATTACAATCACATGAGACTTTCCATCTTCATGTCTTAGTTTGGCGAACCGACTTGCGGTACCATTTAGGTAACAGCCTAGGTGATATTGTAGTTGTTATGAGCGAAGGTAACTTCGATTCGCCATCCTATACTATAAAAAAAAAACTAAATAAATATAGGTAACTATCAATTATTGTTTTCATGATATTAATCATGTAATACATTATTCTAGGGCAATGATGTCATCTTTACCTACTTGATAAGTACCTACAGTCTATAGTAAATATGGATATGGGTATGACATAGATGGGTATTTGGGAATTTCAAAATTAACCATGTATGTACCTATCTCAAGAATGTATTTAATTATTATCCATTTATTTATTTATTTAGCTGCTTACTGTACTATTATTTCAATTTATCGTAGCACAATAATTCAAAGACGGGCCCGTGGTTAAGTATTAACCACGTGGTTTGTATGATCTGCAAGGTTAAGCTGCGCTAGCCGCGGTCAGTCCGTGGATGGGTGACCGTTACATTAGCACACCGAGACCCCTCCGTGCCTCGGAGAGCACGTGAAGCTGTCGGTCCCGGTTGTCATACGAATATCTATGGCAGTCGTTACGGGTAGTTAAAAGCCCGAAACTCTGAAAACTGGTCTAAATTTAGGATGTCAGTATTACTTACCCAGTAACTGGGTTGCGGGCTCTGATAGCAGTCGCTCCGTGTAAAGAGCTGTTGTTCAGCCGCATCCAGTCAGCCTACATAGTTGGGAACAGGCTCGAGGAAAGAAAATAATTCTACAAAGAATTCACTTCTCTATCATTATTATTTGTTAATCCTAATCCTAGCTATTATAAAAATGTAAATGTCGGTGGTGTATAGTACAGTCTAACAAAGCAATTGGTATACAGGGTAGAGCGATATAAATGAAGTTTTCTCAGAAAATTATGGATGTTTTCGTTTGAAATATTATTTTCATGACGGACAAAGTTAAACTGTATTTATACAAAACCCTAATCAAACCATTCTATAATAACTTCCTGAGAAATCTTCATCTATATCTGGCGACCCTGTGTACTAATTGCTTTGTTAGACTGTACACCCACATTTCGCCAGTTATGTTATAGTCCCATGTAATAGGGGGCGAGCCTATTGCCATTAACTGGGCACAGATCCAGCCTCCGGGCTGCTACTCAGAATTTCCTAAAGAAAAAACCCAATAACACTTTGCCCGACCCGGGAATCGAAC
This sequence comes from Asteroscopus sphinx, assembly GCA_949699075.1. Taxonomy (NCBI): domain Eukaryota; kingdom Metazoa; phylum Arthropoda; class Insecta; order Lepidoptera; family Noctuidae; genus Asteroscopus; species Asteroscopus sphinx. The sequence continues at coordinate 173,719 of OX453003.1, forward strand.
TCAGGACCCCACGATCAGCAGTCACGCTTGCGACCACTAGACCAACGAGGCAGTCAGTGTAGTTCTAGACACTACATACAACATAATGTAGACCTGGATTCATTCTGGTGATAGAGATGAAAAATTGTCGAGGGAACTTCTCAACAGGTTACAGCAGCTACCTCGAGTAAATATTTTAAACGTAAATTAAAATTAAGTAGTTAGTAATTAGTAGATTTATGACACAAAAAAAAATTAAAATGATAACTTTTAACCTCGGACGAATAAAAAAGGCGGACAGAATCTCTCTAGAAAACCGTCCAAGAGCATGTCGGGCCATGCTCAGTATTATAGGGTCCTTAAGTAGGTCTAATTACAAACGAATCAAATCGAATATTAATAATTGCTGCTTTATTTTTTGCAAACAGCGCCACCTAGTGCTAAATTTAAGAAGTGTGTCATATCAATATAACACAAAGTTTCTTTTTGTGATTTTTTTAAATAGAAAGTAACTTAGAAGGAGCATTTTTAGGGTTCCGAAGTCCTACAAGGAACCCTTATAGTTTCGTCATGTCCGTCCGTCTGTCCGTCTGTCCGTCTGTCCGTCTGTCCGTCTGTCCTAATCCTTTACAGCTTAATAACTTCTACAATTATAAACATAAGTAAATGAAATTTTGTTAAAAAATAGTCTACATATACCAGGCCCCTCAGAAAGTATTGCGAAAAAAAGTTTTTATATATGGGAGACTGGCCAGTTATAATGTTTTTCGAAAATATGATTATTTATAAGTAAAAATAAGTAAGTTCCAATTTCAAAATTTCCCTCCACATTTTTTGCGAGTTAATTCAAAGTATTGTGTCTCACTGAAATATGGATCTGCGCCGGGAACATTTTAGAGCTATGATTTTATACGATTTCAAGTGTCGCCTGAAACCGGATGAATCGTACGATAGACTTCAAATGGCATTCATGGATGAAGGCCCTTCCAAGGCAACCGTGTATCGTTGGTATAACGAATTCAAGCGCGGTCGACCAACTTTGGGGGATGACGAAAGAAGCGGTCGCCCTTTGACGGCTGTTACCGAAGAAAACGTGCTAGCAGTGAAAAATTTAATCCAAGACAATAGGCGAATTACATATCAGGAGATTCAACACATATTGAAGATTGGATCGGGAAGCGTTCACGAGATTCTACACAGCCATCTTCGCGTGAGGAGGATAGTATCACGCTGGGTGCCGCACAACCTCACCGATGCTCAGAAGCAGGCCCGGGTGGAATGGTGCCGTGATATGCTTAACAAATTTGAAGCAGGCTCGTCTCGGCGTGTTTACGACATCGTTACAGGTGATGAGTCCTGGATTTATCAATACGACCCAGAAACCAAGCGCCAGTCGACTGTTTGGGTGTTTCAAAATGAGCCAACGCCTACCAAAGTGAAGCGATCTAGAAGCGGGGGTAAGATTTTGATCGCTAGCTTTTTTAATTTGACTGGCCACTTGGTATCAATTCCCTTACGGGATCAAAGAAGCATTAATGCCGAATGGTATACTACCAAATGTTTGCCAGAAGTTTTCTCTGTTATAAGCAACAAGCGACCAAACACAGGGCTCCGCGGGCTACTGCTCCACCACGACAATGCACCTGCGCACACCGCACTCAAAACGAGGGACTTCCTGGACAGCACGCCAGTCAAACTCCTGGGTCACCCTCCTTACAGCCCTGATCTAGCACCGTGTGACTTCTTTTTATTCCCAAAAATAAAAAATCAGCTCAAAGGGATACAATTTTCGTCGCCGGAAGATGCGCTGGCTGCGTTCGAGCAGGCTGTAAACGAGGTGTCTGCGGCGGACTGGAAAAAGTGTTTTGAAAACTGGTTTAGGCGCATGAATCTTTGTATAGAGGCTGGTGGAAAGTACTTTGAAAAGATTTGATAAAAATATATGTACGTATAGAACAATTTTTTTTAGTTTCGCAAAACTTTCTGAGTGTCCCACGTAGATCTCAATTTTAAAAGAATAAAAAAATCGTTTTTACGTATTTTAGGGGTGGCGTCCATACATGTGAATATGGGATGCAAAATTTTTTTTCGCTGCACCCCCTCGTGTGGGGTATCATTGAATAGGTCTACTAAAATGAAGGTAATGTTTCATACACCACTTTTTTATCAGGTGTACCATCTGCGAAATATAGCCCGCCAAAGTGGCTTGCAATGTGTCCCCTTCCCTGCCATTTCTAAACTATGCAACGTAGAAACTTATAATCTTCCACATTGATAGACCTTTGTGAAAACTCTCTTTTAAAATTATTTCGAGTATAATGTGATAATAATTTTTTGAGTTATAGAGAGAAAACTGAAAAATACTTAAAACATCCTAGTTCAAACGTCATTGACCTTAGAGAAAAATGGTCTTAGAAAATAATGCTCTTTTAGCTATTTGAAAAAATCACAAAAAGAAATTTTGAAATGAAACGCTTCTTAAATTTGGCTTCTTGAATTTATCGCTAGATGGCGCTCCTAACAACACGCTCTGAGTCGCGAATGCTGCCGATTATTGCAAAAACTAAAATAGCCATGATTAATATTCGATTTGATTCGTTTGTAATTACACCTACTTAAGGAACCCTATAATACTGAGCATGGCCCGACATGCTCTTGGCCGGTTTTTTTGCTAAGATCTTTTTTCTCTAAGATCAATGATCTATGAACTAGGACGTCTTGTGTATTTTTCAGTTTTCTCACTATAACTTATAATCACATTATACCAGGCCCCTCAGAAAGTATTGCGAAAAAAAGTTTTTATATATGGGAGACTGGCCAGTTATAATGTTTTTCGAAAATATGATTATTTATAAGTAAAAATAAGTAAGTTCTAATTTCAAAATTTCCCTCCACATTTTTTGCGAGTTAATTCAAAGTATTGTGTCTCTCACTGAAATATGGATCTGCGCCGGGAACATTTTAGAGCTATGATTTTATACGATTTCAAGTGTCGCCTGAAACCGGATGAATCGTACGATAGACTTCAAATGGCATTCATGGATGAAGGCCCTTCCAAGGCAACCGTGTATCGTTGGTATAACGAATTCAAGCGCGGTCGACCAACTTTGGGGGATGACGAAAGAAGCGGTCGCCCTTTGACGGCTGTTACCGAAGAAAACGTGCTAGCAGTGAAAAATTTAATCCAAGACAATAGGCGAATTACATATCAGGAGATTCAACACATATTGAAGATTGGATCGGGAAGCGTTCACGAGATTCTACACAGCCATCTTCGCGTGAGGAGGATAGTATCACGCTGGGTGCCGCACAACCTCACCGATGCTCAGAAGCAGGCCCGGGTGGAATGGTGCCGTGATATGCTTAACAAATTTGAAGCAGGCTCGTCTCGGCGTGTTTACGACATCGTTACAGGTGATGAGTCCTGGATTTATCAATACGATCCAGAAACCAAGCGCCAGTCGACTGTTTGGGTGTTTCAAAATGAGCCAACGCCTACCAAAGTGAAGCGATCTAGAAGCGGGGGTAAGATTTTGATCGCTAGCTTTTTTAATTTGACTGGCCACTTGGTATCAATTCCCTTACAGGATCAAAGAAGCATTAATGCCGAATGGTATACTACCAAATGTTTGCCAGAAGCTTTCTCTGTTATAAGCAACAAGCGACCAAACACAGGGCTCCGCGGGCTACTGCTCCACCACGACAATGCACCTGCGCACACCGCACTCAAAACGAGGGACTTCCTGGACAGCACGCCAGTCAAACTCCTGGGTCACCCTCCTTACAGCCCTGATCTAGCACCGTGTGACTTCTTTTTATTCCCAAAAATAAAAAATCAGCTCAAAGGGATACAATTTTCGTCGCCGGAAGATGCGCTGGCTGCGTTCGAGCAGGCTGTAAACGAGGTGTCTGCGGCGGACTGGAAAAAGTGTTTTGAAAACTGGTTTAGGCGCATGAATCTTTGTATAGAGGCTGGTGGAAAGTACTTTGAAAAGATTTGATAAAAATATATGTACGTATAGAACAATTTTTTTTAGTTTCGCAAAACTTTCTGAGTCTCCCACGTATTCGAAATAATTTTAAAAGAGAGTTTTTATAAAGGTCTATCGATGTGGAAGATTATAAGTTTCTACGTTGCATATTTTAGAAATGGCAGGGGGGGTCATTGCAAGCCACTTTGGCGGGCTATATTTCGCAGATGGTACACCTGATAAAAAGTGATGTATGAAACATTACCTTAATTTAGTAGACCTATTCAATGATAATGACAATGACCAGTCCGTGTGGTGCCGGACTTAAAGAATAGCATCACCCTTATCTCTTCTCATGGGTGTCGTAAAAGGCGACTAAGGGATTCACCAGAGGATGGGCAGCAGCATTCTCTGAGTATTTAACCAACCAACTGCGATCGCCAACCCGCCTGCCAAGCGTGGCGATTATGGCATATCCCCCCCTTAATTGGGGGAGGCCTTTGTCCAGTAGTGGACGTCTTTCGGCTGTAATGATTCAATGATACCCCACACGAGGGGGGTGCAGCGAAAAAAAAAAAAACCATCCCCATTTCACATGTATGGGTGCCACCCCTGAAATACGTTATCAAGATGTATTTATTCTTTTAAAATTGAGATCTATATCTAAACCATTTCTTAACAAAATTTCATTTAATTATGTTTATAACTGTAGAAGTTATTAAGCTGTAAAGGATTAGGACAGACGGACAGACGGACAGGCGGACGGACATGACGAAACTATAAGGGTTCCTTGTAGGACTACGGAACCCTAAAAAGACTAAACCACTTCATTTTTTCCTAAACCTACCATAATTTCGAAAGCATTTGAACACACCAGATTTATATAGTTATTTTATTTGTGACCCTACAACAATGACTACCGTCACACTGTATAATCACGACTAGCATACTATGGATGTGAATGTGTGTGTGTGCCAGCCCGTACTTTTAAGCGAGCCGTCTTATTGCTTGTCCGATGCTTCACTTATTGTTTAGTGAGATTCCGCCCGCTTTTTTATTCGTCCATGCTTTTAACAAAAAATTAAACCGGCGAAAGTAGAAACTGTTAGTTTTAATAACTATTGTCCAAATTTTTTTTTTGCCTTGGGGATAACCTCATGGACGCACTCCGGCCGGGGTAGGCGGAGCCAGTTTCGGACTCTTACCGACTAAAACCACCACGGTGTTCCTTCAACTACCTTAGCCGGGGGCGTGGGAACCCGTGAGTATTCACACAACCACCCCCGACAGGTCCTGGCCCGCCACAAGCAGGCGAGCCCCTTCTGCCCGTGCGGCCTAACGTTGGCCGCACCCTACTAGGCAGCGCATACGGAACACTTCACGCGACCTCACCTCACGGGTTTTTACCAGCTACGTTAGCTACGCCAACTACGCCATCTGTGCCAGCGACGCCAGCTGTATCAGCTTCGCCAACTGTGCCAGCTAGCAACGCCAGCATGCTTCCAGGCCAGCATGCTAGCTACGCCAACTGTGTCAGCTACGCAAGCTGTGCCTGCTACGCCAACTGTGCCAGCTGTGCCAGCTAAGCCAGCTACGCCAGCTGCTGGTCGGGCAGCAATATTATATAATAATTTAGGACAACAATATTCTGATGTCATCACAGCAACTGAAAACGCTTCAAAATGGGTAGTGATTGCGCACGTCTAATCCCTACAGGTAATTCATTCCACAAACGAACGGCCTGCACAGTGAAAGACTTATCGAGGCAGTTTGTGGAATGAGACGGCATTTTAAACTTGTAACATAGGTACAAGAGGAAAACTGAACTAAAATTGAACCTTTCAATGCTTTGAAAGCTTTTGTAGATGGAATGAAAGTCAGTGAAGCGGACAATGATTTTACTTATAAAAATCATTGGAAGCGGACAAAACATTTGGACTCCATTAATGCGAATAATTTAATTAAACAGAAAATTAAGTTTAAATTATTAAAAAAATATTTAAATTGAGAAGCTTTTCTGAATATTGTTTAGGTTCACATCTCCTTAGTTGCTGGTCCAATACCTGGTATACATTGCTGGTCACCTACACAGTAAAGGAGAGATGGACCAAGTGTATTATCATCATCATTTCAGCCGAAAGACATCCACTGCTGGAAACAGGCCTCCCCCAACATGTTGGGGGGATATGCAATAATCGCCACGCTTGGCAGGCGGGTTGGTGATCGCAGTTGGTTGGTTAAATACTCAGAGAACGCTACTGCCCATCCTCTGGTGAATCCCTGAGTCGCCTTTTATGACACCCATGAGAAGAGATAAGGGATAACCTACGTATAAGAAGCTAAATCTGGTGCTATATAGTATACTTATTATGAAATAATAACTTCTTAGGTTTTCGCGATCACTACACATTATAATAAAACAAAGTTCAACCGGATTAAATCGCGTATATTATTTAAATTGGTTTCCCTGACGTTTCGAAAGCTTTGCAGCATTTCGTGGTCGCAGGTAGACTAAGGCCTGTATTACAGAAGCTTCCTCAAGTACAGTTTAAACTCCAATCACCTGATCACTACTTAAGGATCGTTACTTGAGTATCGGTCTTATTCCAGACCGGTCGGTTTAATTATAAACTTTAATTCAACAACATAACACACGAATTTGACTTGAAATATAATAGAAATCTCTACTCAAGCGTAGTCTGGACCACACTTGAGTGATTACAGATCAAATCTCTGCCCAAATACTGAAACAGGTGACAATATAAAACGAAACTAAACTCAGCTGAACTGTGATCAACAAATCTCTGCTTGAGGGACGTTCTAAAATCAAAGCTCAACTCAAAACTAGTTTTAAACAGTGATCAACGCTTGAGTATCGTTCTGGAATACGGACCTAAGATGACAAGCCAATTAAAATAAAATACGCGATTTAATCCGGTTAAACTTTGTTTTATTATTATGAAATGTTGATTACAATTCAAACACACGTTTTTAGGGTTCCGTACCCGAAGGGTGCCAAACGGGACCCTATTACTCTCGCTACGCTGTCCGTCCGTCCGTTCGTCCGTCTGTCTGTCACAGGGCTGTATCTTTTGAACGGTAATAGGTAACCGGTTGAAATTTTCTCAGAAATTGTGTTGCTATGAGGTGTATCACGAAAAATACTAAAAACAAAAAAGTCTAAAACCTAAGGGGGTCCCCAGACAAGAAACCTCAAAAAACATGCATTTTTTCAACGTTTTTGTTTCTGCTCTATCTTCAAAACGGTAATATATACCAGCGTCAAACTTGGTCAGATTATAGTGCATATTATCTTGTTTAGCAACAAATACTAAAAATAAGACAAACAGACATATGTGGTCCTTACGGAAGAAAGAGATGCAAAAATTCACATTTCGCGTATGTTCGTTGATGTCTTTTGATAATCTCTCGTAAATTAAATCAGGTTCTATGGGTTATCAGGTCGATGGGTGGTACGGAACCCTTACTGCGTGAGTCCGACTCACACTTGGCCGGTTTTATTTTTTTATTTTTAAATACACCTAATTACAGACACTTGATTAATCATATATAGTACCATAACATAATATTAAAAGGAATGTTTTATTATTTGTAAATGAAGAAGAGAATGAAAGGTAGGCATTACGCTTCAAACAATATTTTATAGTACAGCTCTCCTGGATATACCTTATGTGTTATATTTCTATGCCCTATGTTATGTTAAGTCATCACTTGATTTTGTCCAAGATATTGACGATAGATACACACGTTGTCGCAACGCAGTAAATTATCTGTGGCTGTAATAAAAAAAGTAAAAATACGATAATAGGATAATAGGTTCGCATCGATGCGAAAGGTGTCGGCGTCGGCGATGCAGGGGTGCATGCAGGCGGCGCCCGGTGCGGGGCGGGGCCGCGGGGTGCATTCCGCCAGAGTTAGTCACAGCGACGCCTGCGCCTTGCACATGCACACTCACTTGGGTAATTTTTGCGTCACTCGAGAAGACCAGTAATCTTGTTATACAAAAAATGCAACAGCAAAGTGCACAGGCTGTGGCATTGTCATAATACAGGCTCTGCTATTGCAATGTCACATGGAGGGCAAATAGGTAGGTCCTACTTTAAATACCTATTAATAAAATATACCTTAAAGGAGACTTCATTTTATTTATTTTATTATGAAATCCTACATTCACAGATTATAAAAAAATATTATGCCTGAGCCGAGGATCGAACTGACACAATCGCGTGTTGATAGATATCGATATAGTCAATAAAGAGGATCAAATCTCTCCAGAAATACAGCATCTGAAATAAAACAAAGTCCATAACTATATAACATGCATTTATGCATGCTTAATACAAGCAGAATATAGCAATGTTCCTAAACCACCAATTTTTATATCTGGTACCACCTGTATTCTACGCAAATAAATGATTCTTTCTTTCAGCAAACAAACTAAGCTGTTTTTTGAGTCGAATTCGCTGCCTTGCGAGCTTGGTATAATTTTATATGTATATTAATATATATAAATATACCCAAACTGATGTTAGATTTCATGGATTTCCTTTATTAATGTTATGAGTCCCGTACATACCTTTGAAAGACGTTTGGTCGAATTGCAAAAGTCCTAAAAACAATTTATCCTTTTTAAAGCAGTTCGATTGTACTTGAGTCCGATGCACGTTTGTTCGAATTACTTTTTATACTGAGGGTACTGAGGAAATTCACTTTCACTACTGAATGAATTTTAGACCGTAGGGGGTTTGTCCTATTATGTTCTATTGTCCAGGCTAGTCTGTGAGATTTGGTGGCAGTCGATGTATGTAGAATACTGGTATTCAGGTGGAAGATTAAACATTGGTAAATTTTTCTTAATTATGAATAAGTACTTGATCGTATTCTGCAGTAAGGCCCTTTAGTGTTAGATATCAAAAGTACGTTAGGTATTTTGAGTTATGGTGGTTTCACACCGGCGAGATGAGAAGTGGATGGGTTTTTTATATTTTAGGATGGCGAAACTAGCTAAAGGCCCACCTGATGTTAAGCGGTTGCCTTTACCGTGCATCGTTTGCGTGTTTTGTTTGTAGTGGATCGGACTCAAGTACATTCGAATTGCTTTAAAAATGAAAATACTTTTTAGAATTTTAGCAATTCGACCAAACATCTTTCGAAGATATGTACGGGACTCTTATAATATCTACACCATTTTTGTTTGACCATAGGTAGGTAGGTATTTTATGCTACTGATACAATTTTTTCAGTTATGTTGGTTTCATTTTTAGACGATATTTAGTAAGATATTTTTAATACATCACTATCACTTGTGCTATGCTATCACTACATATTATAAAACAAAGTCGCTTCCCGCTGTCTGTCCCTATGTATGTAATAGTATGTATCTTTAAAACTACGCAACGGATTTTGATGCAGTTGTTTTAGGGTTCCGTAGTCCTACAAGGAACCCTTATAGTTTCGTCATGTCCATCCGTCTGTCCGTCTGTCCTAATCCTTTAAAGCTTAATAACTTCTACAGTTATAAACATAAGTAAATGAAATATTGTAAAAAAATGGTTTAGATATAGACCTCAATTTAAAAAGAATAAAAAAATCTTGATAACGTATTTTAGGGGTGGCGCCCATACATGTAAAATGGGGATGAACATTTTTTTTCACTGTACCCCCTCGTGTGGGGTATCATTGAATAGGTCTACTAAAATGAAGGTAATGTTTCATACATCACTTTTTTATCAGGTGTACCATCTGCGAAATATAGCCCACCAAAGTGGCTTGCAATGTGTCCCCCCCCCCTGCCATTTCTAAACTATGCAACGTAGAAACTTATAATCTTCCACATTGATAGAATTTTGTAAAAACTCTCTTTTAAAATTATTTTGAGTATAATGTGATTATACATTTTCGAGTTATAGAGAGAAAACTGAGAAATACTTAAGACGTCCTAGTTCAAAGGTCATTGACCTTAGAGAAAAATTATGTTACCAAATAATGCTCCTTTAGTTACTTTCTATTAGAAAAAATCACAAAAAGTAACTTTATGTTATGTTGACACGACACACTTCTTAAATTTGGCTTCTTGAATTTATCGCTAGATGGCGCTACTAACTACACGCTCTGAGTCGCGAATGCTGCCGATTATTGCAAAAACTAAAAGAGCCATGCTTAATATTTGATTTGATTCGTTTTTAATTACTCCTACTTAAGGAACCCTATAATACTGAGCATGGCCTGACATGCTCTTGGCCGGTATTTTTAATCAAGAGCAAATTTTATATTATAATACATGCATAATATAGCAGCATTGGTCCCATGCGAAGCCGTGGCGGGTCGCTAGTATAATGATATGTAAGATAATTTAAAAAAAACCTGGAATGCAATATGTCTTCATTGTGTAAGATTTCCTGCTTTCAATATTAAAATTTTAATAATGGGCGAGCCTGTTTTTATTATTTATTTATCTACACTCGTATCGTAAAATTCGAATTATGAACTCGAAAGTAATGTCATAATGACATACTTTACGCACATGCACCTGTTATGAATTTAAAAAGTTTCATTACGATACAGTTTGCTGAACAAAACAATGCGGTAATTTAATTTTTTTTCCATAACCGCACACTTCAGCCTAACTAAGGAGTTTTTAATGCCACTTCGACCTAACCAAGGAGTTTTCAAACCTTTTTTTTAGCAGTCGTACAGTTTGGCACCAATGAGTACACAAAATTCAGGGTGGCGCCACTTGTCATACATTGAAATTTTTTATCCTTTAAAATCGCGATTTTGGCAGAACTTTTGATTGTCTTATTGCTTTTAATTATATTTAAGTGTTTACAGGCATATTTTTTGTACGATAAAACAGAGATTGACGGAATCCTGACAAGGATAGAAAATTAGTTCCGATTATAATGTTTTCGCCAGACTATATTTTATCATCTGTGTAGGCGCGCACCAGCGCGCGTGCGCGACCGCGCGCCACGGCCTACTGGATTTGGACATCGTTACTTGTAAATTTATTGTTATTTTTTACGTTATTATTATGGTTTTGTGTGTCGAAAGTTTTATTCTGGGCAAAAATATCTGACTACAGCAGTGATACTGAACTGAGGAGAATATGACCTCGCCTGAATTTCTGGATGCAGCAACGTAAATGACGAACAATCTTTTACCAGAGAAATCAAGAAAAACAACGACAATGTTACCAAGATTTTGACTTTGGTATTTTATTTAAAATTGTATGAGTGTAGATAAAATAGTGTATGAAACTGACATAATTAGGTATTAAAACACTCGTGTGATACTATTAAAAACCTCGCCTACGGCTCGGTTTTTAAACTCACACTCGTGTTTTAATAACCCCTATTATGCAACAGTTTCATAAACTACTATTATTAAATTTATGCACACACAGATAAATAATAATAATAAAAAAATGTTTCTTTAAGAAATTTCTTCCAGCAGACCTACGAGATGAAAGCAGAGATGTAGACACAGTGTGTAAAGTAATGCTTATAAATATACCTACATACCTACATATACTCATACATAAACTAATATACATATGACGCAATATAAATATAATATAGTATAAAAATAATAATCATAGTTTATACGCCCCACTCGCCCCGCCCCGCACCCACCCCTGTGACTATTTCAAAAGGATAATAATATGACGTGTTTTGTTTACTTACGAAGGCTTTTAGAAAACTTTTAAACTCGGCATGACGCAAGTTTTTTTTGGTCAAAATTTACCTAGTAGGTATATTAAAAACCGGAAAAGTGTGAGTCGGACTCACGCAGTAAGGGTTCCGTACCACCTATCGACCCAAACCCCATAGAAACTGATTTAATTTTCGAGAGTTAATCAAAAGACATCAACGACGTACGCGAAATGTGAATTTTCGCATCTCTTTCTTACGTAGGTACAGTCAACTGCATGACAGTGGTAACACGTCAATTTGAAAACCGCCCTTACTGCTGACGAAATAAAGATGCTGCTAATGTCAAAGTGTTACCACCGACGTTCGGTCGACCGTACCACTACATATGTCTATGTTTGCCCTGTTTTTGGTATTTGTTGTTAATCTACATAGTATGCACTATAATCAGACTAAGTTTGACGCTAGCGTGTATTACCGTTTTGACGATAGAGCAGCCAGGAACAAAAACGTTGAACAAAATGCATGTTTTTCGAAGTTTCTTGTATGGTTGTCCCCTTTGGTTTTACACTTTTTTATTTTTAGTATTCTTCGTGATAGACACCATAGTAACACCTATTTCGTGAAAATTTCAACTGGTTTTCTATTACCGTTACAAAGATACAGCCCTATGACAGACAGACGGACGGACGGAAGGACGGACGGACATAACAGAGCGTAGCGAGAGTAATAGGGTCCCGTTAGCAGCCTTTGGGTATGGAACCCTAAAAAGTTGTGTAAACCGTTCTACTCTCGATTCTGAATGAACTAGTTAAATTTTAATGATTGTTTCACTAACGTTATCTACCTACTTACTTTTAGCATAGAACAAATAATAGTACAAGTACTTTTAGGAAGGTTTTAGTATATAATACATTAGGTAACTGTTCCTATGTATAAAGTTTTGTTTTCTTTTATTGTTTTTATTAGATAATGATTGGAAGTTTAAAAGAACCCGGGCGAAACCTTATCCCAGCAGTGGGATAGCAGTGGTTAATAACATGTATTTTCATTAATTGAGACTCAGTGGTTATTGTAAGTACAAGGTTGTGGTTCACGAATTTTATAAGGCAATCGATCCTATCAATAAATCAACTAAAAACTATGAAATAGAAACTTTAAAAAAAAAAAATTAACCGTCTTCAAAAGCCCTAACAAAATAAATAAAAATAAACGCTGCGGGTATGTATTTCAAAATCTTTTCATAAACCGACATTTTGAAGGCATCGCGTGATTGTCATGAAAAATATGTGTACATGATACTTAAGACGATTAATCGTGAAATGTATGTACCTATACGATGTAAAGGTCAACCACGCGCTGCATTCAAAATGTTGGTTTATGAAAAGATTTAGAAATACATACCCGCACTGATTATTTTTTACTCAATAAGTAGTTAAGGTTTCTGAAGTCGCTTCTTTTTTTTTAAATTTTTATTTCAATAACACGTTGTATACTTCTGTGGTACCTATACCTACAAGTACACTGTTGCTATCAGCGTGCTGGCTTGTCTGTTATATAATTCTCAGTTGTTGTGTACGTCACAGCTCGACACATTTCCGTAAACTATCAACTGCGATGTTATTTGGTTACTGATGATGATGACACCATTACGTGGGACACTCAGAAAGTTTTGCGAAACTAAAAAAAATTGTTCTATACGTACATATATTTTTATCTTCTTTAAATCTTTTCAAAGTACTTTCCACCAGCCTCTATACAAAGATTCATGCGCCTAAACCAGTTTTCAAAACACTTTTTCCAGTCCGCCGCAGACACCTCGTTTACAGCCTGCTCGAACGCAGCCAGCGCATCTTCCGGCGACGAAAATTGTATCCCTTTGAGCTGATTTTTTATTTTTGGGAATAAAAAGAAGTCACACGGTGCTAGATCAGGGCTGTAAGGAGGGTGACCCAGGAGTTTGACTGGCGTGCTGTCCAGGAAGTCCCTCGTTTTGAGTGCGGTGTGCGCAGGTGCATTGTCGTGGTGGAGCAGTAGCCCGCGGAGCCCTGTGTTTGGTCGCTTGTTGCTTATAACAGAGAAAACTTCTGGCAAACATTTGGTAGTATACCATTTGGCATTAATGCTTCTTTGATCCCGTAAGGGAATTGATACCAAGTGGCCAGTCAAATTAAAAAAGCTAGCGATCAAAATCTTACCCCCGCTTCTAGATCGCTTCACTTTGGTAGGCGTTGGCTCATTTTGAAACACCCAAACAGTCGACTGGCGCTTGGTTTCTGGGTCGTATTGATAAATCCAGGACTCATCACCTGTAACGATGTCGTAAACACGCCGAGACGAGCCTGCTTCAAATTTGTTAAGCATATCACGGCACCATTCCACCCGGGCCTGCTTCTGAGCATCGGTGAGGTTGTGCGGCACCCAGCGTGATACTATCCTCCTCACGCGAAGATGGCTGTGTAGAATCTCGTGAACGCTTCCCGATCCAATCTTCAATATGTGTTGAATCTCCTGATATGTAATTCGCCTATTGTCTTGGATTAAATTTTTCACTGCTAGCACGTTTTCTTCGGTAACAGCCGTCAAAGGGCGACCGCTTCTTTCGTCATCCCCCAAAGTTGGTCGACCGCACTTGAATTCGTTATACCAACGATACACGGTTGCCTTGGAAGGGCCTTCATCCATGAATGCCATTTGAAGTCTATCGTACGATTCATCCGGTTTCAGGCGACACTTGAAATCGTATAAAATCATAGCTCTAAAATGTTCCCGGCGCAGATCCATATTTCAGTGAGACACAATACTTTGAATTAACTCGCAAAAAATGTGGAGGGAAATTTTGAAATTGGAACTTACTTATTTTTACTTATAAATAATCATATTTTCGAAAAACATTATAACTGGCCAGTCTCCCATATATAAAAACTTTTTTTCGCAATACTTTCTGAGGGGCCTGGTATACTTAAAATTTACAAACAAATAGGTATGTAATGTAACGGGACCCCTACACAGAACTTGTTTACCTACAATGACAAATACTAAACGCGTTGCCGAGTAAACATAATCAAGCTAATGATCAAATTAGCATCCAGCGGTACAGTCGTGTTGTGCACTGGCGCTGCACACTGGCGAGCGAGTCACTCGATGACTGGCTTGCGCTCACGCAGCATGACTCACGGGCCTAGGAATTCGAGTTTCTTTACTATCACTATTGAAAAGACTGCCTGCCACTGACAATAGGTAATATGTACCTACAACGTTTCATACTTACCTGCTGATCCTTAGATTTCTGACATAGGTATAGAACATACATGGTACCTCTACTCGGTCGCCTCGCTGCGTCTGGCTTACACAGATAATAATTCAAGGAAAACTGTTTCACGAAATCTTAATACTGGCTATTATATGTTATAATGGAGACATCTTTACCTGAATGATTTATTAGGTTTTCGCAATCACTACACATTATAATAAAATAAGTTTAACCGGATTACATCGCGTATATTATTTAAATTGGTTTTCCTGACGTTTCGAAAGCTTTGCAGCGTTCGTGGTCGCAGGAAGACTAACTAGAAATAAGCTTCATACAAAATATGTCAAATTTCTATCTCTAGTATGGTAGATAGATTGCAAATTAATTTTGGCCGTAAGATGACAAGCGCCTTTACAGATATTTCTAAAAAATATTTTAATCTACCGTCACAGACATAGTAAAAAATATAGACGAAGTGCTACGAACAATCATAATGAAGCCTACAAACACCGTGCTCCTCCGTGTACAAACCAGTGCTCACGCCCACACATGCACCTGAGATGTTTGTTTTTGGCGATGCTTACTGGACGATGGTACATAAGCTTTCCTATTGTAATATTAATGTGTATTTGTGTGTACAATAAAGTATAATAATAATAATAACGATGGATGAGAATTTCGATACCAAGAGCAGTGATCACGGTAGCTTAGTGGCTAAAGCACAGGCGTACTTAGCCAGGAGTCGCAGGTTCGAATCCTGCTCGTGATCGTTTTTTTCTTTCCACAATTTAAATCGTTATTATTTATTACTTTTCTAATCATATCATAATCTTTCCGAGTAATTTATTGACCATCCCTAACGGGGAAGCGAGACGACAAAAAAGAAAATGAAGAAAAACACCAGCCTGTAGGTATGTCCTAGGATTTTCTTAAGAAGGATTTTATTATCTTTTTTTTAAAGATAAAGATAAAGATTTTTATTTGCAAGAAACATGGTTTTTACAAAGATGTTAGTGGTTTTTGGCAGGTACATCATGTCTCACCGTATGATCGGCATGCAAAATATTATTTATTAGGTACAATAAATAATAAGAGAGAGTAAGAGTGAGAGTGAGTTAAGAGTGTTAAGTATTCAAAACTACCTGTGAATACCAGCGCAATTGATCTTAACCATATCCTGCAAGTCTTTTTGAGGTTTCTCCGCCAGACACACCAGAAGACTCGTTTTTCGCCCCTCAGAACGGGTTTCTCAGAACACCCTCATGTTTTGAGAAGCTTATTCTATGACACTACTGAGTTTTCTTTGTTGACGTCACTTTCCCAGCCATCCTGTACCGATTGTATGTTAATTAATAAATTACCTAATGTATAGATATTTGTGTCACCTTTGCAATGTAAAAAGGATTCGGCTGTGCCGAAATTTGGGTTGATTTTTGACCGGAACCAGAATCCTGGAACTTCAGTCGGTACTAGAATTTAGTGGCAGATACCTAAGAGCTCCAAACAGCTATAGTATTCCCAATGAATTACCTAGGTAGCTCTGAAAGGACTGTTTACTGTTTCCTTCATCATTATGTAGCTCATGTCGACACGATAGAAGAAGAATGTTTCCTTACCTACCTTTATAAGTTCTATGGCCTGTAGGTACCTACGGATTTAAAAATAATCTGTCTATTATCTACCTTTCATAAATCTGGTTCACATGTAGGTAGAGCAGGTACCTGGTAGCTATGCATAGGTAGTACATAGCGAGGGCGGCGCCGTTCCCACGGCCTTCCGCGAACACACCATTAGTGTTACCCGGAGACAAGTCAAGTCCTAATAGCTAATAAGCGCTAACGATTAACAATGAATCGCCTTATCCTAATACTGACTACTAAATTGAGTTATTGACACAAGAATTTAACTTTTCTCATAATACACTATAAGTAGGTACAGGATGGCCGATAAAATGACGTCCAATGAAAAATCTGGGATTATGTCGTACCCCATCCATTTCTATTGACTTTAAAAAAGCCTTCGATACCCGGGACCATGACGGCTTGTTACTGGCAAGGGAGGAGTGTGAGATACGAGGACCAATCAATAACTGGTTCCGTACATATTAGTACAAAAGAACTCTTACGGAAAGATTAAATACTACCTACTGGTTCAGGTTTTGGTCCTATTGGATATATAATGCATGTTAATAGCATGTGCAATGTTCTTAAATATAGTACGCCTTATATGTATACAGATGATACATGTCTTAAATATGTCCTTTTTCGAGGAGGTGATGCTCGCTAAGGAGGCGACGAACTATCTTCCCACCCGCAGGAGTCAGACCAGACGTCGCAGGAGGGCGCACGCTGACCTCCGCCACACTAGGAGTTGGCCTGCGGGCGGCGGACTCGGGGTAGCCCGCCGCCCGATCAGTCAAAGCCCGTGACGGTGGCGTGTTCCGCGCGCGCCTGTCGAGAGGAGGGTGCGACCGATGATGTCGCACGGAGAGAAGGGTCTCGCCTACTTGTGGCGAGCCGGGACCTGCCGGGGATTGTTGGGCGATGATGGTTGACAGGTTTCTCACGCCCCCGGCTAAGGGTTGAAAGAGGAGCACCATGGTGGTTTTAGTCGGTAAGAGTCCGACTATGGCTCCACCTTCCCCGGGCAGAGTGCATCTATGAGGATTTCCCCAGGTAAAAAAAGGGAGCGACTGGAGACGCCCAGCCCAGACACTGGACCGTGGAGGATATCCAATCGATTCTTGACGAGTGGATGCGGAGGTGCCAGGGACGTTGTTTTTCCGTCTGGTGCAGGTGTTGTTGGGGCATGGTTGCTTTGGCAAATACCTGCACAAAGTGGCGAAACGGGAGGTGACTCCCGTGTGTTACCAGTGCGACTGTAGTGTCCGGCCGTGGTCAGGGCCATGGCTGCCAGTAGGGAGACGTGGGAGGCAGTCGCGTCCTTCTGCGAGATAACATCCTCGTCGTGACGGAGCGGGTCAGGGAGGAAAACTCCCTCATTGATCCGATCCGCCGCAGGAGGACGGGTCGGCGCAGGTGGCTTTACGATGACCTGATGCCGCCCTAAGACGCCAGCATGCGATAGATTGGGGAGTCTACTATCCGCATTGCACGGCCCTCTAGCTGCTGTGATGTTTCAGAAAGTGGAAGGCCCTGAAGGGGGCCGCGCTGGATGGGTTGCGAATGCCATGCTTTGCAGTTCTCGTGATGATCCTCCATCCACCTAAGGCGAAAGTAGGCTCAAGGCGGTGTTTTTAGTAGGTGCGAGTCCCACATAACCACGCTGCCTCCCCGATGTGACATGCGATAGGCATTTTCTCTGTTAAAAAAAAATACAATCATAGGAACAGTGTAAAGCTGGTGTATTAAAATGCTTTTGAAATACACAAATAAACATTTTGATTTGATTTGATTTGATTTGAAATTATAGTGGGTTTAGGAAATTAATTAGTTAATTGAGTAAATTAAGTTGGTACATTTTCCTTGGCAATTTTCAAGGAAAAATGTCCCATAAACTACATTAATCAGTTTGACATCAACCATTACCTATATAGCTCCTTCTAGAATAATCTAAAGCAAAAAATAAAATAAACAGTAGCTAATGTTGATTTAAAGACTGGCCACCTCTCCCTTGCTACTATGGTCATCTCCCCCGGACACTGGGAGAGAGGGCCAAGCGTATATAATTTTAATCTTAATCTTTAATCTCATTATTTCTTGTTATATTTTGAAAGAAATAATAATTTATTTGCGTAGAATACAGGTGGTATCAGATATAAAATTGGTGGTTTAGGAACAGTGCTATATTCTGCTTGTATTAAGAAAGTTGAAAGTTTAATTATCAAAGTAATAGAAAATTAAAAGTAGATTCTTGTGAATTGATCTTCATAGTTTTCATTTTACTGGCTTCTGAAGTTACTACGGCCAACTCCCCCGGACTTACCCTATAATATAACAAACACAGATAAAGATATATTTATTTGCAAAAACATGTGTAGATAATAAATACATGGTTGAGATGCTTATTAAAGTTGTAAAATAACACACAGATAACACAATAAAAAATAAAAAAAACACTACCAGATTCTATTACCTATTTTTTCCACCGCAAAGTTAAGTTTGTCCTTGAATTCGACTTACCGACCTTTTCGTTAGAGCAATGTTCGGTGATTATCTATAATTTATATATACCTACCTAATATTAATAAAATAATTTCTATATTAATTAAAGTAAGGCAAATACAAATATGAAAGACATCAAAGTGCAGTGAACCACCATCACTACCACCACCTTTGGTGAACTCTCATAAATTAAATCCGTTTCTAGGTACGTAGTCGATGGGTGGTGCGAAACCCTTAGTACACGAGTTCGACTCTCACTTGACCGGTTTTATACAAAAGTCTCAAGAAAAAATCTGGTGACACTTAATTAACCAAAAAAAACTAAACATAATTTTTGTTGAAGTTTGCGTCGCGTGGTAAGTTTTCTTAATTTGAATCTAAATCCTACAGGTAAAAAACATAGATATTTTATGTTTGATAACGGGAAGGTCACAAAGATGTGAGGAAATTATTGGCATGTCTATACAGGGTGTCCCATGTCCTGTATTGTAATAGGGCAATCGACCCATGGGTGTACCCAGGGGGTGCCCCCCTCCCTGTCCGGACCAGCACTGCCAGCCTTGGACTCTTCATGCTTTCGATACATTCAGCTGTCCAAAAGCTGGGTATGCCTATGAATCAACCCTCGCAATTAATCAACTAAATAGGATTAAATAAAAACTTTTTAACTAAAAAAATAACCGACTTCAAAAACCGTATATAAAAAGTAAAAGACAACCCTTGTATGTATTTCAAAATATTTTCATAAACCAACATTTTGAAGGCGGTGTGTGATTGTCATGTACGGCTAACTGCATATCAATGGTAACAAAATCATTATAAGCGCAACTGGCTTAGTATGAAAGTTTCACTTTTTAGTTTAGGTTTTTAAAGAAGTTTATTTTTTTTGGCTTTTTTTATTTATTTGAGTAACATTTGCTGCCTTGGTATCATTTTATTGAAATGTAATTTCGTGGACTTCCTTATATCTATGACACAATGTTTTTTTGATTGATTTAATCTTTATTATCGACTCTATCGATTGGTGGTATAAAAATACACAAGTTATATTTTTAATCAAAGGATCTTGAAAGTTTGACTTTTGGCCCAGGGAAGGCACTTTTGTAAAATCCTTAAACGCAGTAGGTATTACTTGCTTTTTTAAAAATAAATGTAAGTCTTGTTCAAGTAAAATTTCCTATGTCCTATATTTGAAGTAGATAGTTTCTCTCCGTGTAGCCATAGCGATGGGAGTGGGACACTCTATAATGGCTATAATAGGCTACTTAGCTATAGCTATAGGTGCCGAATGCGACTTTTTATAAGCGCTTAAACACGTCAGTTAGATGTGCAGCCGAGCTCAACACACGATGTGTTGTCATAGTGCGGTGTGTAGCGAGCTGCGAGCCGGCTGTTTGTTTAGCGCAGATAATGTTTGAAAACAATGATGTCCCAACAACAAGCCCAACGAGGGGCTGTAAATCAGTTAACGATGATGGCTCGTTATGACTTGTTTATTTATGTTTGCGCGGAGCGGGCGGCGCGCCGCGGGGCGTCGCCGGCCCGGCAGCCCTGTCACAACACTTTTTGCATACGTTTCACGCGTTATATGGATACTTGGAACGATGAAAAACTGGCATCGCTGCGATTTACAGCACTTTTACCGCTAATACAATAAAATATATTGATTCCCGGGAGACGACAACGTCGCTGCGGCTCGGCTCTGTATGATTTGTGGCTCGCACATGTTCCAGACGGACATCTTTATGAATGTAACGCGGAACATGCTCACTAAATCTTACTCTACTCATAAAAACTAGTATCGTCGACCGCTAGTGAACCGATATGCTTATTTACGACTCGTTCATGAGATTAGGAGTAAGTGGCAAGCGTAAACAGTGTATGGTCGGGCCCCGCGCTCGCACTCCGCGGCCAGCGCGGGAGATGCGCCGATAGCGCGCACGTGCTGATAGGCTTATCTGACCAGCTGATCGTAGTATACAACACGCGTTCCTCTCACCTACACTAGGCCAATTCACCTAACTAAAGAAGTGCACTTGCAGTTAAATTTCTATCAAAACAATGCTTTTCGTATTCTCTTATCTACGACGATCGCTGTCAGAAAAGAACTGTAGCGTCACTGCAACTTGATCGGCGCGTCATGAAATTACGTGAATTAGGACCTACCTGCGACCTTCTGACAAATTGTGCCAATGTTTTATGGCTACCTGACTAAATCTCAATTTCACATCGGTACGTAGGTAGGTACTTACATGGAAAATAGATAATCTTCTTAGTTCCTATCAAAACAAAGCGATTTCAATTCAATTCAATTCATTTATTCGCATAAAAGTTGGTACGTAACACAGTTGGTCTTACATGTAATTAGTATTTAGGTAAGTATAATAGGTACCTACCTATGTTTGGTATTTTTTGTTACAATACCTACTTACCAATTTTTTCAAGTCAGTAGGTTAGGGACCTAAAACATTATTTAGTTGCAAAAAAGCAAGTAGGTAGGTAGGTAACCTAGCTACTACGAAAAGTAAATTAGAAGAAAATTTATTTGTATATTTAAATGCCTATTTAATGAGTACCTATGTAAATAAAGATATTTAATTATTACTACCGTTACTTAGGTAAGTACCTATAAAGAAACGGTATAATAGTATAAAATACATAGGTATCCTCATTAATTATAAGCAACATTCGGAGAAGCCGGCGGCGGCTTGTTGTATGTAAACAAGTACACAAATGTATTTCGTAGGTGAAGTAGAAAACCCTTCAATCGAAACGGACACTCCCAATCCCAAAAAGAATGAAAAGAATGTAAAGGGGCGGGTTCAGTGTGGGGGCGCGTGGCGGGGGTGATGCGCGGGCGCAGCGCCGGCGCCAGTCAGCGCAGCGCGAGCGGCGAGCACGCACGTCCCACGCGCTCCGTCGGTCCCGTGAGTGAGTGCACAGTAGCAGCATGCTGCACGAAACATGGCCCAATGCGTGGCATAAAACAGAATCCTTCGAGTTGGACGCGCTATTTGCTGAGGTCAACAACAATTGTATAAAAGGTGAGCGTTCGGTACAGTCATTCAGTGGGTCATTTTATTTCATTATGAATCAAATAAATATTTAAATATACCTACCCTCTCATACAAATCTCAATACATGCACTGCTCGTGCTTGTTGCCATGTATTGTTGTATTGAACGTCTATGCGTGTTATAAACGTGAGTACTTACCGAAGCATGAGTTTATTACCTACCTACCTAGCTACTTACATATGTAGGTAGTTACACAGTTGTATTGTTTACTTGCCCGGAAACAGTATTTATCGATATTAAATGAATTTTAGTACTTATGAGAACAAATTATAATAATATGTGCGTTGAATTCACCTACAGAAAGCCATAGATAGTTATACATATAGTTTCAGTTTTATCAAGAGTTATTCCAGTATAGATGAATGAAACTTGTCTCGTAGGTATATGTGTAAAATAAAAGTACCTAAGTGTACAAACTGTCTATAAGTAATTATTTTAACTTGTTTTTCTAAATTAATATTAACGATGTTGATGCTATTACCTAATCACTTAACGCAGTTCTTGTACCTATTAACATTGTTTTTGTTTCGGTTTACAGCTACAAAAATAATAATTAAACTTCATTATAAATTAATGAATTAAAGTAGAATGTTAGTATGATTTTGTGATGCTGAGCGATATTATACATGCATGGTAAAATTATAATGATGTAAAGACTTACCTACATGAACGTTGGCAAATACAGTGTGCCTGTAGTGTGAGTTAGGCACAGTTGTGTGCTGTTGGCTAGTGTTGTGTTGATATGTAGTAGGTTAGAGCGGCGCGCGGTGCTCGTGCGCCGCTTGTATCTATTAGGATGATCACAATAGCGCGGCGGTGTCGGCGAGCGCCAATGGGCTCGCCGCGACCGCCGTGTGCGAGTGAGGCCGTGTGCGAGTGAGCTGTGTGCGTGTCGCAGAGGGCGCGGCGGAGTGCGGCGCGGCGGAGAGCCCGCCCCCCCTGCCGGGCTACGCCCCGGGCGCGTCGCCGGCGCCGGCGCGCAGCTACCAGGAGCTGCGGCCGGCACACGCGCGCGACATGCAGGCCTACGCGCAGCTGGAGGAGGTGTTCGCGCCGCAGTCGCCGCGCTCCACGGACGGCGCCTACCTGCGGCGCAGCGCCGAGCGCAGCCCCTCGCCGCCGCGCCGCGCGCACTACGACTACGCGCCGCCCTACGCGCACGACCAGCACCACCACGCCGACGGGTGAGTGCTTTATCACTCTTCTACTTCTAGTCTCGTGTCAATGTCAGCCTAGAACAAGGAGGATCCAGCTAGAATAGCAGCGCGTTCGCAGTCCGGTGACGCCGCGACCGCAGCTAATAGCTCTTCACATTAGTTGACGTAGCTGCGTCAAACATCACCTCGGCTACATTCTATTTTTAGTTCAGTCTTACAAACTCTATTTATTTAAGTGAATACTCTGTTTATCTGGGGAAGGATTTAAAAGTCAAGACATTTTCGGCCCCACAATCGAATAAGGTTGACATTCTAAAACTGTAGATGCTATCTAGTACCTAGGTAGGTGTGAACAACCTATACCTAGTCAGATATTTATTACTTCAATCTTAGAATTACAATTGTGCTCTTCCAAATATTATTTGAACATAATTAATGATCATTACCCCTAATATGATACCGTAATATAAAATTGTGAAGATGTGTTAGTTACAATCACACGTGCAAGGCTGAACGAATTTCGATGAAAGTAATGAAACTATTGGTACAGAGATAGCCTCTCACATTTGAAAAAAGCCTAAGGATACCTACTTCTAAGAATTTTTAAGAAAGTAGATAAACTTACGTATCTATTGTAGTTTAGGAATGAATGAGCAAGGTACTTAGTACGCACGGCTACATATCAAGCTATACAATTTCAGTATACGCTGACCTCTCATTGTACAGAAAGCCTCGACAATTGAAGGTAAGCTTATACTAGATTCTGACATGTAGCCGTATGTACTTGCTAAATGTTTCCTCTATACCGATGATCAAATGAATACAGAAGATGTTAACAATGATTATTTTATTTTTAGGATTAATGATAATGAGTTAACCTAAGATGAAAGTCGTGTTATAATAAAACAAGTTTAACCGGGTTAAGTACGTATACTTATTATTTAAATTTAACGTTATAATAACGTTCGTGGTTGCAGGAAGACTAAGAAAAAAGACTAACGTCTTTACAAATATTTCAAAATTAATCCACGGTACAATTTTTATTAAATCGTTTCGATACACGCAGTAGTCACTGATAGTGTCACTATGTTTAACAGTGTTGCGTGCTGTTTGGGACTTTATTATTTTTAGAACTTGGTTCCAAACAGGTGGTAGCAGCCAACCATCTTCTCTATTAAAATTAGGATGCTTTTTAATTTCAAAAGCCTCACGGACATATCGGTTTTCTTTTTCCACGAGTTGTGTACCAAGTGTAGGCGTATCAAGGGGGTGCCCCTCTCACTGTCCAGTCCAGCACTACCAGCCTTGGACCCTTCATGCCTTCTATACATTCAACTGACCAAAATATGGGTACACATGATACACATGCTCGTAATTAATCAATTAAAAAGTACGAAATAAAAACTTTTTAACAAAAAAAAAATAACCGACTTTAAAAACCGTAACTAAAAAGTAAAAAATCTAACTTCAAAAACCGTAACTAAAAAGTAAAAAATTATCCTTAAAAAATAATTATAAGCGCAACTGGCTTAGTATGAAAGTATCATACAAGACGGGCTCTGCTTATACTGGGTTTTTACCAACAATAATATGCTCTTGACTTTACATATTTAGGTACATTATAGGTGCTTACCACTTATGTTCCACCAAGTTTTTAACTTTTAGCTGTTTTACAAATAAATTATTTTAAAAAGTACGAAATAAAAACTTTTTAACAAAAAAAAAATAACCGACTTTAAAAACCGTAACTAAAAAGTAAAAAATCTAACTTCAAAAACCGTAACTAAAAAGTAAAAAATTATCCTTAAAAAATAATTATAAGCGCAACTGGCTTAGTATGAAAGTATCATACAAGACGGGCTCTTGCTTATACTGGGTTTTTACCAACAATAATATGCTCTTGACTTTACATATTTAGGTACATTATAGGTGCTTACCACTTATGTTCCACCAAGTTTTTAACTTTTAGCTGGTTTACAAATAAATTATTTTGATTTTGATTTTTATGATGATTGATCATAAATATATGTTAGGTACGAATACGTACCCTAAAGTAAAGGTTAACCACACGCCGCCTTCAAAATGTTGGTTTATGAAAAGATTTTGAAATATATACAAGGACAATTTTTTTACTTTTTAGTTACAGTTTCAGAAAGTTGTGAGAATTATTTTAGTAGCCCACTAATCAAAATAATTCTACTAGGTAGGTACTCAATTATTTTTATTAGCTTGAACTAATTGTACTTAGTACAAAACCTGCATTGTATGTAAGTATAACAAAAAACAACCGGCCAAGTGCGAGTCGGACTCGCGCAGTAAGGTTTTCGTCACGGGTTGTTGCGAACATCAGCATTAGCATCCGCTGATCATTAGCGTAATGTTCAACATCAGCATCCGCATCTAATGATGCTGACATTTATGCTGATGTTCGTGTCACAGCAATATGACCGAAGGAGGCGGGGCTTTCGGCACATCTTTAGGGTTCCGTACCCGAAGGGTGCCAAACGGGACCCTATTACTGTCGCTACGCTGTCCGTCCGTCCGTCCGTCCGTCCGTCTGTCTGTCACAGGGCTGTATCTTTTGAACGGTAATAGATAACTGGTTGAAATTTTCTCAGAATATGTGTTGCTATGAGGTGTATCACGACAAATACTAAAAACAAAAATAAAACAAAAACCAAAGGGGGTCCCCATACAAGAAACCTCAAAAAATATGAATTTTTTTCAACATTTTTTTTCCTGCTCTATCTTTAAAACGGTAATATATACCAGCGTCAAACTTGGTCAGATTATAGTGCATATTATGTAGTTTAGCAACAAATACTAAAAATAACACAAACATAGACATATATGGTGGTACATGCGTAAGAAAGACATGCAAAAATTCATATTTCGCGCACTGTACGTTAATGTCTTTTGATAAACTCTCGTAAATTAAATCCGTTTTATGGGGTCACAGGTCGTTGAGAGGTACGGAACCCTTACTGCGCGAGTGCGACTCGCACTTGGCCTGTTTTTGTTTTGTTTCGCTTGCTTGTTTTGACTAATCAATACTAATCATGGCACAGATTCTTGCACTCCGGTGGTTTTTTAGTAAAACAAACATAATCTTGTCTATTATCATAAACAACGCGCTTCTACTGACATAAACTACTTACATAAACTGATTTCTGACACACAGGCAAGCTATACTTAGCTTTGTTTAGAAAACAGAACTTTCAACAAATTATGAACTAATTTAGTGTCAAATACATAAATAGTGTCAAATAAATAAAAATGCATCATAGCCTGGAGCTGGCCTACCGCCTTTGGACTCTACCTATTCTCCATACAATCAGCTGGAGAATTACTCGTATAATGTTACTATGACTAGAAGTCTTTAGAGCACATCAAAACAATGTCAACAGTAGACATAGTAGTTATAAGAGGCGTTCTAACAAAAATGGCAATGAGGAGCTGTTATAGTCAGCTAATAAAAAGCAGATGACGAAAGTTATGTAGGTATGCAGGATTGGCTCTTATTTTTATCATCTCTTCATCAAAGAATTGTATCAATGTTCATTAGCTAAGTTGATATATATTTTTAGAACACTGAGACACACTGCAGATCGATGGGTAATCAAGATGGTCTATTATGCTTTGTGTCAGTCGCTGGTTGATTATTGTATCACATCAAGGGGAGGTGCCGCCAAGTCCCACTTAATTGAAGCAGAGAGAGCTCAGTGTGCCATTCTTAAGGTGGGTGCTGGTCTCCCCTACCGTTTCCCTACATTTAAATTGTACAAAGAATGGGATGTTCTTACGATCAGACAAACTTTCATATTGCATACTGTACTTAAAAAACACTCAATGTTGCAATACAACCAAAACTTACTCAGGGATAAGCGGCGTGTGGACAGGGTTTGTCAATCGGAAATCTTTAAGTCAGCTCTTTCACATAGATCTTTCTGTTTTCTCGGACCATACCTATACAACAAATTAAATAAAACCCTCAATATATACCCTCAACTTAAAGCAAAATGTAAAACGTCAGTCACGAAATACCTCAAAAACTTAGACTACGAACAAACCGAAAGTCTTTTGATTCCTCTCGCGTAGACTATCAGCATCTACTATAATTCCTCCTTGGCTCCCTTCTTTCGTTATACTCGATACGCACAGCTTACTCACACATTCTAGACCCATGCACACATTTACATTCACACTTACACTGACCCACACAAATCAAACACAAACACACCCACACTTTCTTTAAATAAATAAAGATAAAGTACTCCCCACATATAATTTGGTATTTCCGTGTTCTTTAATTGTTTTAACTGTGTAGTCTTAAATATAAGTAAAGCTCTTTCATCTAATGAAAATGTCTGTATAAGGCCAAATTATACAACGCTAGCTGCGGAAGGGCCCTGGTGACCTGTAATACAGGTTTTGAATAAAAACCTACTTCAGGCACCAGTCTCTCACAAAGTTGGTTTTTATAATTTTGCCACATTAGCTAAACCTAGTACTTTAAAAAGTATTGTGAAGAGAGAATAAACTGATTATTTATTATTATTATTATTATTTATTATTAGCAGAATCGTAAAAATAGTAAAAGAAGCTACGTTAGTGTAAGGTATTTCAAATAAAAATAAAAAAAATTCGCTTCCGTTGCGTTCGTGCTGCTCTTTCTTATGGTCAAAGTAGGTCCAGAGCCCAAATAATTTTCATTTTATTACGGTTGACCGCACGTCAGTGGTAACAGTTTGACATTAACAGCGTCTTTATTTCGTAAGCAGTATGGGTGGTTTTCTAATTCAAGTGTTACCACTGTCATGCAGTCGACTATACTTTCAATGTTTTTTCTTTGTTTGCAACAACTTTGTAAAGATACTTATCTCACATTTGTTCAAGCACAGTGAAAGAAGGCTCAAATGGCTAATAAATGTAAAGAAAACCCAAAAAATCCTTTTCTATAATATACCTAGTGCAACTATACTAGTGCCTAGATGGTATTGCAGTTGCTATGGGCAAAGGTAACCGCTTAACATCGGTGGGCCTTTAGCTCGTTTCGCCATCCTATACCTACTATAAACAAAAAAATGGTATGACGTTTTCGCAAAACCTAAAAAAAATTGCGCTCGCTGCGGTTGAGCTTGTAAACCAAGTTTTATCGCGTTAAGGTTTTTAAAGATCATGTGTTCTTCATAATTTACGAGAATAATAATAATTCGTAAATAAAAATTGGTGGGTCGCGATTTTATTCCTGGGGTTCTAAAATAAATAAAAAAACCCTGCTGAATACATAACCTCCTCCTTTTTTTGAAGTCGGTTAAAAATTAAGAACTTACGTTTGTTATACTATTTTGCCCTTCATTTTACAAAAAGGCACCAATTTTGACCTTGAACCTAGAGCAATTACCGGAATTTTTTTAAAATATATCTCGTATCAAATTATAAGGATCAGTGCACTTACCTTATTTAAAAATAAAAAATCAGCATTAGCATCAGCATCCGCTGACGTCAAAGACAAAAAATCTGCATCAGCATCCGTTGATTAATTCTGGATCAGCAACAACCCTGTTCGTACCAGCCATCGACCTGATACCCCTTAGAAACTGCTTTAATTTATGAGAGCTCATCATAAGACATCAACGCAACGGGCGCGTAATATGAATATTTGCATCTTATTTTTATGCAGGAACAAAAACCTTGAATAAATGCAAGTTTTTCAAGATTTTTATTATTGTACCCTTTGGATGTAGAATTTTTAGTATTTGCCGTATAGGTATCATATATTCTGAAAAAATTTCAACCGGCTTCCTATTATTACAGTTCAAAAGATACAGCCCTGTGACAAACAGACGGACGGACGCATTTTTTTGACACCATGCAAGGTCAAACTAACACGATTTAATAATAAATAAGAATAATAAACATTTTGAGGCAATTTTTACGTAGCACCATCTAGTCCCAAACTAATAAGCAGAGCTTGTACCTACCCACTATGGGTCTGCAAATGGTCACAATGGATATAATACTTACGTACCTTTTTTTGTAAATGCATACGTATAATACATAACATACCAACACATACATACCCAGACCAACACAAACACTTATGTTCATCACATAGTGTCCTGTGGGAAGCAAACCCACGACCTCGTGATTAGCAGACCAACATTCGAACCACTAGACCACAGACATCGTCAATTTGATAGAGCGGCAATTAAAACATGAGGAAAAACTAATATGTTGGATAGTAGCCATTAGTTATCTGAAAACAATTACTACCCATTCAATAGCATCGCATTTATTCAGAAATAAAAAACTAAACACAGAATATAAAACCTTTTTCATTTATATATAAATGGCAGTCGAATTACTAACTGAAGATATGATTTTTATGAAATATTATAATACCTAACAGTCCTATGTTTATTGACATTTATTTATTTTATTTATTTCTCCGACAAGTTACATGCATAATTATGAGTTAAACTAAGTTAATAAGATGTGAGTCAGGAGCCCATGCTAAGTAAAACCTGCGCTACGGGTCTCCTGGTCTCCTTATCTCAGATATCGTAAAAGGGCTGGAGGGGCATTAAACAACAATAGGGAGCGCTTACAGTTTAATTACATTCTATGTTAGTAAATTGTGTTGTGTAAGTTAATTTATTTATTTATTGCATAAGGTTCGCCCACAGCATACATATTAACACTATTACCAATAATACAGTACCTACGGTATTGTCCTTATACGTATGCCAATTACGGGTAAACACAACATTGGCTAAAAAACACGACTTAAAGTAAATTAAAAATTAATACTCCAAAAAAACCAAAAACACATTTTTTTTTTTTTACATACTTCTACAAACTACTTAAATTTAGGGCGATTTTTTGATACTTAAGGACTTCAATATTCTTGATCGAAATTGTTTTCTAGAGTCGTGGTTTATGTCAGCTTCTTGCACAGTCTTTGTGAATGAATTTAAATCACTACACATTCTTACGAGAGGAGAGTTTAAGCCTATGTTGGTTTTATTTCTAGGTAGTTGGATTATTGTGGTTATGGGGTATCGGAATTTAGCTATGTTTTAGAGGCTCAAGGTTTTCGCGTTCGAGTGTGGGGAGGTTTGTGTATGTCACTGAGTTGTGCATGTGTGTGGGCATGTGTGTTCTGCGTGCACAGACCAGTAAGCTTACTGGTCTATAGCTGCGTGTGTGTGTTATGTTATTTGCAGTAAATGTCTTTATACAGACGTGGTCCTTGAAAAATGATAAATCCGTCGCTGAAAGTAGGTAGTGTTAGTTGGTTCTGGCTGACTTAGTTCATGGCAACGCTGTTTTCTAAGAACTAGGTTGCTAGCATTATATACAGTGTCAACTCGGTAACCAGCGGAGCCTCCATATTCTAATTGTAATAGTATTTGACAGATCTTTACCCAACTTTTCAGCTCCTGCTGGATTATCTAGGAGTTACGCCACACCCTGAATATCGTTCCAGCACGAGAGGTAAAGCGCAATAAATGGATCTTCAATAAACCTTTTCTTTGTGTTCATAATTTCATATTTAGAAAGGAGAATGTTTTTGTATGAGAGCCGCCCCCCTCACCAACTGTATGTGCCAGTAATTTCATAAGGATCTATAAAAACATTGGCGATCAGTTTTAACTTCAAAATTCATGGGGTATGGAAATAATAAGACAAGATTTTTGAGATCCTGCTCATGAGTGAAATTTTCTTCTCACAACAAGATTTGTCAAAAACATAACCCTCCTTCTGACGCAGTCGGGTAAAAATCGGTTCATTAGTATTTACCGATCAGTGAGATTTTATTCATTATTATTTATCAACTTCAGAGGTTCTGTATTCGATACGTATGTATGTATGTATGTATGTATGTATGTAACCGGCAATAACCCGCATTATTATTACATAGGGTAAAAGCCGGATAGTTGCCTCGGTCGGATACATGTCCCGGTTTTTAATACACTATGTTAGGAACATAAGTTGTGTTGGCGCTTTACTACAATAAATAGTGACCCCCCGCAGGCCTAAATGCCGCGTAACGTAAGCCATCGGAATAGGCGCACGTGTTTTGTCCGTGTCAGCAAATATCATCCGCGGCGACACTTTGAAGTGCGTTATAATTATATTGGTTAGTAATTTCTATTGAATATTTTTATTACTGATCGTGGTTTCAGTCAACTTTTTGTTTCTTTGCATGCATTAGAGTTTAAATTACATTGTTTATTATGTTTTATTGCTAAATATTTTTCATTTATTTCGCAAATAAAAAGGGCAAGTATCCGCATCAAAAAGGATACCTAGTCGCCCTACTTACTTTCGCGGATAGTTGCCCCTAGAGTGACGAAAAATTTTTTAACAAGCAAAGACGGATTTTATTTAATTGTTGTTTTTTCTAATTTACTGTGACTCTAACTTGTTGTAAATAAAATAAATATGTATATACTTCAAAAAAAATTGAAAATTATTTATTTGTCAAACGTAGGTATGATGTACAAGACATGGTGTTAATTTTTAAATAATCCAGTATCACTATGTTTTGCCTTGATAGGCGTACAAATAACTGTTATAACTCAACAGTTTTATTTATTTATTTTAGATAAGCAAAATGCCTCGCAAATATAAGCGAAAACCAGGCGTGGTGCCACGCAACATCAACTGGACGGAAGATAGCTACGTGGGACACTCAGAAAGTTTTGCGAAACTAAAAAAAATTGTTCTATACGTACATATATTTTTATCAAATCTTTTCAAAGTACTTTCCACCAGCCTCTATACAAAGATTCATGCGCCTAAACCAGTTTTCAAAACACTTTTTCCAGTCCGCCGCAGACACCTCGTTTACAGCCTGCTCGAACGCAGCCAGCGCATCTTCCGGCGACGAAAATTGTATCCCTTTGAGCTGATTTTTTATTTTTGGGAATAAAAAGAAGTCACACGGTGCTAGATCAGGGCTGTAAGGAGGGTGACCCAGGAGTTTGACTGGCGTGCTGTCCAGGAAGTCCCTCGTTTTGAGTGCGGTGTGCGCAGGTGCATTGTCGTGGTGGAGCAGTAGCCCGCGGAGCCCTGTGTTTGGTCGCTTGTTGCTTATAACAGAGAAAACTTCTGGCAAACATTTGGTAGTATACCATTCGGCATTAATGCTTCTTTGATCCCGTAAGGGAATTGATACCAAGTGGCCAGTCAAATTAAAAAAGCTAGCGATCAAAATCTTACCCCCGCTTCTAGATCGCTTCACTTTGGTAGGCGTTGGCTCATTTTGAAACACCCAAACAGTCGACTGGCGCTTGGTTTCTGGGTCGTATTGATAAATCCAGGACTCATCACCTGTAACGATGTCGTAAACACGCCGAGACGAGCCTGCTTCAAATTTGTTAAGCATATCACGGCACCATTCCACCCGGGCCTGCTTCTGAGCATCGGTGAGGTTGTGCGGCACCCAGCGTGATACTATCCTCCTCACGCGAAGATGGCTGTGTAGAATCTCGTGAACGCTTCCCGATCCAATCTTCAATATGTGTTGAATCTCCTGATATGTAATTCGCCTATTGTCTTGGATTAAATTTTTCACTGCTAGCACGTTTTCTTCGGTAACAGCCGTCAAAGGGCGACCGCTTCTTTCGTCATCCCCCAAAGTTGGTCGACCGCGCTTGAATTCGTTATACCAACGATACACGGTTGCCTTGGAAGGGCCTTCATCCATGAATGCCATTTGAAGTCTATCGTACGATTCATCCGGTTTCAGGCGACACTTGAAATCGTATAAAATCATAGCTCTAAAATGTTCCCGGCGCAGATCCATATTTCAGTGAGACACAATACTTTGAATTAACTCGCAAAAAATGTGGAGGGAAATTTTGAAATTGGAACTTACTTATTTTTACTTATAAATAATCATATTTTCGAAAAACATTATAACTGGCCAGTCTCCCATATATAAAAACTTTTTTTCGCAATACTTTCTGAGGGGCCTGGTATACTTAATAAAAGATCTCAGTAAATTATCATCATTTCATCATCATTTCAGCCGTAAGACGTCCACTGCTGGACACAGGCCTCCCCCAAGCATATATTGGGGTAAATTATAAAGACTGTTAAATAAATAATAAAGATTTCTTTTATTGATATAAATTTCTTTCTATACAAAATAAAAATTATACCGAGGGGATGCGGGGATAGTAAATGCCCGCACGAGGCAAGTATCCCCCGAAGCATTTTCCACGCTAGGCTACTATCCGCCATAGTAGCAAACTATCCCTTTTCTGAGAGGTGAAATAAAACAGTATTTATTCAAAACCATTGTTAATTATGTATACAAAAATAGGCTATTATAGAAGATAAAAGACCTATGTTTTGAGATACATACTGAATAATTTCCAGCAAGTTCATTTTTTTTTAAATAAAGCTTTTTCGAAAAGTGGGGCAACTATCCGGCTTTTAACCTATAGGCTACGTTTGATCCCGAGAAGATAAACAGTTCCCGAGGGATGCGCTCATGCGCGATAACGACTTTCTGTGATAAACCCCTTTTGAAATCATTGGATAAACCGAATTATACGCGTGCGCAGGCGCAGACACTAGTTTGTCTGTACACATGTAAACAAAATATAATAAAATAATAATTACTATAATACTCATGAAAATTTAATAATTTTGGTAACTAACTATTATTTATTTATTTATTTATTAAATTTATGCACACACAGATAAATAAAATTAAAATACATAGAAATGAATAGTACAAAGGCACTGCTTATTTCTATAAGAAATTTCTTCCAGCAGACCTGCGAGAGGAAAATTTGAAGCAAAGAGATGTAGACACAGTGTGTCAAGTAATACTAATAAATATACATACCTACATATATATATATACTCATACATAAACTAATATATAACGTAAAATAAATATGGTATAAAAAAAATAAACATAGTCTAGGTATACCTACACAATATCAAAATAGAAATCATAATACATATTATTTTTAAATTAAGTACGATTTTCTCTGAATATCCCGCACATTAATTTGAGGATGTCGCTCAGTAAAAGTGGTTGTCCCACCAACGTCACAGCTTAGATGTTTCGACTGAGATACATTTCGGCCCTTTGGTTGGTGCTAAGGCTGGAGGGACATTCTGAGTAGCTACGTGCCTACTTCTGACGTATCTTAAAATTCCCTAACTTTACCCACAAACCCTACTTTGCCTGAGGCATTAACTAAATTTTTATACACAACACATATGTATAGTAACACCCACATTTCGCCAGTTATGTTATAGTTCCATGTAATAGGGGGCGAGCCTATTGCCATTGACCGGGCACAAACACAGACTCCGGGCTGCTACTGAGAATTTCCTAATGAAAAAACCCAATAACACTTTGCCCAACCCGGGAATCGAACCCAGGACCCCACGCTCAGCAGTCGCGCTTGCAACCACTGGACCAACGAGGCAGTAAATTTTTATACGCACTGGCACTTTATAACTAAACCAAAAGCTAGCGTTGTCACAGTATTAAAATCTCCCCAAGTTAGAAAATCATAGCTATTCTAGCATACTCAACACAAATAGGCAAAGTAGGACTTGTGGGCAAAGTTAAGGCATTATACGGTATTGTCCTTTACAGAAAAAATCTTTTCACAATCATCAGAGCTCGTCCGGGGAAGTACTACCACCGTGCCTACTTCTCCGCCAAATAGTGATGCTTGCATTGCTGTGTTTCGGTCTGAAGGGTACGGGTGCTGGTGAAATTACAATCACATGAGACTTTCCATCTTCATGTCTCAGTTTGGCGAACCGACTTGCGGTACCATTTAGGCAACAGCGTAGGTGGTATTGAAGTTGTCATAGGCAAAGGTAACCGCTTAACATCAGGTGGGTCTTTAGCTCGTTTCGCCATCCTAGGTATACTATAAAAAAAAAACAATTCAAGATTAAAATAATTGTTTTTGTTAATTTGTTTTGAACTAATTGCAAAAATAATAATTACAATAAAGTATGTAGTTGTTTGTTGTTGTATGTAGTTGTTTGTTGTTGTATGTAGTTGTTGTTGAGTATGTGGAGACCGCGAATCGGCAAACGCAACGTGGGCCACCCCCCTGCCAGGTGGACCGACGACCTAAAGAATGTGGCTGGGGGGGACTGGATGCGGAAGGCAGAGGACCGAGCGTTGTGGCGCAACATGGGAGAGGCCTATGTCCAGCAGTGGACTACGATAGGCTGAGTAGATTGATGTATGTGCGCGGTCATATCAAATCATCGTTTATACGTACTTTTATTAATGAATCCTGAGCTACGGGCACGATCGTTCGTGCAAATGGTAAATGTGCTGAACTAATATTTTAGCAAGATCAAATTGTACCCACATTTATGCCAATAAATTCGATAAACAAACTTATTTATTTGTCTCTTCAACAGTGAGTACACTGTACATGAAAAAATTAACACATTTCAAACCTAATCTAAGTGCCGCATTACTTACAGAATAGCACCGCATGCCATACATTAACATTAAGCGCAATCAATATGAATACAAAAATAAGTTACATAAAACAATAAACATACAGCGATGCAAATAAAGTGGACCATTTCCATTTTCATTTCAAATAGCTTCAGACCAACAAAAAACTAAAATAGCTTACGCTTTTTGGAAACTTATATCGTCCAATTTACGTACCTCGCCACTAGGCACTAACAATTTGTTGTACCTATCTACAGGTTAGTTTAAACCATCAGTGAGATCAAGTTTTTTATTCGTGTTTTGATTTGTTTGTACTGTGAAAGCTGCCACTTCAACAGCTCCCTGTACTACCACTAAGACTGGCTCAGTCTCAGATAATAAGGAAACTAATTTCCATTTAAATGTTCATCTGTAGCTACCAGTGGCATGCATCATGTTATTCATGTCCATGCATGTTGTATGTTGTTTACAGCATGTAAACATAGGCTGTATCAATTGATTGTCTCGGATGAATGGGCGCTAGCGTGGCAGTGTGTAGGTAAGTGAGGGCGGCGGCGAGCTGTGCGCAGCGGCACGTGCGCGGGACGTGCCGCGGCACTCGGGCGGCATTCCTACGTGCTGGCCGAGGCGCCCGCACGTGCCCGAGATAGGCCACAAGTCTCAAGGGGCACCACGTAACCGGGGCCACTATGAGCTAGTCGGGACTACTTGTGTTTGAGTATCTAAGGATTTATGTACTTTACTTTACTGGCGAAATGTGGGTGTACTACACACCTCTGCCTACCCCTTCGGGGAAGTACAGGCGTGATGTTACGTGTTATGTTATGTACTTCATTTATAACATACTGTTGGTGTTGTAACTTTGCGATTAAGAGCCGCAGTGCTATTCTATCAGAATTGACTGACTGACTGTGACTGACTGTGCTAGTAAGCTCACTTCTAAATCCGCAATTAACAGTAGTAATAACAGTACGAACAAAAAATACGGATTCAGAAGTGAGCTCGACTGTGAGTTCTTACAGAAAAGCCACACCGGCTGCCGATGAATCTAAACTTTGTAGAGGTTCGTAACTTTGCTTATCATAATTATAATCCTTACACAAATATTATGTATTTACAACCTGTAACATAATGAACCCTGGACCTCGGAAACCCCAATTAGAATATTATAAACTAGCCTATTCCCGTGGATTCGTCCACGTGGATGTCGGTTATCGCGCACCCCTGGGGAACTATCATACCGATATAAAAAGTAGCCTATATGTTAATCCGAGTTATATATCTCAGTGGCGTGCATTGGCCTGCTTCACTTGAATTTAATTGTGTTGTAAGTTATTGATTTTTTGATGTAGGAAGATTAATTTAGCATTAATAGGTCTATTTTAAGATAAATAATCATCGTACTCTGAAAAAAAGATAATAACTTACACCACTATTGAATTTGAATGAGGAAAGCAGTAGGTATTGCCTAATTGCCTATATGCAATGCACGCCACTGATATATCTGCCAAATTTTATTCAAATCTATTCAACCCTTACCTACAGCGTGACTGAGTAACAAACATCCAAACATCTTCACAAACTTTTACATTTATAACATTATTACTAGCCTGTAACCGCGGCTTCACCCGCGGTGATGTCATTTATCCGGCATCCCTCGGGAACTGTTCATCTTCCCAGGATAAAAAGTAGCCTATATGTTAATCCGTGTTATGTTCTATCTGTATGCCAAATTTCATTAAAATCCATATAGTAGTTTTTGCGTGAAAGAATAACAAACATACATACATGCATACATCCTCATAATCTTTCACGTTTATAATATTAGTAGGATAGGATTATAGTAGGCTTAGAATAATACCATCTAGTAATATACCTACCAATAATTTTTATCAAAATCATAAATTTTCATAGTTTTTAGGCCAGTATGTTCCCGAGTTGGTTGTTGGGTAACTGCAGGATGCCATTTAGGGGTGACCAGACGCAAAACCTATTTCGCTAGTCTTCCTGAACCTCAAGGACCTACTCGGGATCCGCTGATATACTTATTTGTCTCTAGTATCCAAAATGTTTTTGTTTTTTTGTAAAATGTAAGATGGTATAAAAACCAATGGATTCTCCTAGTTATGGTTAACAAACTAATTACAGGACTTGCGTTCATTCTGTTATAATACATGTTGTATAATCATAAACTATTAGTACTCTATCACATTTATAATACGTGGGACACTCAGAAAGTTTTGCGAAACTAAAAAAAATTGTTCTATACGTACATATATTTTTATCAAATCTTTTCAAAGTACTTTCCACCAGCCTCTATACAAAGATTCATGCGCCTAAACCAGTTTTCAAAACACTTTTTCCAGTCCGCCGCAGACACCTCGTTTACAGCCTGCTCGAACGCAGCCAGCGCATCTTCCGGCGACGAAAATTGTATCCCTTTGAGCTGATTTTTTATTTTTGGGAATAAAAAGAAGTCACACGGTGCTAGATCAGGGCTATAAGGAGGGTGACCCAGGAGTTTGACTGGCGTGCTGTCCAGGAAGTCCCTCGTTTTGAGTGCGGTGTGCGCAGGTGCATTGTCGTGGTGGAGCAGTAGCCCGCGGAGCCCTGTGTTTGGTCGCTTGTTGCTTATAACAGAGAAAACTTCTGGCAAACATTTGGTAGTATACCATTCGGCATTAATGCTTCTTTGATCCCGTAAGGGAATTGATACCAAGTGGCCAGTCAAATTAAAAAAGCTAGCGATCAAAATCTTACCCCCGCTTCTAGATCGCTTCACTTTGGTAGGCGTTGGCTCATTTTGAAACACCCAAACAGTCGACTGGCGCTTGGTTTCTGGGTCGTATTGATAAATCCAGGACTCATCACCTGTAACGATGTCGTAAACACGCCGAGACGAGCCTGCTTCAAATTTGTTAAGCATATCACGGCACCATTCCACCCGGGCCTGCTTCTGAGCATCGGTGAGGTTGTGCGGCACCCAGCGTGATACTATCCTCCTCACGCGAAGATGGCTGTGTAGAATCTCGTGAACGCTTCCCGATCCAATCTTCAATATGTGTTGAATCTCCTGATATGTAATTCGCCTATTGTCTTGGATTAAATTTTTCACTGCTAGCACGTTTTCTTCGGTAACAGCCGTCAAAGGGCGACCGCTTCTTTCGTCATCCCCCAAAGTTGGTCGACCGCGCTTGAATTCGTTATACCAACGATACACGGTTGCCTTGGAAGGGCCTTCATCCATGAATGCCATTTGAAGTCTATCGTACGATTCATCCGGTTTCAGGCGACACTTGAAATCGTATAAAATCATAGCTCTAAAATGTTCCCGGCGCAGATCCATATTTCAGTGAGACACAATACTTTGAATTAACTCGCAAAAAATGTGGAGGGAAATTTTGAAATTGGAACTTACTTATTTTTACTTATAAATAATCATATTTTCGAAAAACATTATAACTGGCCAGTCTCCCATATATAAAAACTTTTTTTCGCAATACTTTCTGAGGGGCCTGGTACATGTTGTATTATCAAAAACTATTAGTACTCTATCGCATATAATACATGTTGTATAATCATAATCTATTAGTACTCTTTCGCATATAACGACTGCGCGGATTGTACGATCTGCAAGGTTAAGCTGCACTTGCCGCGGTCAGTCTGTGGATGGGTGACCGTTTCGTTACACATCGAGACCCCTCCGTGCCTCGGAGAGCACGTTAAGCTGTCGGTCCCGGTTTGTCATACGAATATCTATGGCAGTCGTTACGGGTAGTCAGAAGCCTGAAAGTCTGACAACTGGTCTAACCTCCGAATGTCAGTATTACCCAGTAACTGGGTTGCGGGGGTCTGATGGCAGTCGCTCCGTGTAAAATACTGATGTTCAGCCGCATCTGGCTAGACTGGAAGCCGACCCCAATATAATTGGGAAAAGGCTCGGAGGATGACGATGTTGTATAATCATAAGCTATTAGTACTCTATCGCATATAATACATGTTGTATAATCATAAACTATAAGTAATTTATCGCATATCAAAAGCTAGATAAAATAGAGCGAGAGATATTATTATTCACATAAAATGTATAAAAGATGATGCAGGCAAGGTTCTAGCAAAACCTTTCAAAGGTATACTTTGAAAGGTTGATGAATAGGAGAGAATGTATGGTCTGTTCTACTAGAGGTACATGTGCATAGGGGAGATTTGGTGAATAAAATTAGTAATGGATGACGTCAGTAAAGGCGGTTTGAAGTATGAAGAATGGGAAAGCTATGGGAACAGATGGTATACCAATTATTAGAAAAAGATAGTGCTGATTTGATTCTTACTAATAAGTTTTTGCATGAAGAGATGATCCCACATGATGGTGCTGGTGAAATGGTCCAATAATTTGCTTGTAGTTTACCACTCTTTAAAAAGAAGCTAAGCACCAACGCTCGAACAACTTTACCGAGATAGATTTTGTTACTTTGAATTTTGCGTTTTCCGGAAATTTTATTTAAAGTACAATCTTATGGATAACTTACGACTGGAAAAATATCTTCTGCATTCTCATAACGACGTAGAAAATTCCTCAGAATATTGACTTATTTTAGTTTGGCACGTGTCCTATCTACATGTATACTCGTTGAATGCGATAAACGTTTAGTAGGTAGTTTGTAAGTCAAATTCGGTGAGTTTAGTTGTTCTGGCATCCAATGTAGTGTTCCTTCCAGCGTTTTGCACCGGTTCGTATAAATTATTTTAAATGAATATGATAATGTATGGTAGTGTTCACATTTGGTGTGTGGTGTGTGGTGTCGCAATGTGTGCGTGTGTGTCGGTGGCGGCGGCTGCGGGCACGTCGCGCGCGATAAGGCCGCGGTCGTGGAGCCAGTGGAGCTGCGGTCGCACTAACTGTTGTTAATTTATTTATAACTGTTTAACTTGTTACAATTACAACGCGATGCCTCCACGTCTCCTAGACGTATTATTGTTACTAATGTAACTAGTTTTTCAAATAGGTAAAACTTGTAAATTGTACCTATTTGGTTAGGTCCCTTAATTGGGGGAGGCCTATGTCCAGTAGTGGACGTCTTTCGGCTGTAATGATGAGAAGGTAAAATTAAAACGGAACCATCTAAAATTTTATGTAAATATTTTTTTTAAATACGTAGGTATCTAATGCGTATTCAAGTCATCAAATTATGGAAATTCAGGAGTATAAGAACGCGTGTCAACGCGTTATTATTAAATATAAAAATAATAAGGGTAGATAATCTCTAAGTACTTAAATATAATCTAACATTTCAAAATAAAGCCATCCTATAGTTAAAAATATTTTTTTCTATGATAATACTAAGGTCCTCATTTACTAATCTGGAATATTTCAAGACGTTTGTTCGTTTCAAAATATTTTCTATGAATGATAAAATAAAGTAGTCATATCATCAAGTGTTTTTATTATTTATCAGATTGTTTTTGTAAATAAAATAGGTAAAATATTTTTAAGTTAAACGGTTTAATTCAAAAGAAAGATAATACTGATGTAGATAATGTACTAAAAGCTAAAAAAGAATTAGGTAGGTGGTACCAGTCATCACACCACTCTCGTCATTAATCTAGGGCATTGATCACACTCAAAAATGAAAATTGTGGGGCGTACCGTAACCTGAGTAAATATGTAAATAGCAATTATATGATTAATTGCGAGGTTGACTGTTGATAGTTACAGGACTTACCGAATATTTTTTTAGCTTTCAGTACATTATCTACATCATTATTATCTTTCTTTTCAACAAAACCGTTTAATTTAAAAATCTCTCTTTTATTTTATTATTTTAACGCATTTTACGCATGCCAAGCGAATTCTAAAGATTTAAATTGTGGAAAGAAAAAATCGCTCACGAGCAGGATTCGAACCTGCGACTCCTGGCTCAGTACGCCAGTGCTTTAGCCACTAAGCTACCGTGAACACTGCTCGTGGTAACGAAATTATCCTCCACTATACGTCTTTGGGTGACGTCAGCGATATCTTATTAAGAAACATTGTTCCTTAACCGACTCGACTAACTTTGCAGTTAAATCAAAGTCGTATAGATACCACGAGCAGTGTTCACGGTAGCTTAGTGGCTAAAGCACTGGCGTACTGAGCCAGGAGTCGCAGGTTCGAATCCTGCTCGTGAGCGATTTTTTCTTTCCACAATTTAAATCTCTATTTTATTTTCAACTTTGATGTTTTTATTTTTTGTACCGGCGGCGATCTTAGATTTAAAATTTGTCATGGTGTACTGTATTCTACTAGTCAAGCCATTTCATTTGATACCCATATTGAGGGGGTTGTGAAAAAATATGTAATGGGCATCGATCTATATGTAGTAATGGGCCATTGTTTTGGCAGCCGCGTAAAATTTCAATTACTAAATTTGACCCAAAAAACAACAAATTTAAACAAAAACAACTTGAGTAACGATGAATTCCAGTGGCTCCGTATTATTTTCGCGTCACATGCTTATGCATGGCCGTTCATGGCCAAGTGCCAGTGCACGTTATTCGTAGGAATTAAAAAAATTGCTAACGAAAACAAAATATTAGGTAGGTAGGCCCTTATTCAAAAAAATTAGAAATATCTAAAAAGAAGTTTGATAAAACTAATATTATTTTTGCTACAAAGCGTCTTTGTAACCAACCTTCCACTGCCCCTTACCCCTTTTAAAGATTCGGATTAATAATAATGAGGATCTCGTACAATATAGTCGTCACGGTAAAGGTAGGTACCTCTGTATAGCTGCAATACATCATAGGTAGGTGCACTCGGCTACACATGAAGCTATGCTGGCTATACACTTCCAACATATGCTGACCTCGCATTGAATAGGCTTTCTGGCAATCTTTCCGTACATACTCGTAGCAAACAGTAATACACTGCGTTGCGTTGGTCGTGTTGGTACTGGTACAGCGTCTCGTGACAGTACAGCGGGCAGGCGGCGGACGCTATACGCTCGTATGCGCAGGCGCATGTTTATATTAACGCTCCATGTTTACACTTACAACTACCACTTTATTTTTTTATTAATTTGTCACTGAGTCAAGTAGGTAATCGAGTTATCTCTGCACCGATCGTTTGTCTTAATTGGCCAAATAATAATCAACTTTAATTAAACTCAGCTAGATACTTACGTAAACCTTACCCTCCTGGGGCATTCGGGTAAAATGTTTAGTTACAACAGTTTACGCAATAGATTTAAATTATCAACAGATTGATTGACGACACATGCTATGCGATTCAGAACCACACGATAACCAGTTGTCGAACGATTATCGGTCGACAACTGGTTATCGTGTGGTTCTGAATCAGGGAGATGATCCTGATAGCAATGTATCGTTTGGCTAAGCATTGTTTTTAATGCGTAAGGAAGTACATATTTAGTAGTTGGCTACAGACGTGAGCAGCTGTAGGCTGTGAACTTCACCGTAGTTTAACCATATCGATTGATTCGGTGAGTAGATACGTATTTATTTATAGAAAAGTGCATAGTATTATTGTTCCCTGTTTCTACAGGAATACGCGCTGAAATTTGAATCGCTTATTTCCCGAAAGGGGGTCATTGTACTCATTATTATGAACAACTTTTACTATGGGACCAACCCTGAAATCGCGAAAAAAAAATCTGGTGGTCCCTACATTTTATTGATTTAAGTGAACACAAATGTAGGGACCAACTGATTTTTGGTTATTAGTTATTCATAATGATGAGTACAATGGCCCCTTTTCGGGAATTAAGCGACTCAAATTTCAGCGTGTATAGGTAGGTACAACATAATATGCATATTATGTAGATTAATGCTAGTCTGATTCGAGTGCGGCTAAGCTCGTGGCGCGTCAGTACCGCTGGAGGAGGCGCGCTGGCGCGCGTCGGTGCCGTCGGTGCCGTCGGTGCCGTCGGTGCCGTCGGTCGGCCAGCGCCCGGCAGGATGTCGGCGTCCGGCCGCGCTGGCGTCACCGCACAAGCTGTCTGGGCTGTTCGCTATCTGTAACTACTTACATGATACATACCTCTAAACTCAGAGCTCGGTAGATCTCGACTCCAGATCTGTACATGTACATCCTAGCCTGGACATACTATGGACATTTATTTTGACGACCTCTGTGGTCTAGTGGTTCGAGTGTCGGACTGCTGATAACAAGGTCGTGGGTTCGATTCCCACAGGACACAAATATTTGTGTGATTAACATAAGTGTTTGTGTTGGTCTGGGTGTGTTGCTTATGTATTATAAGTATGTATTTACAACAACAACAAAAAGTATATACGTATTATATCCATTGTCTAGTACCCATAGCACAAGCTCTGCTTAGTTTGGGACTAGATGGTGCTGTGTAAAAATGTCCCAAAGATATTTATTTATATTTATTTATATTTAATTACATGTCTGTTTCGTCAATACCGAATACTTAAACCCAACTTCCATCCTTAACAGCCAAAATTAATATCTTATCCATCCACGATTTGCCCTTCTAGAGATAGAAATTTGATAGCATAGATAGGATCTTAATTTCGGCTGTAAATAACGTTTGATTGTTTTGCAGCGCATGCGCAACACTATCTAGACAAGTAAATAAATCAAAGCTTCCATCTTGTAAAGTGTAGGTACTTAATTATGGTAAAAACTACTATTTCTATACTAAGTTTTCAGATTTGTGTCTACATTAAAACCACCAGGAAGGGACAAGGTCAAAAATTAAAAA
Organism: Asteroscopus sphinx; assembly: GCA_949699075.1. Classification (NCBI taxonomy): domain Eukaryota; kingdom Metazoa; phylum Arthropoda; class Insecta; order Lepidoptera; family Noctuidae; genus Asteroscopus; species Asteroscopus sphinx. Next base: position 218,153 of record OX453003.1, read on the forward strand.
AAAAAACTTGGTATAAACAGTGAGGTCACCAGATATTAAATTGGTTCGATCGGAACTTCGCACTAGTGCCATATTTAGGTATATGCTTGATGTGGATCGAACAACAACTGCGCGGATTGTACGATCTGCAAGGTTAAGCTGCACTTGCCGCGGTCGGTCTGTGGATGGGTGACCGTTTCGTTATACATCGAGAAGACCCCTCCGTGCCTCGGAGAGCACGTTAAGCTGTCGGTCCCGGTTGTCATACGAATATCTACGGCAGTCGTTACGGGTAGTCAGAAGCCTGAAAGTCTGAAACTGGTCTAACCTCCGAATACCAGTATTACCCAGTAACTGGATTGCGGGGGTCTGATGGCAGTCGCTCCGTGTAAAATACTGATGTTCAGCCGCATCTGGCTAGACTAGAAGCCGACCCCAATATAATTGGGAAAAGGCTCAGAGGATGATGATGATGATGCTTGATGTGGATCGCCTCAGGTACGGCGCTGCTGGAACTTGGATATTAGGTACTATTTGATTCCACTTATTATAACGTCAACAGACAACAGCCAAGTTGACAATCTACAATCGTCAACGCTAATAGAAAATAATCAAAATGTATGGGAATGACATATCTCAACGCATGAATTTTTCGTTGAGTTATGTCATTCCCATACATTTTGATTGTTTTCTGTCAACTTGGCTAGGGGGGCAAAGCCACTAGCACTCATGATCTAACTCTAAGGCTGAGAGTAACAGAATACATACATACATACTTTTTGGGACATTTTTACACTACACCATCTAGTCCCAAACTAAGCAGAGCTTGTACTATGGGTACTAGACAATGGATACAATACTTATATACTTTTTTTTGTAAATACATACTAATAATACATAAGAAACACCCAGACCAACACAAACACTCATGTTCATCACACAAATATTTGTGTCCTGTGGGAATCGAACCCACGACCTCGTGATCAGCAGTCCGACACTCGAACCACTAGACCACAGAGGTCGTCAATACTAGTCATAGTCAACACCCACACATTATTTGGCTTTGTTAAAGATGGCCATATCATCATGTCTTTGTTCATAGACTTATTCGTTTGCTGTGTACAGGAAATTATTCACTTTTATAAAATTCCTACAGAGTGAATAACTTAATAGCTACTTAATTAAATATACCTAAGTTGTAAAAATACCTTAGTGAGTTAATTGATCGTTCGATATAAAAGTGGTAAGCGAGAGTTGTAGGTTGGTATAGTTATAACGTTTAATTTTTGAAAAAGCTGGATCGTGTTTCGCTGTATGGTTTCTGCGAATGAGTAACGCTATCGTGCACTTCCTGTGTGCGCGCGCGCCTTCATTGTGCGCCGCGACACTTAACCTAGTGAGAGCGAGCCCCGCGCCCCGCGCCCCGCGCCCCGCGCCCCGCGCCCCGCGCCCCGCGCCCCAGGGCCCACACCCCGCACCACACGCTAACAATATAAGTGTTTGTCGATCTGCACACTCGGATTAATTTATGGCAACCACTCTAAAACCAAAAGCAAACGAACCCTCCAAACGCTGTCAATTGGTTGTGCAAATACGTTCTGTGCCTCTACCTCTCTCTAGGCTCCAGGCTATTTGCGCTCCACGAGATTTTTTGTGACCGTGCTCGGGGACATCGGGCGGAAGAGAGCCGCGCTGAACACACTGTACAAAACTTTAATAGCATTATTAGCTATTGCGGCTGTGCGGATACGTCAACAGTCAACACCACAGCCTTCTTTGTTTCTTATGAGGATTTGTGAGGTTTCACAAAGTGGTTTTGGAAGCGGTTCTTTCATTTAGACCTGTTATATTTTAATCCTTGCCTAAACCTATTTTATGCTGTTGCTCGACAAAACCTTGTCTGAATTGTTGATAGTAAGTGAGGTTTTAAGGCGAGCTGTCCAGTTTGTTCCGGTCCGTCGTATGCTCGAGCTGGTCAGAGGTCAGAACTTTTCTGCCGTGGGGAAATCCTCATAGACGCACTACGCCTGGGGACGGTGGAGCCAGTGTCGGACTCTTACCGACTAAAACCACCACGGTGTTCCTCCAACTACCTTTGGCCGGGGGCGTGAGAAACCTCTGTATTCGCACAACCACCCTTGACTGGCCTCGGCCCGCTACAAGCAGATGAGCCCCTTCTCCCCGTGCGACTTAACGTCAGCCTCACCCTTCCCGGTGGCACACAGGGAATGCTGCATACCACCTCACGGGCCCCGCCATGACGTAGCTGACACGGCCACGCCAGCCTCACCTGCGACGCCGTCCTCGCCAGCCACGCCATCTACGCCAGGCAGCAGACTACCCCGAGTTCACCGCCAGAAGAACCTATCCTCTCGGAATTTTTATTTAGGTAGGTAGGTTTTGCTCATCCCTCATCCTCCACAAACACATTTTCTTTCTTTCTTTCTTTCCACTGTGCCCTATGCTAACTTCAGAGGGACACGTGGAATCACGCCCCATTGGCCCAGATTGGGCCACTCCCGTGCCAGAATATTCACCACGGACAATAAGGTCCCCCGAAAAGGAGTTATTGCCAGTGCCCAGGGTGCACCAGCCCAACAAACTGCTGTGCTTTCCAGACGTATCGAGAACGACCAGCAGTCATCAGATACTCGAGGAGGTTTTTCTGAACCAGCACCCCTCAGAGGTCACGACTGGCTCGTCCCAGGCAGTGATGGATTTACGCATTTGCCAAGGATAAGCTATTAAATTGTTGCCGCCTTTACCTCTACCTTCTTTCTGAAAGACATTAGAAAACCATCTGACAGAAATTGTTGTGATTTCAGTAAGACGGCCTAAAAAAAACTGGCCCCAAATTTGCCGCTCCAAAAATCTGCCACCCTAGGCTCAAGCCTACTCAGCCTGTTGGTAAATCCGCTACCGGTCCCAGGGTGTCGGGTGTCCAGCGCGTGGGCGTCTCTGCTTGCCGTGCATGTCTCTCGTACGGTCTCGTATGAATTCTGTTCACACTCGGACAGGGCACCACTACATACACACGCTAGTACATAATATACATACGCAGTAAGTAGGTACGTAGCTCGCCAGTTTTATTATTGACTTATTCTGTTTGAAAATAATTAATGTCGTTAGGCATGTTTGCGTTTTCCTCTAATATTCGAGTTTGTTTATTGTTACCAATTAGTATAAGGAAAATCCCACTATACGCGGTCAGCGACAACCGTCAACTCTATAATATTTTGTATATTTATTATTCAATGCTTAATACGCCTGGAATAAACTCAAAACGTCAACGTAGTGCAACACTTGCAACTGCCGGCAATTTTTTTGATATTTGAAGTACCTACTTGTTCACACTAGATCACTCACTGCATCTTAGGTTATAGGCCACAGTGACAACTTGAATTACAAATGTAGCAGTCAGCAACGTTAATTATAAGAAATAGGTACATAACGGTATCATCCTCCTGCAGTCCTGTTCTTATCCCAATTTATTTGTGGTCGACGCAGCGTGTATTTTTCTTCCACATCTTTATCAGCCGTCATCTGAGTGTTCACTTTCTTTCTATTAACTTGTTTTCCTTGGTCTGCCTCTTTTCTTATAGCCGTCCACATAAAAATATATGTTTCAAAATCGGAGGCGTGTTGAAAAATGTAAATACCACATGTGACTTGCCCTTAGGATTTATTTTATCATGTCCTAATTAGTTTTATACCAACTTCGGCATAGTCACCAAGGTGTACTGAAGCCTTGGCAAAAATTATGGTTTTAGCAGGGTATGTAAGTACTCTATGTATGTACTTATGTTCACCTGTGCCCTTTCCCTCAGACCTCCTAAACTAATCGTCGTATTTTGACCAAGGAGGTGTCGTTGGAAGCGTCGTGCACTCATGCTCTTCCGCGTGTTATAGGGTTTCTTTCTTTATATCCTTTAGATACTTTTTAGTAGGTACCGAAAATAACGGCCATTTTTGTTGACTACGTAGTCGCCGACTAGAAAATAATATCGGTTTTCTCGAGTAGTTGGTCCATCTATAATAAATATACTTATATACATAAACCCTATAAAAAATAACAAGCTAATACCGATAAAACGCCTTTCCAACAACGATCCCTAACCCCAAAATAATTTAAATACATAAATAAAAATACAAATACAATCGAATTGAGAACCTCCTCCTTTTTTGTTTTTTTTTTTTTTTTTTTTTTATAAATCCAGTTATATTGCATTGTCAGCTGGATGAGCTATTGTGTTTAAAGAAAATACATGTTTAAAGTTTCAAGTATGTACTCTAGCTCATCGGGCAGTTAGTTTAAAATCGATTGCATTTGTACCGAACTCTCCGAACAGACAGATATGACTTGAAAGCGAGCTAATAAAAACGTGGTTAAAAGCAAAACCATACTACCTATGACAAAAAAATGCCGAGATGTCGATTTTTTGTTATGAATGACAAATAAATCATTAAAATAAATATCGGTTTTATAATATAACCTTATAGTCAAACGTCATTACTAATAAGTATGTCATCTCAGTTTAAACCTCTCTTACTTATACTTTCTAACCGACTTCAAAAAGAGGTTCTTAATTCGATTGTATTTTTTTTATGTTTGGTACCTCAGAACTCTGTCATTTATAAACCGATTTTGAAAATTCTTTTTTTCAGAATAAAATCCAGTTTTGATAGTAGGATTCATGTGGAATTGTGGGAACTCCTCAAATATTATAGGCAAACATATAGTGATTTTGGTATTTTCATCAACAAGTCAAGCAGTAGGAGTTAGTAGTAGGGGTGCAGTTGTTATGGACAAAGGTAACCGCTTAACATCAAGTGGGCCTTTAGCTCGTTTCGCCATCCTATACTATAAAAATAAAAGCATTTGTATTCATAAAGTATCATTTGGTGAAGATCTGACGAAGACCTTCGTAGACAAAGAAGGGAACTCTTCAATCGATAAATTGCAGCAATCGCTTGTCTTTGCTATTGCCACTATTGTTAATGCCACTTAAAATAGAAAATAAAATAAACATAAAAAAAAGTAAAAACCGATTTCAAAAAGAATAAAATAATTTTTGTAAAACAGTTTAGGAAGTCGGTGTAAATTTTTGCTTAAATCAAACCGAATCAAAGGCACCTACTTCCTACTTTACTTTTTTTTAAAGTTTATTTTTGATGTATTAGCATAGAACAAATAATAGTCAACTTATTGAAAATAAACTATACTCAGAGTTAAGATAATTGTGAAGGATGTAAAACAACGAGGTGTGCGCTGGCGCAGGTCGCGGTCGCAGGTGACACGGCGGCGCTCGCAGGGTTATTTGTCGAAGCGACACTTTTTGTGGTCGTCCCCTTCTAATGCGCCATTTTACACGTTTTAAGAGTTCTCGGATCGTTTCCAAATTTGTACACATTATTTTTTGTTCGTGTCGAGTGACGGCTTAAGTGTCTCGAATGAGTTATTTGTATAGGCCCTTGACGCTCTGCTGCGGGATTAGGCCGAGGATGCACACATAACGACCATCTAGTATGGAACGAGTGAATAATAAATAAATAATAAATAAATATTTTTGGGTCATTTTACACAGCACCATCTAGTCCCAAGCTAAGCAGAGCTTGTAATATGGGTACTAGACAATGGATATAATACTTATATACATATTTTTTTTGTAAATACATACTTATAATACATAAGAAACACCCAGACAAACACAAACACTTATGTTCATCACACAAATATTTGTGCCCTGTGGGAATCGAACCCACGACCTCGTGATCAGCAGTCCGACACTCCAACCACTAGACCACAGATGTCGTCAAAATCGAATCTATTCACTCTGTACCTACTTCGATCTAAACATTGCTGACTCTTTATATGTATAAATGTTGTTCTTCTTCGTGTCGATGGTATGATTAGTCTTGAGTCAAACCTAGCAAGCCCAAAACTTTGCCACTTTTATGTATAAACTAGCCTATGCCCGCAGCTAAGCCCATGTGGATGTCGTTAACCCGCATCCCTCGGGAAAGTATAGCCTATATATATGTTCCTGGGTTATGCTCTATTTGTATGCCAACTCATGTGGTAGTTTTTACGTGAAAGAGTAACTCTACAACTAAACTAAACATTCATGTTTATAATATTAGTAGGAAGTAGGATAAAACTATGACTTACATTAGGAGCAAACTTTGAGAGCAAGGTACCTATGGCGACAGTTATGTTATCCGGAAAGCATGTGTTACAAACGGAACGGAAGGCTTGAAGTTTAAGTGAGCACGTGTGGTGTGGCCAGCGCGTCACGCAGCGTGGCCGGCAGTGCCACGTGCGGGCAGACAGGACACGTGCGGGCAGCCCGCCTGTGTACTACCAGCGCGACATGCGTGTTGCTGCCCGCGTAACGGGATGCGGGTCATGACACTCACTTGTTATGTGAGCAAACACTAGCTTAGGTAGGTTCATTAGTTTAGAAGATTTGTCAAACATATACCTAGTTAGTGTCCATCTCACGAAGAAACTGTTCTCCATGGTCCATCTGCATAGCACGCCGCAATCAGGTTTTTTGAAAATAACCGCACGGCGCGGCGTAAACACGCCCAGATTATATGTGTTTATTTGTATGACCCGCTGTCTGGACGATTATTTTAACTACAAAATAAATTCAAAAGTAGGTATAGCACTTGAAAAGTTGCAATTAAGGATTTGTGAATTACAAAATATAAGGTACAAAGTCTTGCCTCGTTGGGTTGGGTGGGACATTTATAAGTTCATAATTAAAAAATGTTTTGTAAGACCTTATTGTCCCATGTTTGATGCAAATAAATACTATTCTATTCTATCAAAATCTTTTGACGTAGGTACGAAATGTTTATAATTAATATTATTTATTACTAGCCTCACACACACAGCACACACAGCCGACATAGCCCGAAGAATTGCCAAACTTAAGTGGCAGTGGGCGGGGCACATTGCTCGCAGAACGGATGGCCGATGGGGCAGTAAAGTTCTGGAGTGGCGACCGCGTACTGGAAGGCGCAGCGTGGGTAGGCCCCCCACAAGGTGGACCAACGACCTGGTGAAGGTTGCGGGAATCCGCTGGATGCGGAAGGCACAGGACCGGTCGTTGTGGCGATGCTTGGGGGAGGCCTATGTCCAGCAGTGGACGTCTTTCGGCTGAAATGATGATGATGATGATGATGATGACTAGCCTCTGCCCGCGGCTTCACCCGTGTTGTTTTCGTTTATCGCGCATCCCTCGGGAACTGTTCATCTTCCCGGGATAAAAAGTAGCCTATATTTTAATCCGGGTTATGTTCTATCTGTATACCAAAATTTCATTAAAATCCATGTAGTAGTTTTTGCGTGAAAGAGTAACAAACATCCATACATATATCCGTACATCCTCACAAACTTTCCCGTTTATAATATTAGTAGGATAGGAGAGTAGATTTAGGTACAAAAAGATCGTAATGATAACCTATCGCTCGCCGAAAATTCGTGTTGGTTTTTTTCTAGGAGGAAACCTTCAAAAGGTTACCGGCCTCGTGGGGGGGGAGGCTGGCGTGTGGGATGTTTACCGCACTAAAACATCTTCAGCACAATGTTTAGTAGATGGACACGTAGTTGTTAGAATGAAAGTGTCGCGGAGCCTACTGTTCTGTTCTTAGCCTGTTGCTGACGAGCAGTTATTAATAAAACCGTAACATTGAGTGTACCTATGTAACGGTTAAGGAAAATGTGGCCAGAAAGCGTTATATTTTTGAAGTTTGGTAGGTTTTGCCGATTTGTAAAATAATAATAATACAATAATAAAATGTAAGGTCGAAGCCAAATAAAAGTATTACGATAATTTTAGTGATGAGCCGAGTATACTGTTCTGGCTAATCGGAACTGAAGTTAGTCAACAATGGTGTTGTGTCGTTTCTCTTGCTCACCAACTTATTTTAAATTATTCATATCTTTTTCTAATAGTGAAAACAAGAAAGAGATAGCAATAATTTTAGAACTGTCAACGGTTTACGTGTTACACTTATTCGTATTTTTACTTATTTTTATTTTTTACTTATTTAGTCGGCACTTCAGAGATCACGACTAAACTTGCATAGTTTTATCTTGATAGCTCTAAAATTGTTGCCATCCCTTTCTTGTATCTACTATTAGTAAAGGAGAGCGATAGTTTAAAATACCTAAGTTAAGTTTGTGAGCAAGAGAATAGAATTAACATCAGTGCTTATAATTGCGAGTAATATCTCGGAGCTGTTTGTGCTATTTGTAGTTTTTGGGGTTTTCGAAGCAAAAAAAATTTTACCATTATAATTATGATTACTTATTTATCCGTCTGTCTGTCCGACTACTAACACCCATCGAGAACGCTAACTTTAGTTAGATACATCTTGGTATAGACTTGGACGAATAAAAAAAGGCGGACGGAATATCGCTAAATAAAAAGTGAAGCACTCATAGTAAGACGGTTCGCTAAAATGTACGGACTGGCACGCACACATTCACATCCATAGTAAGACAAGAAGCCGCGATTACACGACAAATCTCGTGTGACGGTAGTCATTGTCGTAGCAAATAAAATAACAATATGTTATTATATCTGGTGTGTTAAAATTCTGTCGAAATTATAGCGGTTTTAGGAAAAAACTAAGTGCTTCAATCTTTTCTTAGCGAAATTAATATGAAATACTAAGTAATAACTATTGCCCAACAGTCCATCAAAAAAGTCAAGTTTTTACCTTATAGCTAAAATATCCAGTCTTGAGATTTAACTGGTCACGATTCATCAAAACCTATGGGGTACTTCCTGTTGACCTAGGTTATCAAAATTTAGTCTGGCGCCCGCATCGCATGCCCCTCGAGTTGCTGGCGTCCCAGGTGTGCCCGGACATCGCCTAAGGAGGGTGATCAAGGAGCCCTACATAACCACTCTGCTTCCCCGGTTAGCTTGACATGCGACACGAATTTTCTTTTCCTCAAAAAAAAGTTTATCAAAATTTGGCATGGAGGCCTTATGAGTTGTGATACAAATAAAGGAAAAAGTCTGATATTGCCAATTTATGTTGGCCCCCTTTGTACCAAGTTTACGTAGGGTAAAATGCCTAAATGTCGGCCCTTTAACATAAAATGCAACTTTCAGACCTTACCACACCTATACCTTGAACATAACCACAGTATTTTTTGCCATTTTGGATTATTTGATAATTACATTTTACGATATTGATGTTTTAGATGGTCTTAGATAACGAAATAAAAAGCAATTAGCGTTTTAAGTTTCGAAGTGCCAATTTCCCGAATATCGACCACCTTCTTCTAACTTCGACCGTCTTTTGTTCTCATCTCGGTCATTATAAAAGGTGTTCTAAAATGAAAACAAGCATTATATCAGCAGATAAGTTTTATTGGTTTGAAAATCACATTGCTGTGTTTACAGCTATACATAACTATAATTAACTTATGAACATTTAGTCCGTTTAGAGATCAAATAAAAATAATTAAATTCCAAATTACAGTAACATTTATTCATCTTATTTATCTTCATCATCTTAATCTCAATAATGATCTTTCAAAAGACATAAAATTGGTAATAATTACAAATTAATAATGAGTTAGGTATTCCACAAAAAAATAAATTTTAAACACATTATCCTATAATTAGTTTCTTTGAACATCCTATAAAAACCCTATGAAAACATTAATACTTGTATCCTGTGGGAATCGAACCCACGACCTCGTGAAGTCGTTGTCGACCCATTAGAGCACAGATATCGTCAAAGCGTCAAATCAACATACAAGCGTCAAGTCTGACTGTAGCGCATACTATACAGGTGTCCCGTCGCTATGTTTCATGGAATAGGTATCACGACAATTCGACCCCGAGACAACACCCGACCAGGCATCCTCCAACGCAACCTGTTTTTTATTTCAAAAAAATCATAATTTTTTAAGTATAGGTAATCATTAGATTTTAAACACAAAAAGTTCCATCAAAATAGGTCCAGTAGATTTTGCGTGATGCTCGAACAAAGAAACAGACATTATAGTTTTATAATATACAACCTTATTCTTAGTTTATACTAAACCTCTTAAGGGGTCATTGTACTCATCATTATGAACAACTTTTACTGTGGGACCAACCATGAAATCGCGAAAAAAAAACAGCTGTTCCCTATATTTTGTCGATTTATGTGAACACAAATGTCACAGAATCTATATTTGATAGGGATCAGCTGTTTTTTTCTTGATTTCAGGGTTGGTCCCACAGTAAAAGTTGTTCATAATGATGAGTACAGTGACCCCTTAAGAGGTTTAATATAAACTTAGAATAAGGATGACGTTTTTTGTGAACTCAACGCTGAAAGGCAAGCAATAATATAGGTATTGTTGTTGTTGTATTGTTTTTGAATATGAATTTGAATTTGACATTGCGGAAATGTATAGCAGAAAGTCGTTAAAAATTGATTCTGTTTACGTACTTATATTGTTATTGTTTATGTTGGTTTTATGATGAATAATACTAGGATGTATATTAGAACGACAGATTGTAATTCGGTAACAAATTTACGCAACATATTTGACAAGTACAAACCGACCAAGAGACAGAGGCGCCATCAGTGGCAACTTTATAAACTAAAATCACTAACAAAACTGTTTGGTTTACATATCTTCTATAATAGTTTAGTTACAGTTGTTCAATGTTCATCTTGTTTGGTTTTGTCAAACTGAATGTTTGAAAATTCGACTTTTTCAATTAAATTTGGTATTTTTACGCAGGTATGTTTGCCCGAAATAACTTTATAATTAATAAGTATAGATAAGTACGAATGGCAAGCCTGCCTCTTCACTTCAGCCGAAAGACGTCCACTGCTGGACAAAGGCCTCCCCCAAATATATGCCATAATCGCCACGCTTGGCAGGCGGGTTGGCGATCGCAGTTGGTTGTTTAAATACTCAGAGAACGCTGCTGCCCATCCTCTGGTGAATCCCTTAGTCGCCTTTTACGACACCCATGAGAAGAAAGAGGGTGGTGCAATTCTTTACGTCCGGCACCACACGGACGACTACTACTAGCCAACCTCTATTAGGATTAATCAAGCCCCGCTAATAAGATAAGTAGACTTATAAATGGCTATTAATAGGCATAGTTTGCTGATAAGTGATATGATAAGTAGCTGTGCATGACTAGTTCCCGATTAAGGGTTAATTCACTTTAATGGGGGTTCAATAAAAGTACAAAACGTTCATGAGCTGATAAAAAAAACCAGAGCCAAAATAAAAATGGTGACTTTAGTCATTCGTGAGCATGAGTGTAAGAGCTAAGGTATAAACTACTAGAAGGAAGTAGCTACGGCCACGTCACCGTGACCGTGCGCGTGCAGTCGGCGCTCCACTTCCGCGTTCTCGCCTTACTACCTCACTAGTAGGTACGTGGTGCTGGTACGTAGGGACGGCGCTCTGAGATGGTGCCGCTCCATAACCATCACTCCGCCTTTGGTTTATCTGAGACCGTATCATGCGTCACCGGGCGCTCTATGTCAACATGTCGGGGCTGGAGACATAATATTTGCTGATTGCGATTTTTTTTTTTTTTTTTTTTTTATTTATTGATTGATTGATTTTTAATAAAAATTAAGGTGAATGCTACAGGGTACCCCGCGAAATTCAAAATTTTTGGCGTTTGTTGCTAATTTTAGCTTTATTTCGCATTGTATATCGGTCAAAATATGATTGGCGGCAATAATAACAATATATCTACTGAATAATACTCATAAAAAATATTAAGCTAGCTCAATAAGCTGTACTAGCTCGATAATATTAATTTACGATCAAATTATCGGTTTTCGAGCTTGTAGAGCTTATAGAGCTAGGTTAATATTTTTTATGAGTATTATTCCTTAGATATATTGTTATTATTTCCGCCAATCATATTTTGACCGATATACAACGCGAAATAAAGCCACAATTTGCAAAAAACGCAAAAAAAAAAAAATATTTCGCGGGCTACCCTGTTGCATTCACTTTAAAACTGAACATCGGATCTAATTTGCGAATGTTTGTGTGGGTGAAGGGTTTCGCCTAAATGTCCTGGTGTTGGTACCACGTCGCGTAATGAATGCAAGCGGGTCGAGGGCGGCGCGGGCGCAGCGGCTCGATAACGCATAGGTACCTACTTCCGAGACGTTCCGAGCCATTAGCCTCACTGCGCTCTACTTAACAACTACGCGCTGGTACTTGGTATTCTTAAACGATGCTAAAACGTTCAATACTAGCGCAGCGCCCGTGTATGTGATGTAGGTGCCTCTGACGTGTGCACTCGGGTGCAGTTCGCTCGTCACGTACCTAATACTTACCAATATTCACACGTTTCTGTAGTTCCTTTGAGCAATTTCGTCGACGTGTTGCCACAAATTGATTTCCTCAATATAGATAGTCAGTGTTACACAATTAATGAACAATAAAATTGAAATTAGTCACCAAATGATATGAGCTAACAATAACAATTAAGTACAAACACGTCACATCACAGACCATTTCACTAAATAAGACTGTTTTAAGCATGATCAGCTCGTTACTGCCCCACTGCTGGGCACGGACGCCTCCACAGAATCAAAAGGATTCCTTATTTCTTACTGTAGGCTAGCATTGACGAAAGATTTAAAACTAAATAATTTGATCCCCCTAACGAAGTCCTGCCGTAACTGACTGACTGACAGACAAATATAAAAACCGGCAAGTGCGAGTCCGACTCACGTAGTAAGGGTTCCATACCATCATCTGTCTGATCATCTGAGTTAAGCTCGCCGATGTACATAAACTTTCCTACTGTAATATAAATGTATATCTGTGTGTACAATAAAGAATAAGAATAAGAATCATCTATTTCTTACGCAGGTACCACCACATATGTATATGTTGCTATATTTTTAGTATTTTTTGCTAAACTACATAGTATGCACTATAACCAGACTACGTTTGAAGCTGGTGTGTATTACAATTTTGAAAAAAAACATGTTTTCGAGGTTTCTTGTATGGAGGTCCCCCTGTGGTTTTAGACTTTTTTATTTTTAGTATTTATCGCGATAGGAGTCGTAGCAACACATATTCTGAGAAAATTTCAATCGGCTACCTATTACCGTTTAAAAGATACAGCCCTGTGACGGACAGACAGACGGACGGGCAACGCAGCGAGAGTAATAGGGTCCCGTTCCGTAGGGTCCCTTTGGGTACGGAACCCTAAAAAGTATACAACAAGTAGGTATTTCAGTAGAATGAGCTCGCTCGAGTAATTGTGTGTGTAAATTAGCATGGTACGTGTAGGCAGTGAGCGCCCAAGAGTCGCGCACTGACAATTAGTGGCGGCCGCCGTGAAATATAGTCCTCGTTTGCATAACAACCTACTGTTGCCGAGTGTTGCTAGCCTTCGTGAGGACTGCTTACTTGCAGTGTACAGCAGTACTGACGGTGTGTGCTGCCCGCTTCTACACGTGTTCTACAGCATGTCGCATTGTTGCAAACCTTGCGACAGCCAATTGATAGCTAACTCGACATATTACAGTTGAAAAGTTGAATGGAAATCGTTTGGGTTGGTATGGGCATGTGATGATGAGGGATAAAACGCATGTTACTGAGAGAGTGATGAATATGGATGGAGAGGGAGAGGGAGATCGAAGAAAAGATAGTCGGACTGCGTGAAGAATGTAATAGATTTAAAGGGAGTACATGATGACATGAATAAGATGATGATGGAAGACGTATTGCGCCGACCCCAAGTGATTTGGGGCTCCCTGCAATGATTCAGAACATTTTCGATAAGCAGATGTCGCGCGATTCGGTTTGTTATCTCGTTTCGTCTACGATCCACGTAACGAGAGGAAAAGAGGTAACAATAACAAACCGAATCGGTTAACAACTGCTTATCGGAAATGTTCTGAATCGGGGAGCAGACAAGAAAAGAAAAGCTGGGTGGTACTTTTTATTTTACTTATCCTACATGAAATTATATTTAGATCACATTTTTTGATAAATACCGTTATTATACACACGTGTCTATCTATCTCAGATGTAAAGAATAGTATCTAGCTCACAGTTTCCCGATAAAAAATGGGTTAAGATGTTGACACCCTAGTTTCAAGTGTCGTATAGTGATGTAGGGTAGAGTAGGGTTTTTGAAGGTAGGTGTGATTCGAGAGAAAATGTAGCGTCACGTCACATCACGTCACGTTAAGATTTGACTTGAAAAAAATCCGTTGATCCCTACATTTGTGTTCACTTAAATCGATAGAATGTAGCGACCACCAGATATTTTTATCGAGATTTTTTAAGGATAGTTCCCGTTGCCATAGTAAAAGTTGTTCATAATGATGAGTACAATGACCCCTTTTCGGGAAAGAAGCCATTAAAATTTCAGCATGTAGAGTACATTGAATATAAGGACATGGAGTTGTCAGCTCACCACACCTTTAAGCGCCATCTGGTGGGAAGTTACAGCTAACTATTAGATAAAACACAAAAAGACGTATTTTACTGTGGATCAAACCTGGACCCTGTGCTATCTCAGTCCGACGTATCTAATGCTTGTATTATGGTTGCGAAATTTAGCATTATAATGAACCGGTTAAGCTGTGAGAGTTGAGTGTTTGTCTCCGATAAAGGAGGGTCTGAGTTCGAACCTGGCCCCCACCACTGATTTTTCGAATTCATGTGTGGATCAAAATTTGATTATGACTTTGCTTTAACGGTGAAGGAAAATATCGTGAGGAAACCTGCACACCTGAGAGTGCTCCATACAATAGTGTGTGTAGTTCGCCAACCCGCACTAGTTCAGCGTGGTGGACTAAGGCCTTAACCTTCTCATTCTGAGAAGAGGCCCGTGCCTAGCAATGGGACAGTAATGGGCTGCTGATGATGATGAACCGGTCGAAAATGTAAATCTTAAAATTAAAATTTCGGGGCTCTCCTGACCGCACAGGTTTATTTTTTTCGAGTCATCTTGTTCTTTGCATCAGTTAATTGTGTAATCAATATATTTTCGTTTCTAGTGGTGGTGCAGGAGGAGGAGGGGGTGGTGCGGTGTACTCCCGTTGCGCGTACGCAGCCGGTTCGCCGTACTTCGGCAACGGCGCGGAGATCAGCGCGCAGCCGCAGATGTGGGCCTCCAGCGCAGGTAGGTGCGGCAGCAGCCGGGCGCGGCTCGCCGGCCGCTGCTGACGTGCGCGTGTTGCAGGCGGCTCCCCGAGCTACGGCGGCGGCGTGGTGCTGGAGGAGTACGCGGAGGCGGAGGGCGCGGGGGCCGCGGGGGGCTCGCTGCCGGCCTTCAGCGCGCGCTTCGGCGGCGCCTTCGCCTGCGCCCCCTCGCGGCCCAGCGCCGGCTACGGTGGAGCAGCGCCCTACGCGCACCAGGTCAGCCCAGACACATGTTCCCTGCATTTGCACACCCCATTGTGTAGGGTATCGTTGAATAACAATGAATAAGTATAATAATTTCTTAGGTTTTCGCGATCACTACACATTATAATGAAACAAAGTTCAACCGGATTATATCGCGTATATTATTTAAATTTGTTTTCCTGACGTTTCGAAAGCTTTGCAGTGTTTCGTGATCGCAGGTATACTAATATGACAAGCGTCTTTACAGATATTTCTAAAAAAATATTTTTATCTACCGTACAATTTTAATTAATTAAAATCGTTTCAATGCACGCAATAATCACTCTCAATATCATTATCTTTTACAGTCTTGCGTGCTGTTTGGAACTTAATTATTTTTAGGACTGGGTTCCAAACATGCCCTAGACAAATCCAACCATTTTCTTCGATTTGATAAACCACAAGTTCTGGCGAAGGAAAACCGATATGTCCCTAGAATGCTCCGTGAGGCTATTGAAATTAAAAAAACATCCTAATTTTAATAGAGAAGATGGTTGGCAGCTACCACCTGTTTGGAACCCAGTCCTAAAAATAATCAAGTCCCAAACAGCACGCAACACTGTAAAAGATAATGATATTGTGAGTGATTACTGCGTGCATCGAAACGATTTTAATTAATAATATTGTACGGTAGATTAAAAGATTTTTTTAGAAATATCTGTAAAGACGCATTTCAACTTAGTATACATGCGACCACGAAACGCTGCAAAGCTTTTGAAACGTCAGGAAAACCAATTTAAATAATATACGCGATATAATCCGGTTAAACTTTGTTTCATTATAATGAATATTATTTCAATAATATTAGGGGTTGTGTTCTAGCTTTATTTGATACAAGGTTCCATTTACGAAATATTAAGGTTTAAAGTTACAAGCTAAACCACTATTTCTGAGCACTTGAAAACTATTCAGGATATTAGCAAATATAACGAAATTAAAAGAAAAACTAACAAAGATAGTAGGCTCTTATGCTTTACGAGCAGTCGACAAAGTCAACTATGTAATTGAGTGTGTAAAGAGTTTATGGAAACTACTTTATTATTACTTCAATGAACCGCATATTAGGTACCTATGTTCTTAGGTTTTAGCAAAGTACGGTCGACCGCACGTCGGTGGTAACACTGACATTAGCAGCATCTTTATTTCGTAAGCAGTAAGGGTGGTTTTCGAATTGAAGTGTTACCACTGTCATGCAGTCGACTGTACGTAGTTATGTTTTCTCCGCTTTCTTACTGTCCTTAGTCACAGCACTCACAGCGCAGCGCTTTCAACTCGTTGCTTCTCTGTTTCCAGGAGGTGTGGAACTTAGAAAGTAATCGTCGTCCTCAGATGTCCGCGGCCGCCAGTCTCTCTGCCAGTAAGTGCCTGTCCTATGTTACGTGTAAACAGTATAAGTACCTGCTAGTTGAGAGATGAGCCTCCTGTAATTGTATGATTCACTTGAGTTATACGTATTTCACTAAAGATTACCCTGCGACACGAAGTAGCAGACAATTATAGTGCCGACTATAAAAACACGATGATTAAACAAAACAATGATTGAACCGAGTGTTAAGTCCACTCGATATGATTCACTGCAGCTGCCAGGCCACAGGGCGCCCATGCCAACATGCTCCAATTTTAGTTATGCGTTAGTTCTGTTACTACTTACTTATTTAAATACTAATAGGTACACACAGTGTAGGTACCTAGTAATTGTGTTGTACGCTTACGGCCAAAATTAATAACTCTGCTATCCACGAATACAATTTGAATAATTTCTGAATTTGAATTTTAGTGATTAATGTTATACATACAGCATGACTGGATTAACGAAGGATATATTCAATAATATGATAGAATGTGCGTACACATACGAAAAAAATGTTAAACAACATAGCACGATAAATCACACGTATTAAAAATGCTTGCGCACGCTCTGACCACTCAGACTGTCTGTCTAGCTGTCTAGGGGAGGGGTCTGCTGACTAGTACCTACAACAAACGAAGAGGGGGAGATAGCGAGCGATGGACACTGGCGAGCCCCTATCCCCTCATCGCACTCGCAACGTCTTTATAAAACCTACCATATGCGAGTCTTTAAAAAATCAGCTATATGCGAGTCGGACTCGCGCAGTAAGGGTTCCGTACCACACACTGACCTGACAACTCGACATCAACCGCAGGGCTGCACCAGCTGCACTGTTGGTGAAATATTTCATTTCATTTCATTTATCATTTATTGCGTGAAATATGGTACAGAGGATATTATAAATTAAAAAAAAAAAAAAAAAAAAAGAAGGTTTATTTCATTAACACAATATAGGTAACATTAGTTGGTGATTGGAGCCTCCTTTTAAGCAAATAATGACTGTATGCCTGTATTAGGAGACTCCGCTCTTCAATAGATAGCTTAAATAACTTATTAAAATATAATTCACAATTCTTCCACAATTTAAATCTTTAGATTTCGCTTCGCATGCGTAAATGCGTTAAAAATAATAAAATAATTAATTTTCATTTATTTATTTATTTATCTTTATACATATTAATTATTATGATATTGTATATGTGTGGGGGTGTGTTCAAGTGAGGAATGCATGAGTGTGTGGTGGATGGAGTGTGTGTGGTGGATAGGGTGTGTGTGGGTGTGTTCGAGTGTATGTTGAGGGTTTTTAGTGAGTTATGTCATCTATTGTAGGAGTGCCTCAGTTTCTGCATAAGTAAGTGGTTTTATCCATTCTGCTAGCATTTATTTACATTCATGTAGTTTATTAGTGTATATATATATGTGTTTGTTTACCCTATTATATAACTGAGCTGAGCGTGTATTATATTGTATAGCGGCGAATTTAGTTTTATTTTGCGGGATTTGTGCATATTTAAACATGAAAATTCAATTTGACAATATTCTTATTACTTATAATATTAATTTAAACTACTACAATATACATTTACCTATTACCTATAATTGCTCATTATTATTTGCGTTCTACCTGCAGTATATTAATAATTTTTATATAATGTCAGGATTTGTAAAGAAAAAGATAGAATATTAAAGTTTGGCATAAAAGAGTATACAAAAAAATAAAACATCAAAAATAATGGGGGCGCCATCAGTCACATTATAAAATCCAGATTTCAAAAACGTTTTTCTGGCAGACCCTTGGATAAAAATAATATTTATTAATAATTCAATTTAAGTTTTTTACACCATTTACAGACACATTTTCTGTTTAAATAATATGTCACAGACTGATACAACAAAAGAATACAAAAAAACCGGCCAAATGCGAGTCGGACTCGCGCAGTAAGGGTTCCGTACTCTCAAAGACCTACCCCATAAAAACTGATTTAATTTACGAGCGTTTATTAAAAAACATCAACGTACAGTGCGCGAAATATGAATTTTTGGACGTCTTTCTTACGCAGGTACCGCCACATATGTGTATGTTTGTCTTATTTTTAGTATTTGTTGCTAAATTACATAATATGCACTATAATCTGACCAAGTTTGACGTTGGTATATATTACCGTTTGGAAGATAGAGCAGGAACAAAAACGTTGAAAAAATACATGTTTTTTGAGGTTTCTTGTATGGAGGGTCCCCTCCCCATACAACCACCCCTTTGGTTTTAGACTTTTTTTATTTTTAGTATTTGTCGTGATACTCCTAATAGCAACACAATTTCTGTGAAAATTTCAACTGGTTACCTATTACCGTTCAAAAGATACAGCTCTGTGACAGACAGACGGACGGACGGACGGATGAACGGACAGCGTAGCGAGAGTAATAGGGTTTCCGTTTGGCACCCTTCGGGTACGGAACCCTAAAAAACAATTACAGTTACAATTACAGATTTTATTAATTTAAATTATTGGTACATAAAAATACAAGTACATAATCTGAGAAAATAATGTAAATGAACCACCACCATAATAATAACATTCACCACCATTCCACCACCATAACCACCACCATAAATAACCACCACCATTCCACCATTTCCATAATAATAGAAGCGACATGAGCGCTTTTAAAAAATTTGTCAGTTGAGTAATAATTCTCTTGTGCCAACCATTTCTGTAACTAATGCACTACGGAATTTTTTGTAAGGCAGGTCTACGATATGTCTTGGCAGAGAATTATAAATAAGTGGTGCCCTATGAACGCAGCTTTGTCTTAAGGTGAATGCTACAGGGCAGCCCGCGAAATTTAAATTTTTTGGCGTTTTTTGCAAATTGTAGCTTTATTTTGCGTTGTATATACTTCAAAATATGACTGGCGGAAATAGTAACAATATATCTAAGGAATAATACTAAAAAAAAATATTAACTTAGCTCTATAAGATCTACAAGCTCAAAAATCGATAATTTGATCACAAATTAATATTATCGAGTTAGTACACCTAATAGAGCTAGTTTGATATTTTTTATGAGTATTATTCAGTAGATATGTTGTTATTATTTCCGCCAATCATATTTTGACCTATATACAACGCGAAATAAAGCTACAATTTGCAAAAAAACGCTAAAAATTTTGAATTTCGCGGGCTACCCTGTAGCATTCACCTTAACAGTCCCAGTCTTGTTATTGGCATTTTCTTAAACAAGTAATTTGTCGTTTGTTACTGTTGTCATTATTTTCAAAAAGCGATGGGCAGCGTTTCACAAATTTTTGGACTTCAAAAAAAAAAAAAAATACCCTGGGAATAGTAAGAAGATTCTGTGACACAGGTCTACAGGATTCTGACCATTTCATATTAAAAATTGCACGAACACATTTCTTTTGCGCAATAAAAACTCTTATTATTTGAGACGAGTTTCCCCAGATAACAATACCGTACCGAATTATGGAGCAGACATATGCATGGTATACCATTATGGCAGTTTTCATGAATGTAACATCTTTAACTTTTCGCAGAGCAAAGACAAATTTATTTAATGTTCGTTGTAAATATGAACATTTGTAACTCTTTCGCACGCAGGTATCATGCCTATGTTTGCCTTATTTTTATTCAATCAATCAATCAATCAACTCAGCCTATCGCAGTCCACTGCTGGACATAGGCCTCTCCCAAGTTGCGCCACAACGCTCGGTCCTCTGCTTTCCGCATCCAGTCCCCCCCAGCCACGTTCTTTAGGTCGTCGGTCCACCTGGCAGGGGGGCGCCCTACGCTGCGTTTGTCGATTCGCGGTCTCCACTCAAGGACTCGTCTGCTCCAACGGCCATCGGTCCTTCGACAGACATGGCCAGCCCACTGCCACTTCAGCTTACTGATTCTACAAGCTATGTCGGTCACTCCGGTACTTCTCCGGATAATCTCGTTTCGGATTTTATCCTTCAAAGAAACTCCAAGCATAGCTCGCTCCATAGCTCGCTGAGCGACTTTAAACTTGTGGACTAGCCCAACTGTCAGTGTCCACGTCTCGGCGCCGTAAGTCATGACAGGCAGGACGCACTGGTTGAAGATCTTTGTCTTCAAACTTTATTTTTATTATTTGTTGTTAAATTAAATAAGTAATATGCACTGAATCATACACCTTGACGTTTGGATGTATTATTATTTTTAAGATAGAGCAGGAACTAAAAAGGTTTGGGAACATTCCAAAGAATGTTAAGACTTTTGTACTTTTAGTATTTGCCATTATAGAGGCCATAATACATATCTACTGTGAACTTCAATTGGCTACCTATTATAATACGGTTAAAAAGATCAGATGGACAGCAGCGCTGGCGTAGGCAGAGTAATAGGGTCCAGTTGCACCTTTTGGGTACGGAATCCTAAAAATGGAGGTAACAATTTTACTGGAACGTGAATCAAGCTGACCAACTGAACGTGCTCCTTCAGCAAGTCCCTCGGATGACCAGTCACGCTGTATACAGTTAATAGAGCTTGTTACTTGTTTTGGCCGTAAGTGTGTAGTTTCACATGAGCATGGCAAGGTTGATTAACAAGCTGGAAATAAATACTGAAACTATAAAATTATTAATATAGCAACGGATTTTGTGCAAAGCATAGCTTACCTATGTACCTAGGTAGTACATAGTAGTGGTAGTACCTATGTGATTGTAGATCATTTCGACGCAGGTAGTGCCAGTTGTGTATTTTATCCGAGCCGGTAAATAAACGAATGAACGAACGATAAGTTTATAACAACTATTTTTATTAAAAACCTAACACCAATTTATACACTTACGGCCAAAATTAATATCTTATCTAGCCACAGTTTTCCGTACTAGGGATAGAAATTTGACATAAGCTTCATACATTTTATGTCAGATTTCTATCTCTAGTAGGGCAAATCGTGGATAGATAGGATATTAATTTTGACCGTTAGCTGGCATCATTACAGCCGAAAGACGTCCACTACTGGACATAGGCCTCCCCCAATTAAGGGGGGGAATATTATTAATTGGGTTAGCTGGCATAATAAATGATTATCTTTGAATCTTTGAACGAGAATATATCGATGCTGGCGGTAGGAGCGAGCGCTGGGAACGATGATAAAAATATGAGTTTGATGGTTCTGATAGCAGATAGCAACAGTACGGGGGAGGTGGGGGGCGCAGGGTGTAGTGTTTTTGTGGCGGGTCACGGCGCGATAGCCGCGCTGTCAGCGCACTGTGCCGCACGTCTCCGCGCTCCGCCACTTTTTATACAGCGACAGATAAGCTTTTTCTAAAATGCGCACTCGATAAGCGCACAGTTCCGGCATTATTTACGAGCGCTCGCGTGAACCGCGCGCTCAATGTAAGGAGCCCACTTAAACCTTCATCAGTCTTCGCGACGCTGCAATCCTATTTTTATATCTATTTTGTGACTCGTAAAGTAAATTAATTGCTTTTCTCTGAACAGTCGTCGGCAAGGAAGCGTTTTGAAATGAAGCACATCGTAAACATTGTCAATATTATGTTAACATTAAAACAAAATGTTAAAATTAGTCATACATCATAACATACATATAACGTTATAATAGCAAGGAATATATTATTATTAGGGACTTGTTAATGATGACGTTACTATTTTTAGAAAAAAATATTGTTTGGTTTTCCGTTACTTCGATGTCTAAAAGAACCTCAATGTCACGTGTCAAAGACGAAAACAATGTGCAGTAGTGTGCCGCTGTGGTGCGCGTGCGTCGCACGCACACATGCGCGCGTTGTTTAATTAGCATTGATCGCGGTTTTCCTCGTCGGCGGCGGCGGCGGCGCATTGAATCGCTCGCGACAATGTGTCCATTGATATTGTTTACCATTATACTATAAGCCGGTCCGAGCCCCGGCCGAGCTCGTCATAAAACTAACGACACGGCACGGCGCGCCGACTGTTTGCGTAGGTCGCACCAAAAAAACCATGTCTTGTTTTAAAATGAAGTCGTTCCCATTTAAGCGCATTAAAATCGCATTCCGTAAATGGTATCGGATAAGGCACGTGCCGCGCAAACAGCGCGTCCGGCCGCCTCTCCTCTATCGCATCGCCACAAACAAAGCCTCCACAAAAAACACACGAGCACGTTAGTCGCGTCTCCGCATATTTGCTCACTGACACTAGCGTCACTAATGTGTAGTGTTATCACGCCGCCAGATGGCGCCTTATCGCCGCAGGACGAGCGCCTTCTAATTTGACACCATTAGGGCATAGCTGGCCAGTGACGTCACGGACAGGAGCTGCTTTCCCTGCACTCCGTCACCAGCTATCTAACGAGATCACGGATAGGACACCCACCAAGTCACTCACCACGCCACGACTCCACGACCGGCAGGAATAAGCAGGACATCGGTTCTGTAGGCCCATTCACGTAACAAAAGAAGTGCAATTGTAGTGCAGTAGCAGTTAAGTTTCGATCAAAACAATGCTTTTCGTATTCTCTTATCCACGGCGATCGCTGTCAGAAACGAACTGCAGCGTCACTGCTACTTGATCTGCGCATCATGAAATTAGGGCCCTGAGTGTGTAGGACTTGTCCACGGAACGTGTAATATGGGTAATGTAATAGAGTTTGTAGACAACATCACGCAGGATCTTTTCACTGTGATCTGTGTTATTAGTTGCCACCCAGCGTGTAGCTCCGGCACCAGGGTCGCCCCGCTATACATTTCAAAGTAAGGTTCTTGCGTCACAAAAAGTTGTCTTTCATTGTTATTACCTTGTGCGAATCATTAAGTTTATTGTCATCGACAAAGGTACTTCGAGAAGTACGTTATGTGTGGTGTAGCTAACTATGAGAGATAGAGTGAGTGAGGAACAGCGTAATAAAGGAGTGGTGTAGAGTGAAAGAAGATTAACAAATATCGAGCAAGAAATATACTTATGTGTTCGATGTTATTCGAAGACCCTTTTGCTGTTCCAACCAGCTAATCACTAAGACTACGTTGAGTTCTTATAATCATCATATACCTTTCATTCAATAGCGGAATAAACGATTCTTAGTAACGAATCCAATCGTTTTAATAAACAGCAGCAGGCCATACTACTTAGGTCGCTACCGTACACTATGATAACATGGTTTGTGCATGTTGACAAGATGAACGATAAGTGATTGACGAAACGAGTATACAAGGCGAGAGTGGATGGAAGAGTGGAAGACCTTGAGTGGCGAACGTACTGTGACCAAATTGCGGACATCCTCAAAAAAGGCGGTTAAAGTATTCTAAACCGACGAGCAACGACGATGACGCACTGCAGGATATCATCCATATTTGGTAGAAATCCCTAATCTAATCCCTAATCTGCCGGCATCTGTATTTCCGGGCACTTACAACCCTAACGCCTTTAACGCTGGAGTGAATCAGCACCTAATAGGTTTGCTCGCTCCATCGTCAACCACATCTTGACAAAGCTGTCTAGATTGCGGTCAAGAGCAGATCTATATCTCATTAAAAAACCATGCATGACGAAGTTCCTGAACACACATGAAGCGAAGGAGGTGTTTTAGAATCGTAGCGGATGTAAATCAATAGTCTCTGCCTACCTCAATGGTAAACAGGCGTAATAATATGTGTGTATCACACACGTGTAGTGGGTGTGTGTTGAACAGTTCGCGCACATGGCCGGGTTCCCGTTACAAACGCCAGTAACGGCCGGCTAATGACATCCATGTTTTATGCTTAATATGAGTAATTGGAAACGCCACCATTCATTTCAGTTAAATCTCTGTCAAGTGTTCTGCGGACTGTAACTGTATATCTGCACCGCCTGTGTCCGCACACCACATGCGCGCGCTGCCTGATGTTACATTACATTACTATTTCGTATCGATGAATCAGCTATCTCGATTAGCTGATTGATTTATACGATACACATGCTGTGCTACGAGTGTAGGCGTGTTGGTTGTTGCTTGGATGGGTTACGCGTAGAGGTATGGATGTAGGTGATGTGACTGATGATCTGTGGCCTGATTCACAATCGTTCGAAAAGTTTCCGTTTCCGATGTGAAATTTGACCGGCAAACGAAACAAAATGACCACTTCCTGCGACCACGAACGCTGCAAAGCATTCGAAATGTCAGGGAAACCAATTTTTATAATAATACGCGATGTAATCTGGCTAAACTTGTTTCATTACGAAACAAAAGGATTTGAGAATCGAACGGATTCGGAAACGCTATTCATAG
The DNA here is from genome assembly GCA_949699075.1 of Asteroscopus sphinx. Classification (NCBI taxonomy): domain Eukaryota; kingdom Metazoa; phylum Arthropoda; class Insecta; order Lepidoptera; family Noctuidae; genus Asteroscopus; species Asteroscopus sphinx. The sequence goes on from OX453003.1 coordinate 243,150, forward strand.
TTCTTTAATTTTACATCGAGTGCTTTGCGACAGCAAATTACTCTCGGAAGAGTTTCCGTAAATTTTGCATTGCGTTTCCGAATCCGTTCGGTTCTCAAATCGTTTTTTTTCTGAATGAAACAAGTTTAACCGGATTACATCGTGTATTATTATTAAAATTGGTTTTCCTGACGTTTCGAATGCTTTGCAGCGTTCATGGTCGCAGGAAGTGGTCGTTTTGTTTCATTTGACGGTCAAATTTCACTTCGGAAACTTTTAGAATGTTTGTGAATCAGGCCACTGGTCTACTTTTTTATGTTACCTTATGTTGGTATTATGTTATACTAGCCTATGACCGCGGCTTGGCCCGCGTGGATGTCGTTTATCGTGCATCCCTCGGGAACTAGTCATCTTATTGGGATACAAACAAATTGCCTATATATTAATCCGGGTTATATTCTATGTAGGTAGTAGGAGTAGGATGGTTATGTTCTATAGATAGTTGGAACCCCAGGATGCGTCTAATTCTACTATCGCTTACGCAATCTAAAAATTGCACTGATATTAATGAATCCAGTGCCCTTGTTGTACATTTTATACAAAGACCGATGAGATGAGAGTAGTAAGGCGGCGCACACATGTCGCGCGTGTGTGTGTGTGAGTAACGGTCGTAGATTCCATTGAAACCGTACGCCTGCGCCTGCGCCCGGCACGTCTGTAGCCTATTGTTAGTGTTGTGACGTACCTAAGTACCTACTCTTACTAAACACAATATTCGCTAAAACGACGCAGTCTACCGGCAAACAGCAATGTTAGCTGAACTGAACCTATGAAGATTTTCAACGATAATAACGGCCAAAATTAATAACCTATCTATCCACGATTTGCCCTACTAGAGATAGAAATTTGACATAATTTGATTATGTCAAATTTATATCTCTAGTAGGGCATATCGTGCATAGATAGGATATTAATTTTGGCCGTAAATAGATTAGTAGAATCCCACATCGTCGCACTGAAAAAAAAGAATGATTGATTTTACTAAATTCCGCGTAAATTTTATCAAATTCGCGGGTTAATATAGGTCCTACACACGAAATTGTTGATTTTACCAAATAGAACTGGTTGATTATGTAACCCATACGTTTAGTAAATTTACACATTTCATTTTGTTTATTCAACTAAAAAGTTCTGTATATTTCACATCGATTATTTTCGATATTTTACGATGAGATTTAGTAAATGTCACTTAACGTGTTATGTAAAATATGTGAAATTAATTTTGCTACATTTACTCATTTCATTTTGTATATTCAACTAAAAAGTCCTGTATATTTCACGTCGATTATTTTCGATATTTTACGATGAGATTTAGTAAATGTCACTTAACGTGTTATGTAAAATGTGTGAAATTAATGTTGCTACATTTACTCATTTCATTTTGTATATTCAACTAAAAAGTCCTGTATATTTCACGTCGATTACTTTTGATCTTTTACGATGAGATTTAATAAATACCACTAAACGTGTTATGTAAACAATGTGAAATTGATTTCGCTACATTTACTAATTTCATTTTGTATATTCAACTAATCCAGTCCTGTATATTTCACGGTGAGATTTAATGAATGTCACTAAATGTGTTATGTATAATATATGAAATTAATTTTGCTACATTTACTCATTTAATTTAGTATATTCAGCTAATCGAGTCCTGCATATTTCACGTATATTACTTTCGTCCATTTAACGATGTTGATTTAGTATGTTTAACTAAAAGTGTTTGGTAAAATATGTGAAATTAATTTCATACAATTTACCAGATATCTTGTTGTTGGTTTAGTATATTTTACTAAAAATATGCAAAACTGATTTTGTGATATTTACTCTTATGATTTCGTATCTTATATTAAATAAGTTTTGCATATTTTACGTAAGGTATTGTAATAAAATATGTAAAATTAGTATTGTAACATTTACTCATACCATTTCGTACATTTTAGGAGAGCACATTTCGTATACTTTACTTCACTTTTAGTAGTAAAATATACGAAATGCGCTCTCCTAAAATGTACGAACAGGATGTAGGTATATTCAATTAAACATGTTTCGCCATTATGCATGAAAGCTGTAAATTATTGGTTGACTGAAAATCTCTCGTAGCGTAATATACTGGGTGACTAGTGCGCATAACTTATAAGGATGTTCAGACCATCAAACTAATGGTCCGACTGAACGAAAATCCTCAAAAATTATGCGCACTAATAAAGTCACCGTGTATACTTTGTCGCCAGAGACTTGTAGTCAGCTGCCTAATTTACAGATCAGTAAACTATCAATAAAAAAATAAACGAAAGACAAAATCACCCGCCCGTGAGCGGTATCATATAGTACAAAATAAAACTGAAAATAAAAGAACATGTTTAGCAAAATTTACCAAAAAGTACTCCAATTATAACTGTTAAAAATACACATTTAAATGTTAAACAAATTAAATCTGAATTGTATGATAAAATGTTACAATAATTTTGTTCGGGTTATAACTAAAATAGTAAAAGAAAACAAAATATTAAATGAATAAAATTGAGTATATTATAATTGTTATCAAATTACTTTTACAATAAAACTTAAACAATTCACTTACAGGCGAGGTAATAACTGAAATATCACATAAAATAATCAACTAGTGTGTCACAAAACAAATGTGGCACAAAATAATCATATAAGGCTTTCAGGTTCAAAATGAACACTTCCCATAGTGTACACCGGTTTCAAAAGGTAGGTACAACACCCGAAATGTCCACTTCCGAAAAAGTACTTTTTCCAAAATGCACCTTTCCCCTAACGTACATTTCCCAAAATGTATCTTTTTCAAAATGTACATTCTTAGAACAGATAGGAATAACTGACTGAATATATTTTAAAGTACCAGGATCACATAAATATGGAGAAGGTTAACTTATTTTTATTTACTTTTTGTTAGAAGAATGTACATTTAGGGAAATGTACATTCCGGGAAAGGTGCATTTTGAGAAATGTACATTTTGAGAAGTGGACATTTCAGGAAATTTACCTTTTGAAACCGGTGTAAATTATGGGAAGTGTACATTTTGAACCTGGAGGAAAAAAGGAATCAATTTGAACAGATGTTTCATTGTTCACAGTGCCTTCAATAAGAGCCCTTATTTGCAACAAGTCATACTGAATTGGGTATTTGACTTGAGAATGGATTCTACGATTGTAGGTTTAAAAGAGCGCAAAGGATAGCAAAATAAACCTCTACGCGAAATTTTGGCTCAATTTGACGAATTTTACTATGATTTCTAAGACTCCAAATTTGGTAAAAAAAAATCATCTAATGGCAAAATAGTGTTGATTATTATAATCCATACGTAATTACAAATAATGTTGTTATTGATTTTTTAAATGTTTACACATCAAACAAATCATCACTAAGCAAAAACATCACTTTCTTTTGCGGCCGCGCGGTGTGAAATGTGACGTCACAGAATAGTGACGTCACATTTCACAATTTGCTTCCCTTTCTGCTCTATTATACCTTAAAAGTATCCATTCTTAAGTCAGATATCCAATTGTGTGATACTGTTACTGATTGAGAAAAAAATTAGCAACGCGTAACAAACAGTATTACTGGATGCGAATTTTTATTCTCGTCTAGTAACATGTGTTAGTAAATGGTTCATATTTATCTCTTAGAGCAGTTACCTAACACCGTTACTTAAAGAATATTTTTTCACGTTCAGATGATGAAGGAGAAGAATAAGTATGAACCATTTACTAACAAGTGTTACTAGATGAGAATAAAAATTCGCATCGAGTCACACTGTTACTCGTTGCGAATTTTTTTCTCAACCAGTCAGTGTGACACGATTCAGTGCGACTCGTTGCGAATAAAGGAACAGAATAGCATTTATAATACAACATAAGAAGACTGCCATAGAAACCAGAGAGAACAAAATGAAAACGTACACAGACCAACATCAATAGATTATAATTTTAATTAAAATTTGCTTTAACCCAAAATAAGTTTTTTTTCTTAATGTACATATTTATATTTAAATGTACTTAAAACTAAGGTTGGGGTAACCTCTTACAAAAGGCCCGTCGTAAAGGATGTCCAGAAGGGATCATTTACAATCATGTGACTCTAAGGGTAGTTAGATATGCTGACCCATTCTCCAATAAAAAGAAAGAATTATCCGCCCACAATGTCCAGCATACCAACGCCATACAAAACCTTAATATTATATGTACATATTTATATTTAAATGTACTTAAAACTAAGGTTGCGGTAACCTCTTACAAAAGGCCCGTCTTAAAGGATGTCCAGAAGGGATCATCTTCAATCATGTGACTCTAAGGGTAGTTAAATATGCTGACCCATTCTGCAATAAAAATAAAGAATTATCCGCCCACAATGTCCAACATACCAACGCCATGCAAAACCTTAATATTATATTACTTAACATTATTGGTAAGTTTACATCTAACGCAGTTACAATTCAGCTTTATACTATATCAATACATACAAAAAATATTTCTAAGTTTTATCAAAATATGCTAAATAATTCTTACAGTCAAATTCTACTTATCATATTAACCACGCTCTGGTACCATGTTGGAAATGTCACGGCGTAGTATGATAATACTAGTTACTCAACACTCGTATAGTCGTTTCACACAGACGAACACATAAATCAAATAAACATGTTTAAATAAACTATAGGTACGATGGAAACAAATTAGACTTTTTTATCATCAATTCCTTAAAAATGTCTTTGGATTATGTACAAAATAAAATGTTTGGCACAAAATAGAAATTTCAGTCTAAAAAGGTTTTAAGACAGATCTGCCATAAAACAAGCTACACTTGATTTTTTTAAATCAGATTTGCAATCAATTCCGTAAAAATATTTTTGGATAAAGGTCCACACGTTAACACACTCTGTCGGGTACTCTAAATTGAAAACATGGAAAATTTTAAAGCATACATCTACTGCTTTTAGTAGGGTGTCGATCTTATAAATGACTGATTCATAATGGACATAGTAATCGGTTATTTCTTCCATCGATGACCCTACCACGACTATCAGTGGTTGGCAAGTAAGTCCTTTGGCCAAGTGTTCATCCTGACGCAGCTTGATCTTTGTTACTATTTCGCTCTGATTCTGTAATAGAACAAATACAAGGTTGAACAAATACAAATATAAAAGATGTTCTGAGTCATAAATAATCTACTACACTGAACCCATTGCCTGTAAACTAATGCTGATTTCCTCACGATGTCTTCCTTCACCAAAAAGCAAGTCATAATAAGAAAAAAACGAATCGGCTACCACAGGTAAATACTTTGTATTATTTATTTTTTAATTTATTGCGCACTTTATTTACTTACCGCGACATGTAAAATGAAAGCCTTTTCTGATTCAGCAATGCTTTATAATATTTTTTCTTCTTTTCTTCGGTTTTAACTGGAATTTTAATGGTGGGTGGCATCTTCGAACTCATCAGTTTTAGGTAAACATAATCTCTCACATCTGGAAGGAGTTAAAAATTATTATAAAGCTAAGCCTGTAAAAATGAGGACTGTCTATTATCTGTTTATTATTTAATATAATGAAAATAAATTAGTACCTACTGACCTGGTGTGGTACTATCGTCGTTCAAAGTTTTCAGATTATCCACGTAACTTTTTATTTTACTGTAAATTGGCAATTCTTTTTCCATGAATATTGGCCACTTTTTGAACGATTCTAGGTCATGGTTTGGGTACATGAATTCAAAATCTAATGCAACCTAAAATAATAAAATTGAATGATTACCTACGCATAATTTTTTGTCTTAAACATAAAACCTATACTGTTAAATGGCATAAATATCAATTAGCATAATATTTATTATCAAAAATTCTAAAAGCATAATATCATAAGGTCGAATTTTGTCAAGCATAAATATTGAAAAAAAACATATAAAAAAACAAAAAACTTAAATATTTAAAAAATATATTAAATATTTAATAATAAATTATACGAACAAGTTTGTAGCCCAAGCTTGCTTTGATTGAAGCCCACTCATTAAATAAGTCCTGGATGGTTTTATCTTTTCCAGATAAATCTTCTTTTCGCAATGTCCTTGTTAGTTTCCACTTCTCCACAACATCTACCCAAGGCTCTTTATTAAATTTCAACCATAGCTTCATATTATTAAGATCTTCAAGTGATACATTTTGGGGCTCTTAAACAAATAACATTCTATGTCCATTAAAATTGAACTCGTAAAACTGTGAATGTGAGACGTTAAGATAAGAACTCACAAAGCAGATTGTTTAGTTGAGTTCCACCGCGGTCGCCCGCCAACCGATCGCAGAGCGCGCGGGCGCAACCCGCCGAGGCTGCGGGTAACCGCGGTCCGAGCGATTCTACTGGTTGCCCGTTCGGAGCGGCATTTAGGCACATCACGTCCACTTCGCATTTGATCCACTTGGTCCAGTTCGCGAAACGTCCATTTCGCATTTGGTCCATTTCGCAGATTGTTATTTCCCATTTGATAATATTTCACATAAATATGGGAAAAGGTAAATGTTTTTTTGTTCTTTTTTTCATATTCTGCAAATGTCAGATTTTTATTTTTACTGCGACATAATAAGAAAAGGAAAAAAAATAAAATAATATAAAGTGATTGAAAATATAGAAGCTAACCTTTTCTGCGAAATGGACCAACTGCGAAAGAGACGTGTTTTCGGAAAGTGGACCAAATGCGAAGTGGACTTAATGCGACTAAACGATTTTTCATACAAGCAAAATGATTTTCAAACCCGATAGTGCAAAGTTGAAATGTTGAATAATATACCTTCATGAGTTTCAGTTATGGTAATGGTGGATGTTTCGTGTTTCTTTATGAGTCCTGATTTTCTTAAAATCCTTCTTTGGTTATGGTACCGGTCTACCAATTTCCCTCTTGCTGGAATATATGACTTCCCATATTTTCTAATATGAACATAATATGCATCCTGAAAAATTGTTTGTAATGTAGTAAATTCCAATTTGATTTTTTTTCAGATATTACCCATTACTTGATATTCTCATCGACCAAAATTGCTGATAGGTAGCAGAGCAATTTTAATAGGGTAGTTTTCAAATATTTGAAAACCGCTTATATATATTTAAAGATTGGGACGAACGATCCAACAGAAAAATAAAATAAATAAATTAATTAATGTATTTTTCTCCATGAAACCAATTAATAAAATAAACGGTTTTTAAAAATTTGGAAAATACCTTATTTCCAGTGTAAGCGCTCCTTGCAACAATCTGGTTATTGATCTGGAACACTGAAGGAAAAACTGAAACATTTAAAAACATTATTTTAAATAACGTTTCTGAGCCCTGGCGACGAGTTGCAAATGGGAAGAGTGCGCACAATCCGAGAAAATTCAAGACTATACATGGTATGCTATCCATACTATACAACTACTGTTACTATATTACCATAATACTACTAGAGTAGAACCAATATACTATTATCTAATCAATCTACCATACCAAAATATTTTTGCAATAAAAATATAACCTTCGACTCGAATGGGAAAAATTTAACAATTTGACTGGACATGTCCTCATAATTTTTTGCATCCATCGAACCCTTCCTTTTTATGAAGTATTCTATAATACATTTTAATAAATTGTTTCTTATAGTTGTATCATCAATCTTCTTGTTCATATACTGAAGGCATATTTGTCCGATACTAGTGGTCTTCAGAATTTCTTTTAAATTAAAAGACTAGTGGGAGAAAAAAAAATAGGACTTATACACAGAAATGGTAAAAATAGTCAGTGTTATTACAAAAAAAATTTAAACAATGCTGTAAATTTTTTGACAATATTGTTTGAAAGAGACAACATCACATTTAAACAGGCGTCTAAGTTAAAGTGTTTAAAAATCTTTTGTAATAACACTAAGTAAATTAAAAAAAAACAATAAAACTATCAATTGGAAAGATATGGATAAAAAAAGATATGAAATCAAAGTTAACTTCACTACAGACATGGAATCAAATTCGACTCACTGGGAAATAAAAATCACAATACATCATCCTGGGACCATGTTCTGGCTCCATCATCAGACCCGAAACATCACCTCATCACAAAGCACTCTTTAAAACCAATCTAACGAGCCCTAACACAGTGAGTTTCCGGCTACCAGGGTTCAGAGATCCTGTGGCCACCTTCCGACTCCATTCATCGTCAGACCATGAACATCACTTTACTTCATCACAAAGTGCTCTTCAAAACCATTCTAACGAGCCCAAACACAGTGAGTTTCTGGCTCCATCCATCATCAAATCCTGAACATCACTCATCACAAAGCGCTATTCAAAACCAATCTAACGAGTCTAAGCCGCTGGGTTTCCGGCTATTATGGTACAGATCCTGTGACCACTTTGATTTTTTTATTAAAAAATAAAGAATTAATCGTACATACATAATAATTTATGATAATTAATTAATTAATAATTTATGCAATGAAGAAATTGAATTGAATTGAATCAAAAACATAAATGTGAAAGTACGGACAAATTCTTTTTCACAAAAAAAGAAATCAAGTTCAACATAGGTAAGTACCCCAACACACATACAACATAAGTACTTACAAGTGAATTTCATGAGTTTTTTGTCGATTGACCTTATTAGTTCTTCCATATTTCCTGACTGTTCTTAATCCTATGACCAAACTAACTTACAAAATTGGAAGAAAAAAAATAGGTAACGAAAAAAGACAAACACAAAAAGGCAATAACATTGACTCACTCCTGGAAAACTGGCCATAGCCATACAGCAGGGAAATTCTTCTAGTATTATGGCCATTTGTAGCAGGAACAACATAGGGCGGGCTTTTTAATAGATAACTTATTTAATTTTGTAGTAGGTATTTATGGTATCTGTTATTAACAAGGCAATTTCAAAATAAAGTGTAAAAAACTAACCTCTTCGTTCGAAGTAGCACAAGAACAGCCACTAGCCGCAGAACTATAATCGTTGCCCACATGCCCCATAGAATCCTTATCTGATTCTATTGATTCTGTGTCTAAAGAACATGTTTTCTGTAAAAATTAAGATAAGATACCTATGTTATTTTTTTTTTTATTAATGTGAAAAAACAATTTCAAGTTGACACCAGCTGGATCAGTGCTCATACTATTAAGAGCAGTTGATCTGAGATACATTAGTAACATTTCTACCAAGGGCACGCCGCAATAGCGGCGGTAAGGCCCGTCATGGAGGAGTGGCTGGAGAGGGGCTATGGCGCCCTCACCTACCGGCTGACGCAGATACTCTCGGGGCACGGTTGCTTCGGGAAGTATCTGTGTCGCATAGGCCGGGAGCCGACTCCCGAGTGTCATCACTGCGGGAGCTGCCTTGAGGACACGGCGCAGCACACACTGGCGGAATGCCCAGCTTGGGCCACGCAGCGCCGTGACCTTATAACTGCAGTAGGCGGCAGTGATCTCTCGCTTCCGGCTGTTGTTTTGGCTATGGTTGGGAGCGAGAACGCTTGGGAGGGCGTCGTCTCCTTTTGCGAGGAGGTGATGCTCGCTAAGGAGGCGGCGGAGAGGGTTCGAGAGGCAACGACCTCCCTCCCCACCCGCAGGAGACGGACCGGGCGTCGCAGGAGGGCGTACGCCGACCTCCAGCCACCCTAGGAGTGGGCCTGCGGGCGGCGGACTCGGGGTAGCCCGCCACCCGATCAGTCAAGGCCCGTGACGGTGGCGCGTCGTGTTCCGCGCGCGCCAGTCAAGAGAAGGGTGCGGCCGATGATGCCGCACGGGGAGAAGGGGCTCGCCTACTAGTGGCGAGCCGGGACCTGCCGGGGATGGTTGGACGACTATAAGTTTCCCACACCCCCGGCCAATGGTTGGAAGAGGAACACCGTGGTGGTTTTAGTCGGTAAGAGTCCGAAACTGGCTCCGCCTTCCCCGGGCGGAGTGCGTCCGTGAGGATTTCCCCACGAAAAAAAAAAAAAAAAAAAGTTACATTTCTACCAAAACTAAAAATCTTTAAAATAATAATCTTTACTAATATTATAAAGCTGAAGAGTTTGATTGTTTGTATGTTTGAACGCGCTAATTTCAGGAACTACTGGTTTGAATTGAAAAATTATTTTTGTGTTGGATAGTCCATTATTTGAGGAAGGCTTTAGGCTATATATAGTTATATATGTAGGTATGTATATTTTATTATATGTATAATTTACTTAGGTATTTATCTATTTTTATTATATGTAATTATAAGTCGTTGTACGAAACATATTTTACTACTTTACTGGTGCATCTACCTTATTCTTTGTCTCTGCATTACCCTAAGGTTGTCTGGTAGAGAACGCCTATGGCGTTAAGACCGCCTTTGTACCCTGTTTTGCATAAAGAATTAAATAAATAAATATATATCATCACGCTACATACAACCGCTGGACATTTTCAAATTAATGTGGGTGAAACCGCAGCGAAAAGCTAGTAATATATATGTAGTTTATTTACTTCTTTTCTCTTATAGTACCTACAAAAACAAAATAATATGAACAAATCAATCAGTTTTAAAACAAGCAAAGCCTGTGCTTGAGATTACCGAGCCTAAAGGCTCATTTGCTACATTCTGGAAAGTAGGTACAATAATAGGTATATACTTCAAAATACTCACCAGGGATTTATTTTCATTTTTAAATTGAGCTAATTCAGCCTTGAATTTAATTCTATCCTTTATTCTTGATTTTGGAATCAGCTCATTTATATCTGAATCAGAAATATTTTCTATGCAAAATACATCCAAGTCATATTCTAAAAAAAGAAGGAAACAATAATTTGGTAATTTCCCAGTTTGACATCACCAAATTTGTATTTGGTGGCAGGGCAGGGTCCTGTTTAATAAACGTTACAATCCTACAATTTTGTAAAATGTTGTTGAATTGTACTACAAGTACTGCTTAATAAACACAACAAATAGTGAGAATTTTGCACATAAAAATCTTACAAATATTTTATATTACAAATGCTATTTAAGTAAGTTGTATTATTTATTAAACAGAAACTTGCAGATTTGTAGCTTGTATACAATTACAATTTACAATTAGTAGCATTTATTAAACAGGGCCCAGGGAGTGATATTAAAATTTGGAAAACATTTATCTAAAGTATCTGCCTAGTTATATTACATATTAATATTTGTATCAAATAATATGCGGTGTGTAGGTAGATACTTTAGATACAAAAAAATACAATATTTTGTGGTTATCAGACAGATATTCGCTAACTAGGGTGTCATATTAAAGGTCAAGGACTATCTAACGAGCTATGTTTGGAGTTACTGCGCGTTTAAATCAGAAATAAGGAGATCTGCAGGTTACCAACTTAGCTTGCAGAATAGCAAACCAGCTTGCAGTGGCAATAGGCAAGGTACATAGAACAGGCAGCCGCCGTTGGATGGCGACCGCGTACTTTACGATAAGACTGACCTGTTAGGGCGAAGGTACCTATTCTACCATTCTAAGTTGATAATAAGTAGGAACATAGAACTTACCTTGAAATACAGCTTGTGTTTCCTTCGAGACTCCCCAGGAATCGAGAAGTGCTATCGCGAACTTGGAGTCTAATGTAAATCCTAACGTATTTTGTGACGTCGAGTCCATTTTCACTCACTATGAACTACTATTACTCTAGCGTAACTATGAATGATTATATCCAACTAATCCAACACAGAGCACCGCGCACGTGTCACACACGCACGCCCCGACAACCGACCGACCGAGAACAGTGTTGCCAACGAGATATTTTGAATTCCGCTATGCAAGTTGGAATTTTTCCGCCAAAAATCCAACAAAATTATATATTTTATTTACGATTACTTCATCGGGTAAATCGCACGATTAACATGCCTTGGCATTTTTTTCAGTCCAAAATGTATTTAGAAATGGTATTGACCATATTTTCTGTACTTCATTTCCATTATTTAGATTTTACGTTATTTCTGTAGATGCTCGGAACAAATGAGGGAGAAGCATGTTTTCGTGTCCGCATAAAAGTTTTTTGATTTTATTTTCATGATATTATAAATCTTAAAATCAGAAGTTTATCTAATGGCGGTAGCTTCTTGGCATAATTATGAGTTTTATACGAAACGCTCAAGGGTGTCAGCGCGACACCCTTTCTTATCTTGTTCAGTAGTGTCAAAATATCATGAAAATTAAAAAAAAACTTATGCGGACGCGAAAACACGGTACCTACAACCCAAAATCTACAGGAATACTATTTGTCACGCTAAAAACGTCCGGACATGATATGATCAGTAGGTACACAAAATGTCTAAAAAATCGGCCAAGTGCGAGTCGGACTCGTGCACAAAGGGTTCTGTACCAATCGTTATTAATATCGAGCAAAAACGGCAAAAAATCACGTTTATTGTATGGGAGCCACCTTTAAATATTTATTTTATTCTGTTTTTAGAATTTGTTGTTATAGCAGCAACAGAAATACATCATCTGCGCAAATTTCAACTGCCTAGCTATCATACAGCAGCCTATGATACAGCCTGGTCATAGACAGACAGACAGTGAAGTCTTAGCAATAGGGTCCCGTTTTTACCCTTTGGGTACGGAACCCTAAAAACGTTTAATTTTAGTCAAAATTATTCCCGTCATTACCTACGTCAAATTACTTATAATAAAATTAAAAAGGGCGGAGAGGTGTTAATCTGGCAACTCTAAGTCGTATCGAGTCGAGAAAGTAAAGTTTTCATCACTTTACTAGGATATAAGTATAATATGTTCAATGATTACGACTGAAGGACATGTATCCATGGTCATGAATAAATTAAAAAATAAAATAAAAAAATCGAGTCGAGAACGCGAACGCAACGCGAATATTTGGAAGAATAGGTATGACGTCACGTCAAATGACGTTAAAGTTTAGTAAAATCTCAAAGATGTTTCGTAAAATCAATATTTTAATTAAGTAACATGTAGGTTGGTAATATGACGTCACGTCAAATGACAATAAAGTTTAGTAAAAACTCAAAGATGTTTCGTAAAATCAACATTTTAATTAAGTAACATGTAGGTAGGTATATTGGTATTAGAGTAAAATCGCTACTTTTTTAATATTTAATCTTGATCATTTCAGCCGAAAGACGTCCACTACTGGACATAGGCCTCCCCCAATTAAGGGGGGGATAAGCCATAATCGCCACGCTTGGCAGGCGGGTTGGGTTGTTGATATTTAATCTTACTAATATTATAATTACCTATGCGAAAGTTTGTGAAGATGTTTGGATGTTTAGATGTTTGGATGTTTGTGACTCAATCACACATAAAAAGCTTAACGGATTTGGATGAAATTTCGCACACATATAGAATATGATCTGGATTAACAGAATACTTTTGATACGGATGATCTCCAAGATAAACTGGTCGCAGCTTCCCCAGGTAAAATTCAACGGAATTGCTATTCCGATAAGCGAAAAAGTCAAGAACCTCGGGGTTTGGATTGACAAACATCTTTCTTGGGGTCCACAGCTGCAGGACGTAAGTCGCAAATTTTTTGCATCTGCCAAATTTTTGAGACGATTGCGGAACTTTCTTCCAACTGCCACTAAAACTGCGCTTGCGCAATCTCTTTTACTTCCTATCCTTGACTATGCTGATGTCAGTTATCTCGATCTCACTGAGGCACAACTAGATAAACTTGAGCGACTTCAAAACTTTTGCATATGATTTATATTTGGCTTGCGTAAATATGATCACATTTCTGAATTTCGTACAAAGCTCAAGTGGCTTCCCATACATCTTCGCCGGAATTCTCATATCTTGTTTCAGCTCTATAGTATCTTGTTTAATCCTACCAATCCTCCAATCCTTTTCCGAGATAAAATGTAGGTACCTAACGGCCAAAATTAATATCCAATCTATCCACGATTTACCCTACTAGAGATAGAAATTTGACATATTTTGTATCGAGCTAATGTCAAATTCCTATCTCTAGTAGGGTAAATCGTGGATAGATAGACGCATAAGCGTGATTGAGTCACAAACATCCAAACATCTTCACAAACTTTCGCATTTGTAATATTATAGGATATCTGACGTTTTGTTAAAAAAAAATGGGTACCAAATGAAAGGGCCTAATAAGCACTTTTCAAATATACAGGGTGGCAGGGACATCGACGCGCAAACTGTACTTAACCGTGAATTCAGCACGCGATTGTAGACCCTCTAGCGAAGAAATTTTTCGTCGGTTATCAAAAAAAAAACATCAGTTTCACAGAAAAGTGCAATACCTACGCACGCGGTCAAAATGTATGGAACATCAACTTTTTTTTTAATAACCGACAGAAACTTTCGTCGGGAAGAACTGACTTCGAAACTCGTTCTGTTGTTTAAACAAAAGTTCTTTGTTGATTTTATTTACAAGCTTGCGTAAAATTAGCATATTTCTAATGTCAATTATATTAAATGTATCTCATAATTTGTGTCAAGTAAAATCAATCTTCCAATTTGTTAGTTTTTACGAACAACTTTAAACTTTAGTAGATTAGCAAGCTTTACCTGTCGGACATTTGGAAAACTGTTTTGCTAAACTCGCACTGTTGTTTAAACTGAAGTTCTTTTTTGAATTTATTCACAAGCTTGCATAAATTTAACATATTGCTAATGTCAATTATATGAAATGTATCTCATAATTTGTGTCAAGTAAAATCAATTTCCTAATTTGTTAGATTTTACGAACAACTCTAGTAGAGTAGCAAGCTACACCTATCGGATATCTGGAGAACTGTGTTGCTAAATTCGTACTGTTGTTTAAACAAAAGTTCTTTGTTGATTTTATTGACAAGCTTGTGTAAAATGTACATATTTGTAATGTCAATTAAATTAAATATATCTCATAATTTGTGTCAAGTATAATCAATCTTCCGATTTGTTAGTTTTTACGAACAACTATAGTAGAGTAGCAAGCGACACCTATCGGATATCTGGAGAACTGTGTTGTCGTACTGTTGTTTAAACAAAAGTTCTTTGTTGATTTTATTTACAAATTTGCGTAAACTTAACATATTTCTAATGTGAATTATATGAAATGTTTCTCATAATTAGTGTCAAGTAAAATAAATTTCCTAATTTGTTAGATTTTACGAACAACTTTAGTAGAGTAGCAAGCGACACCTATCGGATATCTGGAGAACTGTGTTGCTAAACTCGTACTGTTGTTTAAACAAAAGTTCTTTGTTGATTTTATTTACAAACTTGCGTAAAATTAACATATTTCTAACGTCAATTATATTAAATGTATCTCATAATTTGTGTCAAGTAAAATCAATTTCCTAATTTGTTAGATTTTACGAACAACTTTAGTAGAGTAGCAAGCGACACCTATCGGATATCTGGAGAACTGTGTTGCTAAACTCGTACTGTTGTTTAAACAAAAGTTCTTTGTTGATTTTATTGACAAGCTTGTGTAAAATGTACATATTTGTAATGTCAATTATATTAAATATATCTCATAATTTGTGTCAAGTATAATCAATCTTCCGATTTGTTAGTTTTTACGAACAACTTTAGTAGAGTAGCAAGCGACACCTATCGGATATCTGGAGAACTGTGTTGTCGTACTGTTGTTTAAACAAAAGTTCTTTGTTGATTTTATTTACCAATTTGCGTAAACTTAACATATTTCTAATGTCAATTATATGAAATGTTTCTCATAATTTGTGTCAAGTAAAATAAATTTCCTAATTTGTTAGATTTTACGAACAACTTTAGTAGAGTAGCAAGCGACACCTATCGGATATCTGGAGAACTGTGTTGCTAAACTCGTACTGTTGTTTAAACAAAAGTTCTTTGTTGATTTTATTTACAAACTTGCGTAAAATTAACATATTTCTAACGTCAATTATATTAAATGTATCTCATAATTTGTGTCAAGTAAAATCAATTTCCTAATTTGTTAGATTTTACGAACAACTTTAGTAGAGTAGCAAGCGACACCTATCGGATATCTGGAGAACTGTTTTGCTAAACTCGTACTGTTGTATAAACAAAAGTTCTTTGTTGATTTTATTTACAAACTTGCGTAAAATTAACATATTTCTAATGTCAATTATATTAAATGCATCTCATAATTTGTGTCAAGTATAATCAATCTTCCAATTTGTTAGATTTTACGAACAACTTTAGTAGAGTAGCAAGCGACACCTATCGGATATCTGGAGAGCTGTGTTGCGAAACTCGTACTGTTGTTTAAACAAAACTTCTTTGTTGATTTTATTGACAAGCTTGTGTAAAATGTACATATTTCTAGTGTTAATTATATTAAACGTATCTCATGATTTGTGTCAAGTAAAATCAACTTTCTTATTTGTTAGTGTTACGAACAAATTTAGTATCGTCACCTGTTGGAAATTTAGAGAACTCTTACGAAAGTATTTTACAAACATTCTTTAGTGTATTCAAATATTTGTTTGATAAATTTTACTATACTTAAAATAGTTTTAGTCAATCTGTTTTGTTATGTAAAATCAACAAAGTGGATTTTGTTAAATTCACTCTTGTTATAGTAAAATTAACTATGAAAAGGGTTGACTATGGCAGTTCATTAGTCAACCTACGCTACTTTAGTACATTCAACAATTCTTTTTTTTCAGTGCGGTTATCGATCTATAAGTTTGTGAACGCCTGAGGTGAACGCAGTCATTCCAAGGCCAAACCTTTTTTTTTTATAGTATAGGATGGCGAAACGAGCTAAACGCCCACCTGATGTTAAGCGGTTACCTTTGCCCATAACAACTGCAATACCACCTAGTCTGTTGCCTAGATGGTACCGCAAGTCGTTTCGCCAAACTGAGACATGAAGATGGAAGCAAGCAAGCTCTCAAGCTACGTTTACCTTGGCTGCGCTTCGCATCCTTCTTGCATCAATACAATTGTTGGATTGATATTTTTATGCTTTGATGTGGGACTCGTGGCAAAGTAACAACCACGCGGATTGCACGAAATACGAGGTTAAGCTGAGCTTCCCGCGGTCAGTCCGTGGATTGGTGACCATTGCGTAACACATCGAGACCCCTCGTTGCCTCGGAGTGCACGTGAAGCTGTCGGTTCCGGTTGTCTATGGCAGTTATTACGGGTAGTCAGAAGCCTGAAAGTCTGACACTGGTCGTCTCTGAATGTCGGTTTTTCCCAGTAAATGGGTTGCAGGGGTCTGATAGCAGCCGCTCCGTGTAAAATACTGATTTTCAGTCGCATCTGGTGAGACTGGAAGCAGACTCCAACATAATTGGGAAAAAGACGAGGAGGATGATGATGATTGATTTGATGCATTCATCTACGGTCTTTTCCAATAACCCACCATCTATCCACGATTTTCCTTACAAGAGATAGAAATTTGACATAAGTTGTAAGGAGCTTATGTCAAATTTCTATCCCTAGTAAGGCAAACTGTGTATAGATGATAGGATATTCTAAATGGCTGTTAATCGTAAGCAACCCTGACTTAAAGCTTAGATACTTACATACCAAGTACAGGAGTTCCAGCCCGACACGCTCCACGCACTAAACATTCAGTTCGAGCCCGACACGCTCCACACACTAAACATTCAGTTCGAGCCCGACACGCTCCACACACTAAACATTCAGTTCGAGCCCGACACGCTGCACACTCTAAACATTCAAACGCGGATGAGAATTTGATTGTCACTTGCCTTAACGGTGAAGATAAATATATCGTGAGGAAACCTGCACACCTGAGAGTGATCCAATCCGTACAGTTCTTGATGGTGTGTGTAGTCACTGCACCAGTAGGTCTACTCGCGTTTTACGAACGACAAACGAAGTACGAACTTTCGTTCCGACTGATACTTACATAATAAAGATAGGCACATAAATAAACAAGAGCATGTCGGGCCATGCTCAGTATTATAGGGTTCCTTAAGTAGGTGTTACAAACAAATCAAATCGAATATTAATCTTGGCTATTTTAGTTTTAGCAATAGACGGCAGCATTGGCGACTCAGATAGTGTTGTTAGTAGCCGCCGCTAGATGGCGCTATAAAGTGCCAAATGCAATAGACGGCAGCATTGGCGACTCAGAGAGTATTGCTACTATCCGCTAGATGGCGCTGTACAGCGCCAAATTTAAGAAGTTTGTCATTTCAATATAACACAAAGTTACTTTTTGTAATTTTTTAAAATAGAAAGTAGCTAAAGGAGCATTATTTGCTAAGATCATTTTTCTCTATCTTTGAACTAGGACGTTAAAAGTATTTTTCAGTTTTCTCTCTATAACTCAAAAATTTATAATCAAATTATACTCGAAATAATTTTAAAAGAGAGTTTTTATAAAGGTCTACCAACGTGGAAGATTATAAGTTTCTACGTTGCATAGTTTAGAAATGGCTGGGGGGGGGACACATTGCAAGCCACTTTGGCGGGCTATATTTCGCAGATGGTACACCTGATAAAAAAGTTATGTATGAAACATTACCTTAATTTTAGTAGACCTATTCAATGATACACCACACGAGGGGGTGAAGCGAAAAAAAAAAAATTTCCATCCCTATTTCACATGTATGGGCGCCACCCCTAAAATATGTAATCACGATTTTTTTATTCATTTAAAATAGAAATCTATATCTAGACTATTTTTTAGCAAAATTTCATTTACTTATGTTTATAACTGTAGAAGTTATTAAGCTGTAAAGGATTAGGACAGACGGACAGACGGACAGACGGACGGACATGACGAAACTATAAGGGTTCCTTGTAGGACTACGGAACCCTAAAAAGGCACAATTAAGATAGACTACGGTTCATAGTCCGGTATACAATTTACCGGAGATGAGAAAAACAAACTTCAAAATACGATCATCGCATGCGATAAGGGAACGATGGTTGACCGGAGTAGCAAATTGTGCGATGAATCGTACGATTTATTGAATATAAATATAAATATATATATATATATTTGTATATTTATCGTCCACGAGTGACGATATTTAATTGATCATCCGGCGCACCCTGGGCAGTCAGCCCCGCTACCAACCTGCTGACTGGCTAATCTTTTCCCCACGGCATGAGCTATTATCATTATGTAGCTCATGTCGACACGATAGAAGAAGATCGAATATCGTCGAACGGGAGTAGACCCCCTGGCCAGTGCGGTGGACTACCTCTCGAACCTTCTGATTCAGACAACAGGGCCGAGCCCAGTAGTGGGACAATAATGTGCTGATTATGTACATAGGTATACACACTGCACGATGCATGTATGTATACATGTTTGTCTCGGGCTTTTATTTGTCCTCTCGTTCTCCTAATGATACATACCTACATAACCGAAGTAAGACTCATTCAGTAATTTCAGCAATTTAGCAGTTTTGATTGTCTAGTAACCAAAACTGCAAAATTGCTGAAAGTATTTCTAGGTTACTATTATCGAGACACGAATTACAGGCGTAGAAACATAGGGAAAACATACAATAGGTGCTTATTCGAAGTAAATCAGTGGATGTCGGTCGCGCGTTGCTGCGGGAACAATGGCGGCTCGCTGACCCGCGGGGCGACGCTCCGACTGTACCGTCCTGGCCGCGTGACGTCACTGCTGCGCCGTCAGCACTCGCACGTGCGCGGCGGCAATGGATCCAGCTGTCACTGTCAAGGTCGCGGACAGATCGAGTGCAGCTCTCTTTGTTTAATTATGTTCTCGTCACAAACTTATGCTTAATTGCACAAAATCCGCAGCGTGTCTCTTTTCATTAAGTAATAAGTTATATACTTTATGCATGTTGGTATGCTCTGCCTACTCGTCACAAAATACTTGTTGTTTGATTATGTAATTCCAAGAGTTACTCTAGTGATGTCGTAAGCATAACAGGCATAGTATTAAAAGTAACATAACTAGTTATGTAGGTGTTTGTGTACCGGATATGTTTATTTGCACGTTTGGTCAAGTTGGTTTGTCCAGACGCCGCAGAGTGGTGCAAGCAGTCGGATCGGACGCTCGGCGCCGCCGGGCAGGAGTGGGCCACTCTGTAGTATAGTAATGGTGTGTTGCGCAGTCGACATGGCGGAGTTTTTCACGGAGGGGCGCGAGTGCGTGAACTGCGGCGCCATCCACACGCCGCTGTGGCGCCGCGACGGCACGGGCCACTACCTGTGCAACGCGTGCGGCCTGTACAACAAGATGAACGGCATGAACCGGCCGCTCAAGCAGCCGCGGCGGCTGGTACGTCAGCGCCTCGCCGCGCCCGCGCCCGCCAGCGACGTACGCACCTGTCACTAACCCGCGACCCCCCGCCCCGCGCCCGCGCCGGAGATCCGCGCCCGCCGAGCGTCCGCTCGACCTGCTCGCTTGCGCTCCGCTCAGCGCTCAGTCACCCTTGTTCTGGTTGCAGTGGCCGCGGAGGGGGCCCCGCCGGGCGCGGATTTCTACAAGGGCTTCCTGTTTAACGGCATGGCGACGACGCACGCGCTGCCCGCGCCCGCGCCGCTCGCGCACCCCGCGCACCAGCCCTCACACCCCTCTGACTACAAACAGAAGAAAGGGGTACGTGCCCCGCCCGCCGCCCCGCCCACACCACACCCTCACCTCACGCCCACTAACACCCATCGCTTCTCTATCTAACATCACCGTTATAATTTATGTAGTTTAGTCATGCATGCCAATTGAGCCTTGTACTTGTAACGCGCTCGTGAGCTGACAGAGCGGTGTGTATAACTGCGCCTGCCCGCACAGATGGGCACGAAGCGGCCGGGCATGGCCTGCACCAACTGCCAGACCACCACCACGTCGCTGTGGCGCCGCAACTCGCTGGGCGAGACCGTGTGCAACGCGTGCGGCCTCTACTACAAGCTGCACAACATCAACCGACCGCTCGCCATGAAGAAGGACTCCATACAGGTGCGTGTCCGCTCCGAACACTTCCACACGCCGTCAGGTCGCCGGTCCTGGCTGGTCCTGCTCATGGATAGGTACATGACCCTCTTAGGTCAAAAATAATAAAATTATTAGTAAGGGTAGGCAATAGGCATATCTATACGACTTTGAATTAACTGCAAAGTTAGTCGAGTCGGTTAAGAAACACTGTTTCTTAATAATATATCGCTGACGTCACCCAAAGACGTTACTAAGTGGAAGTTAAATTCGATACCATGAGCAGTGTTCACGGTAGCTTGGTGGCTAAAGCACTGGCGTACTGAGCCAGGAGTCGCAGGTTCGAATCTTGCTCGTGAGCAATTTTTTCTTTCCACAATTTAAATCGTTAGAAACAATATCATTATAAAAGGATATTATAAAACCCATCTTCAAGAGTGGCGAACTATCGTCCCATAGTAGTAGGCACTCCCCGCCCTGTAGTAAATTCTTGAGCGCCTAATCAATAAGACAATGGTAGGTTTTCTTGAAAAATCCAAACAGATTTATTTTCTTCTCAGCAATTTGGTTTTGGAAAAAATAAGTCAACTTGTAAAGCAGTACAACATGATGTAACAAATTTCATTGCTGATAAAATCAACAAACACAAAAAGTTTGTTCCCATATTTCTCGATCTCGCCAAAGCTTTTGACACCGTTCCTATGTCTACCCTTCTGCGCAAACTGAAAACAGTAGCTGTCAGGGGATCGCAACAATCGCAACTTAAACGCTTCGAGAGTTATTTGATAAATGGATTACAAATGGTAAAAATTAGTGATCGTATTAGTAACATGCTCCCAATTTGTTACGGTGTACCACAAGGCTGTATCCTGAGCCCTATTTTATTTCTCATCTTGGTAAATGACCTCTGCAACCTTAACGTAACAATTACAAAAATTTAGTCGTTTTGCAGATGATAATGCTCTTACGTGTTTCGCTAACTCATGTTTAGAACTTCAGAATATTGCATAAAATGGTTATAATTCCGCCTTTATGTATTTAGCTTCCCCACACTCTTATAGGTACTTAACACACCCAAGATGAAATACTTCTCCATCTCATCGAATTCTTCCCTATTACAGTCAATGTCCCCTTATTATCACAGTTTATATACTATTAAATAACTTAAGACAAAAACTACAACACTAAAACACACATTAATCTGCTTACACGTAGGGTTATATTAATGTAAATTTTTAAAACACTTCGTCACGTCACTGCAATCTGTTACACGCAATGTTTATTACGCGTTGTCAATCTTTTATGGTATATGGTTTGCCAATCGTGGCGATTATGGCATATCCCCCCCAACATGCTTGGGGAAGGCCTATGTACAGCAGTGGACATCTTTCGGCTGAAATGATTATGATTATGATATATTAGCTGATTATGATTATGATGCATTAGCTGCTGGCGCGGCGTTATTGAAACTGCTCTTAAACCTCTAGAAGTAGCTAACCGAGCTATACTGAAAATAGCATCATTTCGACCAATTTCGACTTATCCTCTATCTCCTCTATGTAACCACTCAATCAGAAACAATAAAGTTTACTTACTTACTTAACCACAGAATTATATCATAACTGTAATGTCCTCAACGTAAGACAACATTTTATTTTTCAAACCTTTCTTCCCCAACACTTTCAGACCGCCTTTACTACAATTACCAAACGAATAAAAGATACTGTTCCACAAACAAAGCTCACATTCACTATAATATTCTTCTACTACCTAGATGAATACTAAATACTACTAAATCAACAAGTTCCTTCCTATAACCTGTTCCTTCACCTTACAGTATGTTATGTTATTTCAATACAATTGTGCCTGCTAATAAGCGGCTAATTGCTTCACCCTTGAACCATTCGAATTTGAACGGTAATCGCAACCCTCTAAAATGCAGTCCTGATAAAATAATAGCTTTCACCAAAAGAATGACCTTGACAGGCTGCTCAAACTGAGTGTACGTACTCTACTGTAAACGTGTATTGTTGTCATTATTACAGACTAGAAAGAGGAAACCTAAGAATAGTATAAAAGCGGAACGAAGTATCAAGACAGCCGTCCAGCGTACCGTCACGTCGGGGGTCAAGATTGAAAACCTTCGTAAGTGCCTGCATATGTATACACATATTGTAATGTAGCTGTTGGTTCAGTGATGACGTGGTGCAGTGGCGCGCCAGGCCAGCAGCTCATAGTCGTGTGTTGTGTACAGTGGACGGCGGCGCGGCGAGTGGCGCGCGCTCCCCGCTGTCGCTCAACTACTACGTGCAGCAGCACGCGCTCAAGCTGGAGGAGCCGCCGCCCGCGCACGCGCAGCACGCGCCGCACGCGCAGCACGCGCCGCACGCGCCGCACGCGCAGCACGCGCAGCACGCGCTGTACGACGAGGAGTACCGGCGCGCCGCCGACGAGCGCCTGGAGCGCCCCACCGTGGTATCCATGGGCAGCTGAGCCGCGGCGGCGCCCCTCCCCGCCCGCACCGGCCTCGGCCCGCACCGACGTCATAATGTTATAGAATCTCAGTTGTTTAGGTACCTTAGTTGTAAATGATAGAAAGCGCGAGCGACGACTCGCTGCTAGTTGACCAAATAATATGGCGCGGCGACGCGCCCTGTACATACATAGGTAGCTGTATCCGCACCGCGCCGTGACGTCACGTCGCGCGGCGTGTGTGACTGTCCCCTGCTGGCACACCGCTGTGCGCATTGAACGCTGACTCGAGTGTACCGCACGAGTGTTCTCTCAAGGTCCATTCACTATACCACGCCACAACCACAACACAGCGGAAAAAATTACGCCAGGCAGTGGTCGTGTGTAAATGGTTTCACTGCAGCTACCTGAAGTTGTGTTGTCGCAGCCACAAATTACGTCTGGATGCGATGTAGATGCGACAAAATGTATTGGATATATCAGGTGGTATTACAGTTGTTATGCAAAGGTAACCGCTTAACATCAGGGGCCTTACTCTCAACGGGATCGAGTACTGTATCAATCGAATTTGAATTCGAGTTAGTGTCAATTTGTACTACATTTCTCTAGGAATTGACATTAGCTCGATTTGGTTCAGAGCTTGAACCAGTCGGGAGTAAGACTCCTGGTCGTGGGCCACGACCTTTAGCTCATTTCGCCATCCAATATCATAAAAAAAACTTTGACAGACGTTAAACGCGACTGCCTATCGTGGTTCGTGTGTGTTTCCAGCGCGGTGCGGTTGTAGTTGTGGTTGTGGTTGCGGCACATGTGAAGGGGCCTCAGCAGTGATTGGCTCGTACAATCCCCAATGCGGTGTAGTGTGCTATGTTTTAGTTGTGTGTTCCCACTGTTACCAAATAATAATTATGTATAATAAGCGATGAGACTGTATCTGAATCATTCCTAAAGCATTCCTAGGTAGATAGCTTAATGTTTACATAGAATATTTTATAGCGAGCTATGACGCTGCAAAGAGGCTGTATTGAATGTTCCACAGCTAAATTTTATTGTATGTTGAAAATTATATTTTATTTTATAATATTGTTTGGCAAAGGTGTGTACTGATATGGTGGTTTATTTTGAATAACAAGTATTGTTACAAAAAAAAAAAATTTTTTCAAACATAAAATAATGTAGCGTGACTTGCACCCGACTAGACCTGTACAACACAGGGTAATGGAAACAGTACTCAAAACCTCTTCGCCTTAACTTTGTGTTATGACCCGGAATAACGTTTGTTCTTCTAGTTTTCATAATTAGAAACTTTTTTTTTCATACAATAGTACATTACTGTCGAGGCCTGAAATGAAGCAATTCACGGCCGAGTAATATTGGAAGGACGAGGCGAAGCCGAGTACTGCCGAAGCGATTTCAAAAGGACGAGGCGCCAGCCGAGTCCTTATTAACTAAACGAGGCCGTTAATTTCTGTTTTGTCCGAGACTTGTACAGTACTTTTCTCCCATTTGCGAGGAAACAATACACAATTAATTCAACAGTATCTCATTTTCATTCACGCCAACTCGTCCGCGCGCGTTCTCGTACTAACTTGAAACTTTTGAAAAAAAAAAATGCAGTCAGCCTTTATAATGCTAAAAATCGTGTACCTACAAACACTTTATTTATATAAGTGTGTACTAAAAAAACCTCGGTAACATAATTAAAAAAAAAATATCCAGCAATTTCTATTATTATCATGTTGGATAGGATATTGCTGGCGTGTTATTTTGATGCGTACGGAAAAGAGACGATTGATGTATTCTTTTTTTTAAATAATGAGCAAGTGGGAGAGTGGTATTCCTCGGCCGTCAATCGCTTTATTTCAGGCCTCGACAGTAATGTACTATTTTTCCTAACCTGTTTAGTTTTAGCCAATGTCGTAGAAAAAACGTTATTTAGGATCGTGATAGGAAGCTAGTACAAGGAGATTTCTGGTATTTTTTCAATTAGCCTGTATTGAAAACATTAATTTGATTAAACTTGCTTTAGTGAATTAGCTGACTTGTGTACTGCTCTGTAACTGCAAGTACTGGCAGGCGAGCGGGCCGGCACAGCCGCGCGGCAAGTGGCATGGCTGCCCCGGTCAGTGCGTACCTCGTGCACTATAACTAACATTAATTAGCATTAATTTCGAGAGACAGATTTTGTCGTTAACTCCATGACTTCAACAAACATTCCACGAATTTATCGAATTAGTGTACTTAGCGTAAACACAGCACTGCTGGATGTACTCCTTGTGGGCGAGGGGACAGGGCGGGGGGCAAGGCACCACACGCAAAACACGCTCACTGATTCGACCTGGATTTAAGCAAATTTCTATAGAACCAGAAATGTCAACGTGTCTATGGTAGATATATCACTGAGCATCCATTGACGAGTAACGAGTGCCTCTCGCACAAGGAGTAGACCAGGCGCAGTGTATCGATTAGTAAGTACTAAATTAATAAGTTTTATAATCGCACCATGAAATAATACATGTATATCTCTATGAACGCATAGATCTGATACCTCTCTAAAGCATAAATCCGAATTATATTATACTAGTGTTAATGAAATCAGTTAGTTACATGTAATTATGTTTTTTATATAGGTAATGTCAACTATTGTTGCATGTTAATTGAAAGTAATATATAATATTGATGTTTATCGAGTATACCGTGTGGTGTCAGCGGCGCGGCATGAAGCGTAGCGCCAAATGTTTTACTATTGGAATACATAAATGTAGTATATGTGATGTTATAATATTTGTGTTATAGTTATTACGCGTCGACGGAGAGCCGATACTCTAGTATACATGTATCTGTGTAAATATTATATAAGCGATCAGAAGTACACCTTCAATAAAAGGACAATTAAACTGATTCTCTTGTTTTATTCTATGTTACCGTTTCTGTACTAGGCCTCTGCCAGCTATCCTACCGGGATCCTCTTCCTCTCTACAAAGTTGGTGTTAGCGTTTGGTACCTATACATATACTGGACGCCTACTAGACTATTGCGAAGTACTAGGTATGTGTTTAATTTAACACTCACAAGTATTTGATTGGTAGGTATTTCTTGTTCGGACTCGATCTGTCTCAGTTGCCACAAGTCTTGTAAGTATAACAGCCACGCGGCGGTCACTGCGCTAGGCAAACGAATGAATATTCTAGTGCGGGGCACTGACTATTCTAGTGCGGGGCACTGACTGTGCATCCAACAGTCCGAATGGCGTGGCTGTATTTCAAAAGATGTCCGTGACTTGAAAAAGTATGTTATTTTTAGAACAAGTCAAGCTTTTTTGGAAGTAAGTCATTAAAACGATGCGACGTCCGAATGGATACATCGTCAGTACCCACCTTAAAGGTTAAAGCTCTCTCTCATGATATGTCAGTTTTTTTTTTAATTTATAGATGTTACAGAGTTGATGTAGGTACCGATACCTACTCGGCCTAGCGCGTGGAGTACGTGACGAAATATAAAACGCACACATGCATACGCTCGTTTATAGACATACCTACCTATAAAGCACGGGTAACCGACAGCGATGAGTGGTTCAAGGGGGGCTGAGTGAGGGGCTGGGGGGAAGATACTGAAACAATATGGCGGCTTATCAGCAAGCATCGCGTCACGTGCGTCACCCCCCGCCCGCACCCCGCACCGCACTCCTCAACACCGCTCTTTATTAGCTTTTCACGGAAAATATTCGACGAAAAAAACAACTGATAAGATCACGTTGAGGTCGAGCGGCGCCCATCAATAATCCGTCGATGTGTCGAGCGGCTATCAGATCCGGAGCGGGGATTACTGCCAGCCTGCGCACTCATGCGGCTGACGCACCGTGCGCCGGAACTATGTGCAGCACACCGCCGCGCAGCCCGCAGTGCAGCACGTGCCTCGCCAGAAGTGCAGCACGTCCCCCGCCAGCAGGCGCTCGGCCGCTGCAGGCGGCGTGGCTGCGCGCCCGCTGTATCCACTGTAATGAGCGGCGGCAGATACGCGCTCTCCTAATCAAATCTGTAGGCCTTCTATCTGATAATTACTCGGTATCGGGGATGGTATCGCGGTATCTCGGCTCCAGGGCAGCGCGGCGGGGCGGGGGGCGCGGGGCCGGGGCTCGGCGACGTTCCCTACAAATATTTGCTTGCGCTCGTCGCTTGTTTGCCGACGTTATCACGTCACGCGAACACACCCAGCGCGTCCCCTCGCTTGCACAACGGTGCCTGCAAGAGTCGCTCAGAGCCACGTAACATCGTACCTTACTTTATAGGAACGATGATCCTTCGTATTGCTTACCTACATATTATAAGAAATATAAATGTGACATGTAGGCAATGCCTCCGTAATGACTGCTACTGCTAATAGAGCTCAGAGATAGCTCCGAGCTGGCAGAGCTAGTCGCGTCGCGTGCTGGTCGCAGGCGCACGTGTACTGTGTAGTAACATCAGCTGTTCACTAGATACTATATCTGTTACTTCTGTTAGATACGATTATCAAAACTTTAAGATAACCGGTCTCACATTAGTGCCTAGTTAAGATAAACGAGATAACAATTTGCATATCTAAAGAAAAGCGCGATACTAAGTGGAGTATCAATGGGGTCGATGCACTGCGCACACACGAGCTGATGCCTTATATCTTATATCACACCTCCCATGGGTGTATTTGTAATTAGATTAGCTCGGAGTCAATACGAGCCGGCCGGGCCCACTCGAAGCGCGGGGCTCGCTAAACCAATGCTGTCTTTATGAACGATTTGTAAGATTACTATTCTTGGAGAGCCTGATGCTGCAAGTATTCTTGAAGACTGACACATAAACGAGTCCTGACTGGCAATAATTAGCAATATTTTTTGTATAGGTAGCGAGAACCGATGGCGGCTGGAGAAGACGAGTCCTTGAGTGGAGACCACGAATCAGCAAACGCAGTGTAGGGCACCCCCCTCCAGGTGGACTGACGACCTAAAGAACGTGGCTGGGGGGGACTGGATGCGGAAGGCAGAGAACCGAGTGTTGTGGCGCAACTTGGGAGAGGCCTATGTCCAGACTGCGATAGGCTGAGTTGATGAGCTAGCGAGGATATGGATGTGATTGTCCAGGGTGGCGCAGTGTCCCCGGCCCAGCGGCGGCGCGGTGGCGAGTGGCCCACATGCCCCGGCGCTTGTGCAACACGCACTCCCGCGCACACACACAGCACGCACACACAGCACACATCTACATTACATTGTTGATGGGCGGTGTTCTGCTTATTTTGTAACACCGCACGATACTGTAGGTACTTGGTACAATATGTTCTAAAGAGATGTTTTCACTGACGGGAAATCTAAACTTTGAAGTAAGTACCTATACCTACATAATTTTACACATCTCCCGACGTTGCTTTTGGAAATTTCAAATTAAGAGATACGATTAATGGAGCAGTATCACTATACTTTTGTATCTTCTTCCAGCAGTCATGTTACCTAGATACCTACCTACCTACTACCTACTAGCATGAATAAATATCTCAATCTGTTTGTAGATCTTCCACGTAGTACTGTGTTCTCCCTCGTTAATGAAGACACAGTTCCACATGGTTCTGTTTCTACGAAAACGCTTCACTGGTTGAGACCAGTGAAGCGTTTTCGTAGAAACAGAATGATACCCCTCAGGATACTCCCAGAAATGTGACAAAAGAATAGGCCAGCAGTATGGTTTAACATACATTATATTATGTGTATACATTCGTGCGTCAATAGGTACATAACCATTTGTATTCCGTTCAATACAACGGTCTATTGTGATGCTCATAGTCAGCAAATGATCCGCTTCCGGGCTGATATGGTGATTGGTGATCAGATAGCTCTAAAATTTGGAAGCAGGAAAAATAATTCATGATCCAACATTCAGAACAATTCAATACCAATGGAATAGAACGTTTATTAGTAGGAACAATTGTTTAACAAGGTTTCAGTATCATAGAATCATGTTCCACCTTATAAAAAGCTCCAACCCAAGTGTGGATGCTCCGAGCACCTCGCTATGTGGAGCAGTGTTCCATTTAGTAGTAGGTTGGCAGAGCGCTGTGTGAGAACACCCGTCGCTATCAGCTCGCAGATATTGACGGGCCCGTGACAGCTGCGATAACGTCGAGGTGAAGTGCTCGCAGCACTGTTATAACAGCCACATGTCATCATGTCAGATCATTGCCAAAGAATCCGGCCTCCATATAATTTTCTCAGCTCGGACGCTTGTTCCCAGCGTGTCGGAAGTGTTTTATTGTCCCTGCTGTAGATATCTGATCTATGCCTATGCCTATTTTATTCTGTGCGTGTTCGGGAATCTTGTTCAAGAGAATCTCGAACCTTGATTCATTTATTAGGTTAACGCCTGTATCATGGTTACACAACACATACTTTGCGGTTCTAGTAGAGCCAGATTCCCTCAATGTAGTGGACATCTTTAGCCTCAAGTATAATTTCGCAACAACTGTTGTCGTGAACGCGACTCGTTGGGGTTATTCTAGAAATCCCCGTTGATTATCCCCAACCAGTAATCATGCATCTCACGATTGGGATATTTGGACAAAAAGTTGGGGTTATTCCAGGGTTCCCCATTGGTGTTCGCCGGCAATGGGGATTCCTGGAATAACCCGAACTTTTTATCAAAAAATCCCCATCGTGAGCTTTAGAATCAGAATCAGAATCATTTATTGCTTAACATATAGTGCGCGGTTGACATGATCACTTGATGGGGATTTCTGGACAAAAAGTTCAAAAACCCCATTGTTTAAAAAATAAAATGCAAACAAAATATGATAATCACTGTAGTCTTTAATCAATAACAATTTAAGTAGTGTTTTACTCACATTGATTATTTTTATTTATATTATTAAAATAAATCAATGAAACAAATTACAATGTAAATACACTTATGTCAAAGTTATTATTTAATCAAATCACAATATCGGAATGGCTGATTAATCAGTGTTAAACAGTATTAATCTATAAAATCTTATTAACAGTTTATAAAATACCTTTTATGGGGTCATTGTACTCATCATTATGAACAGCTGATCCCTACATTTATGTTCACATAAATCGACAAAATTTCGGGATCAGCTGGTGTTTTTTTCGCGATTTAAAGGATTACCCATAATAAAAGTGATAGTTATAATGTTAAAGTTATAATGATGAGTACAATGACCCCTTAATAGTTTTAGTTACCAATATAACCCCAAATTTTTATCCAAATATCCCCATTGTGAGATGCATGAGCACTTGATGGGGATAAATAATCAATGGGGATTTCTGGAATAACCCACTTGTTGCTCGTACCGCTGTTATTATTGTTATAGGTATAAATAGTCGCTTGTGTTGACAAGATAACGCCATCGGCACCATCTGACACGACGTGAATCATCCTCGACAGCTGCGCACGAGTGCCGTCAGATTAATCTGTGGAGCAGTTGACGGCCCCTCAGCGAGGTGCTCCTGAATGTCAGCTGCTGTCGTGTGATGACTGGAGATCACGTTTAAGGAACACATCTCTTCAGACCAGTCTTAAGTTACACATTGCCACAAACCTTGGATTCAATCTAAAAGAATTATACGAGACAGAGGACATATAGCGCGATCATGAGGACAACCAGCACGGAACGCTAAAGAAGTAGAACCCTTGAATGTCACCCTTCGCTTAACCGTTTCATGTAGGTCGGTGCTAGTATATAACTACACCACCCAGGGGCACAGAAGAAACAAAATGCCATGTGCGAATCAGACTCGCTTCCTAAGGGTCCCGTAAGCCCTACACAATACATGTTTACGTTTAACCTCCTTTTATTACTATAGAGTACGCACTACGATCACACCAAGTCTGATGCTTGTGTATGTATTATCGTTTTTAAGATAGATCAGGGGGCCTAGTACGAGTTTGACACTTACGAATACTTTCAAAAGTATTCGTCGACTTTCATTAATAAATCTGTAGTTCCTCCTCGTATCCGCCAGGGGCGCTACTGATTTATGAATGAAAGTCGACGGAAACGATGAAAGTATTCGTAAGTGTCAAACTCGTACTAGGCCCACAGGAAGGGACAAAAAACGAAAATGGAAACGGAACGGAAGGAAGAAAAATATAGAAATGAATACCGCTTTTGGGTAAATATTTTATATTATTTTTAATATTTGCCATGAAAGAGGCTATGGCAATACAACTTCTGTGAAAATTGCAATTCCTACATATAATGGTAAAATAAAAGATACAGCTCTGTGATAGACGGACGGACGGACAACGGCCTATGCATAGTATAGCTTTATTGCTTAGTTCTCGTTGGCACCCTATGGGTATGGAACCCGAAGGCAAGTCCGTTCAAATACAAGTAAATAACATTCCATTACTGAACTCGTAAAGTATGGCAGACAGCACCGAGGCTGCGGCGTGGCTCCATGCTTTATAACGAGGGGATTACTGAAACCCGACCCCGTAGCGTTTATATCCATACTGTGTCGCTATTGTTTTTTGAAGGCCACTTTCAGGGGCTGACAGAACAAGAGCAGCCAGACGTCGAATCGTCAATTGTTAATCGTCGAATTATTGTTTGACAGGCATTTCATCGATATAATTTAGTTCACTGAAAAGACAAAGATAACGTTTCTCAAACATTGGGATAGCAGTCATAAATCAAACTGGAACAGATTCTTAAACGCAACAATAACAATACGCATTGAATGATTGCACTCACAGCTAAATGAGCTAATTCTACAATAACAACAGTGAAATAAGAAATAAGTAGCCGCGGCTGAATCACGGAGTGCGCAGTGCGACATAGCTACAGCTAACACACCAAGGCACACACACACACGCGGCGCTGCTATCAGCGCGTCAAGTGCGCAGATAAGACAAGCGGTGTCGCGGCCGCTCCAGCACTCGGCACTGCGAATTGGCGTGTTCCTTGATGACGACAGCTCGTGAGCCACTTAGATACTAGACCTTAGCTATCGAACTTATGAAGTTATGACTGTTTTGTCAACTTTTCCAATGATCAAGATTGCCTGAGCAGAAAAAGAAAACACCTACTCCCGGTGTTGCGTGGAAAGTAGCTTTGATTTTATAGGTGTAGATACTTTGTTATAGTGACAGCCCCACCTTGATTAAGTAGATATGCCATTTGGCAATAATAAAACAATTTTTTCCTTAGTAACATTTCATGTTTCAATCAGTAAATATAAGGTAGCTATTATCTTTCCTAAAATCACATCGACTCGTTTCCGCCAAGAGCGTTTCATTTTAGCAATGCACAATGACTATGGTTTTGGCATGAGAACAGTTACGCTTGGTGCACTTAATCTGAGAAAGGAAAACTTAAAACTCATGACAATATTAGGGGTTAAGTATGAACTTGCTGTTTTATATTGAAAAATTGAATCACCTTTGCTCTAAGAAAAAATACATTTATTTAATCGAAGTATTTACCCTCAATATCTGTCCATTTCTGTTATTTCGAGGGAAGATCATTTTTGCTTTTGCGATAGAACTCTGGGGATCTGAAAGTTTAACAATAGAATGTCATAAAATATTTGATTTAATTTATTTAGAATGTTACAGCTTTTGTGTAAATAAAGTTTTAATCATGAATTTTGGACCCTGCAGGTTTAATTTTAATTCAAAGTGGCCGCTACGTTAAACGGCAACTCCATCCTTTAGCCCGGACTTCACCAAAGCGGAGATGTGCGAAGCGGAGAGGAAACATAACAACATAACATAACATCACGCCTGTATTTTCCTGAAAGGGTAGGCAGAGGTGTAATAGTACACCCACATTTCGCCAGTTATGTTATAGTCCCATATATGCTGCTTCGGTCGATACTAGGGTGTATCCACCGAAGTTGTGCGGAGATGCGTACTGGCTAGACCGGAGCAGAGATGTATACTGGCTAGAACGGAGCTGCGAGCTGCCTGCGGCGAGCATTGGATGTTGTAGTCGTCGCATCGTGGGGATACCAGCGGTGCCGCTCACCGCTCGCCATACGTCGCTCACATCTCTCGTCTGCACGGCTCACTGCTTCCTAGCAGTGAGCTGTGAGGATTAAAACGTGGCTGGGGGGACTGGATGCAGAATTCAGAGGACCGAGTGTTGTGGCGCAACTTGGGAGAGGCCTATGTCCAGCAGTAGACTGCGATAGGCTGAGTTGATGATGATGATAAAGGATTAAGGATATTAAGGATTAAGGATTTCATGAAGATTACGTAGGTATTAAATAGTTATTGAACTGACTTGAGACCAAGCCAATTCGATCATATCTGCATTGCAGTGTTAAACAAACTCATACTAGTAGCTACACGTAAAACTGAACACCTCCTTCTTCAATTATACTAGAAGTTGGTGAAAATGAATCCTGTTACAAGTTCACGCACACAGAACAAATATTGGTAACGTAACCTTGTTGTATTGATAGCCTCATCAATACCGCGAGGCGGGCCGCTGACTCACGTACTTACCATGAAGCCTATATTGGGCGCGTGTGTCAGCCACGCGTGACGTCACCAGCACTTTCAGCTTTGTTTGCTTACATTAACAAATTATTGTCAACTTTACGTGTCCATATTACCAACTAAATGGAGTTTATAGATAATATTTTTCAGCCTGATAGTAGGTACCTACAGTTAAGTATAATGTTTATACTTATGTTGTACATAATACACATAATGTATCTAGGTATCACGTTAGGTTTCCGAGCTCCAATAAGTACGGGTCACAATTGTCACAAAGCAGACAGTCTTCGAGCTGAAGCACAAGTCGTAGCATCACCGGCTACGGCGCTCGTAGGCGTACTACGCGCTACTACGCGCTACTACGCACGAGACGCTCGTAGTCATACAATATTCTTAGTATTGAATACTCACCAAATCGTATTTCAAATTGTAATCTATAGCAAGAATATGGTTTTTAGCTAGCCTTATCCATTCACTTTAACATAACATTACGCCTGTATTATTTCCACGCATAGGTAGGCATGTATAGTACACCCACATTACGCCAGTAATGTAATAATTCCCATGTAATAGGTAGTCCATTGGCTTTGCCTTCGTATTTATTGTAACGAGACAAGTAATATCTCC
Source organism: Asteroscopus sphinx (assembly GCA_949699075.1). Lineage (NCBI taxonomy): Eukaryota > Metazoa > Arthropoda > Insecta > Lepidoptera > Noctuidae > Asteroscopus > Asteroscopus sphinx. The sequence continues at coordinate 277,647 of OX453003.1, forward strand.
ATTCTTCATCAATATATAGGATGAATTTTGAAAACAAATCTGAAACACAAAAACACACACACACATTTAGTTACAGATAAAAGTCATCAAAGGAGTCGTGTGCTCGATTTTCTAGAAACACAACAACTGTATTATTACGATTATTGGAAATGCAGCTGTTTCGGCCAGAAATCAATAAACCAATCATGTTTGAAAAAAATATCAACCTATATTATTGCTCTAATTTACAGGTTGCTGATAAGGAGCAAATCCTGCAAAGAAATGTAGTCGCAAAGGTAATGGGATTTTTGTAACAAGTTTCTTTAATTTCCATTAATTGCAATACCAACTTGTTAACTATTCCTACCATTGCTATTTTTGTGAAATCTACAAGGTGAAATGCTGCATTTCTTGTGGCAGTTAATTGTTAATTGTTTTTGGTATTTTGACTTTGTATGACATAAAATCATTAATTAAAAATACTATGGTTATTTCGCAGAGTAGAACTAACTATGATTTGTAGTCTGCAGCTAATAAAATGTGTGAAAAAGATAAAAATCTTAATTAAAACACTATTTCCTTTGATTTTCCATATAATATAGGTGACATTTTTTACAAATAATGATGGGTTTGGTTTCTGGCCGAACAAGCTATTTTTAAATAAAATCTAAGAATGAAATTTTTGTTTTCTCTGTAATCTAACTCACTCCTTTGACGCCTTTTTAACACGCTTATTTCTATAGCGTATAGTTTCGGGTTTGGCCCTTTAGCACTATATTCAAAACTCGCCCTGTATAATTAATTTCGATCACATTGAGTACATTAAATATTATTCCGGAATAAACTTTATTTTTAATTCGCATTTTCATCATGTTAACTGTTTGTAAAGGAGCAGAACCAGTAAGTGACAAGAACGCGTTGATCTGTATCTGTATCATAATATCGTGTTAATTAGATAACAAGCAGCTTATTAGGGTTCCGTGCCAAAACGGAATCATTTCGGTGTCCGTGCATCTGCATGTCACAGGCGATCATCTCTTAAAGTATTCAACGTGACAATAGTACATTATGATACAAGTGAGCTAAGTTGACTAATATACTCGAGGCTGGATTGCAGCCCGAGCCGAAGGCGAGGGTGTAATGGAGCCGAGAGTATAATAGTCAATGCTCACGCGTGCCATACGACGTTTTTCAACACACTTGCGAGGAAAAAAACATACATTTTAGACAAATAAATATATATATATATATATATATTTGTGAAAAATGACTAAATGCAAATAAAAACATTTACAATCACAAGATAATTTTATTTCAGTTTAGGTATTAACTACTACATTATGATAGGTAAGTATTACAGAATAATCTTTAAATTATAACAAATAAAACTTAGGTATAATTAAGAAAAATTTAAAGTAACGTTGCTACAGTTACTTAAGTTGAGTGTAATATTTTTGTTAGGTACTGTGTTAGTGACTTATGTACTGTTTTTCGGTAAACTATCTGTCATACAGTATGACAGTATGTCGGTACAACTATTAAGTATGACTCATACTTAATAGTTGTACCGATGCATCGGATTCCCTTGGCGTAAATGAGCAAAACGTTTTCTTGAAAGTTTTGGCTCTTTTATCTAGTCGCCACGTGTTAAACATATCGTATTATACAGTTTCAAATACTTCTGGCGTGATTGTTGAGGGAGAAAGCTCATTTGCGCATTATTTACAGTTTCAGTCAATTCTGTTGGCGTCAAATAACCTTCCTATAGATCTGCGCTAGAACCACTCATTTTAGGTTTTTCACTTGTTTTCAAGTTTCTTGTTTTTAACTTTAACCTAAGGTTTTAAATATGACGTGAAAAGAAAAAGGCAAGCGCAAAGCAAATTAAAAAAACCGGCCAAGTGCGAGTCGGACTCGCGCAGTAAGGGTTCCGTACCTCTCAACCACCTGATACCCCATTAAAACTGATTTAATTTACGAGAGTTTATCAAAAGACATCAACGTACAGTGCGCGAAATATGATTTTTTGCATGTCTTTCTTACACAGGTACCGCCACATATGTCTATGTTTGTCTTATTTTTAGTATTTGTTGCTAAACTACATAGTATGCACTATAATCTGACCAAGTTTGACGCTGGTATGTATTACGGTTTAGAAGATAGAGCAAAAACAAAAACGTTGAAAAAAATGCATGTTTTTTGAGGTTTTTTGTATGGGGACCCCCTTTGGTTTTAGACTTTTTTTTATTTTTAGTATTTGTCGTGATAGACGACATTGTAACACATATTCTGTGAAATTTCAACTGGTTATCTATTACCGTTACAAAGATACAGCCCTGTGACAGACAGACGGACAGACAGACAGACAGACAGACAGACAGACGGACGGACGGACGGACGGACAGCGTAGCGAGAGTAATAGGGTCCCGTTTGTCACCCTTCGGGTACGGAACCCTAAAAAAGTAGGTACACCAAGAAGGTACCGAGTCTGAGTTTCTAAGAAATTAAAAAAGGTTGTATGATAAATTCGGCACCATGGAGGGATAAGTAAATAGGTTTAATGATGTTTTGAATTCACAAACTTAGTGCACACGGTGTTCTAAATTCAATTTACTTTATCCTATAGCGGATAAAAACGGCTTTTGCACTCAGATATCGAAGTGCAAAAATACTCTTTGCGAGATGGGGGGGTGAAAAAATGATTTATTCGGTGGATTAACTTCACAGGAAAAATTGGGACGTAGAAAAAAGTAATTGTGTTGCTTTAATTTCCAGTATAAGCTGACCCCGCATAGTATAAACTTTCCGTACAATAAGGGGTCAGCTTATACTGGAAATGTATAGCTTGCTGTGTAGCCGTGTGTACCTTAAAGGACAACTTATTGAAGCAGGAATTGATCATTTTATTATTAATCATTTAATATATGAAAAAATATTAAATGTCTGTCCCCCACTCTAACCACGCTCGGAAAAAACTGAAAAACAAATGAAAAAGATAGATGTAGAGGTGTAGATATAACTGATGCAGTATAGTCTGGCACCGTTGACATATTAACAATCTACTCAATCCTTGTTTTTATCAAGTTGAGAAGTTTCAATCAATGTAAGTTCAGATGCTTTTTAGGGTTCCGTACCCAAAGGGTGCAAACGGGACCCTATTACTCTCGCTACGCTGTTCGTCCGTCCGTCCGTCCGTCTGTCCGTCTGTCTGTCACAGGGCTGTATCTTTGTAACGGTAATAGATAACCAGGTGAAATTTTGACAGAATATGTGTTACTATGTCGTCTATCACGACAAATACTAAAAATAAAAAAAGTTTAAATCCAAAGGGGTCCCCATACAAGAAACCTCGAAAAACATGCATTTTTTTCAACGTTTTTGTTCCTGTTCTATCTTCAAAACTGTAATACATACCAGCGTCAAACTTGGTCCGATTATAGTGCATACTATGTAGTTTAGCAAAAAATACTAAAAATAGGACGATCATAGACAAATGTGGTGGTACCTACGTAAGAAACAGATGCAAAAATTCACATTTCGCGTACGTTCGTTGATGTCTTTTGATAAACTCTCGTAAATTAAATCAGTTTCTATGGGGTATCAGGTTGATGAGTGGTACGGAAACCATTACTGCGTGAGTCTGACTCACACTTGGCCGGTTTTACTTTGTAAATCTTGAACAAGACACGGCCTACAACACAAACACTGCTTGTACCTACCTACACATGTAACAAGTAGCAGTTTGCACTCTCATTAAATGTTGCTCTTATAACGAACTTTCTTCAAACAAAATGTTTTTGTTTGGCAGACACATCGTTTGTTTGGCAGACACATCGTTTGTTTGGCAGACACATCGTTTGTTTGGCAGACACATCGTTTGTTTGGCAGACACATCGTTTGTTTGGCAGACACATCGTTTCGGGATTCCTGAACTAATATTGTTTGCGGTCGAACTCATAACAAAATATAATTGTACAAAATACAATTTTTATTATTTGAGGAAACAGGATGCTTACAACAAAATAATTATTTTATATACTAACTTCAGTCACCTATTTTCTTTGTGTTTGTTCACCGCTGCTGCACTGCCTGCTTCATCTCCGAGTGTGGAGCTGCAGGTATTGGTGATGATTCCAGTGTTTACGAACTAATGTAATCTCACTAGGTATATAGGGTTTAATAGGGTTGGTGCTTGGTTGCAAGGTAACTTGCTTACACTTAATGTCACTAAAACCAAATATATGGCATTTGCACTAAGATCAAATGTGCTACCACCGCCTTCTCTTTCCATCACAGCACACACATGTGGGTCTTGGGACCAGTTATGTTTATGTCCCTTCCTCCAAAGGTCAGATTCCTTAAGATACCTTGGAGTTATTTTAGACCAACGCCTTAGCTTCAAACCACACATTGACGTTTTGGTGACAAGGTTGCGCAAACTTATATATATCTTTAAGACACTAAGACATGTAGCCAACCATCGTGTCATCAAGACGGTCTACTATGCCTTGTGTCAGTCGCTGGTTGACTACTGCATCATCTCCTGGGGTGGCGCTGCTAAAACACACCTAATTCAGGCAGAAAGAGCTCAACGTGCTATACTCAAGGTTGCTGCTGGTCTTCCTTTCCGTTTTCCTACAGTTGACTTGTACAAAAAGTGGGATGTACTATCTGTAAGACAAACATTCGTTTTGCACACTGTCATCAAAAAACATCTACAGCTAGACTATGATCCAGAACTGAAAGGTAAACGACGCAAGGGTACTGTATGTACAACACGATTGTTCCGTACAAGTCTCTCTCACAAATTTTTCTGCTACCTTGGGGATTACCTCTACAATAAAATAAATGAATGTCATGATATTTACCCACTATCCAAACCCAGCTGCAAACAAAAAGTGACCACATTCTTAAAAACCCTTAGCTACGATGACACAGAAAATTTTCTTCACCCCCTAATTTAAAATATAAATTTAGCATTAACTCCTTAGTTACGCGTATTGTAAGGTATTGTATGGTTGTCTCATAAATATAAAGTACCTATATTGTGTTTATGGCTTATCTAGATTCTAACAATAATATAACGCTTACACAAACATTCATATTCACAAATCATTAATCTACACATCCAGTCGCACCACGCATACTCTAATACCTACCAACAGTCTAATAAGTTTTGTGACACAATCTGCTTTCTTATTTTTTTTCCTTTAAAAAAAAAAAAAAAAAAATTGTCTTCATCTTTTGCTTAGCGTCATCTTAGCGCTTTAGTAAATTTGTTTACTTCAACTTGATGTATTAGATTAAATATCAACACAGGGAGCCAAGATTGTATGCAGCCACTGAGTGGGGTGACCTGTAACACAGGTTTTTACGAACCCACAGCAGGCACCAGCTCTCACAATGTGAACTATGTAGTCTTGTACCTATAATAAATGTGTATATAATCCATTGTGAGAGGAATAAATGAATAAATTAATATCTCTTTCTATCAGAAACCATTAGAAAAGGATAAAAGATATTTAGTTCTGTCAAATTAGTAGGTACATTTGTTTGTTTTTAACGTAAATTTAATCGAGATCGTCATAAGTCGAGACTATTTTCATGGACTACCTACTTTGACAGTTTTTAAGTATAGGAACTATCTTTTATCAATTATGTTCGTGAGAAAGAGGTACTTAGTGTGATTAAATTATTTCAGAGAGGTGTACAAGAGAAGCAACACTCAGACTCGTTTAGTTGAAGATGGCCACAAGGTAATAGTAACGACAAATTATCATCCAAAGGAATAACATATTGGAAAATGATCACTATCTGTGTACTTAGGTAAGTAGGTAATGTTGTAATAATAAAGTTTGGCAATAGTTAGTAGCACTATAGCGTGTGTGTGTGTGTGAGAGCAGAGCATGGTGTGAGCACGGAGCGGAAGGGGCGGGGGCGGGGGGTGGGGGGCTCTCTCCCATGATTACCATTATCGCGGGTAATTAGACCGATGATCGATGTCTCAAGTAAGCCTCTAATTGATAAGATAACGCGACGCATTACATTTATCGACTTTTTATTGTTAAGATACGTATCGTAAATACAATAATGATTGTTTAAAGCGCACCTTCATACCTAATAATATTGACATAAATTCGGGGATAAGAGCGGATTATTGCGAAGCGACGCGTTCATGAGCGGACCGCGCGAAGGTCACGCGTCGCCTCAGTTACTACCTACTCCTACTGCATTTTCATACCTGAGTCTATATAATTTTCTTTATTTAAATAAATATCTACCACAGATATCCACAAATAAGTGACTAAATATATTTTTACGATAATTATGATAAGTTTAATAAAGCATGGATTGAATACTTGAACAATTCACAATCACAATCACCCAAAATACCTTGGCATAACTCTAGACCGATCCCTCAACTACAGAACAAATTGTGAAAACATTAAACAAAAGGTGCATGCTAGAAATAATCTACTTCTTCGCCTCACATCCACTAAATGGGGAGCTACACCGCAAGTCCTGCGAACGACCGGAATGGCACTCTGTTTTTCTGCTGGGGAATTCACCTGCCCAGGAGCCGCTCCGCCCACGCAAGGTTACATGTGCCGGATTATTACTGGTTGCCTTAAACCGACCCCGGTACGAATGCTGTATCCTCTGACTGGCATTGCTCCTCCTGATGTTCGAAGGACAGTAGCAAGTCGCATTGAGAGAGCAAAAATAGAAGACGAGCCACGTCACCCAATGCACAACTACAGCTCAGTGCCTCAAAGGCTTAAAAGTCGTAAAAACTATTTCAGGTGCGTGGTTCCGGCTGATACCAATGCTTCAAAAGAAAGGTGCGATCTCTGGCAACAAACGTCTGAATCCCCTGTTTTATTTGTAAAATCATCGGAAACCCTACCACCTAGGCATATACTCCCGTAGTCAACTTGGAAATCCTGAAATAGACTTCGGACAAGTTGACAGAAGCAAAGATAATCTCCAAAAATGGGGGTTCACGGACGGTTTTGATGTCCAGTGGGAGTGCGGCGTCACTCCGCAAACAATGGCTCACCTTCTATCTTGTACCGCGTGCCCAGTCCCCTGCACGAGCGAGGAGCTAATGCCCGCCAACCACAACGCAGTGCGCGTTGCGGAACACTGGATCAACAACATTTGACTACATTTGCCATCGACTCGCTAAGAAGAAGAATACTTGAACGCATGTGAGCTTCATCATGCGACAGTTTGTTCAGCTTGTGCTACGGTCACTACTAGCACTAGCCGGACGCTGCGCTGGCGCAAACTTATCAATTAATAGATAAATCACTGTTGCTACCAAAATATCTACCGTGCGGGTTATATTTGACCTGAATCTATATTAAGAACGATTAGGTTTGCCGTGAAATTACACGTTGTAATTGCGTTTTTACCAAGTTGGTCCGTGACGTAAACATATTGATATGGTAAAATACAACAACAACTTGTACAGAGATGCATGTCTATAGAACTGTGATAAGCTATAAGCAGATTAAGTACCCATAAGAGTTCTGTATTGATTCGGTAACTATCTGAATCGGACGTCATAGAACAAGTAACATAGTCACTAAAACAATGAATAGGCAGGCATTTACTTAGATATCTGTTTATCATTAGTTAAGTTATCAACACGATAGTCAGATAGTGCAGTTGGCTGCGGAGCCAGGTGCCTCAGCATCAGCAGTCGGCGGGCAGGCAGCCGGCAGTGAGGCTCCGGCCGCGGGAGATGCGCTCGACAGGAAAATGTTTTCCCCTCGGCGTGTCGGTGAGAGCGGCGCGCGCTCCGCCAATGGCGCGGCGCGGCGGCACGCACACGGGCGCGGCGGCACGCACACAGGCGCGGCGCACACAGGCGGCGCCGCGCCCACCGCAGCCCTCGCCGGCAGCACACGAGCTCGGGCCGGCGCCGGCACTGCGCCACTCTCGGGACTGTGACTGTGAAGTGACTGTTGACGGAATACACGCGACTACACCTGCACCACTCACACGACGGAACGGTGAGTACTGCACACCTGCCCTGAAACACTGGAACGTAGACGCCAGCTCGAGGCGCGAAATGATCACTGTACTAGTAAACGGTGCTCTCCGACACAAGAATCGAATACCGCCAACATTCTAGTGTGATTATAGATTATGTTAGAACTTTTCCCGGGCATTATTGAAATATAACTAGGTATTTCACTGATAACTATCTGACGGATTATCTAAATCTCCGCATTTCATAACAGCCAGAGGCTAACCAAGTGAATATGTTGTGTATGTGTAGCGCTACAATGTTTCATTAAAGATGTACAGCGCGGCGGCTAGATCGACGTTGTGGTTTACACGAACAATGTTTTTGTTGAAATAGTTCATTTTATGAGTAGAATCCAGTAGCGGATTTACTCATTTCCCAAGTATAGGCTGTTAAATTTTTGGCGCCCTTACCTCTACGATTATCAGTTCCTAGATTATTTTAACAATCAAAAAAGATTTTTGGGTATATTTCTGAACTATAGGTATAATCAAAGTTCAATCCTGCTACCGAAAAAGTTATCGGAAAGATGTATTTAAAACTTGTTTCTGCAAGACATCCTTTGTGATTTATGTAAGACGGCCTAAAAAAAATAAGCTCGCAAATTTGCCGCCCTCGGCTCAAACTTACTCAGCCTGCCAGTAAATCCGTCACTGTTAAAATCCTTCGGAAATATGGGTGGCGGCAAGCATAAGCAGGAATAATAACTTCATCTATACAAAATAGAAAGGTGTTGTTCAAAGAGCCGTTCAATATAACCATTCCTGAAAACCTCATAACTGCGTTTGTTGTTTGTATAGTGTAAGCTACACTATACATTCATCCGGAATAAGATCTATCTAAATTCCATTAGGTCTTCCTATGCTGTTCTGTGCCACCGCAGCAACCAAACAGTATACTACTACATCAATAGATCCCGTTGAATTATATATCCTGTCTTCTTTTTAATCAGTCACAATTACAAATTGAATGCTTTGTGTCTTGAAAGGCTCCCGCGACATCGCTAGTTTCTCCCATGTCGTTTGGTATTCAGTCTACAACTTTTCTCTTATCCGTATAATTGCGAGACCTTTGAGGGTTTTCTGTTTAACTATTATGTATACCTATGTGACAGTCCACGAGTTCGGGTTCTCTATTCTTTCAAATTCTATCTTCACGCTGTTGCAAAGATTACGCAATATTAAGGTATTAGGAACATTAAATTTGCTTAGAATAGGTAATCAAAAGTGATCAAAAACATTCACTGTTTCTGTGACAAATAGACACCTTTGCGTACTTTGAATCGTGGGTAAAAATAACGTAGCTGCAGTTGTTAAGGCATTTTGTTAAATATGAAATCATTTCACTGTGAATCTGTAATCAATGTAACAAGGATGTCATAAAAAGCGTACCGATCTATAAGGGGTTACAGACACAGTTACTTATGTAAGGCGACTTGCTAAAAGGCTAGTTCCCTTATATGACTATATATAGGTACATGGACAGTAGTCTATGTACCTATATATATGTCTTTTGTCAGAAATACAGCCGACCTACTGGTATATCTGACAAAAGAGAAGCCTGTACTTAGTATAGTTTAGTAAATAGCCTATAATAATAACAATCATTTATAATTATTATAGTAGATAACATGTTTTTTGTTTATGTAAAGTAATTGATTAGTATATGTCTTGATGGCGGGCGTCCACTATATAGGCGGAGCTACGCGAGCCGGCGCCCCTTCACGCGGCCCTCTCACATGAATATTAATATGGCTTCACACGTGCTTCAATACCAAATTAAAATAATATAAGAATTAACTGGAATTAGGTTATGATACGTTTATCATTGATTTTGCCAAAACGAATGGTAGGTAATACATCTAGTTGAGAGACATAATATCGCACGGCCGCCGGGTGCCGTCGGCGGATTGACCGCTTTTGTAGTATTTTCGACGGATTTTAAAAGATTGACCACCATATTACCTACTTAGATTAAGTTTAAACATGTTAATTATTTAAATGCATAGTGACATAAGACTAATTTGAATCGTATATTTAATTTAATTTTTATTCTAGTTTGATCATGACTTGCAATGTGATTTTAAAGCTATTTTTCATTTTGTTTGTCTAATATTATTATAATTGTAATTTTGTACGCTACATTAGTGGCAGGATATAGAGGCGCTAATAATACTTCTGAAATAACAACCATTGTACCTATATTCACGAAAAATAAATGAATTGAATTGAAACTACCTATGTTTAGCATTATGTATATTCATTCTACATAATATCTTCTGTAAAATGTACATAGTGGTATGTATAATGGTACGGTATGAGTTCTAACAATTTAGCAGAACGCTGGACAGCGCGAGTGGTGCCGGTGTGCTGGTTACATCTGATGTTAGAACTTTTAATTGCATTTCATTTGCTATTAATACGCTTTCTGTACCTTATTTTGGTGGTAGAATTTTCCTACAAGGTTATATAAGTAATTACCTGGTTGTAATAGGCACAGGAGAGAGAAGTGTCGCTAGCGAGAGGAGACTTCCCAGCGAGGAGTCGCTATGAGCTGAACATGATACCTGATTCGATATACCTTTAAGTGATTGATACAATGATTTTTATTGTTTAGTTTTTACAACATTAGTTTCATGCGGATAAAGTAAGTTTATATAGTGAAATTTACATTTTTTAATAACAAATGGGCTTCCGTTTGACCGCCACCTCACCTGAGGTACGCTCGACAAGTTTAACGGTCAAAATTAATATCGATTAATATAATCGATCGAATATAATATAGATTGGATATTAATTTTGGCCGTAAGTGAATAAGTTTTCCTAGAACAATCTGTAGATAGGTACCTACCTACTTTGTTCAAGTCAAGTCCCGATACAATCGGTTACGCGATGCTTTATTTAGGTAGTTATTAAGTAATTTGCTATAAATAAATAAATATTTTTGGGACATTTTTACACAGCACTATCTAGTCCCAAACTAAGCAGAGCTTGTGATATGGGTACTAGACAATGGATATAATACTTATATACTTTTTTTTTTTGTAAATACATACTTATAATACATAAGCAACACCCAGACCAACACAAACACCTATGTTCATCACACAAATATTTGTGTCCTGTGGGAATCGAACCCACGACCTCGTGATCAGCAGTCCGACACTCGACCCACTAGACTACAGAGGTTGTTGTTGTTGTTTGGTTTTAGACTTTTTTTATTTTTAGTAATTGTCGTGATAGGGATTATAGCAACACACATTCTGAGAAAATTTCAACCGGTTACCTATTCCCGTTCAAATGATACAGCCATGTGACAGACAGACGGATGGACAGCGTAGCGAGAATAGAATAATAGGGTCCCGTTTGGCACCCTTTGGGTACGGAATCCTGAAAAAGGAATGAAAATGGGTGCATGATCAATATTCTTTAGGAACCATCCTTGAATACAATTAACCGGGTTTATATCGAGTTGTACCGGATTTCGATGCAAAACATGCTAGTGTTAATTGGGTTAACTCCAGTTTCATCAAAAAACGTAAAAAAAGTATGGAAAATTTATGACGTTATTAAAATACTACTTACGTTAATGATATTACTTACGTTGAATCATTTTACACCAAAAATTCAATTCAATTCAATTTTATTTATTTGCTAACATGGGCACAAAATGGTGTTATAAATTTTATAATAATATTAATCAACCGTATATTATTATGGCTTTCGCAATGCAAAATTCAATGAACCTGATCTTTTTTGGAGGTTTGAGTTGGAATAAACTACTTCACACGAAAAGTAAGCTAACAATAGGTAAGTTGTATAAGTTGTATCAATCTACACAAAATTATTAAATTAAGAATTAAGGAACATTTCCTCTCAACATGAGTTATATTACATGTTATGAATTATATATCTATATATATATATATGAATGTATATATTCTTATATATCTATTATATATACTTAACTATCTATATATTATTTATATTATTATTAGCTAGTACTGTAAGTGTGAGGCCTGTGTCCAGCAGTGGACGTCTTACGGCTGAAATGATGATGATGACTGTAAGTAAATAAAGTAGGTTTAATTTATGTTGTACACTTGTTTCTGTCCTCTACATTCAACATCTCTCTATCGCTCTAAGGTTTGCTGTTAGAAAACTCAGTTCTGAGTTAAGCTCGCCGATGTACATAAACTTTCCTACTGTAATATAAATGTATATCTGTGTGTACAATAAAGAATAAGAATTATCTCTAGGATTAAGAGATATATCGACACCTGAGTTGCACCAAAAAGTAACTATAGTGCCGTTACAAACGCAAAAATGCTACAAGTCGAGTCATTGTTTGTGCCATTTGGCAAAAACACTTTAAAGCCATTCACTTACCCTGAAGCCTGCAGCTATCTCTGAAGTGCTTTGTGATGGATCCGCTTCCACAATAGCCTTTAATTCTTCATTTTTCACTTTGGTCTCCGGCCGTCCACCACCGGCCGGGGTTGATTCTGAAGGTCGAAATTTCCAGAACGAAAACGTTGAAACCAAAAACGTACCGTGCTTTCTTTTGCGACACCAGCGCCGTACACATCATTAATCCTTCGAGCTGTTTGTGCAGCACTGGTGCCACGGTAGAACTCGTACTCGTAAATATACCGATATTTCATGTTTTTCATTGTGCGGAAATAAGCGACGCCAAAGAAAAAAATAATGAGGAAAAAACAAATGAATGACTGTTTTCAAAACTCAAATGTACAAGCTAAATGAATTTATAAATTTGAATTTGGAATTCTTAACCAATGAGGAGATATTTCAGATCAAAGTGGCTAATTTTATATGTAAGGACCTAATATTATAAATACGAAAGTATGGGTGTTTGTTTATTTGTTTGTCCTCCAATCACATCACGCTGAAACGGAATAACGGATTTGGATGAAATTTGGCACATAGATAAATTCAAATTCAAATTAACTTTATTTGCTTAAAATGTGGTGCAGATACAGAGCATGGTACATTCTAAATATGCAAAGTGCAAACACACATTTTGCTATATAATACACAGCATGGACCATAACCCGGATTTTGGAGAAGATAAATAAGAAGATAAATAGTTCCCGTGGGATTCGTTTTAACGTCTTTCCGTGATAAACCGAGTTATACAGAGCGAAGCTCATATATAAATACTTATATTACGATTACACTTAATTAGATAGACTTTATCAAAAAAAATTAACTTCATCAAATACTTTATCTGCAAAATGTCGCCAAGGCCTGAATATTACGCCGACAGGTACCTATCATTAACATCTACTTATCTACTGTTAATTCATGCTTGCTACTAGGTACTACTACATTTCAATTCAATTCAATTTTATTTATTTGCTAATATGGGTACAAAGTGGTGTTATAAATTAAATAATCATCGCCATATTATGCCTTAGGCTATGCAACATTTTTACAAAACAATCAACATTATCTCTTTAAAATTAATTATTTTAGTGAAATATTAAAGATATGAAGTAACTATTTACTACACAGCAAACAAACATTTGAAAGACCACTTCCTTCACATCAAACACTATGCCATTAAAAAAAGAAATGTAGATTGACATCGGCTTGAAGTATTTATTAGCTGTGATAATTAGTATTACTAATTCGCGGAAAAACCCCACACTTTTAAAAAGTCATCTTAAGGAAAAAACATATTTACTATATTTGGGTACCAAATGCGAAGACTATAAAATAATATTGTAGCTCATTTAAACCATTTATTTTGCCACACATACACAAAATATACATATTACATACACACATTCACATACATACATACAACATTTTGAATAATGTAGAATTATAGATAGTTTATTGTTGTTTTTTGTTTATTGTTTGTTGATAGTTTATTGGTTTATTGAAGTTTCCAGTGGCAACGCCGTAAGAATAATTTATTTCGCAAAAAATACGGGTCCAGACAGATGGACAAAGAGTTACAGTTAGATTCCACATATTTTGCCATAAGTGGCACGCAAAAAATTTATAACAGTAATAATTAAAATCAGATTAGTTTGGCATAAAAGGGTATACAAGGCGCCACTAGTCATACACAAATTCTGGTCAGTCCTCATCGTTTAAAAACTGATATATTTATATGCATATTTTGAAATTATATTCAGTGAATATTATATATTGTTCAAATTTTAATTTAATTGGTTTATATAACCTATATTAAGATATGTAAAAAAGTTGACAATACTGTGCATGTTATTAGTGTTTAAAATAACCTGCTATTGTTTAAAAAATTGTATGCCAACAAAGGCGAAACATAGTGAAACTTCTATATTTTTTGACATCATTGTAACCTATGTTTATAACAAATAAATGAATCTGAATCTAAATGGCAACCGGTTTGCCCCCTGCTTGCTGCTGAACTGCGAGTTTACAACAGAGTACATCTCTGGATAACTCTTCGATCATCGTGAAAGCGATCGCAGTCGCAAGTCACAGCTGAGACGACGCCGGTGTCTGGTGGTTCGTGGACGTGGAGTACAATCCCGCACAGTTTTATAGCAGCTCGTTATCGCACGAGCAGCTATCGCGGGCGAGCAAACATGGCGCCGCCTCCAAACATGCCCACCACCCTCACACCGACAACTAACCGGGTACAGAAGGATCACTCCAGACTATAAAAAGCTGATTTGTAGCCGTAGGAATGCAAGTTCTTTCAACCAACACTAGTATTGTTGGTAATATACCTACCTGGATTTCATGTTTTTGATTTAGCATGCCTAAATTGGTAGGTAGCACATAAGTAGTCACAGATAATATAATACTATAGTAAGAAATAAACTGCGCATTCACCTACATTGCAATCTTTGATTATATACCTTCTAATTGTAACACTTGAGTTTAGCAATAAAAATTTGATGTGAGGAATATTTCTGTTACATATATTTGGTGTCAAAAATCAGTTTCTCTTAGGGTATGGAGCAGCTGACCACTTACGGCCTAATAACCTAGAAATAGATATTTGACATAAACTACAACCAGCTTATGTCAAATTTCTGTCTGTAGTAGGGCAAATAGGCCTAGTAGGCCTATGGCGTTAACACCGCCTTTGTACCCTGTTATGCATAAAGAATTAAATAAATAAATCGTGGATAAATCAGATGAATGGTTATTCATTCAGACCGTTAAGTAGTCTCTTTGTCAGTTCTGACGGCTGATTGTAGAAAATATGATGAGAGAATCAATTCAATTGTGCAAATGTCGAGCACTTTTTCTGGTATTTCTCCTGTACGAATGATTTATTATGGAGTATTTTATTCAAATATTATTTTCGTTATGTGTACGCACATTCTACCATATACTTGAATATGTCCCCCGCTCAGCCAGTCATGCTGTATGTTTCTTCAGTAGGTATGCTCGACCGCACGTCAATGGTTACAGTTTAACAGTGAAAGCGTCTTTATTTCGTAGGCAGTGTCACAGTCATGCAATCGACTGTAATAAGTTACAGTGACAACTCAAATGATAAAGAAAGGAAAAAAATGCAACACGGTTACACGACATCCTAAAGTGAGTCCAACAGTGGACCTTCTGTAGCAGTCCTGTGCTTGTACTCGTTACTTGAGCCGCTCTCGCCACGCAGTGAACGTGAGCAGTGTTGAGGGCGCGTGTTTGTTCGCGACACAACCGCAGCCGCGGCTATGCGCCTCGATACAATTAACTTTCTTATCATAAAATATACTTCCTAACTGCCTACAATATTTGTTCCAAATTAGTAATTTCCGCGTCGGGTGTCATCATGCACGTTTGATGGAAAATTGTGACCTTATAACTATGAAGGTGTGAGGTTTTCATCACTCACGGCAATTAAGTAATTTTGTATGAAAAATTCCGTTCAAAATACAAACTCGATTTGTGGCTGCGTTTGATACAAACAAGCAAGACGCATGAGGAACCCACAAAATAACATGAATTTGCGCCAAATTTACGATGAACATACATACCACATGCGATTAGATATTAGCTTAGATATTTTAACCGTTTGGCCGTTACAAGTGTTACGTTATGTTTAATTCAAATTCAGTTGTGTTGCATTTTGTTTATTAACTATGTACATATAAGTCTACGAATAATATTTCATTTCCTAGCACATGATAAAATGATTAGAAGTAGATAAGTTAGCAACAAGATGTAATGTTTTAGTACCGGCGGCTCCAGTGCAGCTCGCCGGCACGCGCCTGTTCCCTATTAGTCGTGTACTTCCGCGCCGCTCTTCCGCTCCTAAAACGATGCCTTTTCGTTTGCTTAGACGTCTGCCCTCAAATAACCCATACTTTATTTGTAACACACAAGTTTTCTTAGACATCTTTGTCCCTTTTAGGCAAGCGTATCCTCTTTACTAAACGAGCATTAATAGTTAATATTGTTCATAGATCGAGTATGGAGAACGTGCCACAGATGGAGCAACGTGACGTGGACCCCTCCACCGAGGCGTTGCAACTCGTGAAGAACGAGGAGCGAGCCGAGCAGGAGCAGGCGCCGGAGACAGGCACGGGAGGCGCGGGGGGAGCGGGGGGCGAAACTAATGAGCAGCAGCAACAGCATCATCATCTACAACAGCATGCGGGCGCCTTGCGCGAGGCGACCCCCCCCCCGCACTCGCAGTCCGTCATCACGTCGCGCCGCGCCGTGCGCACCATCACCGCCGCCGGACACATCACCACGGACGAGCCCGCCGAGCTGTCCCACGACGACGGCGTCAAGGACGAGCCGCCCGAGCAGCCGCCGCTGGACGAGCAGCAGCTGCAGGTGCAGCACTATGCCGCCAAGCTGGAGGAGGCCGAGGCGCGCGAGCAGCAGCACTACGACGAGGAGCGCCTGCGCCTCGCCGAGGCGGAGACGGCGCGCTACCTCGCCTTCAAGCAGGAGCACTACCGCGCTCTGCCCTCCCCCCTGGACAAGCGAGCGCCCCCGCAGTACGCGCGGCCCCCGCAGCGGCCGGCCTACGGGCGCGGCCTGGCGCTGCGCTACGGCGCGCCGCACCACGTCATCGTGGCGCAGGAGCCCGAGCCCGACGACGCCGCGCACGACGCCTTCCTGCACAAGGACAAGGAGCAGCTGCAGGCGTACGGCGGCGGCGACGTGGCGCCCGACGCCCGCCAGTACGCCGCCGTGCTGGGCGACCAGGCTGCGTCCTCACTGGAGATGATCCAGACCACGGCGCTCAACAACCAGCAGGCAGTCGGCGTGGCCTACCAACAGGTCAAGTACGAGGCCCGCGGGGAGGGAGAACCGCGACCCACCACCTACGCCAGCCTGCAGCCTGTGACTTCAGTGCACGGCGGGTACGCATATGCGGGACAGAGTCCGCAGTACGCTGGGGGAGGCTACGGCGCGTACGCGGGAAGTAGCAAGGAACTGCTGACATTATACGGAGGTGGCGCTGGTGGTGCGGGTGGCACGGGGGGTGCTCGCGGTGACGAATCACCTCCTGGACAGTTGCTGTACCGATCTGATCCCACTCTCTCCTCCTCATCGCTGGCGCGCGGCACACACGTGGTGTACGGCTCCGTGGTGCCACAATCACAGGCCGTCTACGAGACGCCACCCAGCCCAAACTCACAGCAGGTTGGCATTGAACCAGATCAATATTACACTAACATTGAAATTGTCTGTAAGTTCTGTATATCATTGAATTGTTTAACTCTGCAGGTGACACTGTACACCCACGGCAACACGGTGCAGTACAAGGTGGGTGGCGAGCACTACCTGGGGCAGGGCGGCGGTGTGGAGTACGTGCCCGTGTCAGGCTACGAGGGCGGCCTACTAGTGGAGGGATACCCGGCGCCCACGCAGGCCTGGCCTGCCCACAACCTGCTGCCCATCGACGACGGCTTCGACCCCAGTACGTAAATAGATTAGACTTGTGTGTGATGTGTATCTGACTTTGAAAGTGTTTTTCAACGCGCGCTGTTGTAATGTAGTTTTCGGCGATTCCAAGGTAGGAATCTTTAAGGATTTACTTGGTGCAGGCATGGCGGGCATGGGCGAGGTGAAGGAGTGCGTGAACTGCGCGGCGGCCACCACGCCGCTGTGGCGCCGCGACGGCACGGGCCACTACCTGTGCAACGCGTGCGGCCTGTACACGCGCATCAACGGCGTCAACCGCCCGCCGCTCAAGGGACAGAAGGCCAAGCCGCAGCAAGCACTGGTAAGCGATTATTTGCTACCAGTAACATACACTTTAAACACTATTGGTGAACGTTGCGAACCGTAATCGACAGAAATTACTTGGCTGGTGATTTAGATGACTTCCCTGCCTGTTACACGTGTTGTCACATGCCATCCTTCTACCAAAAATCTTCACTACGTATTTTCATATTTAGTTTGAGTGGTGCCTTTCTGTTGTAGCCGACGAACGGCAACCGGCGCGTGGGCGTGACGTGCGCGAACTGCCGCACGTCCAACACCACGCTGTGGCGCCGCAACAACAACGGCGAGCCCGTCTGCAACGCGTGCGGCCTCTACTACAAGCTGCACAACGTGAGTAGACGAGCAGCAGCCGCTGGGCTGGCTCCGTCAATGAGCACAGCACTACTGAGCAGATAGTAGCGTATCGCACGATTGTGCATCGATTACAGCGGTTATGCTGATTAGACGACGCCGCAGGTATCTAATCGCCGCTGCAGTCACAGTTATCAGGGAACTCCTCGGCAAATATTGGGTCTGTATAAAAAATCAAAACACAGGGTCTCATCTAATCTCATGAGATAAAACGCGGGGCTACCGACTGATAGAGAATTATCACCGCGTGGCCACGAATATTCATAATGAGATAAATAATCTTTTATCAATTATCTCCTCGTGAGTAGATACGCGTGTTTAAAGGATGATAGGACCGCGTGGCGGGAGATTACGAGGAGTTCCCCCGTCTGAGTGTAGGATGTGTGTGCGCAGGTCAACCGGCCGCTCAGCATGAAGAAGGATGGCATCCAGACGAGGAAACGCAAGCCCAAGAGCATGGGCGGTGGCCATGGTGGTGTGCAGCGACCGGGTGGCGGGCCTCTGGCGAGTGAGTAACAGTGGGGTGTGGGGTCGCGGGGGGGCCGGCACAAGCCCGACACGACTAACCCGTGTGTGGTCCGCAGTGGACGCACATTCGCACAAGGTGCTGCCCCCGCTGTACGCAGCGGTGGAGGGCCCCGGGGGCATGGGGTGCGTGGGGGGCACGGCTGCTCCGCTGCTGCTGCTGCCCGCCGCGCGCCATTCGGCCGATATGTGAGTACAAGTGACGCGAGCCCTCGTCGCTTATTAGCCCACAGTTCTTGAGAGCCACACAGTGGGAATGTGGCAGACTTAGACTCAACTTCATCTCTTTGTTACCATCAATGTTAACTTTTTTCTTATCTCCAAGAATTCCTCATTGCCATATTCCCACGCCGTTGAGGATTTTTCTGCATGTCTGCACACTCCTCCTGCAACCAGCTTCCTTCATCGTGGGATTGCTCACTGTCTTGTTTGCACGCTCGCTCTCGGCTTCTCTTCCATTAGAACTAGTCTTCTCGTTTGTATTTTAATTCTATCTCTATGGTACTGCATATCGGCCTCCCGCACTGTACCGCCTGCCACTTACTTCCTTCAAAACTTCTGAATGCACCTTTGTCATAGTTTTCTAAATTAAAAAATGCACTCGGAATACACAGATAGTCTCAAACCGTTTATTAAAGATGACATGGTGACACATTTCATCAGCCAACGCTGTAATGCTAATAGTCAGTAACATCTACAGTATTCCGCGTGTGTTGTCAGCAACTGGTAAATACTGCGTGTGACACTCGGCTAACATTTGCAAAGTTTTATTTTCGCGAGTCGACATTGTCATTTGCGGGTGTGTTATCTCAAGGTTCTCCGCGAGGCGTCTGCCGAGTGTTACTTGTGTAGTGTTTGCCAGTTACTGTAACTCGTGGCTCGTACTAGTGATATTTACATGTGTATACGTACAGTCTACTTCATACAATGCGGCATCAAGTTCTCTCCCCAGCGCTGCATTAACACGATGCTGCTGGTCATATATTAATAAACTATCAATTTGAAAAATGTTTGCTTTGGCATTTAAATTAATTTTCAGTCAACGACTGTGGTAGAAGGTGGGTCTATTTGATATTGTTTCGGTTTACTTATAGGTACCGCGGGCAACGTCGTCAAGTGAGTTATTGGTACGCATTGTTGGGAGTAGGTTCTGTGCGTCGTTGAGACCGGCAGTAAGCATGTTGTGTGTTGCAGCCTACCAGCGCTAGAGCGCGGCGCCGCGCACCACCGGCCGCCGTACGCAGCGCCATCTGGACACAGCTAGTGCTGGACCACGACGCGCCGTGCCCCGAGCTGCGGGCTACTGCGAGCCAGATAACAGCACTTGACTTGCAATTACAGCATAGTTTCACATACAAACCAGAAAGGTGATCTTCAAGGCACGATTGAATAGGTTTTCACTATCGCTTAACATCAGATGAGGTGGCGTCAAACGCAAGCCTAATGAGGATAAAAAAAGACGTAATTACTGAAATGGTTCCAAAGACCAGATAGTTTTATGAAATGCAGGAACAGCCTGAGATTTATGTCAAAGATCTCTCTTCTACTGAGCTTAGTAGTGAGTAGGTACAATGCCAGATGTAGGCTATTTGAAGCCGGCTCGTTTTACGAGGCTGCTGTAGACAATGTGTGATAATCCATCAAGATGAAGCAGATAAGGCTCGGCAGCGCCGCGTGTCGTGTGACGTGTGTGCGAGGCGGTGTTGGCAGTAAACATTATCAGCTAAATGTTAGTATGCCAGGGTTCTAAGACCTTAATCGATGTTGAAAATATTCCAGTTGACATCAGCTCAAAACTATTCGTTCTCATTTCTTAGCAGTCTAAACAAACATACATGTGGGCCTACAGTTTTCTGAGTACCATTTTCTTCCCGAAAATTTCCTCTGTTTCTAGATGTCCGATTGTTCTCGGTAACTATACTACGTAATGTAAGTGGGGCATACACGTGGTGACGATACCTCGTTATAGAACTACTTACGTAATGTAAGTGGGGCATACACGTGGTGACGATACCTCGTTATAGAACTACTTACGTAATGTAAGTGGGGCATACACGTGGTGACGATACCTCGTTATAGAACTACTTACGTAATGTAAGTGGGGCATACACGTGGTGACGATACCTCGTTATAGAACTACTTACGTAATGTAAGTGGGGCATACACGTGGTGACGATACCTCGTTATAGAACTACTTACGTAATGTAAGTGGGGCATACACGTGGTGACGATACCTCGTTATAGAACTACTTACGTAATGTAAGTGGGGCATACACGTGGTGACGATACCTCGTTATAGAACTACTTACGTAAATTGTGATAATCTGGCTCAAGATTACAGTGTGGATACTGCGTATCTGTTCTTAATTAAATAGTTACAGTAAATCATAAATTGTTATTAATATATCGTCTATGTATCATTCACTCGGAGGATGTGTCCTAGGAGAGTTGTCAATTTGTAAGTGCAATGCCGTCAAAACAACGTTATCATTATTATCGACAAACATGGAGTTTTTCTGCGTTTTATTCTTCTTAGAAATTTTAGAACACATCCTGCGTAAAACAGAACAAAGTGTAATAAATAATTGTGATTGCAAGTCAAGTGTCAGATGTAGGTACATAGTAGTATTGTATTATATTGTATTGTATTGTCTCAAAGAGAACAGAGTGGAGTGTAGATAACGCAGCTTGTGTATCATATAGTTATATAATTAGCTCATACTTAGATGTAACAGACGACGAATTTACTATAATATATTGAAGTGACTTTATACAGAAGTGTGTGTGCGTGTATATGGTGTTTGTTTGTGTGTGTGTGTGCGACACAATGTGTTCAGCTAATTAGGTTTACATATTTATATTTTGATAACATTGTTGAAACTGTTATAATATAAGAGTTTACAAAATAAGTGACAAAATAAAAACGATTGTTGCCACTACGATTATATTATTTTGATCTATCTTCAATGTCATCGTCAGTTTTATTTGTTTTTTATTTGTGACAGTTTTATAATAATGGTTTCACATTGAACGCCAACACCTGCTGTGATAAGTATAACGTGTAATAGTAGTAGTCAAGAGGAGGGTGCGGCCGTTGTGGTTGCCGCACGGCGAGAAGGGGCTCGCCTGCCAGTGGCGAGCCGGGACCTGCCGGGGATGGTTGGGCGAATACGGGAGTATTTCCCACGCCCCCGGCCAAGGGTCGGTAGAGGAACACCGTGGTGGTTTTTAGTCGGTAAGAGTCCGACACTGGCTCCGCCTTCCCGGGCGGAGTGCGTCCATGAGGATTTTACCCACAAAAAAAAAAGGTTGTCGTGCATAAGAGACGATATAATCATTCCTTCGTAGCCCTCTTTTTTAAGTTTCCTGTCATAGCGTCTTGTCTAAACATTCCCGTCACCCTCACGAGCCCCTAGTAGATTTAGATGGAAACAAACAATCAAACAAACCTTTTAATTGTACCATTATTTTGTTTGTTTCTATACCATGTGTTTTTCTCTCTGCATCGCCTTAAGGTTGAGTGGTAGCAAATGTAATGCCTCAGAAAGTATTACAGTTTCTATAAATACTTAATTGATTCTACCGTAAAGGCTAGAGAACAATACGCCACAGAACATTCCAACTCCAGTGGCGTTCAGACAGTTACATCATCATCATTTCAGCCGAAAGACGTGCACTGCTGGACATAGCCCTCCCCCAAGCATCGCCACAACGACCAATCCTGCGCCTTCCGCATCCAGCGGATTCCCGCAACCTTCACCAGGTCGTCGGTCCACCTTGTGGGGGGCCTACCCACGCTGCGCCTTCCAGTACGCGGTCGCCACTCCAGAACTTTACTGCCCCATCGGCCATCCGTTCTGCGAGCAATGTGCCCCGCCCACTGCCACTTAAGTTTGGCAATTCTTCGAGCTATGTCGGTTACTTTCGTTCTCCTGCGAATCTCCTCATTTCTGATTCGATCACGCAGGGACACTCCGAGCATAGCCCTCTCCATTGACCTTTGAGTGACTTTGAGCCTTCTTATCAGGCTCATTGTGAGCGACCACGTTTCATTACCGTAAGTAATTACTGGCAACACACACTGGTCAAAGACTTTCGTCTTGAGACACTGCGGTATTTCGGTATTTTGGAAGTGGAATAATGATGCATAATAATTATAATATGGTACGTAACGTCAAGGTACAGGTGTGTGGAGCCTGCAGATCGGCTCACTACTGGAACAGCGCGACAAAGCAGAGACAAGACAAGTTTCAGTAGCAGTGGAGCTCCTCGTGTGCCGGTGTGCCGGGGCGAAGGGTGCTGGTCATATTACAACCACATGAAACTTTCCATCTTCATGTCTCAGTTCGGCGAACGCTACTTGCGATATCATTTAGGTGACAGCCTAGGGGGTATTGCAGTTATTCTAAACACAATAGTAGCCATCCTTAGATCCCATTAAAACCGGCCAAGAGCACGTCAGGCCATGCTTAGTATAGGGTTTCATAGGTAGGTGTAATTTAGTAGTAGTAGAGCTCCTTTGTGAAAGAGCTCTTCCGGGGAAGTACTACTACCGTACCTAATTCTCCGCTATATTGTGATGCTTGCATTGCTGTGTTTCGGTCTGAAGGGTACGAGTGCCGGTGACATTACAATCACATGAGACTTCCCATCTTCGTGTCTCAGTTTGGCGAACCGACTTGCGGTACCATTTAGGCAACAGCCTAGGTGGTATTGCAGTTGTTATGGGCAAAGGTAACCGCTTAACATCAGGTCGGCCTTTAGCTCGTTTCGCCATACCATACTATAAAAAAATATTACAAACGAACCAAATAGAATATTAATCGTGGCTATTTTAGTTTTTACAATTTGCAATAGACAACAGCATTGGCGACTTGTAGCGTGTTGCTATACAGCGCTATCTAGCGCCAAATAAAGGAGGTGTGTGTCATGTCAATATAACACACAGGTACTTTTTGTGATTTATAGAAGGTAACTAAAGGAGTATTGTTTGCTAAGATAATTTTTCTCTAAGGGCAATAACCTTTGAACTAGGATGTCTTAAGTGTTTAGCAGTTTTCTCTCTATTACTCGAAAATTTATAGTCACATTATGCTCAAAATAATTTTAAAAGAGAGTTTTTACTAAGTTCTATCAACGTGGAAGATTATAAGTTTCTACGTTGCATAGTTTAGAAATAAGGGGGATACATTGCAAACACTTTGGCGGGCTATATTTCGCAGATATTATTTCATTAGACCTTTTCAATTATATCCCACACGAGGGGAAGCAGTGAAAAAAAAGGTTTCATCTCCATTTCCCATGTATGGGCGCCACCCCTAAAATACATAATTACTACTTTTTAATTCTTTTAAAATTGAGATCTATATTTGAGCTATTTTTGAGCAAAATTGCATGTACTTATGCTTATTACTGTAGAAGTTATTAAGCTGTAAGGGATTAGGACAGACGGACAGACGGATGGACATGACGAAACTACAAGGGTTCCTTGTAGAACTACGGAACCCTAAAAAAGGAAGCATGAATCTGACTCTAAATGTAGAGTGTAAATGTTAATGACACTTATTTGACATGTTAATAGGTACTCTTGTAAATTATGTTTTCTTCTCGTCTCTACGTTCTTACTAAGTAGATACATCATAACAAACCATCTAGTAGTGCTTGCCATCGACTCTACCGTGGTGTAGATTAAGGTTGGTAAACGGTAGGTATGTAGAGAGTTTCTCGCTAACTTTATTAGATAATATTATAACAATCACGCTTTGAACTCCAAAAGGTTGAGCAGAGGGACCTTACACGTAGAGTTGTTTGCCAACGGTATCATACCCCATAACAAACAACGATATAACAAATAAATATTTTGAAAAGAAATAGGAAAAAAAATTGAATCGCTGAAACTGTGCTCAGACGTGACAGCTATAACGTATACTATGTACAACAGACAAGTACACATACATCACTTTTACAAAAGTTACATTTAGTAAGTAACAAAAGCTGCGTTTTAGTAACAATAACACATGAAAATAATAGAGCTCTACATAAAACTTGTGCTCTACATAGGTACATATAACGCCATCTATTTGAAATGTATAGAACTTAGTGTACTGGTAGTACTGGTACTGCAGATAAAATTTAATGAAATTACCATGTTGGGGGAATGTTGTACTATAGTATACGGTTAATTTCATTAATCAGAAACAATAATTGGTATATGTGTATTGTAAGCTTAGCTGCAAATAGAGCCACAGAGCGCTTCACACAGCGCCTGTAGCGCTGCCACGCGGGCGGATGTGGCAACTGCACAGTAGTTTCGCCCGCGGAACAGCAGGTGGCGCTAGTGGCTCCAACGCAGTGCACCCGTTGCGCAACAGATGGCGCCAGTGGACGCGAATGAACCACAAGTGACGTGTTCACGAGGAATGGGCCGACTCTATATAACTATATATGTTTACTTTACTTTACTATGCTCGGGTAGTAGCGATTATGTTGATAACATTTATTATTGTTTATAGCTATAACGATGCGGCATAGATGCAGTGAAGATGAGTTTATTTGCATTTTTATGAATTACTTCTAATAATATAATCTGTCTATGATAGACTACTAATATAGTATAGAAAAATATAGATTTAGACTAAGTATATTCATTTATGGCAATAGGCTCGCCCCCTATTACATGGGACTATAACATAACTGGCGAAATGTGGGTGTACCATACACCTCTGCCTACCCCTTCGGGGAAATACAGGCGTGATGTTATGTTATGTTATGTTATTTATTAGACATTTTTGTTGCTTAAAACGAAATTAAAATTGGTGAAGGGCGCGGGAATCCGCTGGATGCGGAAGGCACAGGACCGGTCGTTGTGGCGATGCTTGGGGGAGGCCTATGTCCAGCAGCGGACGTCTTTCGGCTGAAATGATGATGATGATGATGCACACGGAAAACATTTCATCCCGTATATCTAAGAACTTACATAGAGACTTCTTCTTCTACACATAGAGACTGATCCGCGGACACAATTATGTAATAAATATTTTTCATAAACCATTTCCATTTATTCGTTCAATACAACAACAACAACAACAACAACTGACAACAACTGTTTGTACAACTGTAAGCACTCAATCAGAAACAATAAAGTTTACTTACTTACTTAATACATACCTAATCATACTAAATGTAACATACGTAATGTTACATTAAAAAAAAGAAAAATGCATGAAATGAATGAAAAGGGTAAAATGCATTTCGTTGTCTTCATAACAATAAAAAAAAAAGTAAGTATTAAGGTAAGAAGTTTAATTTTTCGGTTTATAAATTAATAATTAAATACCTACGTTCAAACTCGCAATGCTGATGTTGCTCTGCTGTCTGTGGCGCAGCGTCCAGGACTCATGGTAGAAGCGGAAGGATGCTGGAGAGCGACAGATGCAGTAGACAGTACCACTACGTAGGTACTAGTCTATCTATACTTCTATACTTACATTATACAGAGGAAAGGTTTGTTTGTTTGTTTGTAATCGATAAACTCTGAAACTACTGAATGGATTTTAATAATTATTTCACCTTTAGAAAGCTACTTTATTCAGAAGTAACATAGGCTATATTTTATTTCAGTACACGAGCCAAGTCGCGGGCAAAGTCTAGTTAGTTATATATCTTATCTATAGTTATGTCATCTTCTCACTTCGATAAACAATCTCCTCTAAATGCCAGGACACAATAAAAGAGAAGATATCTCACTGCAGCAAGTACTTACCAAACTGTTATTTATTTATTTATTATTTATTATTAATAATACACCAACAGTTATAAACATCAGACATTATCTTATTCTAATATCACAGGTACATTATCCGATGCTTAAACAAATTAAAGGCGTACATAACATTCATAGGAGCTGTTTTATCATTATGCTTACCCGGTCAAAAATAAAAATAAAGTTTTTAAAAGAAGTACAAAAATAAACGGAACCTTGTTATAAAAACTAAAAATACGACAACGTTTTCTGCAAAATAAAACTAAACAATAATTTATAAGACGATTAAGTAAAACTTACAAGCAGGATGTTATACAATAAAAATAAATAAAATAAAAATAAAGAGAAACAATGTCATGAAGTTACACGAAAATTTTCAAATATGATTTTTCGTTTAGAGATAGCTACGTAGGTAGGCCGTAGGCCGTAGGTCTGGCCTTATTATTACATAAGTTCTCAAATTAAAAGTTTTTCATTCAAATAGGCACAGTAGGTAGGCTCTTAAGAAATGTCTAAAATCTAGTTGCACGGTTCCTAAACGTAGATCCTATGGAGAAGAGTGGACAACAGACTCCATGGATACCCTTTTAAAACAATGTGTGCTACTTACAATCTGGTATTGTTACAATCGAGTCAAATTCTAGTTAGCCAAGTTGAAAGGACTCGCTAACCTTTACATAAAAGTTGAAGTTAACTTCAAAGTGACGTAAACAAAGTTTACCGTCTTAAAATGGACGCCAAGCATCAATGCTTCTAAACATCACGAAAGCAATAAATGACTATGAATTATTATGTGGTAGTAATTACATAGACACCTACTTGTAATTAGAAGTTTGAATGTTTCCCAGCCGGTCTCGTCTCAAGATATCGATACTCTCCAAATGTTTGTCTCATAGAAGTTTCCTTTCCTGACAGTGGCAGTTGCTCTGAGGCAAGTACCGACTGGTAATGAGCCAAATCCTCAGGCGGGAAGCCGAGCCCACAGAGGTGGACACGAATACCTGGGATGAAGGTAAGTTAGCGTGGTGTTTCTGAAGCACTTGTTTTAGGGTAGGTACCTATCGTATTTATTCGTAATGGACTTGCGTTTGTCCGCCACCTCACCTGATGTCAAGCGATGGTGCGCTCGAAGATGGTACACGCTTGCCCAACAAAACGCTATTCACCTGAGTGACCTGAGTCTTGAAAACCACCAGATTATACCTATCCTACTATTCTTTCTAGACATGTATGTACCTACCTAGTAGGAATGTTTGCAGCCACTTGCGTTTCGTCTCCAAGATACAACCACGTGGCGTTGAAGCAGTTCCTGCCTAGTTATGTATCAACATATTCAGTGGTGGAGACTAGCTCTTTCAGTGAAGAGTGACTCCACCTACCACCATCCCCTCTGGCAACATCATCATTATCATCGCCCTGTCTACATCCAGTTGAGGACATTCCATTGTTATATGATGTCCTGGACGTTAGTGCTTAGTGCGGCCAGAGCGGCGGCCACTGTCACCAAGTACATCCCTTCTTGGAAAAACCCTATGTTCAACAAAATGGCACATCACAATAGTATGGCAAAACGAGCCAAAGGACCACTTAATGTTAAGAAGCTTTGCCCATAACAACTGCAGTACCATCTAGGCTGTTGCCTAAATGGTATTTCAAATCGCGTTCATCAAACTGAGACCTAAAGAAGGAAAGTCTCATGTGATTGTAACGTGACCGGCACCCGTACCACGAGCACCGGAAGAATTTAATTCAATTCAATTCTTTACACACACAGCAATGCTAGCATCAAGTACGGCGTCAGAAGCAGGTTGGTGCTAGTACTTCCCCGGTCGAGCTCTCTCGTAAGGAGCTCTAACACTACTGACGTGAAATAAAATTGATTCCTCTGTAAATGGATATTTCAAACATTTTCAAAGTATCTGGCGCTGCTGTTTCCCGGTAAGCTACCTACTTTCTGAGTAGAAATGCTGACGAAAGGGAGTCGAGGTGTCTTGACAATGAAAACTTGTTGAACTTTTTTAGCGTTATATTATATTATTATAAACTTAATACTTTTGAACAGAAAAGGAAGGCACAAGCTCTGAGCCTTCCGAAAGATACCGCCGATGGATTTATGTCATTGAATATATAATAATGTATACAGCGCGACTGCGCCAGGGTTCGCGTGCTGCGTCTCAATTTTTTCAATTTTCAATTTCAATGTTTTTTTATTTCAAATAAACCTAATTACAGGCACTTTTGAAAGGTCAGGCTCTAGTTGCACGGTTCCAAATTGTGGGTCCTATGGAGAAGAACCGGCAAGAAACTCCATGGATAAACTCTTTTTAAAATAGGTTATTGTTTATTACATCAAATTTATTCAAATAATGTGAGTATAATGTAGGTTAATGTCAGAAATAAACAAGAGTTTAAAAGTGAGTATATTGCCTTTAGAAATAAACGTAAGAAGAGTTGCCATAGTATGTAGAAGCTGACCTGTCCCGACAGACGGCACCCGTTCACGAGCATGACGCGAGCATCAGCCATCGCTTAACTCAACCATATTGAAGGGAACTTAACGACCCGACACTAACGCCACCATCAGCATGACATTTAAGTGAGCATGACAGACTCATACTGCTAGACAACAAATAGGCAGGAATATATAGAATTACTGTAAAAAACATTAATGGCCACATGATACTTACATTTTACATTTTAATCACCTATTAAAAATTGTAAGCAGTTCATATACGTTGCAGTTCTATGTCAGAAATGCAATATTAGAAAAAAAGTGTAAATAAATTGTATAATTCCGAAACAGTAAAGTTAATAAAGTGTAAATAAATTTAATAATAAACAGTTAATAATAACTGAAAAAATATCAAAATAACATGACTTGGTAGAAAAATTACCAACAGATCGATACAAAAAATAAAATGTGTCAAAAAAAAAAACAAAATGTCAAAGGAAATAATAAAAATAGATCCAATGTCAAAAGTAAAAGATAGAAAATAAAACTAATGGTCCAATAGGAATAAAATTAACAATTATAAATGATCCAATAGGAAATAATTACATGTCAAATGCCAAGAGATATCAAATACCTAGTTGAGGAGAACCAGTGGGTCGCAGTGTGCAGGTGGGAATCGTATTCCAGACATTTTTATCAGCAATGTATTGGTTTATATCATAATAAGCTCTTGACATTAACACACGTTTTGTTACTAACTTGAATTTTATCAATGGTAGTTCAGTAATACAAGTTGGAAGTTTATTATAGAACCTAATACTGTTTCCCATAAACGACTTAGTACTAGTTTTTATAAGTCTAAAACCGGGTACAACAAGCTCATGCTTATATCGTGTATTGAAGCTGTGGGTATCACTTCTTTTATTGTAATTTAAGATATTTTTACGCACATACAAAATATTTTGATAAATATACAAGGACGGTAAGGTAAGAATATTTATCTCTTTGAATAACTCACGCAAAGACTCACGGCAACCTAGATTATAAATAGCTCGGACTGCTCTTTTTTGTAATATGAAAATAGTCTCTACATCAGCAGATGAACCCCACAGTAAGATGCCATAAGACATAATACTGTGGAAGTATGCAAAATATACTAATCTAGCCGTAGCCACATCAGTCATCTGCCTTATTTTTCTAATGGCAAAAGCAGCAGAACTCAGTTTGCCAGCAAGTGCCTCTATATGAGGTCCCCATTGCAGTTTAGAGTCTACTGAGATACCCAGGAAGACAGTTGAGGGAACCAGATCCAAAACTTTTCCATCTAGTCTTACATTAGTAACAATATGGTGTACATTAGGTGTCGAAAATTTTATACATTTGGTTTTTCCTGCATTAAGAAGAAGATTGTTAGCAGAGAACCAATTGGAAAGAATATTAAGAGTATTATTGGGTTCCACAAGGTCACTATCTTTCCTATTCACTTTAAATATAAGTGAAGTGTCGTCAGCAAATAAGACTATGTTAGTCTTTGTATCTTTTATTATATATGGGAGGTCATTAATATATACAAGAAACAGAAATGGGCCTAAAATTGATCCCTGAGGTACACCCATTTTAACAAGTGAGCCTACAGAAGTGACATTACCTATAGCTACCTTTTGTTCCCGATTCGACAAATATGAACTTACGAGATCAATAGATCTACCTCGGATTCCGTAGTGTTTTAATTTCAGAATGAGCGTTCGGTGATCCACGCAGTCGAACGCCTTAGAAAGATCACAGAACACTCCTACCGCATCCTGAGCCTGCTCCCAAGCCTCCAATACTGTTTTGATTAGGGTGGATCCAGCATCTCCCGTTGAACGTCCCTTCGTAAATCCAAACTGTTTATCATGAAGTATCCCATTTAAGTTAAAATATACTAACATTTGATTTAGTATTAGTTTTTCAAAAATTTTGCTTAAAGCTGGTAGAACAGATATTGGCCTATAATTAGATGCATTATCAAGGCTACCTGATTTGAAAATGGGCACAATTTTGCTATATTTCATTAGATCGGGAAAAATGCCATCTACGATGCAAGTATTGAAGATTGTCGCTAAAATTGGCGCGATATTGACTATTATTGCTTCGACAGCTTTTATGGACAATCCCCATAAGTCCTCTGTTTTTTTACTGGCTATTGTTTTAAATGTTTTTATTATATCAATGGGAGTAATAAAACTAAACTCAAAGTAAGCTGTAGTAGATATAGGCAAAGTAACATTTTCCTTTAAGAGTGTCTCAGCTGCTACGGGGGACGATGGAAGAAATTTAGTAGTCTCGAGTGGGATATTTGTAAAAAATCGTTCAAAGAAGTTAGAGACTACATTTTTATCTGAAACTAGTTTGTCATCTATTTTTATGCTCATTGTACTATCTGTAAGCCTACGATTACCAGTTTCAGTATTTATTATTTTCCAAGTCGTTTTTATTTTATTATTTGACTTCTTTATTTGATCACTAATATAAGCAGCCTTCGCTTGCACGCAAATCTTTTTAAAGATTTTTGAGTATCTTCTAACGTAAATATGAAAATTGATATTAGGTGTATAAGACTTTTTGTCATATAACCCATACAAAACATCTCGACTGCGTCTTATACCCTTTGTAGCCCAGGAGCTAAACATGATTTTTGGTTTTATAGTAATTTTTTTTACTTTGCATGCTTTTTCAAACTCATTACATATAACATTAAATAGTTTACTATACATATAATTAGGGTTGCCATTTTGCGATTGTAATGTAAGTAATTGGGATTCTAGATTTTTATTAAATTTTTGTAGACAATTTTTCGTTAATGACCTACATTGTATAATTTGGTGACTTATGATTTTCTTATAATTCAATTTAATAATCTGACACTTATGATCTGAACGAACGCCACTAATTAAATTCTTTTCAAATATTTTAAAGTTTGTCATAATATTATCTATGCAAGTAGCTGTGGTAGGTGTCACTCTAGTCGGCTCAAAGAACATATGTTTTAGGTTAAATGATTTAAATAATGACAAGAAGTTACGTTTATCTTTGGTATTTATCAGAATGTCAATATTGAAATCCCCACAAACTATCAACTTTTTATTTACATTTATTTTTCTAAGAGCATCCTCCATTGTTAAAAGAAATAGGGGCTTATTGGAGTCAGGAGGGCTATAAACACACAAAATCACATGCTCCTCCACTTCTGCACACGCGAGCTCACATACTCGTTCAACAGAGAGATTGCAAATATCTAGTCGCTCCTTACACTTCAGGTGTTGTCTAACCATGATTAAGGTTCCCCCACCTTCTGCTGACGCTCTCTGGAACGAACTGGCTATCTTAAAATTATCCACGTTAAATAACATTTTATCTGCTCTCAGAAAAGTTTCTGTGAAGCATAGAATATCTACATTATATCTCTCAGCAAATAATTCTACATCTAAAATTTTGCCAGAGAAGCGATTTATGTTTTGATGTGACATTATTAAACAATGACTCTGCTTCTCTGTTGTCGCTGTGGTTAGTTTAAATTATTTTGGTTAACCACCTTAATATTAGCATGACTATTATTAAAAACATAAGTAGTGGATGGAGACTTTGTCATGCTACTAATGACAGAGTTTATATTATAAGCCAATAGTGTTGTTATTTGACGTTTGAATTTAGTTGGTAGGTACACGGAATTCCTAGTCAGTTTTAATTTACCAACAAACTTGTTTGTGTCAAAGAACATGAACTTGTCGCTATAATGACTTACCAAGAAATGAATGTGCTTATTTAGCATATGTATACAGTCGTTTTGACTATCTGACAAGTGGTTGAGGTATGGGAAAGCACATAATATTATTTTGTGACAGTTTAGTGATAACAGCTGGGCAACACTATCAGTGATGTCTTTTTTACGAACATTAGTACTATTACCTATAAACACAGTTAGGTCGGTATGCTTGTTAAATTTATTATTAAGGAGTGATTTTATAATTTGATTGTATGTTAACCCAGGCATACAATTATTTAAAAAAGAATGATTCAGGCTGTTACCTAGTAAGTCTCCCAAACCCTTACCTAGGTCATCCGAATACATAATTGAGTTATAACATACTTGATCATTTGAAGCATTGGTACTTATATTTATAACAGAAGACAAGTCATGGTCAGTTGAAGCTGGTTCCTCTGTGTTAAAGTTACAGTCATATGATTCCTCAACTTCGGACAGGCCCTTTGTTAACTCGTCTAAGTACCTCTTCTAATTTACTACATACCATGTTTACTACGTTGTGTCAAACATGTTTTATCTGTAGGTAGAAAAGATGCTTTGTAGCTAAATAAATATTAATTTTATCAAACTCTTTTTAATTGTTTTTTTTTTGTTTATTTTTTGTGTTTTAGTGTAAGAACCTAAACTCTGTTTTTCTTATTTTTCTCATTTAGTAAACAATCTTAGTATGTCTTTTTTTATGCAATTCGTAATAATCATTAAAAGACATTATGTTAACAATGACATTGTTAATATTTATTTTTAACCTAATAACATGTGCAGAACTAGTGCCTAATTATATTTTATCCGTAGTTATTTGAATAAAGAGACATGCCAAGATTGTTTACTAAATAAGACAAGAGAGATTTTTTTTTATTAAGGCATTAAGTTATTTTGAGTCTGGTCTGCCTGGTCCGTTAATAACTTGAACGGCCCTTTTAAAAATTCAGTTTGATATGTGTGCTCTAGATGAAGGTGTGTTGTCATTGTCAGTGGCGGAGGTGAGCTGTGTGCATCCACAGTTGTGTGTCGAGTGTTGGTACTTGTTGCTTGCACGTGAACAAAGAGCGAGCGAGGTAACAGCAACAGTAAAGATCTTCTAGCAGTGGATCATGTCGAAGGCCCCACGTACCTCTCAATTCCAACCACCAAATTATTTATCTTGTTTATGTAGTCAAATCACATTGTAATTTGTGTGAACAGAAGCTAATATATCGTCAAGCCCATGAAGTACCAGTCATTTTATTATACCGGACGGTTCTTCTGTCAATGTTAAAATTTTTGTTTCTAGAAAACATTTTATTGTTTCAATGCTATAGTTAATTATCACCGTGTTTGTTACAGAGTAAGAATTTATTTTGACATCATAAGTGCAGGTAAGTACTTTTAGTATAGAAGAAGCGAAACCTAAAGGTCTTGTGCAAAAAAGAATTGTTATTTTTTGTAAAGATAACAGTTGTACATACTAATTAGTGCGCTCGCTCACAGCGCCGGCGCCTCTCCTACTTGTCCATAAGTTACGTGTCCAGTGGGGGGACGCAATCAACGGACGAAATTCATTAGCAGTCGCGACGGACGGACGGACGGACAGCAGCCGCGCAACCACAATTGATATATTACACTTATACACGTATCGGTTAAATTGTCCGATCGATAAGTGGGCGTGAGACGCGGCCGGCAGCGCTGCGCTTGCGCCGCCGCGCTGCACCGCAATGTCGACCTCATGTTACGCACTTACATACTAAAATCCCGAAGTCAGGAATTCAGTTGGGTTCTTTTTCATTGGACTCTCGCGATGGTATCGAAATTACAAAAGATGATAAAGTCATAAAAGCGTACTGAAAAACAGTCTCTATTAATTCTAGCGTAGCGTCCGATGCGGCTTGTGGCACACGTGGCCGCGGCCAGGCGGCGCTAATGTGTATCCGTTGTCGCACTAATGCGGCCGGCGCCGGCGCCCGCCTCACACAAAAATCTACAACATTCCTGCGTTTAGGTCGCGAGCCTTTATTCCTTTTTTATCGGATCATGAAATAATAGAATAGGTACAAAGCAGCCGCCACGAGGCTCTCCCCCACCACCCCCCAACCCCTGCCGGCGCCCCTCCGCGCCTTATCAGCACACTTCAAGTTATAACGCAGCTAGCTATGTTATACTCGTATGTTAGTTTTATTTATTTAAATGCGGTGGACTTCGATCAATTCTGTTTTGTGGACGCATGTTAATGTGATGGCTTCAGAAGTGAACCGATACACAATGGCTGCTCTGCACGCTGGTATTAGTGTATACAGGGTTTTGTTATGTCGGAATAAAACTTCCTGATATCAAAAGCACAAAATTTTCTGTTATTGTATTGGTATGACATCCTTTTGTATTAATTGTCCAAAGTAATTGTGCTTGTTGTAGCGTCACAGCGGCTCGTCTACGCCTATGGTCTACGACTTCATGTTCTTCCGTTACCGCACTTCGCCTTGTAACATAACATTTCCCCGATGGGTTAGGCAGAGGTGTAATAGTACACCCCCATTTCGCCAGTTATGTTATAGTCCCATATAATAGGGGCGAGCCTATTGCCATTGACCGGGCACAAATCCAGACTCCGGGCTGCTACTGGGAATTTCCTAATGAAAAAACCCAATAACACTTTGCCCGACCCGGGAATCGAACCCAGGACACCACGCTCAGCAGTCGCGCTTACAAACACTAGACCAACGAGGCAGTCGCTTCGCCTTGTGCTGGCAATAATTTCACTAGCTGATCTTGTCCACCAGTCCACTTCATAATGTGATGTCGCCCACTCAACTGGCGCAGTAGCTCAGCGCGTGGCTTGTGCGCTAGAGTCGATTCACGTCCCATACTAATCAAATCAACATAATTTATTTTAGCATGATATTAATTAAACATAAGAATACAATTGTTACAAGTAAAATTATACCATTTTAATTTGAAAAGAGTATCCATGATGTTTCTCGTCGGCTCTTCTCCAGAGTACTAACATTTAAGAACCATAGATTCATAACTTTGAATATAATTTGAATTAGTTTGACGTACAAATAATTAGATTTGTGCATGTTTGTGTTGTGAGATTTGTGTTTGTAAACGCAGTCATTATATAATAGGTACCTATAGCAGAAATATAAACAAAAGAAAACAGACACAATTTATTCGGTCGGAATTCCATCCTTACAGAATAATCCTAGAACAACAACTACGATGTGTCCTCTGCTGATGATAACTATAATGGAAATTAGGCACACCACAAATAAGCTTTAATTGTAATTTTAAATCCCATATTTCTTCTTCAAGATTAACATGTTCATTGTCCTCTAACTCTTAAAAGGCATCACTTCAAATCATTATTACTTACACAATTTAATTCAATGTTAATTTAGTGAACACAGTATACACGAATTATTTAACAAAACGGCAAAAATACAATAAATTTAGAAGTATTTTTTTCCTAAAAATGACTCTCCTGCATAGAGTTATCATTCATGGCTTGTAATGTCGTGGAGAGAAAATAATATTAGCTGGAAAGCAATTTTTGTAGCGGGGCTGACTACCCACGACATAACCGACTTATTAAATATTACATCCTGCAATGCAACCCATCCCACCTCATCAGGAAGAGGAATGCATTTGAAGCAATATTGTCATTATCTTCCAAACGGATCAGTGATTGAAGTGCCTGTATTACTAGCACACAGGGGATGCTAATGCTTCGTCTTTGTCAACATAACCACCTAGCGGCCTTCACGACAACTACGTGAAGAAAAGCAAAAGCAAAAAGAAAGAAAACAGAGCGAAGCGAAGCGGAAAGGTGTATGAGTGTTCTTACCCACTAAAACCTCCCCAGTGGCAGTCTACAGCACAATAAGGGGGGACTCTGGGAATGTAATATGCTTCCGGAGCCCTTCCTATGCTACGCCTGTAAGGTACCGTAAAATGCCCTAACTTTGCCAACAAGCCCTACTTTGCCTAAGGTATTAACTTAATTTTTACACGCACTGACACTTTATAACTGAACCAAATGTTAGCGTTGTCATAGTTTTAAAAGCTCCCCAAGTACGGAAATCATAGCTATTATAGTTTACTCAAAAAATAACTAGGCAAAGTAGGGCTCGTGGGCCAAGTTAGGGCAGTTTACGGTACATCTCGAGAGAGACTATTTATCTCCCGGTACAACTTCCCGGTTCACATGGCGGCACGTGACCACATCATGCCACCGCCTTCCCAAACCCCCACAGTGAATACCCGTGTCCTCGAAGGCCCACTTCGATCGAGTATCGACCGGGGAGGGTACGTCGATTGCCCTGAAGGGCTGGGTGCTGGAGTGGTTGGCTCTTCGGCACCGCCTCCTCCGAGTAGGATCGGTCCTCTCTCGATCCCTATCCGCAGCCTCTTTCTGAACCATGAGGGTCTCAAAGAATCGTCTTTTATTTTGCATGAATGCAATCAATGGCGGCGGCGGCGTCTATCACTTATAACTTCCCACCAAAACAATGTAATTAAATTCTAGCGGCGTGTTTTAGATTGACCTGTACGTAAATGTTTCTTTCTTATTTTCTCGTATCCTTTTCCCAGTTATCTTGTGGTCAGCTTCCAATTCATGAACTGTCTAACAATTGCAGCTGAATATCAGAGTACACACGGAGCAGCTACCAAGAAACCCCCTCAACCCACTGACCTGTAACAAACAAAACCTTCAGACCGAAATATTTATAACCAAAGCTTCAGACACGAGACCATCAAGGTATAACTTATGCTTTTAGGTAATTATATTTCAGCTGACCAACTTTTATCACGATATTAATTATAATTATGTTAGTGTGTATTTATTACTGTTTCCCTTCAAGCTGTCGTGTCACTAAACTTAGTAAGTAATTATAACACAATGAAAGGTTACATTACTAGTTTAATGAAACCTTTAGACTGGATCGTGTTCAATGAGCTAACGACTCGTATCATATGGAGCGTATGCAACCTGTTAGTGTAAGTTCCGCCTCATCGGTATAGGTATACTATGGTCAAACACGCGGCTGCCAAAAGTATGGCTGTGGATTTCACTCCTGAATAAAAAATGATCTGTATTCCCCTATATTCTAGGGAATGGTCTACAGAAATCCCGCGCTTCCACGCGGGGCTTAACCACCTTTTGCACCTGAAGGATATTTGTTTCTGCGATGCTTACTGGACGATCCCGCGACATGTGTACTGAGAGGGGTGAGCACTGTTTGAGGTACATGTGTATGTGTATGCGTGAGCTCTGGTTGTAGACGAAGGAGCACGGTTTTTTTTGGCTTGACTATGATTGTTCGCAGCACTTCGTCTATATTGTTTACGATGTCTGTGCCAATATCATACAAGTTTCACATATTAGGTTACGGAACCCTACTACGGAACTAACTAATCAGTATTAGTTGAATATAAAATCAAGGTAACCTAGAAATTGTAGTTTAGTATAGTTTAATATAAATAGACCCTGTTAGCTTCGATATATTTTGTCGCATATTTAGGTAGAACAAGGTTCGGTCTAAGCTATAGGCATGTGGTATTACACGCTCGGCTGCACGCAGGCACCGTCTGCGACTGTGGAGGGTGACTGGGAACAGTGGGAACTGATCGAGATTCTGCTGAAGCTGGTGCGATGGTTACAACCGTCCCCTGCTTCCATCACGTCGGCGTGAGCTACACAATCATTCGGATTGTCTAGTCAACATATCGTTTTAGTGATGAACACACGTCCCCTTAAATATTACGATATCCAGCCAATTACTGTCCAGAATTCTATGCTTTATTCATATTACATTTTAAAATAACCGCCAACCTACAGTAGGCCAGTGTAGTGGACTAAGGCCTGGATCCTTCTCATTCTGAGAAGAGGCCCGTGCCTAGCAGTGGGACAGTATTGAGATATATTTTAAGTTAGCTCATAGAATTAGAAGATGGAGGTTAAAAAAAAAAAAAAGTGCCTTGTGTGTGTATGTTCTGTTTTTTCTCTCTTGTCTTATTTAATAAACAATCTTGGCACGTCTCTTTATTCAAATAAGTACTCATAAAATATAATTGCTAGTTCTGCACATGTAATTAGGTTAATAAATGTTATTTAGTGTGTGAAATTGTAAACATAATGTCTTTCGAATTATTTTTGACGAATTGCATTAAAAAGACATGCCAAGATTGTTTACTAAATAAGACAAGTAAGGAAAAACAGAGATTAGACGCTTATTTAGTACTAACCCATATCCTACACCAAATGTTCACGTTCTGGTTATTAAGATAATATTGTTATTTACGTGCCTTTAGCTACCTACGTCATCACACTCGTCGCCAAGGTACCTAGTTTTTACCTCCGTCCAGTGTTTAAAATCAACACGCCGAGCCATATCTCGGAGAGGCGCGTACGCACCTAAGTGTTAAGTCCGCTCGAAACTCACTTTGTAAGGTAAAAGTGTGAATGTATAATAGTATTACTATGATATACATTGGCAGGCTTATGGTAGACTGTACTCCGGAAGTATGGCGCCACTGTAGGTATTAGTCTGCATTACTTTTTTTTTAATGTCAAACGTTTGACCGCCACCTCACCTGATGTTTGATGGTGCGGTCGACGATGGTTCACGCTTGCCCAGCACGACTCTTCCCAACAAATAATATATTTAATTTCATTCTCACACCCACGGATTATTACAACAACATAACATCACGCCTGTATTCCCCAAAAGGGTAGGCAGAGGAGTTTATAATAGTACACGCATATTTCGCAGTTATCTATGTTATAAGTCGCATGAATAACGGGGCCTATTGCCATTTCTCATCATCATCATCAGCCTTCATCATTACTGTCCCACTGCTGGGCATGGGCCTGTTCTCAGTATGAGAACCATATATATTACCTTTACCATATAATGTCATTAACCGGGCATAAATCCAGACTCCAGACAGCTTCTGAGAATGTCCTAATGAAAAAACCCAATAACACTTTACCTGACCCGGGAATCAAACCCAGGACCCCACGCTCAACAGTCGCGCTTGCGACCACTAGATCACTGGAGCCGCACATTAAGTCCTCAAGTACGATGTGGAATAGACAACCACTACCCATTGAGATGGTTAGCACGACTCGTAATGGCAATAAACATAACCTTAGAATCACTAAGTAAAATAATCCACAAACTTTATATTAAGCAGACCTTCGACAGGAACAACCTTACACCACAAGGGCTTCAGCAATACCCAAATGTTACAGAATTCACAGTTCTACA
Organism: Asteroscopus sphinx; assembly: GCA_949699075.1. Classification (NCBI taxonomy): domain Eukaryota; kingdom Metazoa; phylum Arthropoda; class Insecta; order Lepidoptera; family Noctuidae; genus Asteroscopus; species Asteroscopus sphinx. The sequence continues at coordinate 318,014 of OX453003.1, forward strand.
TATAACCAATAAAAAATAAAGACAATAGGTAGGTACAACGTTCCTCGTTACTTGCAAAAAAATTCACATTGTTAAATAAAATGTTGGTAGTATGATAAATCTAAGACAAAACAAATACATACCAGTATAACATTTAGAAACAATTAATTATAATCTGATATTACTGAAGGCATATAAAACAAATGAATCAAGAACAGTACGACAATACTGCCGACTGCCTCGTTGGTCTAATGGTTGCAAGCGCGACTGCTGAGCGTGAGGTCCTGTAGGTCTACTCGCGTTTTACGAACGACAAACGAAGTACAAACTTTCGTTCCGACTGATACTTACATAGTAAAGATAGGCACATAAAAAAGGCACAATTAAGATAGACTACGCTTCATAGTCGTACACAATTTACCGGAGATGAGAAAAACAAACGTTAAAACATGATCATCGCATGCGATAAGGGAACGATGGTTGACCGGAGTAGCAAATTGTGCGATGAATCTTACGATTTATCGAATATCGTCGAACGGGAGTAGACCCCCAGGGTTCGATTCCCGGGTCGGGCAAAGTGTTATTGGATTGGGAAATTCTCAGTAACAGCCCGGAGTCTGGATTTGTGCCCGGTTAAAGGCAATAGGCTCGCCCCCTATTATATGGGACTTACAACATAACTGGCGAAATGTGGGTGTGTGTGATGTAATGTTATGTTAGTACGAAAATAAAAAAAGAAGATTGAATTGAATTGAATTGAAATTTATTATTATTCTTTATTCATGAACAATTGACAATTGTATTGAATGTAGTAGGTACTACATAATTAGATTACAATACAGAAATTAAATGTGATTTTAGACAATTCAAGGTCAAAGGTAAGGTAAAAATGTCATAAATATTCAGTACAAATTAGAACAAAACTATCAAAATATTATGTCAGTATGAGGTGAGCTCGGATAATCTCGTGAGGATAAAATCCGTAACGAGATTATCCGGAGAAGAACCGGAGTGACCACTTCAGCTTACTGACTAGTCCACAAATTCAAAGTCGCTCAGCGAGCTATGGAGCGAGCTATGCTTGGAGTTTCTTTGAAGGATAAAATCCGTAACGAGATTATCCGGAGAAGAACCGGAGTGACCGACATAGCTTGTAAGATCAGTAAGCTGAAGTGGCAGTGGGCTGGCCATGTCTGTCGAAGGACCGATGGCCGTTGGAGCAGACGAGTCCTTGAGTGGAGACCGCGAATCGGCAAACGCAGCGTAGGGCGCCCCCCTGCCAGGTGGACCGACCACCTAAAGAACGTGGCTGGGGGGACTGGATGCGGAAGGCAGAGGACCGAGCGTTGTGGCGCAACTTGGGAGAGGCCTATGTCCAGCAGTGGACTGCGATAGGCTGAGTTGATTGATGAGGTGAGCTTATTGTTACGAAGGAGTTGCTGGAAGTGAACCATGGTGTGCGGGTTCTCCTGAACCTGGGCGTAGGTGATCAATGCAGTAACACGAAGCATCAAGACATGTTGTTTATTCCAAGTTTCGCAGCTAACAGGCAGCCAAACCTTTTTTTTTTTTAATTGTCTCTCGCAAGTGGTACCGAGGTACCATTTTTGCTTAACCGGGCTGGTAACCAGCCAAATTACAGTTACACGTTATTTTATAATTTCTAGGAATCTAGTGTTGCCAACGTGATTGAACTTTTAATCAATACATCGTTAAGTAAATTGATAATTAGGATAAAATTATATAATATGATCAAGTTGGTTAGTGACGAGATTTATTAAATAATTTAATTGGCGTGATATAAATACGATGAATTTAAAGTATTGACTCTAAATACATACATACATACATACATATTGACTTCATTCGTTCCTTCCGCTGATAAGAAGTGCTCTCTGGGTTGGCTGATCCACGATCTTGTAACATTATGTACTATTTAACATTAAAATCATCCACTTAATAAAAGCACATATTCTGCAAAAGATTTTAGGGTTCCGTACCCGAAGGGTGACAAACGGGACCCTATTACTCTCGCTACGCTGTCCATCCGTCCGTCCGTCTGTCTGTCACAGGGCTGTATCTTTTGAACGGTAATAGGTAACCGGTTGAAATTTTCTCAAAATATGTGTTGCTATTATTATTATTATTATTATTTATTTATTTAATCAGACAACTTCAGTCCACAATAGTGTTAGTAATACTTAAAATACTATGTTAGTACGAAATTTTTTTATTAAAAAATTTACATCAGCATAGATTAAATTACAAATTGAACGATAAAATTAAAACCAATTATCAAACTAAATGAATTAAATTAAATTAACTAAAATTACAATAAAATTGAATAAATTAAATAAATTAAATTAAATTAATGTCATTAAACCAAATGCTATGAGGTGTATCACGACAAATACTAAAAACAAAAAAAAGTCTAAAACCAAAGGGGGTCCCCATCCCCATACAAGAAACCTCAAAAAACATGCATTTTTTTCAACGTTTTTGTTTTTGCTCTATCTTCAAAACCGTAATATATACCAGCGTCAAACTTGGTCAGATTATAGTGCATATTATGTTGTTTAGCAACAAATACTAAAAATAAGACAAACATTGATATATGTGGTGGTACCTGCGTAAGAAAGACATGTAAAATTCATATTTCGCGCACTGTGCGTTGATGTCTTTTGATAAACTCTCGTAAATTAAATCAGTTTTTATGGGGTACGGAACCCTTACTGAGCGAGTCGGACTCGCACTTGGCCGGTTTTTTATTTAGTCTACTTTTGAATATATTTGGACTATCGATAATTTTCAAGTCAACGGGTAGAGAGTTGAATAGTAAATAAATGAGATGTAAATTGATTCAAAATAAATTTAACAACTAGGCGTTCTAACTCAAGATATAATAATAGGTATACACACATACCTATAACTATTATTATCATAACTAAATTGATGAAGAATACCTTTAAGGAAGAAATGAGGCGCCACTCACTTGAAGATGTCGTTCCAAGGGGTGTCGTAAATTGTGACTAAAAGATTATATCTGATAGTGATAACATCATTGCACGATAGCTGCGGGTAGGCACCCCTAATGGGCTGCGGAAGTCAGGCGGCAATCCGTCCCCGGCGACATGATGCACTGAACGTAAAAAAGATTATGGGAGCTGTTACAAACTCATTTACGTCACTTTGCAGAGACAGAAAATCCTTTTGTTGGTCACTCAAACCGATGAGAGGCTGCCGGTGGTATCTCAGATTATAGAACTTTTATAATCTGGGCCCGACCCCTCGCTCCATGGATTAGCTAATACACGTTTATTCTTTGGAGTTGTATTTAATCACGACACGCTGTTTTCTAGAGCTTTAGCAGTAAATACAATAATATAATATATACATTGTCTATGTTATAAAACGTATTTTTTAGTAACCCGGGATATGAAACTAAATTTGTTTTTATTAGGTGTAATAAAAGTTGTAGTCCGTGTGGTACCGGACTTAAAGAATAGCACCACCCTTATCTCTTCTCATGGGTGTCGTAAAAGGCGACTAAGGGATTCACCAGAGGATGGGCAGCAGCGTTCTCTGAGTATTTAACCAACCAACTGCGATCGCCAACCCGCCTGCCAAGCGTGGCGATTATGGCATATCCACCCTTAATTGGGGGAGGCCTATGTCCAGTAGTGGACGTCTTTCGGCTGAAATGATGATGATGAATAAAAGTTGAAATGTATTTTTGTTTCACATAAAGGCTTAAGGATTTTTTTTCAATATTTTGATCTTTAAAATCCCTTCAAGCTTTATCAGAAAATTTTAAAATCCGTAACTTAATTTTCCATGGAATACAAACCTACTTATAGCTACCACAAGCTTGACAAACCAAAATAGTTGCAAAAAATAACGTGGATCCTCGTTATATTCATTCATTTAGTTCACATAATATGACGCCCTAGTCCTCCTTCGAGTGGATGAAGTTTTCATAAAAATCCGTATATCTAATCAAATTATCTTTATTTTGCTTTCAATGTACCCACGTTACTACACAGCACCAACATGCGGTAACGTAAGCTTTGTCCAACCATTGAGCTATTATTAATAAAATAAAATAGCTCAATGTGTCCAACACGTCATTATTGTATAGCACTGTTCCTATCGTAAATACTGTCAGCGTCTTGTGACACACGAAAAGCTTTAGTTGTGATTCACGGTCTAGGCACCACTCACCCCTCAAATCTCGCCCCTAATTGACTAAGTGTACGCACTCGCCACAATGTTATTTATACGAGAGACTTATTACAAATTTTGCCAAAAAAATATACCTATGTAGCAAAACCTATGATGACGTCATTATTCTCGTCCCACGCGGATTACTCGCGCAGGTTTTTACAGCTTAGTCAGACTAGCCGGAACAGCCCCAATTGTATCGCAACCATTGTGTTGTACTGAGTACTCATTGTTATCCGAATAGCATTAGTTCATTAGAATTGGAGGACTTTCCAATGCTTCACGGTGGTGTGGTGTGCTTCTATTAAGTAGGTAATGGTTGGTACTTGATATAGTTTTATTCGTTATACAGATCACATACAAATATTATAATGTACTATACGTTCTAGGAATAAGTTCATAATCGATCATTGATGAGACAGCTACGTCACGCTACGCCTCGCTACGACTTGCTACGGCATACTACGCTACAGCTACATGAAGCTATTCTTTTATTAATAGGAATAAGTACCTACATGGGTTTGCTATCATTTTATTTAATAATATATTTTAAGCAATGTTGTCTAAATACTGGATCTTCCAAACGAAAAAAAAAAACTTTCTTTTGTACATTTTTCAACGAAAGTAATTCGTTCCCACGAAGTACCGAGCCACCCTTTAAAATCACCTTTGAAGCCCTATCTATCTAAAACACTTGTCTCTTTTCAAAGGTCAATAATTTTTTCATAAGAAGCCACCGCTTGACTTCAAGGAAGCCGATAACTGAACGGGACCACAATTGTGTGTTCATCTGCAATTATAGAGTAGTTATGACTATGTATTGTGATTGTGAGCTTATTGTTCGGTGCTTTAGCTGCGCCCGCGCCGCCCTCTGACTGATGGCGCAGTGACTGACCTGCGCCGCCGCGCCGTGGGAACCCCGCGGCAACATACCAGGAAATAACTCACGGGAATATTATGTAAAGTTGGTATAATACAATGTGGGGAGCGATTGGACATCTTTAAGAATGTTACTTGTTTTGTATTAAATATTATCTCGATTCTCATAGTATGTGGGAACTTTAAATTACCTTTTAAATGAATGCTATTTACTTACCTACGTTTACGCACCTTTCAGTCATCATCATCATTTCAGCCGAAAGACGTCCGCTGCTGGACATAGGCCTCCCCCAAGCATCGCCACAACGACCGGTCCTGCGCCTTCCGCATCCAGCGGATTCCCGCGACCTTCACCAGGTCGTCGGTCCACCTTGTGGGGGGCCTACCCACGCTGCGCCTTCCAGTACGCGGTCGCCACTCCAGAACTTTACTGCTCCATCGGCCATCGCGAGCAATGTGCCCCGCCCACTGCCACTTAAGTTTGCCAATTCTTTGGGCTATGTCGGTTACTTTCGTTCTCCTGCGAATCTCCTCATTTCTGATTCGATCACGCAGGGATACTCCCAGCAAAGCCCTCTTCATTGCCCTTTGAGTGACTTTGAGCCTTCTTATCAGGCCCATTATGAGCGACCACATTTCAGTGCCGTAAGTTATTACTGGCAACACACACTTTCAGTCAAGATGAAAATAAACAGAACTCCATATTATAATAGTGTATAATACACACAGTTGCAGCGGTTGACCGATGAGCGCTTGCTGCTTTTCATGCACGACCTTGTCATTTCATGTGCGGATCAGAGTTTAATTATCACTTGAAACATCGTAAGAAAACCTGCACACCAGAGAGTGCTGCATACAGCTCTCGATGGTGTGTGTATATTTCATTTTGAGAAGAAGCCCGTGTCCATCACCAGGACGGTAGTAGGCTAGTTATGCTATATTTTATACACACTACAATACACCATTTATTACAAAACATGCTTCGTTCGTGAGTGTCCTTCCGGTTCAAACTTTATAATATAGGTATAGGTATAAGCTAGATACATAAAAATAAAGTTTACTTACTTACTTACTTACATATACCTCCATAATTTTTCACAGTAGTTACCTATATTTAAAAATCTGCAAACGATAAACAGAACAGATACTTCAAGAAGATCATCAAGGAATCCTGATGCATTATAAATAATTTTTTTCCTACAGGCACATGTAAAACAGTTTTTAAAGGTAGGTATCGAAATTCTATAAAACCAGGGAAATTAAATAAACTATTTATTCAGTACATATTGCATTTATTGCAGGAGAAGGAAAGTAACCGACATAGCCCGAATAATTGCCAAACTTAAGTGGCAGAGGGCGGGCACATTGCTCACAGAACGGATGGCCGATGGGGCAGTAAAGTTCTGGAGTGGCGACCGCGTACTGGAAGGCGCAGCGTGGGTAGACCCCCACAAGGTGGACCGACGACCTGGTGAAGGTCGCGGGAATCCGCTGGATGCGGAAGGCGCAGGAACGGTCGTTGTGGCGATGCTTGGGGGAGGCTTATGTCCAGCAGTGGACATTTTTCGGCTGAAATGATGATGATGATGATTTATTCAATAAAAGCTTTATAACTGAGCCAAGTTTTTCCATACCTAAGTGAAGTAGGTATATACGTACTTACATCAAGTAGGTACCCAATTTTCTACTGGATCTATCGCACTCTTCTGCTGGCCATAGCTAGATAAGTAGGCATGTATGCTCGTAGCTCCTAACCTAAGTAGCGAGACAATGCCTACGTCTACCTTGTCAGCAAACCGTGCCTTATAACTAGATACATAGTACAACCGACCGCAAGTCAGTAGTAACTCTTGAATTACGAAAACCTCATACGAAAACTGCTTACTTTTGCTGCTTGGATTCCGTCCACCTTTTTTTATTCATCCGTGGTTGGAAAACTATGTAATTGTGGTTGTATAGTAAAAGTCCCAGTTATAGACAGTGCCCCATTGTTCGACAAATAAACAACCATATTCAGAAAATAAGAGCAAAATTATAATTATAATTTGGTACCTATAGGTACAGTTATATTATATTTTTATATTTGAATTTGATTTGATTTGATTTACTTACAATTATTATTTTTTAAACTTGACATTGATTATGATTTTGTAAAATTTGAATAATTTAATGCATGAGTGTAAGCCAACTGGCAGATTTTGTGAATCATAAAATATGTATGTGTATACCTACCTCCATTAGAATTAAAATCTTCTGTACCAAAATCACACCAATAAAGATTATATTCTATTCTATTCTATTATCTAATAAACATTGAACTGTTACTTAGTGCACCACAAAATATTCACGAAACCAATGTATTTAAAAAAAAAATTGTGGTCGTCCCTTAAAGTGTCAATAATCGGGGATTTTACGTTACTTACGTATCTTTTCCATTTATATATCTTATTTTTGTTGATTTTTGACCCTTGAACACAGTACAGTACAGCCGAGTTCGAAGACTGGCCAGAAAGTGCTAGTAACAAAATGTTTTGCTTTTATTGCTTATAACATTTTATCTAACTAATAAATTGATCAGTTTTAGTATTTGTTGTTTAAGTACAGGATATTACTGAATTGGTCCATGAGTAACAACTTTTGAAATGGAGCCATTTTTCATATTAGACTCCGGGACAAAATAGATCCAAAAACAACAACTTTAGATGCCCACCAATTTGTTGATTATGACCTAGAATATTTCTAAAAATAGTCTTATAAGTACTCTGTTAAAAAAGTTATTTTCAACGATACCTACCCCACATTCATACGCAGAACGAAATAAAATAAGTTTGCCACTTTGCATGTGTGGACGCCCCCTTAAACATATTGTTAAATGTTAACACCCATATTCGTAGTATAGTTGTTTCCTCAAACGTTTCTTGACTCTAGTGGTTCTAGTGTGGGACTGCTGATCACGAGGTCGTAGGTTCGATTCCCACAGGACACTAATATTTATCTGATAAACGTAGGTGTTTGTGTTAGTCTGCTTACATTTAAATACCCTAAACTAAGACATTTGCATGTCAATAATTTGAATAAAGTTATAAGAATTAATACTAATTACATACATGTAGGACCAACTGTGTTATGTACCAACTTTTATGCGAATAAATGAATATGAATTGTTGAATTTGAATTTGAATTTTTGGGTGTTTTAAGCTTATGTATTTACGAAAAAAAAAGTAGGTATCTAATTATTATATCCATTGTCTAGTACCTACTCATAGCACAAGATCTGCTTAGTTAGTCCCACTAGATGGTGCTGTGTAAAAATGTCCGAAAAATATTTATTTATTATAATTAACGTCTCAAATGTCATTTTTCCGGTCTTGAGGAAGTTTTAAGGTTGGTCACGATGTACTCTAAGTTCTTCCTCACCTTGAGTAAGGAAAACTATCAAGTGATGGAGATTTTTTGCAACTGTGAATACCATGGAGGAAATATTGTAGTTATTGAGTGAATCTAGAAACGTTTGTGGAAACAACGTGTAAATATCGTATTTAGCTTTGGCCTCATGTTTTACGTATGATGTGAGATTTAAAGTCATTATATCATTTGCATTGGAAGTTATAAAGTTCTGACAGATAGACAGACGGACAAAGTGCTGAGAGGCCTAGTTAACCCAGAGACCTCGCTTTTCTGCGCTTTGCTCCTACTCCTTGAAATTGATGAAGACAGTGTTGCAGTCACTCGATGAGCTAAGATTACTGTTTAATAATAATCAATTAACATGATGTAGGTAGTAGATATTTATTTATTTCTACAGGATGTTAGTTAATTCCATTAAAAGTGTAGTAAGTATCTTGGTAAAAATTTCCAACTCACCTCAATTCAATAGAATGCGACTATTTAATTTATCGAAATTAACTTGCGTATACGTGAGTATAGATATGGCGAGGCCTCCTAGAGTGCTAGTTACCGCTTGTAGAGCAGCAGTAACTGTCGCTCCTCAATTAACATCCGCCAACCAGCAGCACTGCGCTGCCGATTAATTAGCGAACGCCCACAGCGACCGCGGCCCAGGGGGAGAGGGGGGGCACTCGCACGATTGATTGCGACGCCACGAGTATAAACAAAAACGCAGCACTAATTCCATTAGGGCCCGAAAACTAACCCCTCTATAAATCTCCGCGCGGCGCCCATTACTCGCGATAGCGGCCGCCCACCGCCCCCCGCACCCCCCGCCCGCGCCCGGGCGTCATATGACGCGTCACGTGCGAGTACATCATGAGCGCTGCAATTTATGGAAAAGCGCATTTCCTTGGCGTGGGGGTGTGGGGTGTGCCCCGCCCCGGGGCGGAGCGCGGCCCCGCCGCCGGGCGCCGGGCCAGTGGGCGCGCGCTCTCCGCCGGGACTACACGCGTCAGGTGCTGCGCGTTATCGCTCGCATCTAGTGATCTGCAGTGCTCCTCGCCAGCTCGTGCCAGTGACAGTGATAACACAGCTGACGGTACAGCCGGATCAACAACGAGCAGCGCCGAGACACACGCTCATATCAAGTAAGTGCTGATAACTTCATGTCATCTAGATATACCTACCTAATAGTTATTTATCGTCCAATCATCAAGTTTGGCTAGTTAGGTTAGGTTCTGTTTATTGTCATCAAGAATTGTGACGAGGCGTGTATAAAAATGTTCAATATTCTAGTGTCAGATAACATCGGGTAGGTATACCTACTTCGTGTTTCATCTTAAGATAAGTTCTACAGTTATCTTTGTTTTTAAAGCTGAGCAACATACAATGTTTGCCATCGCTATATTTGTAAATTTTATAAAGCTACATGAGTTTTTTTTTTCTTTGATTAAGTAAGCTTTTCAAAACTTTTTATCTTTTATGTAAACTTTTTGGTAAATCCTATATTGAGTTTGATTCAAACAAAACAACTGATCTTAGACATCATAAACAAACGAACATCTCTATAGGCCTATCGTGTATGTCCACAAATGCACAAAAAGCCGTCGGAGGCCATGATCTGCATATCCGCTGAAGGATCGTGTACCTGCTACAAAACTAATATCATGTCTACTTCAGCCATGTGTGTGTATTTTCCGCATTTTCCGCTCACCTACAGTTTACAACTATCGCTGAACTGAAGGCATCAGCAACGCAAAAAAGCACAAAGCAATAAAACTGAGCCTTGTTCACTTCGACATAAACAATAACGCTGACATAACAACTTGCCTCTATTACTGGAACATAAGAATCAGTGTACATTCCACACATATTGTTCCTAATAACAGTGTGTATCGCAACATTGTCGGAACTTGTCTTGTTGTTGTGTGTAACACGACAAATGGCAATAAATCTACTAATTAATTGCAGCTCCGCGATCACGCAAAAACAGTTCCGCTCGAGTACTCGCTAATAGCTGCTCTATGTTAGATAGTAGATAGCATTCTCACACGTGAAGTGGTAATTAATATAGATATGTCGATGTACTGGTGCAATTCTTGTTTATTGGCTTGTTATGCTACTTAAGGTGAATGCTACAGGGTAGCCCGCGAAATTCAAATTTTTTGGCGTTTTTTGCAATTTGTAGCTTTATTTCGCGTTGTATATCGGTCAAAATATGATTGGCGGAAATAATAACAATATATCTAAGGAATAATACTAATAAAAAATATTAACATAGCTTTATAAGCTCTACAAGCTCGAAAATCGATAATTTGATCGTAAATTAATATTATCGAGCTAGTACAGCTTATAGAGCTAGGTTAATATTTTTCATGAGTATTATTCTGTAGACATTTTGTTTTTATTTCCGCCTATCATGTTTTGACCGATATACAATGCGAAATAAATCTACAATTAGCAAAAAACTTCGAAAAATTTGAATTTCGCGGGCTACCCTGTAGCATTCACCTTAAAGGAGGCACGATTCTAACATCGGCTTATAGGAAACATTCACTGTTGAATTAGGCTTTCTTACTTTGCTTTAATCCCCCCCGTACACCTCAACTTTGACTAGCTTAAGCCTTAAATCTTCTATACACACAAAGCTTTCTTTCACAGTACCTACTTTGACAACATTTTAAAACAAACCATTTCTCAATTCCCTGTGGTGGAATCTTTAAGTGTATTGTTTCTGCCTGGATTAACAAAAAAAACCGTAAACATTCCCCTTTCTCCCAATCTCTATAAATATCTTTCTGTAAAAAAAAATGGGCAAACATTTCGTAACGTAGTAAAGTAACGTAAGCGTACAGCCAAGTGCCGGCCGGCTGGAGCGGCGCCGGCGCAGGCTATCGTGCGGCGCCGCATTCCTGGCTTTGTTTTCACTCTTATCTGCCTCGATAGTGTTCGGGAGGTGCGACAGTAGCAGTAGCACAGAACATTGCCCATTGTAGCTTAATGACATTATAACAGAACTTATGTCCTTTCTATGTTTCTCGACGTAATGTGTGTGTAGGTACAAGAACTCCAATACCCGTATAAGGTACCGTTACTGAGCTCTGATATTGTTGTTGAGATTCTACTCGATCGAATACGCTACTTTCGAATGTTTCATAGCAACATTAACTTAGAAACAAGAAAGCAACACATAAGTAGGTGCATAATATGAATTCTACAATACATTATCATGTTTAAATGATTTATTGTAACTTAGAAATAAGGTGCAATGCATTTATATAGCAGTTGCATATTTATAATGCTCAAATTACCTAAAACATATTTTGAGAGTTTAAGTAAATCGAACCATAAGCCTTTCGAAAACTAACAATCAGTTGTAGACAAGGTTTTTAATGTGTTGCAGTGTCAAGAACATCATTTTCTATTAGTTACAAAATGAGAGTACAGGGTTGTTTCCACAGCCAGAGTGCTAACACGTGCAATAACACTTCATAAGAGACACACTTAAGTGTAGCGTCGTGCGCTCTGCGGCCGTGCGCCCGCGCTAGCAGCACTCTGCTATCAAACGCATCCGCACTAATGTGCCTAACTTTAGATACTATTAACATCCCGTGCTATCTACCACGTCGAGCAGCCATTTACGTATTCAAAACGCCTACCATAAGACACCTAAGGACTCTTTATAACAGCAGTGTTACAAAATAATTAATATTGACGTGAAAACTGTATTATTCAACTAATATCAAACCCACTTTCGAATAGCTTAAAATTCTAGCTCAAATGGCAACAGCATATTAGGTATTATCTGTTGTTGTATTTAAACCATTTCACGTGGAGACCTTCGTTTAGTATTCAGGTTAGTTAGGTACTCGTCACGGCGACTGTCCTCGATCGATGCACTTTTAATTAGCAAGTAATTGATCCGCCACCGGTTGTTATCTGCGAGTGCGTGACGTCACCGCCCGGCGACGCTACCTGCACCCCTTCTGACTTTCATAGTATGTACAGACGGCAATAACCGCGTCGCGTTGCGTTTAGTCGCGGTGACGTGTCGCCGGCGCCGGCGCAGGTAAAATGCGCAGAAAAAACGCAAAACATTGGGACTGTAGGACATTGGACAAATTTACGATGTCCGCATAGTTCCGGCAGACACCGGACGGTCGCTGATGACTGGTCGCGATAACTGCGCTCCAGTTTAAATCGATGCTGTGCTGTGTCCGACACGTCAGCGAGTTGTAATGGTATTGCACTTAATGACTCATTTTGTCAATTTTGGAACACACAGGGAGACACAAACTTGCTTGCGTTACAGAAATTTATTTGTAAATTTAACCAATTCGTGTAAGCGCAGGACCGGTCGTTATGGCGGTGCTTGAGTGAGGCCTACGTCCAGCTGTGGACGTCTTTCGGCTGAAATTATGATAATGTGTTATGTTCTAGTATGTCTAACAAAGGAATAGGCAACCAGAATCATTTTCGTGATCTGTCAGTAGAGTTGTCGAGCCTTAATTACAGAGCATAGAAAAAATACCGTCAAGTGCCTTCAAACATCGATTTTTCACCCCATAAGATTATTAGAACAGTTTCTTAAGTGCAAGAACTGCAACAGTAAGGACAACTATTTAGGCGACAATTATTTGAAGTTCAATAATCTTCTTGTAGGAAGGCGCAGCGTGGGTAGGCCCCCCACAAGGTGGACCGACGACCTGGTGAAGGTCGCGGGAATCCGCTGGATGCGAAAGGCACAGGACCGGTCGTTGTGGCGATGCTTGGGGGAGGCCTATGTCCAGCAGTGGACGTCTTTCGGCTGAAATGATGATGATGATGAAGAATCTTCTTGTGTTTAAATGTGATTCTCCTCAGGGTTCCTCGCAGCCTAACATCGTCGACTGCTACGATTACTGTTTGTTAACTGCATTTCAATGAGTCTCCAATGAGGGGCTCGTAGCGATGCAACGACTGCGCGGATTGTACGATCTGCAAGGTTAAGCTGCACTTGCCGTGGTCAGTCTGTGGATGGGTGACCGTTTCTTTACACATCGAGACCCCTCCGTGCCTCGGAGAGCACGTTAAGCTGTCGGTCCCGGTTGTCATACGAATATCTATGGCAGTCGTTACGGGTAGTCAGAAGCCTGAAAGTCTGACAACTGGTCTAACCTCCGAATGTCAGTATTACCCAGTAACTGGGTTGCGGGGGTCTGATGGCAGTCGCTCCGTGTAAAATACTGATGTTCAGCCGCATCTGGCTAGACTGGAAGCCGACCCCAATATAATTGGGAAAAGGCTCGGAGGATGATGATGATTTCAATGAGTCTCCACTAACATTAATTTCTGCGTGAATATCCGTATATATCCGTGAATATCCGTATACGGATCATACATCCGTACAACAGCAAAATCATAGTGCTTAACTATCAGGTTCTCTGCGATATTTATTCGCCCCTATATCCTACAGGTCTTGGGTGTCATTGCTAGCGGCTATAACTTCACTCCGCCTGCATAGTGTATATTAAATAGTAGAAAGCTGTTAGCGGTGAGTTCTCGCCGCGGACGTGTGACAAAGGGCGGGCCGGTGTCCATTACGTATATTATAGTAACACCGGGGACCATGATACGTGTTTGTTTGTTGGTATGCGGGGGAGTGTGGGGCGCGGGGGACGGGGGGCGCCACTGTCATTGATACATCAGCGCGCACCATTAGCCGTCTTTTTTGCCGTCCCTCGTGATCGGATTAAGCTCTCGTCACCAAACAAAAAACTGTGGAACGACCGGGAACATTTCGCACTTAGTTGCCCACCCCTCTACCACGACCCATCCGTCTTGATAAATGACTCGATGTTGACAAATGACCGCTGCAACACAATTAAATATAAGCAAAATGTAAACAACGTGTTCCATAATATACTCAGCTGTTCTATCTAGCGGCTATTTAATCGAGCCAATAAACTCCTCATAAAATGATATCTCCGATGCTCGTACATAAGTATGTATGTATCACAGATAATATAATACTATAGTGTATGTATATATGAATTGAAGGAGCTTGTTTTGCATGTGATGAGTAAGTGGACCGGCTGGCGAGAATATCGCTCCAACTCTCCGCTTTAGATTCATATCTGCATAATACAGTACTTTTTTTCTACACAATATGGCTACGGCTTTTTAAGAAATGCTAAAATATGCAAACGTAGTTTTCTTTTAGGATTAAAGTTAACAAAAGTATACATAGTACAGCAGACATCTAAAACGTTCCATTAATATTGAATTGATACGAATGCTGACCGGTACACCGCAGATAAACGTCGGACAATAGAAATAGCCCGCCATACCTAGTCGCTGGCATTCATTGTTTAATCCACTTATCGTTGCGTTATCGGCGACGGAGTGGAGCCAATAGTGGACGCAAGTATCGCGTCGGCTCGGTCGCACTCTACGTAAAAAAGCGTGGCGCCTCGGCATTAGGAGCCGGGTTATTTATAGGGGGATTAATAGGGTTGTGTGCCGTCCCTGTCGCGCTCGCTGTGCGCGAGTATGCTGGTCTCTGTCGCACAGACAATTAGCCGGGCCCCGCCTGTCAGATAGCTCAATAAGTGCGCCGTGGACAATGCTCGCCGGCGCTGCGCGTGACGTTGCGCAAGCTCATGGCTCGTGCTATGTCATTTATATATTCCCAACAAACCTTTTTTTGTCCTGTGTATTATAACAAAACCATTATAAGTGCTGTAAACCGTCTGCGTCTTGTGGAGGTCCACAATAATGTTGGGTAACATTCTCTCGCACTGAATAACAAAAAGTTATCGCGCAGGTATTTGAAATGCGTAGGTTTGCGGTCGCACGGTGAATGTAGTAGGTACCTACGATTGAAAGTCTCAAATAGTAATTGGTACTAATACCAATATGTAAATACTTCGCCACTGGTTAATTCTGCAAAGATCTCGTAGCTGGTACACAGAGTAGTATAAAGTGTAATTGCTCACAAATCATTGAGGTGAAACTTAACTCGTTCCAGTACAATAAAGTTCCTATTAAGAACAAAACTTTCATAAAGTATAAATGTTAATGGGTGCAAGTCATAACTGCTATAGGTACCAAATTGGTAGCTATAGCAGTTATGACTTGCTGCTTGCTTGGTACTACCAAACTTGCAGATTAACATTTTAATGATCTGTATTCTGTTACTGTTATAGTATAGTATAGTATAGTATAGTATAGTATAGTAGCCCAGACATAGTTGATCAAAGGAATTCAAGGAAGGACGATCAGACATGTTTCTAAATAACCACTAGTTTAAGAAAATATTCAACTTTAAATTAAAAATAAATTAAATAAAAAATAAAAATAATAATATTATATACATTAGTGTGTGAGTGTGTGTGTTATCGATTCAAATGGGATCAATTTAGTTTTATAGGTTTTTCACTAAACAACATATTTGAGGTTTTCCACATCATCAATACCAACTATAAATCCAAGTGCTACGCTCATATAACAATGCTATGAATAAATCGTATTTCCCGACCCATGGAGATGGAGAGTACGCCTCATACAAATACAAACAAACAAACAAATGTTGTGAACAAAATAAACATCAAACAAACAAACATATGTCCTCATACAAATGTTGTGAACATCATGGACTCGCGTAGCTTTTTGTGTAAGAATCTTAATAAAAAAAGCTGTCATGGGATGTAGTCACACCTCTATCGGTGCCCTGCAGTTCCACACCGAGTGTACCAGCACCAACCCGGCAGAAGACAGGGTTGTCGTGTAGGAAGCAGCTGGCACAGTCGTCACCATGGGTTTCTGACTGTGTTCCTCCACATCACACTGTAGAGTATAATATACAGGAATTTATAATATTCCTCTCCTCTAAAACAAAGTTCTGTATTCCTAGTTGTAAAATTGTACTATAGTTGTCGTGGGGTGGGGAACTGGAGATCATGTAATACAATACTATCTCAGACACCATTTCCTCACATAATTTATGTTTACAAATGCAATATCTATCTACAATATTTATATTAGGTCAGGAGGTCAATAAATCATTTAGGTACCTAAACGATTTATTTAAAGATAGAAAGACATATTTTCCGTTTGGCGCCGGGGTGGCCATTTTTAATAATAAATATTAATTAAATTAACGTATTAAGTTCCCAAGCATAGCGTTGTCTCCAGGAACCCTGGAGCTCGTACCAAGAAGTCGGAGCAGTCGCCACGAGCAGAGCAGGTAGTGGCGACACTGCCGAGGTGCTACACTTTAGTGAAACAATAGCGGTGTTGTGTGTTGTGTGGGCCAGCTAAGCCCCTTCCGGGAAACAATGGGTTGTATTAACTGAGCTACGCGATGCGTGGAAATCCCAGCTTCCAGGATGAGCTGCTTCTTGTAATTATAACAAAACTTGTATTTTGAGAAGTATTTAAAGTTAGTGATCGTGGGAGCGCGTGTGAGATGACGGAGAACGATGTGTGGAGCACATCTATTAATAATATTACAAATGAGGTGTAAGCATGACCCGTCATTATAATTTTATGATGAAAACGTAATAATACATCGTTATATTAAAAAAAATAGGTTTAGTTGATCTAATTAAAAAACCGGACAAGTGAGAGTATTTGCTATAATTAGAGGCCATGGCATATTATAGCAAATAATAGTAGGCCATAGTAACACATACCTAGGTACTGTAGCGTTAATCCGCTACGGATAAAAACTTTTTTGATGTATATGTCTACCAATATTTTTTTTATTTCTTCTTAAAAAATTACTTTGCGTGTCAATTTTGAATATCGAATTCGTACATTTCGATAGTCAATTTTTTTTTTTCTTTTCAAATGTTTTGACTGCAGATTTGGAAGCCATCGAAGCTGATGTTTTTTTTGCTTTCGGTCATTTTAAACTAAAAAATTACCTGCAATGTTATTTATCCTTCAGTAAAAACCATATAATGTAACCAGATCATAAAGGTGATCACGTTAGCCAGTTCTCTCATTTTATTTTGGTATGTATTTTATTGTTTCTGTTATTTAATCCCATTTTATATTAGTCTCATTCCTATTATTTGAAAGATTCCGCTTGTGTATTTTATCTAAACGTCCTGTTTGTTTGCCCGTAGACGTCGATACTAATACACAAGCCGAATTTCGGCTTCACCCCATGGGGGCCAGCTGCAAGGAGCTTATTCGCGATCCGGCACCGAAGTGCTGTTGCCGTGTTTCCGGGACTGCTGAAGAGGAGAAGAAAGGGCCTTTCCTCGACACGGTGCTCCGCGCCAAGTGCCCTTCGGGAGTGCAATCTGTTCTATCGTTTGATGGACAAAGCCGCTTAGCTCAACACCTCAATTTTTATTTTTCCCATTAGTGTTATGATTCTAGTTAATTTTTTTTCTCCTGTTTGTACGTGCGATTACCTGTTAGAATTTTCTCACCATCTGCGGTTTTTTTAAATATTCTTTTGTGATTTTAAGGCGCTACTAATTTATTAGTCTATGTTTTAAGGTGTACGGAAAACGAAACGTGTTGCATGCAATCGTTTTTAAAATTTTCGGGTTAGGGTCGTACTTCTTCTTTTTTTACCTGATAATATTTCAGTCAACTATATTTTTCTTTTCAATGCCATATCAAAACCAGAAACTACAATACCCCTTTTCTGGTATAATCTCTTTTTGTTATACCATTTTTTTTGTATTTTTTATGCATTTAATGTGTTATTTTGTTGTACGAAATTAAAAAATATTTATTAAGTGACGTGAAACAGTTTTTATTTTTTATTTTATAACGTTACAGTACCTATTCTTTGAAAATTTTAAATAGCAGAGCTACTTATTACGTGGTTAAAAAGATACAGCCCTGTGACAGACAGACGGAGTAAGGCTTAGCAATAGTTTGGTACCCTTTAAGTACGGTACCCTAAAAATATTATATTATCCAAATTCAAAATTTCAGAACCATTGCGCGACTTAACTAGCATAACATAACATAACATCACGCCTGTATTTCCCCGAAGGGGTAGGCAGAGGTGTAATAGTACACCCACATTTCGCCAGTTATGTTATAGTCCCATGTAATAGGGGGCGAGCCTATTGCCATTAACCGGGCACAAATCCAAACTCCGGGCTGCTACTGAGAATAACTACTACTGACTTAACTAGGCTTTCAATATTATAGAGATTATTAATAATGACGGTCAGTTGAATATTTCATGTACAACATTGTAGTCTCGACATATTTGTTTACACAATTTTGAAATACATACATAATCTAACATCAATTTTGCATAGTTATAATTTGTCAATATTCCTTGTCGTTGTGTGCGCGTTGATGTCTTTTCTACGTGCATTACGTGTTGCTACATTTTGATTGGAATTTATTCCTTGCATTTTCCTGTTATTACTTTTAATTTTTCTATTAATAGATATTAATACTCAGTGGGGTAGTAATGAAAGGAAATTTCATCTGTGACTTTTCTAGATTTACGTTTGTGTTAAGTTCTAACTTTTCTTTTGTACCTTTTATTATTATTATATAAAAATAAATTAATTAAAATTTTATTTTACATAAATGGTGTACAGTAAACACTTACAAATAGTAGTTATACAATTGCTCGGTATGAAGTGTTAGTTTGAACTCTGGTACCCAAAGTAAGATTTAACTTGTGTTATGGGTACCAGCGCTCTCATTAATTAAATCCACAGGGGGTTACATTAATTGCATCAGGAGGTGGTTACAAGACAGTGCAGTTGAGTAAATGAGGTAAGTAAAACTACGTTACAGGCTACAGCATAGATTAAATAATAAATAGTAATTCAGCTAATAATAGTGGTAAAGCCAGAAGCCTCGTGTGTGTATGTGTGAAGGGGTGTGTGGTGTGGGGTGGGTTAGTGGGTGTGAGAAGATATGATAATGAGATTGTGATAGTACATTATTTTAGAGAATAGATATTTTTAATAGATTTTCAGTAAAATTTAATTGATTGTTTTTTTTTTTGGATTTTTTAAATTGATTTTCTTTTTTGGTATAAATTTATTATTCAGAAATAATAACTACAAAGGTTATTTTTATTCTACTAGCGTAAGAACAACATCGATATCTACTTGGTCGCTACAACGTTATTGAGTAATAAACATGATTTAACCAAAAGTTTCACATTTATTATTTTGGTGAGATAGGATATTACATTTTGGCTTATAGAGATAAGAATAGAGACACTCTTATCAATCGGTTAACTAATCGTTTGTTTCTACGTCATATTTCTTCTAATATATATGTACACTTATATACTTACTAGCCTAAGCCCGCGACGTCACCCGAGTGTATATATAATTAGATTTATCACAGAAAGATATTATTGCGTATTCCTCGGGAAATGTTTATTTTCCCGGAACTAAAAGTAACCTATATTAAGATGGATCATAATCTTTCTGTGTGCCAAATTTCATCTTGTCTATTCAGCCGTTTCAGCGTGATTGAAGGACAAATAAACAAACAAACATCCATACTTTCGCATTTAAAATATTAGAGGATCATGAATACTGTTAGATAACACTTTTTACAATAAACTAGTGTCTGCATATCGGTGGCAAAACAGTTATACAGAAGGTAAATAAAAGTCATATTCACTTTCCACCACGAGAGAACTCTGTATATTTCATGTTAGTCACTTTAACACATGGCATTAATATATAACAATTTAAACTCAATTCACAACTATTGGAAATCAAGGATTTCTACAATTCACAGAAAATACTACAAAGGTTACATCAATACTGACCGTTGCAACAATCTGAATGCCCCCACTAATCAAAACCACAGATCTTTTATAGATCAGCAAAATCGAGTCAATACACGTTCCTTAATTCATTTTTAAGAATATTCCTTTTTAAATAAAAATGTTGGAAAGATATTATAAAAATTAAGTAGGTATCAAAAACAAATAAATATCATTATTATTCATTATAACATTTGGAAATAATTAATTTGACTCTGATATTATTGGAAATAGAAATTAATATAAAACAAATTAATATATAAATAAATTAATATTTAAATTAATATATATATTGTTTGAAAGATTTGAAAGAGAGTGAAAATGGTTTAGAAATGAATGGGTTACTTGTCAAATGTCTCCTGTATGCCGATGATCAAGTTATCCTTGCATCGTCGGAGGGGGAGTTACAGAAGATGGTAACAATTATGGATGGTGCTTTGAAGAGTAAAGGAATGAAAGTTAATGTTAGTAAGACAAAAGTTTTGGTTTTTGAAAAGGAAGAAGTTATGACAGAGTGCATTATTTTGATAGGTGACGAAAAGGTGGAACAAGTGAAAGATTTTGTATACCTGGGTTCCATGTTTACGAGAGATGGCAAGCATGTGAAGGATATTGAAAGGAGAGTGAGTGCTGGTAATCAGGTGAATGGGGCACTACACACCTTCATGAACAGCCGCAAAGTTTCGGAAAAGACACGGCTGGCTGTTCATGGGGGAGTGTTAGTGCCTACACTTATGTATGGTAGTGAAAGTTGGGTATGGCAGTCGAAACATGAAAGCAGAATAAATGCAGTAGAAATGAGAGCTTTGAGAAGTATGTGTGGTGTAACTTTGAGAGATAAAGTAAGGAATAACATGATAAGGGAGCGTTGTGGAGTGAAAGAAGATGTAGTGACAAAGATTGAGAAAGGTATGTTAAGATGGTTTGGACATATAGAGAGGATGGACGAGAGGAGATTGACGAAACAAGTATATGAAGCGAGTGTGGATGGAAGAGTTGGAAGGGGACGACCTCGGCGAACGTATCGCGATCAAATCGCGGATGTTCTCAAAAAATGCCAGGTTAAGAGTTCTCTAAACCGACGAGCATGCATGACGAGGTTAATGGACGTAGATGAAGCGAAAGAGGTGTGTCAGGATCGTACCAGGTGGAAATCCATAGTCTCTGCCTACCCCAATGGGAAACAGGCGTGATAATATGTATGTATGTATGTAAATTAATATAGCACAAAAACGTTAAATTAAATCATAAAATAATTCAAAACAAATTGAATAACATAGGCATTCTAACAATACAAAATGGCTTTTTGGTCCGATATTTAAACGTTGTGTAATTCTAAACACTGTATACAAAATAACATAATTATGATAATTGTGTGATGAAATTAGCACGTGAGTCACATGTCGACGTGATCACTGTGATCAGCAGCGCGACGTGTCACGGTGCAAGTAACATCACAACACGACGAACACATAATCTTAAACGTGTTATTAAAATAACTGAAAACCTCTTAAGGGGTCATTGTACTCATCAGTATGAACAACTTTTATTATGGGACCAACCCTGAAATCGCTGTTCCTTACATTTTGTCGATTTATGTGAACACAAATGTAGGGAACATCAGATTTTTTTCGCGATTTCAGGGTTGGTCCTATAGTAAATGTTGTTTATAATGCTGAGTACAATGACCCCTTAAGAAAGAAGAATCCCCCTCTTCGCATCTCGAAGATCATCACTTCGCTTGTGTCATACACCTACGATGAAATAATATGTATGAATTAGTTAAATAAGATTAATATCAAAATACTACTTTAATAAACATCAAAACCAACTTTTTGATGTTGATGGGGTCCAACAAACTTTTAGGCGATACATAAAGCTTAATTTATATCTATCCTAAAGAGAGAGAAAGACGCTACAGTAGCTTTATTTATAACATCACAAAGTCTTAGGACTTGTTTATAACCTCAAGCTTTTTCTTTGCATCTCTTGTAACTCTTAAGCCGCGTCTCCTGCGATCACATTTTTGTTATTTCTAACATCTAACATGTTTTTCTAACAAAATGGGGGCGTGGCCTAGCTGTTTGGCTACATTTGATTGGCCTAGCTAAAATACAAACATGTTTTTCAGAATTTTTTAATAGATTTGGGTCGCAGGAGATACGGCTTTAGCTAAGCGCCTAAATGTTAGTTGCGTGGCTCTGAGGAGACGCAGTCTTCGTGCATTTTGTTTCACAGTGAAAGCTTTGATGATTAAAATTCACGGTAGTTTGAAAACTAGATTCCAGTATGAATCAGATTAGATTAGGTATTATAAATTATCTCTGTTCTCGCATTATTAGATAAGCCACGCATAGGTTTGCGCATATTTATTTAGCTTTTTTTTATTCCGTAGATATAATGTATGTATCTACGACTACTATTTGATGATAATAATAACAACCCAACCAGCAAAGTAGTCCGTTAAGAAATGCATTTATCACTAAAAAGTGATGATAAAGCGTTATTAAAGTATCCGTTATGACGCTGTGTTCTATAGTAGCGACTTATACAATATTTTAGCTGTATAATATTATACAGCATTTTGGTAACAATATTAAATGTTGTAAACGTTTATATCAACTCCATTGAATACGCCTTTATCACAGTACTATAAGTGACGTCGCTACATCAAGTACAGAGCCATCTTGTATTATTAAAGATTTATACGATACTGTATTGAAGCAATTTTGTGTTATTGTAGCTTCAAATTGAGTATTATAGTACAACTGTATAAATAGTGGTGAAAACACAACTACAGAACAATAATGTACTGTTGCTGATTTTTACATCACTGTTAAGTATCGAATTTCAGCAATAAAATCTTCCAAATAGCTACTATAGTGACGATGCCATAGCTGTCACGAGTATACTCTTTTAACACGAAAAGGTCATCAAAACAGTTTTTTTTTTTGTAACTGGTATATCTAATAGTGAAGTTACAGAGCCTTTATCGCTTTTATTGGGCCTTTACGATACATAAATTTAGTTACTATTATTATATATATATTACTAGTTTTAATCAACTTAAACATCCTGTAAAAGAAATTCAACATCGTTTTCACAACGTAAGTCCCGCATTTAGTATATAAAATGGCTGCTGTGTATGTGCTAATGCTGTGTATAGCATATACATGTTTGTGAATCTTCAGACGATGATAATGATAATGTAGAGTGATAGGATTATTATTTTGCGGAATATGCCTCGACAATCAAGTGGTTTAATCTAAGATGTATCAAGTAACCTTATTTTTGTCATGGCTGCCGATGGCTCTCACTGCTGTGCACTAATTAAGCCTACAGTAAGCACGTAAATACCTTTTTATCCGTTAATAGCAACATTGGAGACATTATAATTTTTTAATTGATTTTAATTTAATAAATATTGAAATTCAAGGGGGCGCATTAAAAATTTGTTAAAAAATACTAGCTACTTTATCAATAAAATTTTAGTCGCAAGTAAAATTCACTGTCTATCTAAGATAACACTAATTTCACAAGTCGTGAGCGCCATATTTCTAATAAATATCAATTTACTTGCCAAGAAATAATCTTTAATTTTATTTCACATCAAACCTACAATCCACACGAGAAATTACACTAAACTGTACTATAAAAGATACAAAAATGTCCATTAATAGAGTCGTGGTGGCTTTTTTGTAACTGTTTTGTGATGAAAGCGACACAAAATCACTGTTAAAACCTTGAAAAGACTTACACGACATTATTATAGTACAAGTATAGTACTAAATTATGATGTATGGAGCTACAATAACTTGTCTATCTCACAAAATTGCGATGTAACTGCGCCAAAACCTGCCTGGGTAAACGTTGACATCATTGTTATAGTACATATTTGATACGCTAAATAGGGTGTCCGAAAACGTTCTCTCGATTGCTATAGTACACATTTTTGCTGGTTGGGAATTACTTACAGAAATACATAAGTGGAGAGGCTCGTTGCTGCGGTCAGTCCATGGATGGGTGACCGTTTCGTTAAACATCGAGACCCCTCCGTGCCTCGGAGAGTACGTTAAGCTGTTGGTCCTGGTGGTCACACGAATATCTATGGCAGTCGTTACGGGTGGTCAGAAGCCTGAAAGTCTGACAACTGGTCTAACCTTAGGATGTCGGAATTACCCAGTAACTGCATTGCGGAGCTCTGATAGCAGTCATCATCATCATCATTTCAGCCGAAAGACGTCCACTGCTGGACAAAGGCCTCCCCCAAAGCGGGTGGAATATGCTATAATCGCCACGCTTGGCGATCGCAGTTGTTTAAATACTCAGAGAACGCTGCTGCCCATCCTCTGGTGAATCCCTTAGTCGCCTTTTACGACACCCATGAGAAGAGAGAGGATGGAGGAGGAGGATAGTAGTCGCTCCGTGTAAAATCCTGATGTTCAGCCGCATCTGGTTATACTGGAAACCGACCTCAACATGTTGGGAAAAGGCTCGGAGGAAGTTCATTATTAGCTGTTCTGAGTAGTCCGAATACAAATGTTTATATTTATGTTTGTTAAGCATCGGCTGGCAGCCACGTGGACCGACGACCTGATTAGAGTAGCTGGGGGGACTGGATGTGGAAGGCAAAGGGCCGACTTTTGTGGCGCAACATGGAAGAGGCCTATGTGCAGCAGTGGGCTGCGACAGGCTGAGTAGATGATGATACAACTACTGTCGTAAGAGCTGCAAGGATTTTAAAGTTTCCATAAATCCATTCTTAATGTGCGTGCTTACGTTACAAAAGAAACTGCTGACCGTTTCTGTTGACGCACGTGACGCCGAAGGCAGAGCTAGTCTCTATCAATCGAACACGTACAATATTTTCATTTATTTTTCTAAATATTTGATGAGTGAATCCTGACCAAAGACATTTCCATACTGACGTAAGTATAATACCTTTATGTTACGTCAGTATAATACCTTTATGATCCTGACACTAGCTAAGATTCTCTTATCTTAGCTAGTGTCAGGATTTATTGTTTTTTCTCTCTCTTGAGCTAGTAGGTCTATATTGCTTTCACTATGTTCAGGATTCAGAAATGATTAATTTAATTCTGGTGAACAACTTCTTATAGAGTATTTGTGTGGTATATTGACGTAATGTGAACCTGACCGTCCGAGAACTAAGGCCGTTGTTCATCATCGTTCAATTTAAATTTTCTGATTGAACAGCTGATTACTTGAAAAAAGTTATGTAATTGTGGTAAACGGTTGTTTAACCAGAGTTTTTTTTTTTTTTTCGGAAATCTATCAGGTAGACAAATATTATAGATTACCTCTCGAATTATAACCATAATGTACAATCTATTATGTCTCGCATATAATTGCGTCAAACATTAATACGAGAGGCCAATATACAACGTAAATAAGGCCATTTACAAGTTTTAACATTTAACAGAATAAAGATAGAAATAAAGAAATGGTAGTAGTAGACAGCAAATTGAAAAGTATATTAAAACTACACCCGATGAAATAACGTGACTGAAACCGTTTATATTAATAATTATATTAAAACTGACCAAAGAAGTGGTCGCACAGAGTTTTTTTTAGTTTGGAGACACTGATGTCAAATAGATCGATGTCAACTTCCCGGCAGGTCGCATTGTACTTTCGGCACGCCCTTACAAGGTAGGAGTTCTGTCTGTACGTTGTTCTTACGGCGGGGACATGCAACAAGTCTGGTTTACGCAGAAACGCATGAGGTACGCGCAGCCCAATCCTGTTCAACAACTCGGGAGTGTCAGTCGATCCAGTTATAATTTTTAGAAGATATGCCAGATCTGATATTTTTCTGCGTTCATAGAGTGGAAGAATATGGAACTTTTTACAGCGAACATGGTAAGTGGGCAGATATGAATTTGACCTAAATTGAATATACCTTAAAATTTTTATTTGTATACTCTCTATGCGATTAATATAAATATTATAATTAGGATTCCAGACTTGAGAGGCATACTCGAGGTGACTACGAACGAAAGAACAATATAAAATCTTAATAGTCTTGATGCTTTTAAATTCTATTTACTATTATCGTCGGTGAAATCAAACCTTATTCTTGATTAGAAACACCGTCGTTAACATGCTTACACACGGCTCTTAGGCTTACATTCAGACACGAATCTAAGCGTGAATTCATGCTCCCAACTGTCAAATAGCGTTTTGACAGTTGGGAGCATGAGTTCACGCTTAGATTCGTGTCTGAATATGTCTTATCGGAATAAAGTTTAAAGTCCTAAAGTTTATTGTAATTCTCATTTATTTAGTTAAAATATAAAATGGGGACGTCTTTATTTAACTAATGCTTTTTGTGAAAAAAATGTGACTATGGCCACAAAATCTTGATTACCTACTCAATTACATAAACTAAAAAAAACTACTTCAAACAGAGTAAAATAATTTGTTTGAAAAAGTTTAGTAAGTAGGTGACTTTGATTCGGTTTGATTTAAGGAAAAAATGGCACCGACTTCCTAAACTGCTTCATACAAATTATTTTATTGTTTTTGAAGTCGGTTTTTAGGGTTCCGAACCCAAAGGGTGCCAAACGAGACCCTGTTTATTTCCCTACGCTGTCCGTCCGTCCGTCTGTCTGTTACAGGGCTGTATCTTCTGAACAGTTATAGGTAGCCGGTTAAAATTCAAATCAAATTTCTCAGAATATGTTTTGCTATGACCCGTACCACTACCTACAAAAACTAAATATATAAAAAAATTGTCTGATTGGTCTGATTATAGTGCATACCATGTAGTTTACCAACAAATACTAAAAATAGGGTAAACATAGATGTATGTGGTGGTACCTGCATAAGAAAGAGATGCAAAAATTCACATTTTGCGCACAGTGCATTGATGTCTTTTGATGAACTCTTGTAAATTAAATCAGTTTATATGGGGTATCAGGTCGATGGATGGTACGAAAGCCTTACTGTGTGAGTCCGACTCACACTTGGCCGGTTTTTAAATCTAAAATGGAGTTGCGTTTTACCGCCACCTCACCTGCCGATATTGATGCATTGGTGGCGTCGACGATGTTTATGATGATGATGGAAGTTATCCTCGTTTCTCTTTCCTGCTCCATCATCAGGTACTGATCATCATCTATCTATAACTTATTCATTGAAACCATTCCAAAGAGCTTCTAACCTAATGCAGCATCAGGTCAAGGTTACTATGTTCTTGCAATATCGTTGAAGTAACAAGATACCAAATTTCGAATCGATCAGACCTGTGGAAGTTTCTTTTTTGAACAGATTTTCTTGAATCATAGCTAAGAACTCTACTAAGAACACTCTCGATCAAGTCACCTTTATAAAAAACTAAATAAAATCGGTTCATCCGCTTGGGAGCTATATACGATGCCACAGACAGACGCACACGTTAAACACATAACCCCCTCCTGTTTGCGTCGGGGGTTAAAAAGGATACATGAATTCGGAAAAAATATGGAGCGCAGCACATTCCTTTCAACATTTTTTCATGTTAGAATTTAGTTTTCACTATTAATATTCCTAACTAATTATTACTAATATGCATTTTACGAGTGCTAAGTGGATTTTGTCATTTAAAATGTCGTCATGACATAAAAAACCAGCCAAGTACGAGTAGGACTCGCGCAGTTAGGGTTCCGTACCACCCTACGACCTGATACACTAAACATAGAAACTTATTTAATTTATGAGAGTTCATCAAAAGACATCAACGCACCGTGCGCCATCTACGGTGGAATATGAACATTTGCATCTCTTCTTTTCACAGTACCACAACACGTCTGTGTTTGCCCTATTTTTAATATTTGTTTTTAAAATATATAGTGTACACTACAATCAAACCAAGTTTTATGCTTGTATTACCATTTTGAAGATAGAGCAGGAAAAAAAACCATGAAAAATGCATGTTTTTCGAAATTTCTTGTACTCTTTTTTATACTTTTTTATTTTTAGCATTTGTCATGATAGGGGTTATGGTAACACGTATTACCGCATACAGCCCCGTGATAGACAGACGGACGGATGGACGGACACACAGCGCTGCGAGAGTAATATATAGGGTCTCGTTTGGCGTTTGGCACCCGTTGGTTCATTACAGCCGAAAGACGTCCACTACTGGACATAGGCCTCCCCCAATTAAGGGGGGGATATGCCATAATCGCCACGCTTGGCAGGCGGGTTGGCGATCGCAGTTGGTTCGTTAAATACTCAGAGAACGCTGCTGCCCATCCTCTGGTGAATCCCTTAGTCGCCTTTTACGACACCCATGAGAAGAGATAAGGGTGGTGCTATTCTTTAAGTCCGGCACCACACGGACCCGTTGGTTACGGAATCCTAAAAAGCAAACACCTGCTATAAAAGCATGTGAGTATTAAACATCTATTATTAACATGGGAATCTTCTTCAATTAATAAATTATAATTCGATGCAAAATTATTGACTCATTTGTTGCTGTATTAATTTCCGATATTATTTGTTTAATTCACTGCACTAATAGGTTATGTGAAATAACTATTGTGATGTAGCTTCCTTGGAAGGTGTGTGTGGAGGACTTGTCATTGTTTTTAGTCCAGGTGAACATATAGACAAGGTGGGGACCTTCTTTAGTACCCTGAAACAACACTGGTAGACAGTAGGTGCGAGTGACTCTAGATGCCATTCAAAGCTTCCTTCGATCTTGAAACTTCGCTATCACCCCGCGACGGGAAAAGAAGGCTTGAACTATCCCTCTATTTTTGGTTTCTCAGGGATTTATGATCACACATAACATTTCATAAGGACTAGAAGATTTCAGAAAAAATACAAACCTCACAATATCATTTAGATAATAAAAAAGTCTGCTCAGAATAGGCCTAAATTCATCCATAACGTTTCGTTTATTTCAACTATAACACTAATACCATAATTATTATCTTAATATATAAAACAAAGTCGGGTTAGTTTCATACTTTATAACTCAAGAACGGCTAAACCGATTGTAATGAAATTTGGCATACATATATATAATAACCCGGATTAACATATAGGCTACTTGTTATCCCGGGAAGATGAACAGTTCCCGAGGGATGCGCGATAAACGACATTTACGCGGGCGTAGTCGCGGGCATAGGCTAGTATAAATTAAACGATTGATTAAGGTCATATTCGCAAATGCATGTACGTACCTACCTATACCGCGGATCTCGTAGACGTACCTTGTCACATGACGGCCATAACCGCGAGCATATTAATAGTCTTACCGTTATCGCGCTGATTAGATTAGATTAAATGGCGCGATCAGATCTCACGCTGAGAATCACTGGACGACTCGAACACAAATTATCTCCACAAACGTCTTGTATACATAATATTGAATGTGTTGAGAACCTGTCATGTGATCATGTCAGGTATTTTGCATTATGATTAAAGTTTAATATTTGAAAATAAAACATAAATACATAGATTAGATATAAGCTCACTGAAGCCGAATCTTTACTCAAGTTTGTTTTTTGGAGCACATATAAGGGTTGTAATGTGTTCCAACAGGGAAAAAACAAAATATGGGATATAGGTAATAAACGATAAAAGGTTAAAAGATCACAAAAGTGTGATCTATTAGATATCGCTATTAGCGATAAGACCGCCAATGTACCCTTATTTTACATGTTAGTCCTAAGTTTAATAATGTTATTGGTGTACAATAAAGAATATTCTATCTATCTATCTATCTAATAACTTTTTATCGTTTCGTTTAAGGGGCTCGTGGCTAAGTAGCAAGCGTGTGGGTTGTACGATCTGCAAAGTTAAGCTGCACTAGCCGCGGTCAGTCTGTGGATGGGTGACCATTTCGTTACACATCGAGACTCCTTCGTGCCTCGGAGAGCACGTAAAGCCGTCGGTCCTGCGCCTGATCTCTCTCCGGTCGTGTCGGATTGCCGTCCCATTGGATTATGAGATTGAGGCAATAGAGAGTGCACCTGTGTTTGCGCACACACTTGTGCACTATAATATGTCCCGCGCAGATGGCTAGTCTCCATTGAGATTGGCCGCCGTAACCGAAATTCGGCCGGGAGGACATTATTATCGTTTCGTTTCCTGATTATCGTTTGCGAGGGCCTGGGGCCTTACTCTCGACTGGATCGAGTACTGTATCAATCCAATTTGAATTCGAGTTAGTGTCAAATCGTACTGCATTTTTCTAGGAATTGACATTAGCTCGATTTGGTTCCGAGCTCGATCCAGTCGGGAGTAAGGCCCCAGGCTCAGGGCACCTCGCCCGAGCCAGACTAAGTACACATGCACAAGAGAACATTGAGGTATTCTCTGAGGAGTTTCAGTAGTAGACTACCGATCTGAGAGCTTTATAAAAGTAGTTACTGAAGATTTTCGTATCTTCGCATATTTTATTTAATTAGACTAAAACTATAAAATCAAATTAACATAGACAAATTATACCTAATAAGCACACACTACTTCGCAGTCAAGGCCGTGTTTGTGCGCGCTCAGCCTTATCTATTGGTATATTTTTTGGTGGAATCTGAATAATGAAGCGATTCTTATCAAGCTTTATAGATTATTATCAAAATGCCAGCTGGGACCTGTTCTCACACATAGGTGATCAAAACTGAACGCTATGAATGATTCATGACGCGAACACGGTTTTGGCAAGAACGCGGGAAACACTTGAGATACAACAGCGATGACCTTGCCACGGCGCGCGGCTCCCACGCCCCCCACTAGCGGCAGCGGCAGTGGCAGGGGAACTTAAGGGGAATGAGACAAGTGGCGCCCCCATCAGTAAAAAAATATTACTCCCTAAATACATCATTTATCGGAAATTAATTTTTAACGATTGAAGTTACAGGTACTGTAGTTTAATCAGAAACTATTAACGACAGAAAAAGTGCGAAAAACGGCCACTTTTGGCATTGTTACAAACGAATTTTCGATAAAATGATGTAGGTATTCGTAAATAACTAATTATGAGTCGGCGCCAAACAAACAAGCAAAGTGCGAGCGAGTCACAAGTGGTCGACCGGAGAACGCATTTTTGGAAAGTTTTTGTTTATCGTTGAAAATTTCACGTTTCAAATATTTAATGATTTATTTTGCCAACTAACGGCCAAAATTAATATCCAATCTATCCACAATAGGGTGTTTGACAGGTATTGCCAAAAATTATGAAAATTGTACACAACGTAGATTTAAGGTTGAAGATTAACTTTTACTAAGTTTTGTTAATCTAAATATAATCTAAATATTTAATTTTTCTGTTTGAAATTTTGATTTTTTAATCTGTTGATCACGTGATACAAAACGTCTTAAAGCTTGGCCTCCATTTTGGGTGACGTCATAGTCCTGTACGACGTAGGGCGAGCTAAATGTTTCCATGATCGTAAAAATGAAATTTACCAGGTTTTGAACGAGTAGGTATATTATTAATAATTATATTCATGTTAATTGTTAAATTAGGTTCATTTTTATTTTATTGAGCCAGAGTAATTTAAAAGCTTTTGTTTTTTATGTTCGTGATTTAAACACAAACTACAAAACGTTTTAGTCATGTCTCATGTGACAAAAAAAACCGCGTTCCGATTTTTTACTTTTTATCAAATTCGTACATTTTTGGTAAGCGTGTCGTACTTTTATGGGAATTCCGGCAACACTGACCGGAACAAGAACAGTGACGTAGGTTGACGATAATGTCACGTGACTTAGCGTTTTAGTGCGAATTTAAAAATGAGAATTTAAAATCTTGATTATTTAATTTTACAAGCATATTTTAGTAATTATTTGTTAATGAATGCTTTAATTGGATGTATCGCCATCGTTTTACGTACATTTTCAAAAATTGTCAAACACCCTATTTGCCCTACTAGAGATAGAATTTTAACATAAGCTCCATACAAAATATGTCAAATTTAGGTCTCTGGTAGAGTAAATGGTGGATAGATTGGATATTAATTTTGGCCGTAAGTGTACATATTGGTGGTAGGTTATAAATATAGTTCTTACAAAACTTAAGTCGCCTTTTTACATTTTTGCAACGCCTGAGCACAAAAATTTATTCAATATACCAATATTAGATTAGTATTGAGCTTATATCTTATAAGATGTATACATCTAAAATAAAATTAGTAGATCGCCGTATTAATTTTGGCGGAAATTGAATTGAATTGTATTTGATGTTATTTTGTGTTTAATGATCTTCGTTGATTGTTTGTTTGGCGCCGACTCATAATTAGTTATTTACACTAGTTTAGTTAGGAAAATAGTAATTAAGACTAAAAGCTTCATTTATTTTTCGCTTTTCAGTTTCTGTTTTCGTCGGTTCAATTTTTTGTAAAATAGTTTTATTTCAATTTTTTTTGTGGCTAACATCTAACTCCAGGTCTCCATTATGTTGTAGTGTCTTGAACTACATTTATGTGTGCCAAGTTTCAACAGAATCGGTTAACATGTAAGAATTCAGTAGGTGAACAAGCACTCATCCCCTGTTTTCCTACCCTTAGGGGTGGATTTTGATTTTCAAATTTAAATGGGACCAACTTCGAGATATACCCAATCCAGTAAAAAAAGAATCATCTAAATCGGACCACTCTGTAAAAAGGCATACATAAAAAATAAAAAGATACCCGTCAAATTGAGAATCTCCTCCTTTTTTTCGTCGGTTAAAAAAAAATT
The DNA here is from genome assembly GCA_949699075.1 of Asteroscopus sphinx. NCBI lineage: Eukaryota > Metazoa > Arthropoda > Insecta > Lepidoptera > Noctuidae > Asteroscopus > Asteroscopus sphinx. Next base: position 350,940 of record OX453003.1, read on the forward strand.
ATACGCGTCGAATTGAGAAACTCCTCCTTTTTTTTCGTCGGTTAAAAATTAAAGGAAGTCCACGAATCATGGATCAACAAAAACAAAATAAGGTGTTTTTAGGGTTCCCTAGTCCTACAAGGAACCCTTATAGTTTCGTCATGTCCGTCCGTCTGTCCGTCTGTCCTAATCCTTTACAGCTTAATAACTTCTACAGTTATAAGCATAAGTAAATTAAATTTTGTTAAAAAATAGTATAGATATAGATCTCAATTTTAAAAGAATAAAAAAATCATGGTTACGTATTTTAGGGGTGGCCCCCATACATGTGAAATGGGGATGAAAAATTTTTTTTCGCTGCATCCCCTCTTGTGGGGTATCATTGAATAGGTCTACTAAAATGAAGGTAATGTTTCATACACCACTTTTTTATCAAGTGTACCATCTGCGAAATATAGCCTGCCAAAGTGGCTTGCAATGTGTCCCCCCCTGCCATTTCTAAACTATGCAACGTAGAATTTTATAATCTTCCACATTGATAGACCTTAAAAAAACTCTCTTTTAAAATTATTTCGAGCATAATGTGACTATAAATTTTTGAGTTATAGAGAGAAAACTGAAAAATACTTAAAACGTCCTAGTTACAGGTACCAGGCACTTATGAAACGTGAGGCTCTAGTTGCAATGACAACAATATTGTACAAGATTTTGGTCAAGAAACACCAGTAATCTCCTATTACGTTGGTGATATTTTGATGCCATTTTCTACATAATAACAACGAGTGCAATGTGAACAGTGTAGTACAGGTGGACGCTACTGCCTCCGACTAGAATCAGTGCAGCATCGGCCCGTGACATCGCGACACGCTGTCTCTACACTCTTCTTGTCGTGTCGACATGAGCTACATAATGATAATAACTCATGTCGTGGTGTAAAGATTAGCCAGTCAGCAGACTACAGGCAGCAGTGTGGTGTTAGTGGCCGGGCAGTGTGACCGCGGTGGCGCTGCGTGGAGTGCTGCGCGCACGCATCTGCGCCGGAGCACTTGAGACGCACACTTGAGTGCACTTTGCGTGGCTCACTCTGTGCGCATGCTTTACGTCACAACAACATGTCAATAGAATAATATTTCGACACTGGATATTTATGCAATGTTGTGTTACTTTTAGTGTTCAATATTAAGATGTCCGCCAACCCGCACTAGGCCAGCGTGGTGGATTAAGGCCTTAGCCTTCTCACACTGAGAAGAGGTCCGTGATCAGCAGTGGGACAGTAATGGGCTGGTTATGTATTAAGATTTGGTCTAAAAGACGCAAGTGGTGATCATAAGATGTTAGGTTGGAAATTTGAAAATAGTTTTCACAATTTCTATGCGTTGTGCGTCCATGTAATTCTCCATCACTAAGCCCAAATTTTCACACATGACACCTTTCAAATAATACACCGCTGCACGGTCGACCGCACGTAGGTGGTAACACTTTGACATTAGCAGCATCTTTATTTCGTAAGCAGTAAGGGCGGTTTTTGAATTGAAGTGTTACCACTGTCATGCAGTCGACTGTACGAAAGGGTACGACTGACACAAAAAAATGGCGCTAAATTCAAAAAAGGTGGTCTTATTGGGACACCCTATATATAGTACCTATTTTTATGCATAGACGCTACAATACGTGACTACGTACAATATTATAACGTATTTAGAACGTACGTAGTTGTATACAGCATGACTAAGTAAACGAGGGACATATTCAAGAATATGGTAGAATGTGGATACACTTTTTGAAAAAAAAACCAGTCTAGGTGTCTAGGGGTCAACTGACTGGAACAAAAGGCGGAGAGAGTGGAAATAGCGACCGATGGACATGCCGTGCGGCGCATCACCTCGTTGCATGAAATTTTGATTTGTAAGCGCGGAATAGTGTCCACAGTTATTGTTGAAATCGATTGGAATAATATGACAAAAAATATTTTATTATTTTAACGCATTTACGCATGTGAATTTCAAAAATTAAGGTGGCATTTTTTATGTATGTATATTTGGAGCGAGAATCAAGTTCTGAACATCCTGCTTCAATAAGTCCCTCATTCAGCCAGCCAACCTGTAGAATAGTGATAATAGTAACAATAATATACTATGTATCAAAGACATTTCAATACTGACGTAATAGTATAAAACCTTTATGCTATGTATCAAAGACATTTCTATACTCGTTAGTATAATACCTTTATGCTATGTATACAACGCTTTTCATATTCTCTTACCGTCGGCGGTCGCTGTCACATACGAACTGCAGCGTCACTGCAGTTAAGTTCAAGTTTTAGTGCTAAATGGTATTTTAGTTAGCTGCGCGTCAACTGCACGATAACCAAACTTACTTACGTTGTGGCCATATGAGAGAATAAAAATTACTCAATAAATAATCGAATAGAATTGATAAGTTCAATAAAAATAACGTAATAGATATTAAAATAATACTGATTTTAATGCTTTTTCTTACCATTTCCTTACCGATCAAGTTGCGTTTGGAATCATGCACTATTGACGCGCAGCAGTAGAATGACCTTACTACGCTCATCAACTCAGCTTATCGCAGTCCACTGCTGGACATAGGCCTCTTCCAAGTTGCGCCACAGCACTCGGCCCTCTGCCTTCCGCATCCAGTCCCTCCCAACTACGTTCTTCAGGTCATCGGTTCACCTGGGGGGGCACCCTACTCTGCGTTTGCCGATTCGAGGTCTCCACTCAAGGACTCGTCTGCTCCAGCGCCCATCGGTTTTTCGACAGACATGGCCAGCCCGCTGCAACTTCAGCTTACTGATCCTACAAGCTATGTCGGTATCTCCGGTTCTTCTTCGGTTAATCTCGTTACGAATTTTATCCTTCAAAGAAACTCCAAGCATAGCTCGCTGAGCGACTTTGAATTTTTTGACTAGCCCAACTGTCAGTGTCCACGTCTCGGCACCGTAAGTCATGATAGGCAGGACGCACTGGTTGAAGAACCTTGTCTTCAAACTTTGCGGTATAGGCGACGAGGTTTACTTACGCTCGCGTGACGCGAACATGACGCGAGCGTATCTGACAGCGATCGCTGAAGATAAGAGAATACGAATTGGATTGTTTTGATCGAAACATAACTGCAACTGTTAGTTACGTCAACCGTGGGGTAATTGTGTAATGCATTGACATTGACATCAGCTTTCATTTTGTAATGATAACAATATTCATTGCGTGGTACATAGTTGCCGATAAGACGAATTGTCAAACACACGGAGCATTGAACATCGAAATCCTATTGATTGCGATGGCGAGCGAGTTACGCAATTGGGCAGCTGGTCGACAGGACAGTCAACGAGTCCGTCACCGAGCGAGCCTCTACGCGCCTACGTCGGAGTGCTACGGCCACGCCTACGAGCCTGCCGTGTAGCAGCGGTGTAGAATTGACCAGAATTGACTATGCTGCGACCACACTGCCCTCATCATTGTATAGTTAGCATGCGATCTACATCCATGCGTGATTGATATTGGTGTCGATTCTCTTGTTCACGAACTAAGCTTATTTTAAACTAACGCTCACTTTTACTAATAATAGATACAAGAAAGGGATGGCAACAATTTTAGAACGGTCAAATTAGTGTACGTGTACATTTCTTCGTATTTTAGTGGGCACGTCCCGGGATCACGACTAAACTTGTATGGAAATCTAAATTGCGAATAATTTGACAGTTCTAAAATTTTTGCCATCCCTTTCTTGTAATTACTATTAGTAAAAGAGAACGATAGTTTAAAATAAGTTTAGTTCGTGAACAAGAGAATCGACACCATTTTATTATTATTTTATTATTCTCAGAATCTAGAATGCTATTTCTTTCCATTTATTTCAAATAAATATTGAATGATATTGGTGAGCTTAGCTGCTTGGGCTGTTTGATGTATCTAACACTAGCATGTATGTATAACAACTGTAACCACTCAATCAGAAACAATTACTTACTTACTTACTTAAAAAATAATTTAGGGTAAGTATTTTTTTACTTTTCCCCACATTAGTATTTTCCGTGTATCGTGGGTGCGTCTACAAATTTAATATAACTCTCACATGCACACACACACAGACACGGCACAACAAATATTTGATCCGTGCGGGAATCGAACTCGCGATTTTGGCGCCGAAGCCGGTCGCTCAGCCACTGCGCCACTTGTGTCATCATAATTGTGATAACATACTTGCAATCAAAATCACTTTGTTTTCTATGTCCACTGTATAACAACCATAGACCTGTATCAACACAAATACTACCCTCCACCACTTTATTTTTAAAGACGGCTCGCGCAGTCACCGGTGTTCGCTCCTTCATAATGTAGCTAAATATTATCTGGTATCTACCCACATTGTACTTATTTAATATCCTACCTTGTTAACTATATTTTTGTTTACCTGTTTGCATAGTCGATGATACTGATGTACGGATTCTCGCCACAGGGTGTTTTTGGTTAGCTCGTGTGTCAGGGATATTTAGTTGTTTTTGAGTGGATTTGTGATTTTTGTGACTTATTGTTGTTATTGTGTGTTGTCCTTGTGTTTGTTATCAGGTTTGTATTGTGGGTAACTAGAACAACGGTGCGCTTTAAGGAGAAAAACCGGCCAAGAGCATGTCGGGCCATGCTCAGTATTATAGGGTTCCTTAAGTAGGTCTAATTACAAACGAATCAAATCGAATATTAATCATTACATATCAGCCCATTACTGTCCCACTGCTGGGCACGGACCTCTTCTCAATATGAGAAGGCTAAGGCCTTAGTCCACCACGCTGGCCTAGTGCGGGTTGGTGGACTACACACACCATTGAGAACTGTATGGAGCACTCTCTGGTGTGCAGGTTTCCTCACGATGTTTTCCTTCACCGTTAAAGCAAGTGATAATCAAATTCTGATCCGCACATGAATCCGAAAAGTCAGAGGTGCGGGCCGGGATCGAACTCGCACCCTCCTGCATGGAAGGCAAGCGTTCAACCACTAGGCTATCACTGTAATCATTGCTATTTTAGTTTTTGCAAACAGCGCCACCTAGTGCTAAATTAATGAAGCTAAATTTAAGAAGTGTGTTTCTTTTTGTGATTTTTTTAAATAGAAAGTAACTAAAGGAGCATTATTTGCTATGATCATTTTTCTCTAAGGTCAATGACCTATGAACTAGGACGTCTTAAGTATTTTTCAGTTTTCTCACTATAACTCAAAAATTTATAATCACATTATACTCGGAATAATTTTAAAAGAGAGTTTTTATAAAGGTCTATCAATGTTGAAGACTATAAGTTTCTACGTTGCATAATTTAGAAATGGCAGGGGGGGGGTACACATTGCAAGCCACTTTGGCGAACTGTATTTCGCAGAGGGTATACCTGATAAAAAAGTTGTGTATGAAACATTACCTTCATTTTAGTAGACCTATTCAACGATACCCCACACGAGGGGGTGCAGCGAAAAAAACATTTTCATCGCCATTTTACATGTATGGGCGCCACCCCTAAAATACGTAATCAAGATTTTTTTATTCTTTTAAAATTGAGATCTATATCTATTCCATTTTTTGTCAAAATTTCATTTACTTATGTTTATAACTGTAGAAGTTATTAAGCGGTAAAGGATTAGGACAGACGGACAGACGGACAGACGGACAGACGGACGGACATGACGAAACTATAAGGGTTCATTGTAGGACTTCGGAACCCTAAAAATGGATAAAAATAAACCGCCTGATCCTCCGGATATTTTATCCTCAGCTCCTCCCTCAACCCCTCCATATTCTCCTTTCTCCCCAAATCCTAACCCTCTTTCGCAATTTGCGGATGTTGTTTGCAGTGTTTCTGACTCGCAGAATGCATTACAGCATAGCTCACGCAAACGCCCCGTTGACGACGAAAGTACGACAGCTAGTCCCCCAACAAAACAAATAAAAAGTCAAGTTGGTCGTCAAAGGTATTCTGCGGTTGATAACGCTCCGTTCATCGTCCACGTCTCTCGAGTAGAATCCCAACCTAATGCCGGCACCACCCTTCACCCAGTTACTTTTGGCTTGTTTTTGTACAAAAATAACATTGCGAACATTGTTCGTGATGGTATTAAAAGGATTGGCAGGAACCGTGTGTCAGTAGAGTTTGCTTCCCCTCAGGATGCTAACTCTTTCCTAGTTAACAGTATTTTACATAAAAACAATTTTATTGCTGCAATCCCCTCGTTCAACATTACCCGTTTGGGTGTAGTTTCTGGGGTGCCTAACGACATGACGGAAGAGGAAGCAAAATCATATCTATCTGTGCCCTCAGGTTGTGGGCAGATACTTAAAGTGCGGCGAATTAATAGAAAAGTTTTGAGAGACGGGGGTGTAGAATGGAAGCCTACGGAGACCTGTGTAATCACCTTTGATGGCCAAATTCTCCCAAAGAGGATATATTGTTGCTATATTTCTCTCCCTGTCGAACAATATATATATCCTACAATTCAATGTCGCAAGTGTTGTAGATTTGGGCACGTTGAATCACTTTGTAGATCGAAACCACGCTGTATTAAATGTGGCCACGATCAACCCGGTGATGGTTGCAGCATTTCTGAAGCAGAATCCTTTTGTAAACTATGCTCTGGGAATCATTTTGCTAATAGCAAGTCTTGCCCGGAGTATGGTAGACAGAGGGCTATCAAGACGGTTATGGCTGAGAAATGTATCTCATATGCTGAAGCCAGCACATCTATCCCAGTAGTTTCACGAAATTATGCCAATGTTGCCAACTCAGTTTCCCCTCAGTCATACCGTAAAACTGTGTTTCTTAAGCCTAAGACCCATGCTCCTCTTTCCCCCTCATATGATAAAGCTGCTCATCAGCAGATCAGTAATTCTCCCCAACTTTCACAGCCTAATGGCTGCGCTCTAGATAACCCTTTCTTAGAATCACCCAACAATTTCTCTTCTGTTATTGAATTACTCATCAAACTTTTGACAACTGTTATGTCTTCTTCCAATCCTTCCCATTCTTCCCAATCACCGTCCAACGTTGCTGATCAACTTATAAATCTTTTATTAAATATTAAAAATGGCGTCTCGCCAAGTTTTCCTTCAGTGGAATGTGAGGAGCGTGTTTCATAAGAAACACGACCTCATAGTTCTTTTTAATAAATATAAGCCGCTGGCTTGCTCCATTGCTGAGACTTGGCTAACACCAAGTCTCAGTTTCCGTATACCACATTTTAACATACTTAGATGTGATAGATCCAATAGCTATGGAGGGTCGGCTCTCTTCGTCAATAATCGCGTCCCTATTTCGCTCTTATCTTTGCCTCCACTTGGGGAGGATATGAGTATTGTGGCAGGGAGAGTGGAGGGCATTACGGTGTTCTCCATATATATAGCCCATCCTCACTATATTTTTTAATTATTTTAAGGAACATGTTTCAAAATATTGATGGTCCATATTGGTCATATTTTGGTCAGTCCAATATTGGTCATGGGTGACTTCAATGCACATCATTTCAGATGGGGGTCTGATCGTTGTGACGCTTTTGGTGAAGGTTTAGTAGAGATTCTGGATGATCTAAACCTACATTCCTGAACAATGGTTGTCCAACTCGGAGACCAATTCCTGGACAGCGAAAAAGTTGCGTTGACCTAACATTTTGTTCAGTTGAGTTAGCACCATCGATGCATTGGGAATGCACTACTTTGTCGCATGGCAGTGACTACTACCCCATTATTATATCTTTGGCTAATAGGACTTTTTTAGAAAAATCTTCCCCTCCACTCTTGAAATTCAATTTGTCCAAACCAGACTGGACAAAGTTTTTATCACCATTGGAGGATAACATTGATGATCTTCCAAATTTAGATTCAAGTTTTTCAGATTCCTTTTGGTCACTCCCATGTTAAGAGTTGTTATGAAGGTTTTGTTGCAGCTATCACCACAAGTGCGGATTCTTGCTTTCCGTTAAAAAATAGTGCACGTAATAAAATCCCCTCTCCTCCATTGTGGGACCATGAGTGTACTTTGGCCGTCAGAGAGAGAAATGTGGTCGAAAAGCGTTACAACGATGAGATGACCACTGACAATCTAATTTTATATAAACATGCCTATGCTAAATCTCAACGGCTTCTCCGTAGGAAGAAACGTGCAGGTTGGCGTAAGTTCTGCAGTTCCTTATCCCCCTTCTACTCTTTTATCAGTAGTATGGAAGAGCATCAATAGGTTTAGAGGAGGTTGTTCATCATCCATCTCATCACCTATTACTAGGGAAACAGCTGAATGTTTTTTTGATAAAATCGCTTCACCTTATGTACCACTCTCAACGAATGTCTTCACTCACCTGTGAATACATCAGAAGATTCAGAAGATCCTTTCGATGTGCCATTCACAATGGATGAGCTGAATGTGGTACTCAGACATGTCCGGGACTCGGCTCCTGGCATAGATGGTGTGCCATATTATTTATTGCGGGTTGGATGAGGGTACCCTAGATCATATATTTTGTAACTGTTCGAATAACATCCCACCCCTAGATTTATATAGTCACCTCCCTGAATTAAAGATTCCTGTTCCAATTAATTTCTCTTCTCTACTAACTTATTCCTTTCCAGAGTTACTCCAGGCACTGATGATTTTTATCCGTCACAATAATATTAAATTATAAATTTATGACGCATTTCGCAAATTACCTGTTTATGTGGTTGTGGTATACGTTTATTTTACTGTTTTTAACAATTATATTATATAAGTATTTTATTTGTTCGTTTGTTTCAGCTCACTAACTCCGTCAACAAAATACACATTGAGTTTCACTGACATTCAAGTTTTTTTTTTTTTTTTATTGTTCTGTAAAAAAACACATGCTTTTCCATTGCACATCTGACACTGGCAGAATTGTCGACATCGGCATCGCTTGCCATATATAAAGAATAGAATAGAATAGATACTGATGTACGGTAAAACTCTAATGAGTTTATGTTTACATCTTTATAATGTTTTTGTTATGTATACCACTAAACAAATAAATAAATAAAATATAAAACTTTTTAACAAAAAATTGAACCGACGAAAACGGAAACTGAAAAGCGAAAAATAACTAATTATGAGTCGGCGCCAAACGAACTTTTAACAAGCAAAGTGCGTGCAAGTTGCAAGTGGCCGAGCGGAGAATGCATTTTTGGAAAGTTATTGTTTATCGTTGAAAATTTCACGTTGTATTTGATGTGACGTTGTTTTTATTATTTATTTAAAGTAATTTAATGATCTTCGTTGATTGGTTGTTTGGCGCCGACTCATAATTAGTTATTTTTCGCTTTTCAGTTTCCGTTTTCGTCGGTTCAATTTTTTGCTAAAAGGTTTTATTTTACATTTTTTTGTGGTTCTAATCTAACTCCAGGTCTCCATTATGTCGTAGTGTCTAGAACTATATTTATGTGTGTCAAGTTTCAACAGAATCGGTTAACAGGTAAGAATTCAGTGGGTGAACAAACACTCGTCCCCTGTTTTACTACCCTTAGGGGTGGATTTTGATTTTGAAATTTAAATGGGACCAACTTCGAGATATACCCTATCCATTAAAAAAAGAATCGTCAAAATCGGACAACTCTGTAAAAAGTTATGCGTGGTCATACATAAAAAAAAAAATATATATATATACGCGTCGAATTGAGAACCTCCTCCTTTTTTTCGTCGGTTAAAAATATGACTGCATGGTATTATTATTATTATTCCTTTAATTTCAAATAAACCTAATTACAGGCACTTTTGAAAGGTCAGGCTCTAGTTGCACGGTTCCAAATTGTGGGTCCTATGGAGAAGAACCGGCAAGAAACTCCATGGATAAACTCTTTTTAAAATAGGTTATTGTTTATTACATCAAATTTATTCAAATAATGTGAGTATAATGTAGGTTAATGTCAGAAATAAACAAGAGTTTAAAAGTGAGTATATTGCCTTTAGAAATAAACGTAAAAAGAGTTGCCATAGTATGTAGAAGCTGACCTGTCCCGACAGACGGCACCCGTTCACGAGCATGACGCGAGCATCAGCCATCGCTTAACTCAACCATATTGAAGGGAACTTAACGACCCGACACTAACGCCACCATCAGCATGACATTTAAGTGAGGTATGTTTTGACAATCCATCTTATTGGCAACTACGAGTACCTACTTACAAATAACCAGCCTATTACTGTCCCACTGCTGGGCACGGGCCTCTTCCCAGAATGACAACTACGAGTATGTACCATGCAATTAATATTGCTATTTATTGAGAATAAAAGCTATCGTAATCATGAGAACGTTACTCAACAAAGGTGCTGGTTGAATTAGAAACCCGACCCTGATGTTGTTGTTTTGCTTGTATTGTGTGATTTAGTATACAGGCTTGACCAAAGTAAAAACACCATTCAAAATATCGTCATCGTTGTCTCGAGGGGCGGCTAATATTTATGAATATGTTCACAAATCAACGCGCACTAACATAAACCGCAAACTCGGCTGAATGCTTAAAAGCAAATCCCGAATAAATTAGATCACCTGTTCGCTGTGAGTGGCAGGTAGTGAAGCAAGTCGGAGGTGACAGCGGGCTGCGTGACGTCACCGGCTCACTCCTCACCTCACCGCGCCGGTATAAACCGCACCGTTAATCATTGTATTAGGGCATCATTTGGATCAAACTCACTTTATGTTTTATTTTGTCCGAGACCTAAAGTGTCAACCGACCGCAAAGATTCACTTTTATGCAGATTTTATGGGCGATAAGATAGAGAGCAGTTCGTAAAATGTGGTAATCTACTATCGTACCACAGTATAAAGAGATACATCCTTACTCTGTGATAGTACCAAGGACAACTGATTTGAAGAGTTATGGTGTGCAATAAAGTGTTAAAATATAATTACATTCCAAATTAAAGCAAAAATTAAGCAATAACAAGCAAACAAGGTCTCGTAATTTTGGTGAATGTGGTATGGTAGATAAGGCTGTTAACACAACAGACGCCGACTTGGTCAGGACCTCTCAGCTATGCATAACTAGTAGTGTTGTGGAGAGCGTGGATCCGCGCCGGTGTGAGAGCCGACACATTTGTACTACAAGTACATTAGCGTTATCTGCGTGTCCCATCGGCGCAGCATCCCGGCTCCTAATTTAAGAGCAATATCAATTTCGTGTGTCGCCGGCGGCGGCGGGCTGAGGCGGGCGGCGGGGTGCGCGGGCGCCGGCGCTATGTGACACACTCGATACAGGACACTCGGGAGTGACCGCACTACTCACATTCCGTAAGGATGACATCAAGTGGAGTACGTGAGAGTTGAATTAATTGTTGATAAATAAAAGGTAAAGTTAAACTTTTGACACATGGGAATTCCAGTTTAATAAATGTGCTTAAGTACCTACTTATCTTAAAATAGGATTATTCATAATGTATGTTTATGTATGTTCACGTAAGCATCGATCAAGACAATATTAAATCACCGCACACACTCATAGCACCGTCCAACGTATGTGCATTCTTTTACATGTTGTACCTAACAGTAAACATCATCAATAACGCCAGCAATATTTACAGCTACACCAACAGCACCTTATCCCCATACTTGCCCCTTCAGCAGTACCTGTAGCCATCACCGCGAGGTGTCAGGCTGCGCCGGCGGTGTGTCGCGGCGGCCGGTGCCTGTGAAGCGCCGCCTCAAAAGCCTTTCCGTGTTCCGCGCTCCCCCGCGCCCGCACTTCCGCCGCCGCCGCAATTAAAGCCGGCGATAAATTTCCAAACTTAATCAATTGACCACAGTCGCGACTAACCCATAGCCGAGGCTTAAAACAGCCGGACCGTTGCCTCTGCCTGCCCCTTGTTTGTGTGGAACATTAAGCTCGATCACAGATTAAAGGAATATTTGAAAGAGTTTAGAATTTAGCAATATGTTTGCGTCATGCGTTTCGATATAAAACTGATACTGGCTGATGTGCTCAAAATATCCTTATCGATGATATTATTTCATAAGAGTCGATCTTACTTCAATCTGTGGTAATCAACTCACTTTCATAGTTAGCAATTTTCTGATCAAATGTTTAATGAAGAACACAGTCGAAGGCCTTTGACATCGGCATAGTTTGGTGATACATTTCAAGCAGCTGAGACAGATTACAGCTACCTGGATGGACGGTAGCAAGAGTCATCTGTTAAACGACACACGAATCCGCAACTGCAAACACAGTGCCGACCACGCGGCTCGGCACAACTGCTGCATGATCACGACTGTCGCTCTGCAGTGCACTGTTGTGAATGATTTACTTAGGTTTTGACAATAATAGTTCACTCACACCAGATTTACACAATCTCACGAGGTTGCTGATAAAATTACCGTAATGATCCATTTGCCAAAAAGCTATGGAACGGAGTGTTCTGGGCATAAAACTTATAGACCGGATAAGGAACACAACGATCCGTTTCAGAACAAAAATAGTTGACGTCACCCGGAAGGCTGCCACTCTAAAGTGGAACTGGGCTGGACATATCTGCTGCATGTCAGACGACCACTAGGCCAAACTGACCACAGTGACCATTCAATGGGTCCCCTTACATGACAGACGTCAACATGGCAGGCCCAGATGGAGATGGCGGGATGAGCTGGACTCCTTCCAAAAGGACTGGACAAAATAGACAGGGAGAAGTGGAAGGAGAGTAGTGAGGCCTTTGCCCTGCAGTGGGACACTTCAAGCAAATAATAATGATCCATTGATCTTGACAGGAAATATTAAAATGCTTTTTATATTCTTAGCCTAGTAGGAGACTTGGTATCCTGAAATACAGGCTTACGCCTAGTTTAGGCACCAGTTTCCCGCAGTATACTGTAAATGTTACCTTGTACTTTCCATTACGTATAACTATAACTTAAGGTATAGTGGTGGGAAAATAAATCTTTATCTTATGTTATCTTATAACAAACATACAAATTACAAAAAAAGCATAGCGGTTTTGAAACAAGGCACAACAATTTAATTTAGAAGATACCAAAGTTAATAACAAAGTTTGAATATAATAAGGATAACAAACAAATAAACAAAATAGTGTTCAAATAAGTTTTCCTCATCAAAAACACGAGTATATTCTGTGAAAGCGCGGTACAGTCAGATAAGGCGTGATTCAAACTCCGCGAGTAGTTACATTGAACTTCTGTTGAATGTAAACAGTTAGCGGGAAACTCGTACAGTTTCCTGTTACACAATTCATTTTTGTTTGACAAGGATATTTTTCTTACAACTGCAGAGACAAACTGAGCTGCGTAGTAAAAGTCGTAGTCGTAGTCGTCGTGCGTGCGTAGTAACTGGTCTTTGTTTTCGTTTGGTGTAATGTACAATAAAGAATATAATAAATAAATTAAAGGTTTCCGCTTTCATCCCGTGTCACACTCACCGGAACGCTTACAATAATTATAGCATAGCTACTGATATCTCCGAACTATTATATACGGACATTCCATTCTGTGACGAACACTCGTCATCATCCTCTTGCCCTTATTGCTTTTTCTTCCATACATCTCTACCAGCCGTCATCTTCGTATTCACTTTCTTTTTATCCATATCATCTTTCACACAATCCATCCATCTTTTCTTTGGCCTTTTTTTTACAGCCATCCATCCATATTTATACTCAAAACTTTTTTCGTAACATGCTCCTCATTTCACGGCATCACACGTCCATACCATGACAATCTACTGCATCTCAACTTGTCCTTCCCTGGCGCTCCTTTCAAACTCCCTCTCAAAAACTCATTTATCTTATCATATCCATTCTCTTATGTATGTTGTCTTAGTTATGTAATGTTATATGTATGCAGTGGACGTCTTACGGCTGAAATTATGATGATGATATGTATGATCAAAACAACCGCCAGCTAAATGATGACGCTATCACAGTGTGTAGGCACTAAAGATAGCCTAGCTTGCCTTTGTCAGTTAAACAAAACAAAGGCTTGGCGTACCTATATCGCGCGATTATTGTCTAAATCCGTCCGACCGCAACCGCAGTGACTAGCCTCGTATCTTGTCCTTATTACGAACAAACATCTAACGAACAAGTACCTATGATACAACACTTTTGAGAATTAATAAACGTTAGTACCTACCTACAGATCACTTGGAGCTTGATATTGTTTGCTTTAAAAAACGTAGCCCTGCACTCAATACTCATACTCAACATATTTATTGCACATGGCCCTACACTTCGACGAAACTAAATTCTACATGCACAAATGTCCAGAGCTTCTGCTGAATTGTGTAAATCAGTCGCGATCGCAATCACGTTGATTTCAATGTTCACTGCTTCATATGTTTTGATAATTCGCTAACTATGCACCACGCAATGAATATTGTTGTAATGTCAAAATGGAAGCTATTGTCATTGTGAGTGCGTTACACATTTACCCCACTGGAATAACTATGTGTATGTAACTATTCAATTGTGTTTGGTATGAGTAGTAGAAGTGGGTTGAAAAATATGAAGAACACGGATCATCAACATTGAAGCCATTTCTGGAAATGGTGTTTAAAGGCACGCGTCCACTTATCGGTATCGTACGCATCGGACCGATAGCATTGTATTAAAAAATGCGGATGACATCATCGGCATCCGAATATTGAAAATCAGATTGCTCATAGAAATTTGTCGGCGATCCGTACGTTGTGGATAGGTGGACGCACGACATTAGTGCGATACGTACGACACCGACAGATCAACGCGTGCCTAAGAGTCAGCTACAAATCAGAGATTTTTATACCAATAACAATTTCTGAGTACAGTATTATATAATAAAGTAAATAAGAAGCTCAACATATATCCGCTCACTCTTCGCGAGTGTCGAATACTCACTGATAAATGGCTCTATACGCTTACATATGAAGAATTGGTAATATTAGTTAAAACGTAACTTCATGTTTCTGATACCCGCCTGCGCACACACACCCCCACGCAAAATCATCACACTCTTCCCCCTACACACCCCCCCCCCCACACACTCACACACGCACTCCTCCACATACACATACTTACTTAACATTTTCGGTTCAGTTGGAACGCTGTCGCCTCAATCCATCTGAAATGGGCGTTAATAACTGCAACACAGTTTAATAACTAATGCAGTCATTTTCGTACACATATGGTATGTAAACGTGTTTTCTGTTCCAATATTTTTTTTTTTTTTTTTTTTTTTATATCTTCTTTCATTTCATTTCATTTATTTATTCAGAAACAATTTTCATTGTGTTTGAAATTATACAAATTAAATTAACAAAAAATTAATAATAAACAATTCACATTATCCATTTCATTACATGCAACAATTAATATACATAATTATCTAAAAAATTAAAAATAAAATATACATTCATTACATTTACCTAATTTCATTATTACAATTCATCAATTGAATAAAAACATTTCTCCAATAGGAAAGCCTTGAGCTGTTTTTAACATGTGCTCGAGTAAACTATACTTTTTAACTCTTTTGGTAGTCTGTTAAATATCTGCACGGCTTGATACTGCGGACCATGATTTATTATGTCCAACTTGGGTTGAATCTTGCTTATAAGATCCTTTCGCCGCGTAGTTTCCCTAACCAGTCTTTCCTCCTCCGTCTCAAATTCGTGTAAGTATTTTTGTAAAGTAGTCAGAAGTACAAGAACGTAAAGGCTGGGCACCGTTAGTATACCTAAATCACCAAAGTGTGGACGGCAGCTGTCTCTGTGTGAAATACGAACAATAGTACGGATAGCTCTTTTTTGAAGAATAAAAGCTCTTTGACAATTATTGTAACTGTGTTGTTGTTATCAGATGTTGATGTTTACGAGGAGTGTCAATATTGTAGAGTACATAAAGCGCATATCGGTGGTGAAAAACCAGTACAAGGAGAGCCTGCCTGAAACTTACATACTGAGCCAGTTCCAGTTATAATGGATACATAACAACTGAATCCTCGCAATGTTTATAAAATTTCAAAGTGATTCATAGTTCTACTGTCAATAATGTTAAAATATGTAAATAAAAATATAATTATATATACTTAAGTTCATGAACAATTAAACACTACAGTCTCAAAAACACGTGGAGCAAAACCGTTTAACACTAATTGATGTATGACTTAATAAAGCTACTGTTTTTGCTCAAACAGTGAATACTTAGATTTAAAAGTAGCTGCTCAGCGATGGAAAATGCTTTATTATAAGAATAAATTACATTACAGGTATTATTTTTTATATATTTTTTGTGCGGGTGCTCGTTAAAGTTTTAAACCCGCACAGTGATTTCGTAATTTAAATCGCCAGTGCGGGCATGATTCCGTGTGTATGTGAAACACATTACTGAGTTAGCGATAAAAAATCGCGCGTCTAAAAATCCCAGTGCGGTGTAGGCCTAAGACAACACCGCGGTCACGGGCGCGGTCACCGGTCACTGCACGGTCTAACACCGGCTACTAATTGCTGCGCCTGCATCGCTCTCACACAATTTTTTCTTACCGACACACGGCGGGAATGCTTTTATACCTTCGACGCGGGACCTGTTAATGTGTTAAGAGCGTATGTTCGATTTAGCGCAAGTCAAAATCTGCACGATCTATCGAATGGCACACTCACTACGGCACGATACAATGGTTCCTCTGTGTGCGTGAGTGCTGAACCGTTAGCACGAATAATTTTGATACTTTTATTTTTTTAGGATCTAATTTATGTTTTTTTTTTTATGAATGAAAATTTAAAAATTAAATATGTTTTTTTGTAAATATTATAACGGATTCGGATTCTACTTATCAATGCAAATATAAAATCCTGCCTCAGTGTTTTCATTTAACAAGTATTTTCAAAGATATAGATAGCGATTTGAAGTTTTTTTTGTATGGAGAGAAAATTAAAACCTTACATTACCTTATAGTTTCGTGTATAGATCCATATAGTGCTAGTGCCACACTACACTAAATACATACTCTGTTGCTTCAAAAATCTTCGATTTGTTTTAAAAATAATTTTTATTTTTTAAAAATCGTCAGTTAAAGATAAAATTAACATTGGAGTTTTACGCTAAAACCGCACAATACCTCAAAGATTTATTTATAGATTCATATATTACAGATGCCAAACTATAATAAATACATACTGTAATGCTTCAAAAATGTTCAATATGGTTTTACAAGTATTTTTAGAGATACAGTCATTTGAATTTTTTTATGTATGGAGAGAAAGATGTTTTACGCCAAAACCTTACGTACGTTACATCTATGTTTCGTGTATATATGCATATAGTGTTTGTGCCGAACTACAATAAATGTATACTCTGTTGCTTCCAAAATCTTTGATTATGCTTTTAAAAATCATTTTTATGAAGAAAAATTTATCGACAGTAGGAGATAAAGTGTTAATTAACATTTTTACGCCAAAAACTCACAATACCTCAAAGAGTAATTTATAGATCCGTATAGTAGAAGGCCAAACTATAATAAATAATAACTTTAATGCTTCCAAAATGTTACGTTTTACAAGTTTTTTCAGAGATCTAGTAATTTAAAGTTTTTTTAGGTATGTAGAGAAAAGCGTGTTACGCCAAAACCTTACGTTACCACAAAGTTTCGTGTGTATATTTGCATAGTATTTGTGCCGAACTTCAATAAATGTACTCTGCTGCTTCGAAAATCTTCGATTAGGCTTTAAAAAACATTTTTATGAAAAAAAAAATATGGACACTAGGAGATAAAGTGATAATTGGCATTTTACGCTAAAACCTTACACCTCAAAGAGTCATTTACAGATTCGTATAGTAGAGGTGCCAACCTACAATAATCCCACAGTGCGCCGCCGCCGCCGACGGTTTTTAGACGACGCCGCCGCTGATTTGCGTATCGGCATAAAATCGGCGCGAGTTCTAAATGTTTTAGAACTTAGTTTTAGGAAACCCTACAACAGCCTTACACTCTTCTCTAATATATTTCTAACTTTCAAACATAGACACGTTTAAGTACCTAGACCTAGTACATAAGAATAATAAAACCGGCCAAGTGCGAGTCGGACTCGCGCAGTAAGGGTTCCGTACCTCTCAACGACCTGATACCCCATAAAAACGGATTTAATTTATGAGATTTTATCAAAAAACTTCAACGTACAGTGCGCGAAATATGAAATTTGGCATGTCTTTCTTACGCAGGTACCACCCATATGTCTATGTTTGTCTTATTTTTAGTACTTTTTGCTAAACTACATAATAATGCACTATAATCTCACGAAGTGTGACGCTGGTATATATTACCGTTTTGAAGATAGAGCAGGAACAAAAACGTTGAAAAAAATGCATATTTTTTGAGGTTTCTTGTATGGGTAAAAAAGTCTAAAATCTTAGACTTTTTTTTGTTTTTAGTATTTGTCGTCCGTCCGTCAACCGGTTATCTATTCCATATCAAAAGATACAGCCCTGTGACAGACAGACGGACGGATGGACGGACAGCGTAGTGAGAGTAATAGGGTCCCGTTTGGCACCCTTCGGGTACGGAAACCTAAAAAGTAAAGTAGCGACCAACCGACCGTTGCACCATTCATGTTCCATATTTCCGTACCATAAATTACAAAAACTAGTCCGTGCCCAGCAGTGGGACAGTAATGGGCTGCTAATGCTTATGCAAGTCACGGGCATAGGGTTAAATAATAAAAAGTTTTAAAGGGAAAGTTTATTTTATAATTTTATTCATTTTAGCGCATTTAAAAGAAACCTTGTTTTTATAAAAAAAAATGCTTTTAATTTATTTTTTTACTTTTTAGTTATCGCTGGACAGATTTTTTAACTCGCATTCGTAGTCTCAGCAAGTCCTTTCATTTGGTACCCATATTGTAGGAAACCATAAAAAACTTAGTCCGCCATATTGGATTTAGAGTGACGTCACTTTATTTTTCAAGTTACTCTCAGCAAGCCCTTTCATTTGATACCCATATTGTAGGAGTGCATTAAAAATAACTAGTCCGCCATCTTGGGTGTTCCGCCATGTTGAATTTAGAATGACGTCACACAGCTAACCATGCATTGTCATCCAAACTAAACGTGTATACAAAATTTCAGCTCAATCGGTTGAAGATATCTGCTTCAAAATTGAGTTGCAAGATTCGACCTTAACAAATTACATACATACATACATTGCAAGTTAATAAAAAGCTTGTAAAAAGAAGGCAATTTCATAGAGCAAACTTTGAACAGAAATTTAAACTTTTTTCGTTCAACAGATTCGGCTATGACAGACGGACAGACAGACAAGAGAGTGAACCTATAAGAGTTTAGTTTTTTCCTTCTAGTTACGGAACCTTAAAAATACATTATTTATAAATAAAAAGCCAACGATTTTGTTTTTTTTTCTACTAAACCCGAATAACTTACGTTTGTTTTTATTTAAACCCTAACCCCTAATTTTTTAATCCAAAACCCTAAAACATTAAGTTCCAAACTTGAATCGATTGCACACTCTAGAACACTTGTAACATACCGAATTTCACACGGGCGAAGCTGCGGGTGGAAGCTAGTGTAACATAAATATACCTTTTAGCTCTTGCCTTAGCCAAATTTTCAGATTTTTTGCGTTTTCTCTTTCCAAAATACGCCTTTGTTTTATTTCCCATACCGTCTAAAACATAATTTTTTGTCACTATAAAACAATGTCAGTCATAAAAAAATACTTACCAAGTACTTATGATAATACTTTAAAATTTTGTCGGTCATCAAAAATAAAATATTTTATTTACCAAAGTACTAAGATTTGACGATCGCCCTAAAAACTTGCAGTATCCGTGTATAAACGCACGGCAAAGGTCGTCAACCCCCGACGGAGCGCCGAGCGACGTGACCACTCTCTGGAAGGGCTCGCGGCGAAGTGATTTGAATCGATTCGAACGCGAAGTATTATAGTAGTTTTAAAATATTTATAAAAAAAATATAGAGCTAATTTAGTTGAAATTTTCAAGTGTAAGTTTTTAAAGAATATGTTCTTCTATTATAGTAATTTATTGTTATATTAAATTATGTAAGATATAGTGGTGAAAATAATAATTGTATCGACTATAATTTCTGAATAATTTCACATTTTTTGGATTTTTATTTCTTATGTATTCAGCCTAAAATGAAAAATCCTTTCTAGTTACTATTTTTACAAGGATCTTCCCAGTTGGTTAAAAAATTTCGTTTCTTAGGTCTGTCAGTGGTTTCAGATATTTGAAGCTTCGAAATTGACTCTGAAAGTGAAATTAAGAAAACCTCTGTTCAGTTATCTTGATAGATTTCACAAATACTCTAATAATCGAACAAAATAAACTATCTTCTATTTAGACAATAACATTTCCTAAAATTATTAGTAATTGATATGTTCGTAGGATAAGTGGTTGATGAATAATCAGATTTGAAAAATTACGTTTTTGAGCAAAACAGCCCACGGACCGAGCATACGCTCTTAATCCACTCAGATCGCCTTGTTTTTCTGTTATTAATAGCCAACAAACAGACGTCGTCCGTCCCGCTCTCGTGCGCCGGCGCCGCGTGTGCGAGACACGGCCCGCGCATGTGCGTCCGACCCACTCACACATAAACATATCATAATTTTGAATTATTAATAAGAAGGTGCGGCTGCAGAGCCTCCGTGTCCGTGTGGTCAGAGTAATGAGCCGGCGCGGGAGCCTCTCCGCGGCTTATCGGTGCATCTCGAGTATTGCGGTGAGTCATTTGTAAGGGATGGCTGCGCAATGGGAGAGCTGCATACAATGGTGCGCCGCTGTGACACGCAATATTGACGAAAATTTAAATCATTTGTAACAATAGCATTCTGGACGCGGACGTCTGATGAGCAATGACAACCTTTTAGCTAACAATTTAACATGGCAGGTCTGGGAACTGGGTTGTTTCATGAAAGATATTACCTAGTCGTGTGGAGTAATAGTTTTGTAGAGATTGATTAAATAAGTACACCTTCATTCTTAACAATAATTATGATAAACCCCACCGTAACTTGTGCGCAAGCTGTTTGTGAGTGGCGATACTAATGCGTACCTGACCTGCGACCTCGGAGAGTCGGTCAGGGCCTCGTCTCCAGTTTGCATATAATATGTAGCTAGAGTGGAACCCCAAGAGTGCTTGCTGGACTTTCAACTTTGGCTTGCCTTGGTCGGTTCAGGCTGGCCAGAGAGGGGCCGCCGGCTGCCAGGGTTATATGCTCGAAGGTGGAAGTGTCTAATGGCGTAATAACGGGAAACCCACTCCGGGTCTTTTAGACTCTCGAAGGAAAAATCGGGGCCACACTCTCTACACCCTTAGCCGCTCACACCGTTGTTGCCCCCTTTTGCTTGTAATGGCGGCCAGTTAGTGGTCGAGTCACCGTCTACCAACAAAATTCAATATTTTATGTTGAAAAGCCGGCGCCATTTTCTTCCGGCTAAAGAAGTTTGATTAATCAACAAACACCCCTTTGTTACTATGTTTTGACATGGATTTGTGCCTTCTTGGGATGATTTATGCCTGTTGTCTTATAGTGCAGCTGTGAACTATCTCCGGTCGGTACCGCATCCCAGCGAGCTGGACCTGTGTCCTTTGGAAAGCCTTCCAAAAGTTCAAACTTCTTCCTTACGAAAGATAAGTCGTGATTCAATACGTAGCATATTATTGTTTCATTGCTGGGAACAGGCCTCTTCTCCGAATGAGAAAGTTAAGGTGTCAGCCAACCACTTTGAGCAGCAATGATATCGAAAACTGTATGGAGATGTGCAGATTTCCTTATGATGATTTTCTTCACCGCTAAGCAAGTGGTACCTAATCAAATTTTGATCTGCACATGAATTCGAAAATACAGTGGGTTGGGTTCGAACTCAGATTACTGAGATCCTCCTGCATCGAAGGCAAGCGTTCAACCGCTAATAAATAAGCTGAAATTCAAACTCTAACTGACCAAAACTCTACCGCGCGTTGTCAGGATTTATGTGCGCAACTGTGACTGGTAGGTAGGCAGTAGGTATAGGTAGTAGGCACAAGGTACGGCACGCAACGAGGTCGCGAGTGTTGCTCGCAAATCCGTCGGCGCACTGTCGCCCGCGCCGCCTCGCTTGCTCACAGAGGGCCCGCGCCCTAATTAATTACCTCGACATCGAGAGCCACAAAAAAACGAAACTTGTCGCGGCTTAAGAGCGGCGGCGCCAGAGAAGGTCCCAGCGCGGGGGCACGGGGCTAGGGGGGGTGCAGGCGCCACTCGCGCGCGCTGGGAAACTGTCCCCTGTCTCCAGCGCAGCGCACTATTCGACAATCCCATCGCCTTGCATTCGGATATCTCCTCAATTCACTATCCACTCTTATCACACATATGAATAATAAAATACGAGTTATCGAGCGTCGCGCGTCGGCGTCACCCACTCCACCACCACCACTTATACGTGAAGCTTCTAATGAACTTTACTATGAATATCGAATTAGGATTCCGGGGCTGAGATAGCTCCGCTCCGCTCCGGATGCGCGGGATAAGAATTTTATAACATGTGCTCTCGTTTTACAGCCTACCATTAACGGTTCCAAATAACACTGGTTAACATTTAAGTGAGCAACCATATTAGGAGTTCACTGTAAACTGGTTAAACATTCCCATGAGAAGGGAAAGCTATCACTTTGTACCTGAACTATAAGAGCTGGTAGTTCGTGTGGTTATCGTTTTATTACTTGATGGCCTAGTGCCCATTAACCGCAGGCATTCATGTAGGTAGTCGTGTAAAAACATGGCGAAGACACGGCTGAGCTAAGTTCATACTATGTTGACAACACTAATGAGTGAGGGGGTGGGGAGGGGTGGCCGGTAGCAAGTGGTATGCAAATGTGTGAGCGACAGATGTCGTGGTAGTCGGACAACATGTCGAGATAGCGCCTGCGTGCGCGCGCATTGTCTTCGACACATCCGGGCAGAGTTACGTTATAGATATAATATCAATTTGCATACACGTTCAAAAACGTTTTACTTACTCATTTTAATTAAGTATACATGAAGAGTTGAGTGTACAGTAAAGTTCTGGAGTGGCGACCGCGTACTGGAAGGCGCACCGTGGGTAGGCCCCCCACAAGGTGGACCGACGACCTGGTGAAGGTCGCGGGAATCCGCTGGATGCGGAAGGCAAAGGACCGGTCGTTGTGGCGATGCTTGGGGGAGGCCTATGTCCAGCAGTGGACGTCTTTCGGCTGAAATGATGATTATGATGATGATGAAGAGTTGAGCTCCGTAGCTCGCTGAGCGATGATTGCTCGATGAGCAAGCTATGCTTGGAGCTTCTTTGAAGGATAAGATCTGCTTCGAGACTAGATAGAGATGAACCAGAGTGACTGACATAGCTTGTAGGATCAGCAAGTTGAAGTAGGCAGTGGGCTGGCCATGTCTGTCGAAGAATCGAAGGCCATTGGAGCAGACGATTCCTTGAGTGAAGACCGTGAATTGGCAAACGCAGCGTAGGGCGCCCCCAGCTAATTGGACCAACAACCGTAGCTGGGGGGTCTGGATACCGAGTATTATGGCGCAACTTGGAACTATGTCCAGCAGTGGACTACGATAGGCTGAGCTGGTGACACATGGATTAATAAATAGCTCAGTTGACATACCATGTTTACGTTTAAAATTACTAATTTAGAACTCGCACCTTCCACCGTTAGTCACACAGTTCAAGAGTCGCACAGACAAACTAACAGAACCTATACAGCACTGAACTTCTGCAAAAGACGCTACAAACTTATTATGAAAGTGTTCATGGAAGATAGGAAACTTTCAGAAGACCTTTAATACGGCCCGGAAAAACATGTATACACTCTGGGTACAACTTACTTACACCAACCCGTAGACATAACAAGATAAACCCTTGGTTACGTCCTTCATGCGAAACTAAAGCTAAAGCAGTGCTTGTGCAAAACACCACTACTGACCTACTTTTGTTGACGACTCAGGACACCACACAAATGTTTATTTTGGTACGTATAATATAACATAACGGCCGCAGACCACTACACTTATAATAATAATTAAGGACGTAGTCAGACATTAGGGTCCCATCCCATTAAAGTTATCTAAATGGTGTCTTCACGTTTTTAATCCATGTCTGCACGTAAGCCTTTCAAAGAGGTTACCTGTGAGTCGGCTGAGACTAAATTAAAGATACAGATTCAAGAAATTTTCGATTTATTTTCTTCTGTAAACATATCATATTATGTAATAATGTTCCCACTCTGAATTTTGTTTCGTTTTGTGTTATTGTTTGTGCAGTGTTTGTTGCTTTGTTGAAATCCTGTGTTATATTGTAACATCTATGAATTATTTTGAGTTTGATATTCATACGCATGCCATGTTCGCACCTAGAAGGCCGTTCGACTACAATGATTTTCCGCACATGACTAATAAATTGTATGTAATGTCGTAACGTCCAGTTTCCGAGCCAATAACAAAAAAAAAATCTTCGTTGAACTCTTTAAAGAAAGCTTTAAGTTTACGGTAAAGGACGAATCAAAGAGGAACAAATAAATGTGGTATGAGAATAACTTCAAGATCATGTGACATGGTTTGTAACGACTCTTGCATGACAAATAATGATGTGAAACCAGAATCGACTATTTATAAATAAGATCATGTTTAATCGGTCCAATTACGAAATAATGAGTGTTGACTCAGACTTAAATTTTCCTTCGATATATCTGTAGTTGAGAAATACCACCACTTTTAATAGGACTTATTCATTTTTGACACGCCATAAAGTACAGTGCCTACCTATTGGCTAGTGGCTACGCTTGAAAGTCACTAGAGTGCAGTGGTTGGGCTACCATCACCAGCTGTATCGAATGACGACAAGCCTACGACTGGTCGAGGATCAAACGTGAGACCGCCATGTTTTGTTCCGTCCGCAATGTTCCGGCGTGTAGGAGGTGTGTCTGTCGGCTGTACAGTGACGTTCTACTTGTTAATATGCGCATAATCATGTCGGGCGGCGATGCCTCGCATATTGAACATAATTCCGTTAAGTACCTACTACCTATTTTTATACAGTGTAGAAAGAAAAGATAATTGAATCTTTGACTCTAAATAAAAGTTTTTCTTAATAAATAAATAAATACCTAGGTAATAAAATAATAAATATTTTGGGACGTTTTTACACAACACCATCTAGTCACAAACTAAGCAGAGCTTGTACTATGGGTACTAGACAATGGATATAATACTTATATAGTTTTTTTTGTAAATACTTACTTACAATACATAAGAAACACCCAGACCAACACAAACACTTATGTTCATCACACAAATATTTGTGTCCTGTGGGAATCGAACCCACGACCTCGTGATCAGCAGTCCGACACTCGAACCACTAAGACCACAGAGGTCGTCAAATAATTGCATCCGGCCCCCATATGTCTGAATTTCTGAATCGATACCTAACCTGTCTGTATAAATAAATTTTAATCATCGTGCGCCGATAAAAATTTAGTAGGTGGGTATAAATAGCAAGCTATTCAAATAGTGCGGCGCTGCTCGGCCATGCTGCGGCCATGCTCTTGTGATTAGAACGTCGCCGGGTGTCCAATCACGGGCGTGCTAGACGACGGTTGCGTAACGCGCGGCTGTCACGGCGCGCCGCCATTGGCCGCTGCCGCCGGCGTGCATACCGCATGTCGCAGTCACTGACCACGGAGTCAACACTGTCACGAACCGGTCCCACACACGCGTGAGTTACATACCGTACAATCAACTACACAACCGGGAATTACACACACAATCATGTTATATTCATTGACGATGACTATACAAGCCAAGATGTTGTGATTAGTACCTAAGCCTATAAGTAACGTGAAAATATTATCTGCGGAAATCTGCGTTGGGTTGTTTGGAATCCCTGTCCCTGCACGATGTAGCCACAACGGTATAATGATGGGTGTCACTATCGAACTTTATGGTATATTTTTGATACTCAACAAGGATACCTTGTACGTTATCATAATTCTCAGGATGTTAACCGTCGCTGTGATATTATAAGTAGGTACAATCGCGAACATGAATCAATAATGGTGTTACTTTTGTTTAGCCCCATAAATACCGTGGGCCGCGGGTCACGCGCGGCCACCCCGGGCCCGCGTCCCCTTGCCCCCGGGGGCGGGGCCGCTGGGCGGGGCGGAGGCTCTGTTTCCCGGAGGGCGGCCCGGGTCCGCCTCGCTACACGTTTTTCCTTTTGCTCGTTTGTGATGCTTTTAGAAGTCAGTCGTTTTATTTTGTTGTCGTCATTGTAAGCTTGGATGTTGAAAAGTTACTCCGTCGTTAACCGCTTCCATGTATGTTTTTATGTAAATTATTTAATTAGTGCCTTAAAAGTATTACTGTAAGCACTTGGAACACGCAAACTCTGATTTAAATCCTACTGAAAAAAAAATACATTGTAAGGCCCAAATTTATAGCACATTACAATTTGCAGCTTTATAATAAAACAAAAAAATATAAATCATTGAAGTAAAGTGGAGAGCTTAAAGTTTGTGAAAGAGTTCGTCAGAGGAAGTAGGTATACCTATACTTAGGTATCTATCCACCTACTGCCACCACACTTTGTAACTCATTGTTGCCGTCAGGCTGGCTTCCTTTGATGAGGTCGCTGAACTAATAACAGGCAATTTTCAACTTTATCAGACAATTAGATTGTTGACGCAACAGCATGCCTCTTGGTATGGTTCTGAGGTTATGAGCTTCTGCCCTGTAAATGTCCACATTCATGTGGACATTTACAGGGCAGAAGCTAGTCTAATAACAATAAATTAAAAAATATGTAGGTACTCTTCGCTGCGGTAGGTAAAAATAAGTATGGTAAATAAATCACAAAAATAATTAGTTTACCATTTAAAACCAAAGCATAACAATGAGGCCGCATTCAGTCATTAATTTCGTGAACCGACGCACTTTTGTGATACCTACCTACCTACCTACTTATGATCGTGGCTACGATTTCACATGAATGTCGTACCCTTGTCCCTCGGCTTTGATAAGCCACCCACACCAGCGCTGGGAACGAGCTGCTCGTTAATTAATATGAGCCTGCATCGGACCATAAATCAAGCTACTTGTCACGAATAAATCTTATAATTAACTTCATAATAGCTGACTTGTAGGCGCGTTTGTCGGACGCGGCGGCGGCGGGTTTACGACGGTCGTGTGAATACGCCCGGAACAGTAGTAGGTAGGTGTTGCGATGATGGCTCATAAACTACACCATGCCAACTGCACTGGAAAATAATTAGCTTTTTAATGGTAATTAAGTAATTACTTACCTAAGTGCTGTGGGTATTTAGTATTTTTGGTATCCATGTGTCAGTTGTTTTCTAAAATCATGTTGCACATATTATAATCAACTGATTACAGAACTCTAAGAATATAGTCGAAGTTATGAGCAGCGGCATACTTTAAACTTACCCACTACTTTCACTAATTCGTTTACCAAGCGTGGGAATAAAGGATTTAGTCAAGGGGAGAGGTTTTTACCCAACAGTGAGTCTTATGTAGCCTAACAGTTACAGTAGATATCTACCCACCAACTATTTCAAGTGGTGAAATCTTCATGGATGCATTCCGACCGGGGAAGCCGTAGGCAGTGTCGAACTCTTACCGACTAAATAAAACCACCACGATGATCTTTTAACGTCCTATGGCTTGGGGCGTGAAAAAAGCTCTCTATTTCTTCACTTGCAGCCTTAACATCGGCCGCACCCTCCTCCTGGAAGGCGCGCGTGGACCCCAACGCACCACCGACACGGGCCCTTACTAGCCCACTCCTAAGGTGGTTGGAGATCGGCATAGGTACCTACAGTAGTAGGTTCCTATGGCACCCAGTCTGTCTCCTGCGGGTGGTCTCCTCTCGAACCCTCTCCGCCACCTCCTCCGGGAGCATCATATCCTTGCAGTGATTACACTCGAGCGTCGGCTTCCAGACTATGCGACACAGGTTCTTCTTGAAACGACCGTGCCCCGAGAGTATTTGCGTCAGCCAGTAGGTGAGGGTGCCATGGCGCCTCTCCAACCACTCCTCCATAACGGTTGCGCTAGTCGCTCCTCCCATTCAGCCACTGGGAGCTGTTGGACCTCTTTCCAATCAGGCGGATCCTAAGCTCGCGCTGAGATACCATTAGTCTCTAGCCTCCAGCTACCATGGCATTACTTACTTACTTACTCCTCTGGCTCAGCGACCCAAAGTGAGTCATGGCCTCCGAAACTAGAACTCTCAACTTTCCTCGATCTTGCGCGATATCTCGCCAGTTGGTAGCTTGAAGCTCACGTAGATCGGTCTCCGCAGCATCTCCCCAGCGATATCTGGGGTGACCTACTGGTCTACGACAAGACCAGTAAGACCAATTTTAATGTACCATGGCATTGATCCAGCTAAAAGGCTCGCTACCTCAAGAGTACCTTTTTTCTTTTTTTTTCTTTTCGGGTGGAAATCCTCATGGATACCCTCCGACTGGGGACGGCGGAGGGGTATGTCGGACTCTTGGACCGACTAAAACCACACGGTGGCCATCCTCTGCACAAAAAAGAGGAGCTCCGGGAACTCCATTGGACCGCGCCGGTGCCCCTCTAGTGCTATGCCTTTGGCACGTCCCGGGAAAACAATATTGTTTTCCCCACAGTAGCACGCGACCACCACGTACTGCTGTCCTCCCCAGGGTCGTCTAAAAGACGCCTCGAGTCCCCCCACTCTTAGCGTCCACGATCCCGAAGGTGCCAGATGTGGCAGCAGGAGATGCGGCCTGTTGCCCTATCTGAGCCTTGCGCCAGGGCGGTTGCCTCCCCGGCGCCTCCTTCTCCGAGCGGGATCGGCCCTCTCCCGATCTCGCTCTGCGGCCTCCTTCTGAAGCATGACGGTCTCACAGAAGGAAGCCATGGCCCTCCAAGCCGTCGGATCTGCCAGCATAGCCGACACTACTGCTGGCAGAGAAAGCTCCTGCCCAATCAAGCTGACCAGGTCCCGGCGTTCGGAGCCCCACGCAGGGCACTCCTCCAGCGTGTGCTGTGCGGTGTCCTGGTCACACCCACAATGGTGGCAATTTGCCGTGGCTTCGCGTCCGATCCTATTCAGGTACTCACCGAAGCAACCGTGCCCGGTGAATACCTGAGTAAGCCGGTAGGTGACGCGCTCACTCCTCTCCAGCCAGGCCTCAAAGCACGGCAGGACTGCTTCAACCACTCGCTTGTATACTGCGGCCCTTCAAGCCGCTCGCGCCACATCTCGAGCGCGTGTCGTCGCTCCTGCCGCCTCAGCACTTCAAACGCCCTCGCAGGCGCGCTCCCACCGTTTTGGCGGATGACGCGAATCCGGTCGTAGACCCTCGTGTCCATATCCGCCAAGATGTCCAACGGCGGGAAGCGTGCCAGGACAGTTGCCGCCTCAAAGGATACCGTTCGGTATCCTCGTGCGATCCGTATGGCCACTTTGCGCTGCAGGCTGTTGAATTTAGCCCTTGAGCGCTGGACGCCTGACAGTCGGTGTGACCATACAGGCGCCCCATAGAGGGCCATGGACCGCACGACTCCCGCGTAGAGACGGCGAACTTCCTCCCGAGGTCCCCCAAGATTGGGCAGCAGACTGTGCAGTGCACCAGCTACCCTCTCGATCCGGGGGACCAGGCGATTTAAATGCTCCCCGAAGGCCCAGCGGCTGTCCAAGAAGAGACCAAGGTACTTCATACATCGGCCCACTTGGACTTGCGCATCACCAACGCGAACCGTCGAGCTGGGTGGTTCTCTACCCCGTCGCAGGTTGTGGAACCATAGCGCCTCGGTTTTATGGGGCGCTATTTGCAACCCCAGCTCGCGGATTTTGGCCACGATTTTTGCCACCCCGAGCTCAGCAAGCCGGATGGTCTCATCAAAGGTGTCCCCGCCGGCCAACACCAAAGTGTCGTCAGCATAACAAACGACACTGACGCCAGCGGGGAGGTCGACACGCAGGACCACGTAATATGCAAGGTTCCACAAGAGCGGGCCAAGTACCGACCCCTGTGGAACCCCACAACTAATCTCTCTGCGATGAACGCAACCGTCCCTACCCACATAGCGAACATGCCTGTCGCGAAGATAGGCCCCGACAATGCCTTGCAGATAGGGAGGCACACAATGGTGTACAAGTGCCCCCCTAATAGCGTCCCAGGGCAGGGAGTTGAAGGCATTGACGATGTCAAGACTTATTGCCAACGCCACTCCACCCCTGGACACTGCCTGCTCCGACAGCGAGCGGACCCGTAGGATCGCGTCCACTGTTGATCGCCTCTGCCGGAAGCCGTACTGACTATCAGCAAGGTCGGGACCGACCCGCGACAGGTGCTCAACGAGGCGTTCGGCAACTATTCTCTCGAATAGCTTGGATGCCTCATCGAGCAGGCATATGGGACGGTATGCAGAGGGAGAATCTGCAGCCCTGCCTTCTTTCTTTATAAGGACCAATCCAGCTTCCTTCCAGCCGGAGGGAAACACGCTGTGACGGAGACAGCTTGTGAATAGCCGCCTCAGCCTGTCCCCCAGAGCAGCCATGGCCAGCACCCAGACACGACCCGGGATTCCGTCAGGTCCTGGCGCCGTATTACGGGCAGTCAGGCGACTAACTGCTCGGTCTAGCTCCCCTTCTGTCACTCCCAAGTCCTCAGACCAATCCGGTGAAGTCATTGGGGGGACTGAGGGACCATCCCGGACCGTTGGGAATAGTGTATAGACAACTCTGCCCAACAAGTCCGGGTCCAGGGTTTCCGTAAGTGGAGGGACCCACGGACGTAGCTTTCCCATGACTACCTTGTATGGTTTCCCCCACGGATCCCTGTTTAGGCCCTCCAGCAGCTCATTCCAAGACCGAACCCTGGCGTTCGCAATGGCAATTTGGAACGCCTTTGTAGCCGCCCGATAAGCCGCATAATTAATATCTATCTCCTCGGCTGTAGCGGCGCCGAGCCGTCGCCGGGTTCGTGTGTACCGACGGCGAGAACTCAAGCACGCTGCACGAAGTTGCGCAAGGTCATCTGACCACCAGTACACCGACCGAAACCCACCGCGCCTGGCTCGGGGCATTGAGGCATCACAAATTGCCGTCATTGTCTGCCGGAACCAGGCCGCCTCTATCTCCGGATCAGGCAGGATCTCTTCGGAGTCCGAACTCTCCGACCACGCCGCTACGTTGGCAGCTGCGACGAGCAAATCTCGGTTAAGCAGTTTGAGGGACCAACGACGCGGCTGGGTGCTATGATTTGGACGGCTGGGGTGGTCGGGAGGACGGAGTGCCACCTCGAGAACGATGTGGCGGTGGTCTGACAGAGTGACCACCTCCTCAGCAACTCTCCATCCCGACACCATGTGGGAAGCAGGAGGACTCGCCCATGATAAATCGACGATCGACTCCCCCTGCCACCGAACGCATGTAGGCACGGACCCCCGATTGAGAAGTCGAAGGTCCAGTCCAGCCGCCCAGTCCTGCAATGTCTCTCCCCTAGGTCCGTCCCGACGGTTCCCCCATACTTTTGAGTGAGCGTTGAAGTCACCCAGGACGAACAGTGGACGAGGTAAGCAAGTGCTACGAATGCAGCGTGCCACCCCGTCCAAGTATCTCTCATAGTCGGCAAGAGAGATATTGGGAGAGACATAGCACCCTACTACTGCCAAAGGGCCCCATTCCACAGCGACGAATCCCTGCCCCCTTTCGAGAAAGGAACAGGGAGGGCCGTCCTCTATTCCACCCCAGTAAATGGCGACGGAGCCAGCAGTGTCGCCGAACCATCGAGGATGATCCGGGACGTTATAGGACCTACCTACCTCACCATGGCGAAATATGCAATTCTTAGTAAGATAGACCAAAAGCAATATAAACAAGAAACTTAGAACTATACCGACTGATGCATCATCATCATTATCAGCCTATATTAGTCCGCTGCTGTACACAGGCCTTTCCAATGGCACGCCACTGACATGGATCCTCGGCCACTCGCATCCAGCTTCTACCAGCCACCTTGTTAATATCATCGCTCCACCGAGCCTGACGGCGTCCTACACTACGTTTGCTGATTCGTGGTCCCGACCGAATGATTACCCACTGACGAATTAATGTATTTTCCAAGCGTCATGCAGGAATATGGCCGCTGGAGTCCTTGAGTGGAGACAGCGAACAGGCAAACGCAGCGTCGGGCGCCCCCCCTCCCCGCCAGGTGGACCGACTACCTGAAGAAAGTGGCTGGGAGGGACTGGATCCGGAAGGCAGAGGACCGAGTGTTGTGGTGCAACTTGGGAGAGGACTATGTAGGATAGGTTGAGTTGATATATGCAGGAATCCGTCCAGATCGCGTAATACTTGTGCATTTGAGCATTCTTTCGGTATCACATCGCGAGCTGCTCGTATAGGTAATGGTTTTAATACAACAACATTAATTTGCGTCGTAAGTATTTTGGTACCCAATTACCTGCACACTAAAGACACCACAGTTATGTTTCGCTGCATCTGGCAACGTCGTAAGATGTTGTGAAACGTTGTAAAACATGTTGATCGTCTCGTGTTGTTGCCTAGTGAATACCTACATGGCTTGAACGAATGATTTTTTCGTTGAGATATGTCATTCCCATACATTTTGATCGTTTTCTATTAGCGTTGACGATTGACGATTGTGTAGATTATCAACTTGGCTAGGGGGGCAGAGGAGGACTTAATGCCTGAGGCATTTTATACCAGTCAACCGTGATGTAGATACCTCTAATGACTTATTTATTCTACATCCTTTCATAATTTTTTGTTCGACAACAATTGAACTGCCAAAATATAGGTAATAATTCCGTTCCAGCTAAAACTTTTGACTTCAATGGCTATGTCCAGTGGAGCACAACACTCTAAGTGGGGAAGTGGATAAACTCACAGAAAAAAATCTTGTTTTAAGGAGTTCGTTTCTTCTGCCCATGCATAGTACTCCTGGCGTTATCATTAAGCTCTTGCCTACCTATTAAAAATAAAGTCAAATCAATAACGCTAGCAGTCGTTAGCGGTGTGTGTTACCCGCTTCACCGTCGCCAGCCCGCATGCGCCCGCGCCGCTCGGCTATATTTCAGCACCTTATCTAATCTCGCCAAGGGATGCTCCCCGCCCCCTCCCCCTCGCTGTGTAGTAACTCCGTCCCCGACAGATGTCGCTAATGACGACAACGCTGCGCACGCGCCGCCGCGCCGTAGCACTTTTTGCTATCAACTATTAATGTGTGTATCACGAGGCTCCGATGTGCAGATAAGCGGGTGTCAATAGATAATACTGCCCTAATTATTAGCTGTCCCAATTGCTAGTTTGGTCCTGATGGTGAAACGTTGTAATTATTCAATGGGCTGACCTTATGTCGCCGTCTGGACTATTGGCAAAAGGTGTAAGTGAGAATCGAGTTGTTTTGCTGGTTATTCTCCACAGCACTGACGATTAACCATAGCCCACCTAAATTCCAGACCTTTCAATACAAAACTCCTCAGCAAAAATCTTACTCGTATTTTTTTTATAAAAAACCGAACTTTGAAATCTGTTACAAAAGGTTAATATTAGATACCCTTTATAGGCCAGAAAATGTATGTATATTATTTAAGTACATGATTTCTTAGACTATTATTTTATTATTTTTAACGCAATTACGCATGCGGAGCGAAATCTAACGATTTAAATTGTGGAAAGAAAAAATGATTTAAATTCTTAGCTTATGTTCCCACCTAAAGGAAATTTTGGCAAATAATTCCACCCAGAATATAAATAAATTGAAATATATATATAGGGTACCTTCGCAATAGTTTGTGGAATATCTTTAGCCTAGATCTTTCACAAACTGGTTGGCATTGACATCAAGGATCACATTAACTAACTCATTTCAATACCAAGTCATATAATAATCCACTCTACAGCGTGTTCTTGAAATAACTGAAAACCTCTTAAGGGGTCTTTGTACTGATCAGTATGAACAACTTTTATTGAGGGACCTATCCTGAAATCGCGAAAAAAAACATCAGCTGTTCCTTACATTTTGTCGATTTATGTAAACACAAATGTAGGGAACAGGTGTTTTTTTTTTCATGATTTCAGTATTGGTCCCATAGTAAATGTTGTTCATACTGATATGTACAATGACCCCTTAAGAGGTTTTCAGTTATTTCAATAACACGTTGTGCCTATATGAGTCTCATTTTAGTGGAAAGAGATGCGGCGGATGGAGTCCCTGACGGGATTCTCCGCCACCCGTCCGGTTAAGCAGTTAGGGTATCCATTTTGGGTACCAATTCTGCGAGAGTCCATTCGAAAAAAAAAAAAAAAAAAGTAAAGAGATGCAAAGCGTGAAAAACATTATAAGTAGGTACTTACCTATTAAAGATCAAATACATATTAACAATAGACATAGGTACATATATTGTATACCTAAATAGCATATTTCAAAGCAAATGTCATATTATAGACATTTTTACAATTTTTTTTAAAATTTTTTAAATAAGAGAGGATTAAATTTTCTGCCCTACTTATTTGTTGGTATGATTATCCATTCAGGGTTATCCTGAATGGACAATTGAACTTGTGTTGGATAAACCTGTCTCGTCATTATATTCTGCTTACCTCTTTAAAAATAAAAATAACCCGATAGGTAATCGTATTCATGTTTGTCGAGAAAATCAAGGCAGTATTTTTGTATTCGTATGTGCGTTGCCTCGTGGTCGTTATAACATTCGATAATCTTTACAGATAACGATCTGCGCCGATTGAATTAATTAACAATTTGTCAAAACATATTTTTAATTCTCTGTGGCAATATTTTTTCAGCTATTTTTTTTTTACTTTGACTTTTTCTGCGATGTCTCCTGTACCGTGGGTGCGCTTACAATACTTAACAATTATAATACATTAGTCTATGTTTACGAATACAAATCTCACATTTATCGTCCGGGGAAGTATTACCACCGTAAGTACCTACTACCTAGGTACTTCTCCGCCAAACAGTGATGTTTGCATTGCTGTGTTCCGGTCTGAAGGGTATGGGTGCCGGTGAAATTATAATCACATGAGACTTTCCATCTTCACGTCTCAGTTTGGCGAACCGACTTGCGGTACCATTTAGGCAACAGCCTGGATTGTATTGCAGTTGTTATGGGCAAAGGTAACCGCTTAACATCAGGTGGGCCTATAATAGCTCGTTGGGCCATCCTGTAAAAAAACCCTAAGCTCGGAACAACAAATCAAAATCCCATTTACTTTGATTTGCCACGTTGCACTTTTCTTCGTGGAATTTGTTCCTTATCAGCAATTTTATCGATTGGCGCAATAAGACAGGGAGATATTTTTTGCAAAAAGGATTCATTTCGATTCCTGGCTGTACTAACTGATTCAAAAAACTAAAAATGCGGTTTTTGTTTTCTCCAAAATCAAGCTCACGACTCCTTTGACAACTTTTCTCTATAGCTTATAATTTCGTATTTGGCCCTTCAGCATTATTTTCTAAACTCAGCCTGTAGGTATATAGAAAATCCATTCTGTCAGCTATCATGTTCAGCACCCTGTTGGAGCTGGCCATAGCTCGTGGCACCAGTGATGCTGCACTCTTACGCATTACAGTGTAGAAGCAGTCTAACCCGTCGCTGCAAACATTCCTGACGCACTGCAACGCCAGCGCCAAGGCAACTGCTGTCAGTTACATGTATCAAAAATATGTAACTGTTTACTAACACCTAGGTTTAAGAGAATTGTTACTAACCCTACCTATATGAGTCTTTTCGGGAAACGAAGTTTTTTCTATTCTATTCTATTAGTGCAGAAACCGCTCAGCTCAGCTAGCTCAGTCGCTGCGCCACTCGTGTCATCAATCGTGTCATTAATCGTGTCGTCATTTGTAAGGTCTTCGTGTGAAGTCCCCTAATGGTGGTACAGTTGTGGGACCGTTGCAATATTCTGCACATGTTTCGCTCGATGCGCTTTTTTGTGTCCATGTAAAAGCTCGCGCTGAGTGCGTGCAGGTGCGCACTTGCGCCACTCGAGCACTCCAGCGCACATGCGCGCTGGCGGTGGGAACGCTGCGACACCGTTAGCCGAGACTGAGAGCTTCATGATATATGCCGATGGCTGATGGCGCATAATTTTTTATGCACTTGTCTCGCACTTCAGTTATGGGACACAGTTACTCGTTTCTTCTTTTTAACCCTTGTTGACAAAATGCCGAGTGTAAATTTAATTAATTTCTTGTAATTTTCTCCATTTTAAGCCTTCTAACATATAAACAGTTTTTCCTCACTATTCTAGTGATGCCCATCTCGGCGGCTCTAGTTAATGTTGATTGTTGATTGGTTGTTGTTGGTTGTTGATTTCGCAGCACCATATTCAGTACATCATTAGCGGGTTGTATGTATGCATGTGTCCATGGTCAAAATGGCCATAAAATTATTTTCGTATAACCTTCAGTATCTGTTTTAATAAGTTTTATCTTATCTTATTCAGATATCAAACTTTACATTAATATTATCACACGATCAATATAATAAGGAAGTTAAAATTCATCTATTCAAGGCATTTTGCCGGTCCTTTTACACGTGCAGTCTGTGGGTCAGCTA
The DNA here is from genome assembly GCA_949699075.1 of Asteroscopus sphinx. NCBI lineage: Eukaryota > Metazoa > Arthropoda > Insecta > Lepidoptera > Noctuidae > Asteroscopus > Asteroscopus sphinx. Next base: position 387,557 of record OX453003.1, read on the forward strand.
TACGCAGAAGACAATCAGTGCCCGTGTGATCAGTGTTCACAGCCACTCTCAATTCAGCTTCACCGTACAGCGGCTTTTAGAGGCACCTTTCGGTATGCGGCATCCAAAGTGTGGAATAACCTGCCACCACCTATTAGAGCAATCAAGATGATCGAAACTTTTAGAAGACGCTTACGGCAGTATCTGATAGATGCGCAACGGAAACTAGACATGATTAATGTTAATGTTTCTATTATAAGATAATTACTATAGGCCTTTTAATTTAACTTGAACATATTCATTCTGTTAATGTTGCACGAAAATATGAAATGGATAGTACATAACTATATGCAGGTTGTAGATATTGCTCATGCTCGGTGGTTTCCTTTCGCTGCTTATCGTGACCGTAACTCTGGGGGTGCTGTTGCATCATCCGCGACAAGTGCGTGCCATCCTTCGATCAATAATAGTACGTGCCATCGCAGTTCGGAGACGTTTGTTTTTTTTTTTGCTGCTAGGAGGAAACCTTCAAAAGGCTGCCGGCCTCATGGGGAATGGAGACCTAGAAACAAAACAAACACAATATATCCTTTTTCCAACTTGTCGTGCTCTGCTCATTCTCGTTGTGTTTCTACTTACCCAATGTGGTTTGCGACTGCGGCATACGGTGTCGGGATGGTAGCGTGTATTCCCTCCCTCCAGTAAAAGCCTGGCAGACAAATGTCTGTGTTTGTAGTTTGTAAAAAACAGGATAATGAAGCTTAATCAGGAATCCCCAACATTGCTCTGCAAATATAATGATATCACGTTATTTATATTTATTATATTATTATTGCGGCACAGTGTTTTTTTTTTATCTAGGTATGTTTAATTTACTCACTGTAAAACTGATTTTCGTCCGTGACACTTCAAACAAGGTCCAGTTGAAAACCAGCGCCAGACACTAGTTAGTTGTCTGGCATTTTTGCTGAACTGAGCCTATTTGGTGCAGCCACAGGGCACACAATTGAACTTTTAGGAGTTGTATTATAAATAGATGATTAAAATTGTATTTTATTGTTATTGTGTGCCTCTGGCTGTAGTAAATAAACCATTTTTCTTTCTTTCTTTTGCCCTACACGGGCAGTATAACATCGCTTTTAGGATATTGCTGAGGATGCCAAGGTACTGCAGTGCTGCAAGTGTTTGCTGAGGCTCGTACCATTGGCTGTCATGTCATCCTTGGAAAACAAGCGGCCTAGATGCAAAGCAGGGTCCGTGGCAGTGCCAACAGTATCCTCAGCGGCGAGACGAATAAATTGCCCAATTTTGTAGGTTGTACCTCAGACCGAAAGAATATGATAAGCTATGTCCAGCAGTGGACGTCTTTCGGCTGAAGTTATGATTATGATGATGGACCATGATCCAACAATTATTATGGACCATGGTCTGAAAGAAATGATGTTATTAATTAATTATCTTCGTTCATGATGATTTTTTATATATATTAAGCACTCTTAGCGTTTAATACTCAAGGTTGTAGCTGAGTGGAATGTTGCGTCTGTTCAACCAAACTACTTCATAGAGATCAAAACAATAACGCATTAGAGTATAAATTACTTACCGATACATCATACTAAAATAGACGAATGCATTCACAGTTACACAAATAAACAAACCAGATGTACGGAGTAATAGAGGAGCGGGGGCGCGGGGGCGGGGTGTGGCTAATAGCCACGTAATGAACATTGATTGATTATCGAGTGCGATGCTGCGGTGCGGCGCGGGGTGGCGCCAGACGACTCAAGTGCTTCTATAAGCATGCAGCGGCCGCCTGTTGGCCTAGGTCGGACATCAAGCAGATCTCTAACTGATCTCAGAGCGAATGATGTTCAGATATAGATAGCTCGGCTTTGCGCTGTATCGTTATAGATATCTCGGATGCAAATAGCGTGTATCTCAATATCTGCTGCTGGCTTATCGACAAATTATAACATTACACCTTGAAAAGCTTTACAGTTCAACTGTGTTGGTTTGGGTGTTTTGCCAATTTCAATAGGTGATCTATCTTAATATCTACAATAAAAACTCATTGATCAGTAGGTATAGGTTCCACCATATTGCCATACGGCCAAAATTAATATCCAATCTATCCACGCCTTACCCTACTTGAGATAGAAATTTGACATATTTTGTATGGAGCTTATGTCAAATTCCCATCTCTAGTAGGGCAAATTGTGGATAGATTGGATATTAATTTTGGCCGTTAGAGACAATTATCTTACCTTGCTTATTATTTTCCTGTTTTACATTGACTTCAGACGTGAATATGGAAGAACTTGCAAGAAATATTGTGGTTCGTTTATTAGGGTTAGTGGTCAATCCGCACTAATTGGATTCGCACGAAAAGTGCGGATCGCCACTTTTAAATATTATGAATTTTGTGGGGGTCGATTTGCACGAAGCCAATTTATTTTCGTGCGGATCGCCACCCCCACTTTTATGTAGGTGGCTATTTGCACACATTGTATTTTAAAGAATAAAAATATCAAAGTACAGTCGTGAACACATGACGATAAAAATATCGAAAATTTAATAAAATACTATTTCAATGAATTACTGGCGTGTATATTAAAAACAGGTTATACTCCTAGTTATACAAAAAACTATACGTTAAAGTGAGAAAGCAAATTGGCGTTGGTGCTGAAACCTATGAGTGATAGAGAAAGCAGTATATGCCATCTAACTCACACGCATTTGTCGTGGTTCAGTGGGTCGTAACTCGCTACCATTCAGTAAGTTTAGCAGTGTTGCCAAGTTAGGCGATTTTTCGCCTTTTAAGCTATCTCGAAGGGTGTCGGGGATACCAAAAATTGCTATTGGTGACTGGTCGCTATTAAATAACCAATGTAATAACAGCTTCAGAATGTTTTTGTGGCTGCCGCGTTTTTGTAGTGCATCTTGCATGATCGCGCAGGCACGCGTTCGTGACTTCTACGCCATGGTGAAGATTAAGACGGCCTCGCTTGTACAGAGAACACGGTATAGTCCTAATGGCATTTTGAAGATGTTAGTGGATAAATTTGATTCAACAATCCTGTTTCCCTTCATGCAGGTTGTTAGGCAGGAGTGATTTTGGTATTCAGGTTTGGCTAGCAAAAATGATTGGGCGATCTTCTACGTTATTAGTCTGACAAAAACGGTTATAAACGGAACAATATTTTTCTGTCGGTTCTGTCTGTGATTTATCATGCAAAAAATATGCCTGTAAATAATTTAATTTATTTAAAACGAATAAGACTACCCAAAGTTCTGCCGGAAAAGCGATTTTTAAAGTTTAAATTTAGCTATGGATGACTTGTGGCGCCTCTATTGAGTAGATACTCTTTTATCTCAAACTGTAAAGAGAATTTTGTTTTCGATTTTATCCGGCTAAATTTAAAAATAAAGGACATGTTACAAATTGGTCCCAAAAATAATTTTGTTTTTGAACCACTACCATGTGCGGTTTTACTAATAGGAAAAATTATCTAGGATGTGGTTCCAAAAACAAAAAAAAATTAAAAGCACCCTTAATAAATAAATATTTTGGAACCAGATATTTTTCAGAAAAATATTAGTTTTGCTCAGAGAAGCAACAAAAAAAAGCTTAATATAATTTTTAAAAGCTTAAGTATCCACTTAAGGGTTATTTAAAATATTTTAAAACAATATGTAATGTCTTTAAATAAAACCAACTAAATAACTCAATGATTTGTATGAATGGCATTGATTCCTTTGCCTCATAAAGAATTTCTGAAAACATTACCTGTTTGTCAGTAATGTCTGTTGCACACGAGCAGGGCACGGGCAGGGCAGCGAGGAGATACTGTACTGTCACAGCACAGTAACTATTCTGTCGCAGCACAGTATCTGTTCTGGCGTTCGAACGGTAGCAGTACTGTTTCACTCACTGCTCTGCCTCACTGCTCTGCCTGGTATTAGTCTCACTATGATTGTTTGCAGCACTCTGTCTATATTTTTACTATAAACAAGTTAATAATAATAAATGTATACAGTCTGACGGGTTGAACGAAGAACTTACTAAATGAGAATGTTCAGTCCCTTATTTTCATTCCAAATATGTAAAACACTGGTACCTACCTTAATTTTTGAACTTGTAGACATTTATCAAAAATTTATATTTTTAATAAAGATATTTTTGATTAATTCGTGTCACTTCATAAAAAAAATATTATTACTTCTATCACCTTTGTACGCTACAGTACTTTTTTCGTAAGTTTATACCATAAAAAACAATGTGTGCAAATAGCCACCTACATAAAAGTGAGGGTGGCGATCCGCACGAAAATAAATTGGCTTCGTGCAAATCGACCCCCACAAAATTCATAATATTTAAAAGTGGCGATCCGCACTTTTCGTGCGAATCTAATTAGTGCGGATTGACCACTAACCCGTTTATTAGTGTCCGAAAAATGCAACATCACAACAAAACAATTTAAATCTTGTACAATTTAAGCCGGAGTGCAAATGATATAGTAACCAAAGACAAACCTTCGCATAGTAGGTACTCTTTTGTCAAGGCTAGGTTTCAACATGAGATAATATGTCTATGTGGGTACCTATCTAGTTTCATGTAGGTGATATAATACATAATTATTACAAAGGAACCAAACAAGAAGATGATTTGATATGACTTGAGATTTGGAGATTTTGTCGAGTCCGTAGCAGTTCAGTGTTGATGCCATTACCACACTCTGAGGTAGTTTGTTCCACTCTGTGACTACGTACAATCTATCGTTTGATAGCGAGTGAAGGGTTTCAAGGGGGTTTATTGTGTCTGATCCTACAAAGTATTAATGGGTGTCCTCATAGAAGTACGAGAGAAGAGTGTGCAAATTCGTAATTGCGGTAACATTGAAGCAGTTTCCATAAGATGGCGCAGCGGTAATTGCAAAAGAATTTAATGTTGCACTAAATTTCAAATACTTTAGGTATTTAAGTGTCAATGTAACTAACCGACGGACAAACCAACCCCTGCACTCGATGCACAGACAGGAAAGGAGCGTATCGGTCTTATGTTGCTGGAACTCTTACACTTCCTTGCGTCGGGAGGTAATACGCACCTAACTTTATAGCGACTCTGAAAACGAGTCGTATGCCAGCGCAGTAGCAAAAATAAGAATGCGCGGATGTCAGTCGGGGTGCGGGGAGCTGTGCAGCGCTAACTTCACAGCCGCCGTAAAGATTGGTTGTTGTTGGTTTGTTTTTGGTTGTTGATAGGTTGTCTGGAAGATATCACTTTTAGCGATAAGACGCCCATGTACCCATAATGTATACGTTGGTCCTGTTTACTACTATTTTCATGGTGTACTTACAATAAAGTATATTCTATATATTGGTGCGTTTGCAGCCTCGTGTAACCCAAAAAAGTTCCATATCTGTTCTATTGTATGACCTTTGTAACTGCTTCTGTCTTAATTTTAACATGTATTAGACTGTACTGCATCTGTGTCTAAACACAGATTGAAATCGGGCTGTTCCCTCTGTACCTCATAGAATGTACAGTAGGTACAGAGGTATCAACGTTACAGAAGCGATCTTTGCACTTGTGATGGTAGTAAAGATTTACTCATTAGCTCAGTATTGAATAGATATTATTAGTAAGATATCGGCTATTTTGAGCTCAATGAGACAAGTTACAATTATATTTTAGATTGATTCTTTAATGTAATGATTTTCAACGTTGTGGATTTAAGTACAAGTTTCTGTAATAAGGTAGGTACCAAAATTTCAAGTAGATAAAGATGAAAAAGTGCTACTTACTTAACAAACTCAATAGATTGGCATAGACTAACTACACGCTAGAAAATCTTCTGTGGAAATCATGTGTCCTCCCTAACTCCCTGTATCGCATACCAAGGTATATATAAACGTAGTGGTTATATTCTTTTTGGGTATATAGGCAACGCCCGGCCCGCGGAACACTTAGCAGTCCTACTAAAATGTCTACCTACGAATGCAGCAACCACTATTACCACTTTGGCTGAACACACTACAGAAGACGCATAGCATAACGCGGGTCATAGCAGCACAGCATAATGTACCTATTTAATATATTTATTTTACCTATGTACAGTCTAACAAAGCAATTAGTATACAGGATAGAGAGATATAAATGAAGTTTTCTCAGAAGATTATGGATGTTTTCGAGTGAAATATCATTTTAATAACGGACAAAGTTAAACTGTATTTATACAAAACCCTAATCAAAAACCATTCTATAATAACTTCCTGAGAAATTTTCTTCTATAGCTGGCGACCCTGTATACTAATTGCTTTGTTAGACTGTACCTACCACAATATAAATTGAATAAAAAATTAATTAGAATTAATACATAAAAAACCTCTTTTTTCTGTGGAACACACCGATCGCGTAGAGCGTACGGCGCGTACGTACGTACGGCTCACGACTTCATGAACGTTCAAAAGTTTAGCCCGCGAAATTCCAAAGTTTAGCCCGCGAAATTCCAAAGTTAGCCCACACCGGCTGAAAAGCAAGTGACACTACTTCAACTCTATCATTAGGCGTTGAATGAGATGTAGCGTCCTAATAGTTCCCCGTTACCAAAAGAGAAGTATTATTAACTATTCTATGCCGTTACCTTCATATCAGATTGTCCCTATAGCCCAATATAGTCCGTAAAGCAATCTAATTACCTATCGAGTTGTTTAAGGAATAAAAATAAACCAAAGTTATATCGCAGTTCTGATCGAGCACGATGCTAGCGCTAACTAATGAACCTCGTTTAAACGAGTGTTGTACCTACATTACTTGCACCGATGTACAAGTAATGCACAACACTTTTCTTACAAAAGTGAGTGCCACCATAAAGTGATCTATTTGAACTAAATTACAGTTAACGGAGCTTACAGTCGGCGCTAGACAACGGGACACTGAATACAGCACCATAACAATTAGTATCGGATAGGCCGGCGCGGCCCCGCCCCGCCCCGCCCCGCCTGCGCCGGCGCCGCCCTCCGGCCCGACAGCCGGACCGCGGGAAATTGCAACATAAATTCGATGCATAATTTTTCAGAGTCGGCTATAAATCGACGCGAATATAGCGCGCGGCCGTCCGTCCGTCCGGACGCTAATGTATCGCGTAAATCAGCCGGCGAGCCGACCAGCCTTACTCTACGTCGCCTTTATATCAATGTGAACCTTACTGAGACTACATAAAGTTGGATATAAGTGTGTGGTTAATGATATAATTAGTTTAGCAAGGAACATTCGTAACAACGCTCAAGGGCAATGGCTCTAGCGGAGGCTGTTCGTATCTATGATGAACATCGGAGGATGATGTTAGAGGATAATTATGAGCTAATGAATACACGAGCCGGGATCAGATAACGATCGCCGCACGCTTTCGTGAAACATCTTATTTGTTTGTTTGTTAACTTACAAGGTAGCTGCTATCCGCCGAGTATATCATAAGCTGAGATCATAAGAATCTTTTATGAAATGTATTTTTATTTTATTAGCGAAATAACTCATCATCCTCCGCGCCTTTTCCCAACTTGTTGGGGTCGGCTTCCAGTCTAACCAGATGCGGCTGAACATCAGTATTTTACACGGAGCGACTGCCATCAGACCCCCGCGACCCAGTTACTGGGTAATACCTACATTCTGAGGATAGACCAGTATCATCAGACTTTCAGGCTTCTGACTACTCGTAACGACTGCCATAGATGTTCGCATGACAACCGTTAGCAAATTAACTGCGATGATATTAATAATATAATAACAATTTAGCAGATTCAGCTCGACTTTGATTTATCTTGATGTTATATATTTATAGTTATAAATGTAGGTATGTAAGTATATTTTATTATATGTATAATGTACATAGGTATTTATCTATTTTTATTATATGTAATTATTAGTCCGTAGTACGAAACATATTTTACTACTTTACTGGTGCATCTACCTTATTCTTTGTCTCTGCATTACCCTAAGGTTGTCTGGTAGAGAACGCCTATGGCGTTAAGACCGCCTTTCTACCCTGTTGTGCATAAATAATTAAATAAATAATATAATAGCTCCTGGTGTTTATCAAGGCACAGTAGGAGTGTAAGTAATTACACGTGACGAGCCGTCCCGTAATTAACGTGTCGCCGACTTATCTCGTCACACAAAGAGAAGGTCTCTGAGGAAAAAGTATCACTATTGTGTCACCGAGTAATGGTGACATGTTGTTACAATGGATATTCCTTTATTATTTTCGCAATTTAATCACCTATAGGTACCTATACCTACATGATGTATCTGGAAAATTCCGTCTGAGTACATTTTAAATATTTGAGAATCATTTCTCGGTTTTTTATTACCAGCTCATACCTGCAGCGTCGAATAATACCTATATAAACACAAAACAATAATGTGTTCGTACAAAATAAAATTATGCAATCATTATTTATATTTTATAGTTTTACCTCAGAATACAGAAACAACAATTTTAAAACTCCCAAAGCGTATTTATGAATCTTGAGACATCTTAATTAGGTACTTTTCCACGCCGCATGCATTTAAGTCAACATTTTGACGAAATCTGAAGGTATGGAGATTTAAGAGCAGGGTGTTAAATCACCACACATTCCCGTAACCCTCCGGTGACACGTGTGCTGCAATAACGCTCAAGTGAACCTTGTCAGGAATGGGTTAACTGCGCGTCTTCACAGAATGAGTGCAGCGCCCCGCGAGCGCGACACTTGCGCGCTGCTGACGAACCGCGCCAGGAGTTAGTGGGCGGATACTATCGATAGTATCTATAATGAAATACTATCGCTGACTATCGATAGTTTGACATTACTATCGACAGTGTTGAATTTTTACTTGAAAAATAATTTCTGAATAAACCAAAGAGAATAAACATAGAACAAACTGACAGCTGCAAACCCCATTTTGTAAAACATAATATTCTAACCCTCCCTGGCATTTTTATATTAGAGACATGTAAAATTCAGAAACATCAAGAATTCTACTCAAAACGTGGAGATATACAGTAAAATTATGAACTCCGACACAAATCTAGGTTAAATTTACCACCATCCTGCTTAAAAATGCATTCAACTAGTCCTCACGTAACGTCCATAAAAATATTTAATAGATTACCTGAGCCAATAAAAAATGAAAGCAAAAAAAAAATATTTAATAAAAAACTAAAACGACTATTATTAAAAAATTATTGAAGATTCAAAGTATAAAATTAACATCCTCAATATCAGCCTCCTTAAAATGGCTAAGATATTGCACATACATATCATCTAGATTTCACATATCAGCTACTTCTCTGACTTCTGATCGAGTATTTTCATTCACGATGTGTATTTTTCTTCATCATTACCTATTTGATTTGAAGATTAGAAAGATTTTTTTATTCTTTTAAATACATATTTGTTATTTGAAGTACTTGTTTTGTTAATGTTCGTTGCCAACGTTTGTGCATAAGTAATATATTAATATTTGGTACACTTTTACACAGCACCAACTAGTCCCAAACTGAGCAGATCTTGTACTATGGGTACTAGACAATGGATATAATATTTATATCCTTTTTCTTTGTTAATACATACTTATAATACCTACATAAGTCACACCCAGACCAACACAAACACTTATGTTCATCACACAAATATTTGTGTCCTGTCTTCTTCTTCTATCGTGTCGACATGAGCTACATGATAATAGCTCATGCCGTTGGAAAAAGATTAGCCAGTCAGCAGGTTGGTAGCGGGGCTGACTGCCCAGGGTGCACCGGACGATCACTTAAATATCGTCACTCATGGAGGCTCTTTTAATGCACCCCAATGTGTCCTGTGGAAATCGATCACGAGGTCGTTGATCAGCAGTCCGATACTCAAACCACAAGACCATAGACTTCGTCGGTTATTGGTTAGGTTTCTTGATTTGAAGTATTTTTATTTCTTCGTTTGTTATTTATATTAAAAATACCTACTATATTAAATAACTCTATCTTGTTCTTTTAGAAAGTTTTTATTTTTCGATAGTACCTACTATCGATGGTATCTATAGTTTTCTTAAAACTATCGATAGCTATCGAGAGTCCTCACTATCGATAGTATCCGACCACTACCAGGAATGTGGCGGCGAGGCGGCGAGGGTGCGCGTGATTTACCGCCACACCACCTGTACGGACTACCTTCATACTGTACAACTGACACTCAACCCACATCATTCGTCTTCGGCACACGCACACATACGTAACTTTTACCCTGAATTCTTCAAACGTCGTGATTCCTTTAAGTTCTCTGATAAATTCATCGTAAAGGAATGGTGAGTGCGTCGAAGGTGGAATGTGTGTATTTGTACAGTACTACCTAGTTTAGGTATGCCACGGGTGCCCACTGAATGTGGTAGGAATACTGGCGCCAAGCCGTGGGCGTGGGCCTGCAGCAGACGCAGCAGGTCGTGTGCGCACAGTTTATGGGTGCAGCACCCGCGGAATTGCCTGCTATATACATGCCAGACAACTTCACGGATAGTCGAGTCATAAAATTGTTCACAGCCGTGATCCCCAATACTTTGCGTGCGAAACCACAAGTTTGCTATTCCTGAGCAGAATATATTATTTTTATTGTAAAATTTTATGTAAACATACAGAAATTCATAATATTTCTTCCATACACACCTTAACATAATGTTTATTTTTTATATAATATAATACTCGAACACGTAATCTGACGCAAATAGTAATACTTAGCAGTACTGAACTACAGGCGGATTGGTTGTGTGTATGGTGTGCCTAATTGACGGCGACCGCTATAAATTGCGCAGGAGTGGATACCGCCGCGCATGCGCCGGCCGCGCATAAATCTGCGGCGGCGGCTAATGCAACCCGAGCCGACACGTGTGACGCCGCCCTAAATATCACACGCGCGTTCATTACTGACAATTTGTCATGAAGAAACACGAGTGAGGAAATATGAGACGAACATAGTCATAGGTTTCTGTGTAGAACAAGTATGGCTCTCAATAATTGCTACAAAACAGTGCATCACCATACTAGTCTTGCTCCAACTACGCTAAGCGTGGCTTCTATCTACTACTTCTGGTGTTGACTGTAGATATTCAGCCATAACTAAGTAAGTAGGTGTTTATGATGAGAATTCATATCAATATGACTTCAATGTTGGGTTTTTCGAAAAATGTAAGCTGAAAATATTAAATATATAAATAAAATGAGCAGTCTAATACCCCAATATCGCGTGTAGCAGAGAGACTCGTAATAATATAAAAAAATGAAAAAATACAAATTACTTAAAAGATGTAAATAAATACTTATGAAATTATTTCAGATACAGTATATTCTAAATATCAAAGTCTATCTACATACCTACTCATTAATCTCATTATCATTATCATTAGGTATATGTAATACTAGCTTTTACCCGCGGCTCCGCTCGCGTTAAATTCTGTTAACCCACGAGACGGATCCTGTTAATTCAGTCCAGTCCAGTTCAATCCATCTATCCATCCTTTCATTCAGACCGTCCAGTCCAGTCTAGTCCAGTCGAGTCCAGTCGTGTCCAGTCGAGTCCAGGCCAGTCCCACTCACCCTCACACTCACACTCACCCTCACCCTCACACTCACCCCTACACCTCCCCCCACACTCACCCTCACACTCACACACACTCACAATCACGCTCACACACTCACGCTCACCCTCAAGTTTACCTTCACGCACACACTCACGCTCACGCTCTCCCTCACCCTCACACTCACCCTCACATTCACCCTCGCACTCATCCTCACACTCACCATCACACTCACACTCACCCTCACCCTCGCATTCACCTTTACCCTCACCCTCGCACTCACCCTCACCTCACCCTCACCTCACCCTCACCCTAACACTCACCATCACTCTCATCCTCACCCTCACGCTCACCCTCACGCTCACCCTCACGTTCACACTCACCCTCACCCTCACACTCACCCTCACATTCACCCTCACACTTAGCATCACACTCACCCGCATCCTCACACACCCTCACGCTCACCCTCACACTCACACTCACCCTCAAATTCACACTCACCATCACACTCACCCGCACCCTCACCCTCACACTCACACTCTTTGTGTTTTTTCATCATTCATCCATTACTATCCGCTCGTGCGAAGGAATTACGAATTTAGTTTTTTCTTTCTTTCTTTCTTTTTCAAAACTTATACCAGTTTTTAAGTCTGATCATCAGCTTTCAAACAAAAAAAGTTTCATCAAAATCGGTCCAGTAGTTTTAGCGTGATGCTCGAACAAACAAACAAACAGACATTTACAATTTTATAATAGTTAAGATCAAGAGGAAGAAGATAAGATAAGAAGAAGAAGGTAATTAAAATTGTAGACTGATAATAGTATTTTTAGGGTTCCGTACTCGAAGGGTGACAAACGGGACCCTATTCTACTCTCGCTACGCTGTCCGTCCGTCCGTCCGTCCGTCCGTCTGTCACAGGACTGTATCTTTTGAACAGTAATAGGTAACCGGTTGAAATTTTCTCAGAATATGTGTTACTATGAGGGAATATGTGTTACAGAATATGTGTTACTATCTAAAACTAAAGGGGGTCCCCATACAAGAAACCTCAAAAAACATGCATTTTTTTTCAACGTTTTTGTTCCTGCTCTATCTTCAAAACGGTAATATATACCAGCGTCAAACTTGGTCAGATTATAGTGCATATTATGTAGTTTAGCAAATACTAAAAATAAGACAAACATAGACATATGTGGTGGTACCTGCGTAAGAAAGACATGCAAAAGTGCATATTTCGCGCACTGTGCGTTGATGTCTTTTTGTAAACTCTCGTAAATTAAATCAGTTTTTATTGGGTATCAGGTCGTTGAGAGGTACGGAACCCTTACTGCGCGAGTCCGACTCGCACTTGGCCGGTTTTTTTAGTTACACCAAGATAACTTTATGCTTATTCGTATATAAAGATGTATACAATATAACAACGTTTAGGTACTTCTAACATAATTTTATTGCTTTTCATACAAAAAATTTGAGAAATCGCAATTTAGAGGTAGCTTCCGGTCCTTGTCTGTAAGTCGAAAGATTCTGATTTTCAGTTGGCTCAAAAGAGTGCATTTCCAAGATGGCACCACCCACATACGACAGGATTCTTTTTTTCTACCCAGTACAATTCGGCCCGACCAAAAAGTTTTTAATGCAATTTCTTTAGCAGCCGTATTTTGTCTATGGAGGCTCGCGCTAGAGCGCATGCGTGCGAATGACAGCTGGATATGAGCGCCTTAATGTATGCAAAATTTTGTAGAAAAATATAATTAATAATCACCGGTTCCCGTCATCGTAGCGAGGTAAAATACAGACCAGTTTCTAAGTCAATTCATAAGTTTTTAGTCACAAACAAATCGGTCTAGTAGTTTTATCGTGATGCTGGAACAAACAAACAGACAACTGACATTTAACAATTTTATAATAGTAGTAGATATGTTTTCGAAATAAATCATTATCATCGCACTGACTTCTGTCGAGTCGATCGTTGACTTCATATCATAAACAACAGCTAAGTACATGTTTGCTCTTCAATATGAACAGCTTAAAATATGTAATTTACTTAAAACCTTCATGTAGAATATTGGCATCCTTGAGCCGGTGCAGCACAATCCGATAGCGTTTGTTACGAGGAGCGCGCCGCATAAACTGATAAAATATGATCCATCCGAGATGCGCCCGCGCCTGCCGCTCGCGCAGACACTACAAGTGATACAACTAATTGTAAACACTAAGAAAGGGTAAAAAGGCCTACTCCTTACAAAATGTCAATTATCACTACAGTTTTGTCTACCAGCAAAGCGGAACTCTCAAATCACTGCAGCAGAGATAGCAGTTCAGTTCCAACACTACTGATAGGTACTGCTGGACAAAATAGGAAAAATTACCTGGAAAATCAACTCCCTTAACATCCTGAAATACCTCACTGGCCTTCTACGTATACCCTACCTATAAATTGAAGGATGATTGTTCCACCTTTTGTCCGCAGTCACTGTAGTCTTTTTGGTCAGCTATAGTATTTTTACGTCGTTCAGCGCCCGCGCACATGAGCTCGTTATCGCACAATGAACGAGATGACCTTCTGAACATATTTATTGAGTGCCACAATAAAGTGCGCGACGGACGGCGCGGGCGCCTCGGCCCGAACATGCAAAACCCATCGCCGCGCGCCGCTGTTCTTATGATTTTAGAGGACACACTGAAAATGTGTCGTATGTATGCCACTTTACGTTATTGATGACACTCAATGAAACCGCGAAGGATGTAGGTGTTCTAATAATAGGGCGACTAGTAATAAGCTAGGCTACGAACATAGAGTGAATCCATAATATGTCTACTACATAGTGCAGAATAGACAACATTACTAATAGATCTAGTCCACAGTAGATATAAGGAGGCTTATTTTTCCAGAAATTCATGTTCCATAAAATCCTGTACCTACTTATTTTTATTCGAATTCATTTGTATTGAAACCGATTGGGGGTGTCGAAGCTCTCAGTGTGACATTGAATGATTATTGAAACGTTACAATTTCATTGAAGCAATATATGAAAAGCTAAATTGATTCATTTCGAATTTCCAATATTTATACATATAGGGTTGTTTTTAAAAACAACTCAATTTTTTTATGACTTCATAACCTAACAGATGAACTTATAACCTAACAGATTTTATTACGACACCAAATTCAAATGAGCAAAAACAGATCAAAATGTACAGTTTTTTTTGCTGATTCAAAATTGCTGTCATATGAAAAGTTGTTCAAACTGATGAATACATGCCTAAAGGTAGAATATAGAGGACTGTATCAATGTGAGTTATAACACCAATGTTTTAACCTATGTTCAGTAAATAAAGAATTGTATTGTATTGTAATGGAACACGTTCTAAAACGTTTTTCTGTGTTGACGGAAAAATATTGAATTAAGCCATTGAAATATACGTGGGACACTCAGAAAGTTTTGCGAAACTAAAAAAAATTGTTCTATACGTACATATATTTTTATCAAATCTTTTCAAAGTACTTTCCACCAGCCTCTATACAAAGATTCATGCGCCTAAACCAGTTTTCAAAACACTTTTTCCAGTCCGCCGCAGACACCTCGTTTACAGCCTGCTCGAACGCAGCCAGCGCATCTTCCGGCGACGAAAATTGTATCCCTTTGAGCTGATTTTTTATTTTTGGGAATAAAAAGAAGTCACACGGTGCTAGATCAGGGCTGTAAGGAGGGTGACCCAGGAGTTTGACTGGCGTGCTGTCCAGGAAGTCCCTCGTTTTGAGTGCGGTGTGCGCAGGTGCATTGTCGTGGTGGAGCAGTAGCCCGCGGAGCCCTGTGTTTGGTCGCTTGTTGCTTATAACAGAGAAAACTTCTGGCAAACATTTGGTAGTATACCATTCGGCATTAATGCTTCTTTGATCCCGTAAGGGAATTGATACCAAGTGGCCAGTCAAATTAAAAAAGCTAGCGATCAAAATCTTACCCCCGCTTCTAGATCGCTTCACTTTGGTAGGCGTTGGCTCATTTTGAAACACCCAAACAGTCGACTGGCGCTTGGTTTCTGGGTCGTATTGATAAATCCAGGACTCATCACCTGTAACGATGTCGTAAACACGCCGAGACGAGCCTGCTTCAAATTTGTTAAGCATATCACGGCACCATTCCACCCGGGCCTGCTTCTGAGCATCGGTGAGGTTGTGCGGCACCCAGCGTGATACTATCCTCCTCACGCGAAGATGGCTGTGTAGAATCTCGTGAACGCTTCCCGATCCAATCTTCAATATGGGTTGAATCTCCTGATATGTAATTCGCCTATTGTCTTGGATTAAATTTTTCACTGCTAGCACGTTTTCTTCGGTAACAGCCGTCAAAGGGCGACCGCTTCTTTCGTCATCCCCCAAAGTTGGTCGACCGCGCTTGAATTCGTTAACGCAACGATACACGGTTGCCTTGGAAGGGCCTTCATCCATGAATGCCATTTGAAGTCTATCGTACGATTCATCCGGTTTCAGGCGACACTTGAAATCGTATAAAATCATAGCTCTAAAATGTTCCCGGCGCAGATCCATATTTCAGTGAGACACAATACTTTGAATTAACTCGCAAAAAATGTGGAGGGAAATTTTTAAATTGGAACTTACTTATTTTTACTTATAAATAATCATATTTTCGAAAAACATTATAACTGGCCAGTCTCCCATATATAAAAACTTTTTTTCGCAATACTTTCTGAGGGGCCTGGTATGTGAATTAAGTATACCCATTTCGTGTCCTGTGGTTTCCTTGTATGTTTAAAAGTTACATCAAATTAGGGATAAATATTGTTGAGGTATTTCCAAACTATCATTTACCAGTTCGTCAGTTGCCGTATATTTTCCGCGTTACTTGTGTTACGATATTTCAAGGAAGGTATATGTTTTCATGTTAATTTGGACGTAATCGTTAATTAAAAACAATTGTCCTTACTGACACAGTTTTGTCGCAACGATAGTGTTTCAATTTCAATACAACGATATTAGGTAACTGAGTCACTGTGGCAAGAACATCCAACCACTTATTATTTTGCCGCCACACGTCACTCTTGAACACCCTTATTCCATTGTAATTAAATGTATAATCGTGTGATACATGTGTTTTTGACAGGTAATTGTTTTCGTTGACAATTACGTGTCGTATCATTAGCTGCGCTTGCGCGGTTGCGCAGCGCGATATGCGCGGCGATCGTGCGCCGATGTATCAGCCGCGCTATCGTCTCACGAAGCGCATAGATACTGGTTGACACTTGTAATAGCTGTGTAATTTTTCACAAACAAATCACCTGCTTACTGAATAAGCCTGGCTTAAGAACATGTTTATTAAAGCTTTTAATTTATTATTTTATTATTTTTAACGCATTTACGCATGCGAAGCGAAATCTAAAGATTTAAATTGTGGAAAGAAAAAGTTACCCAAAGACGTACCATAGTGGAGGATTAAAAGAGCCTCCACGAGTGACGATATTAATTGATCGTCCGGCGTACCCTGGGCAGTCAGCGCCACTACCAACCTGCTGAGTGGCTAATCTTTTTCCACGGCATGAGCTATCATCTTTAAGTAGCTCATGTCGACACGATAGAAAAAGAAGAAGTGGAGGATAATTTCGATACCACGAGCAGTGTTCACGGTAGCTTAGTGGCTAAAGCACTGACGTACTGAGCCAGGAGTCGCAGGTTCGAATCCTGCTCGTGAGCGATTTTTTCTTTCCATTATTTAAATCTTTAGCTTATTTCGTTGTTTCTCTGTCTGCAACAAACTAGCAAGTCAAATTTTAGACCAGCTCCTGTTGTCTTTCGACTTGGGAGCCTTAAATTTTTTTGGATGTTGGAGCATTAGTCTTTTTTTTCGGCGACTCCCCTGGTGTTGCAGGGTCCATGGACGGCGGTGATCGCTTACCATCAGGTAAGCTATCACCGCCGTCCGTTTGATACCCACCATTAAAAAAAAAATACATAGGTACATAAACAGCATACATATAGGCATTACTATCCAACTAGATGTTTATATTTCGGTAATAATAAATTTCAGAATATAATTGTGATGACAATACAATAATATTATATTAACATTAAAAGATATTTTTTAAAGCTTTTTCTGGAAAGCACCCCTAAATACCGAAACCCAAGTGTTCAGGTTCAACCAATGGCGACAGAATATGACATGTAAATTAAGGCTTATTCATCCTGATTACTTAGTAGGTACGAGTATAACTCTTTGTTTTTAGGGTTTCGTACCCAAAGAGTGCCAAAATATAGTGTCAAAATAGGGACCAAAGTACTGTATATTTTAACACCAAATACTAAAAATAGGGCAAACTCAGACATGTGTCGTGGTACCTACATAAGAATGAGATGCAAATATTCATATTTCACCGTGGTTCGCGCACTATGCATTGATGTCTTGATGAACTCTCATAAATTAAATCAGTTTCTAAAGGGTCGATGGGTGGTAGGTAGGGAACCCTTACTGCGCGAGTCTGACTCGTACTTGTCTGGTTTTTTCTTACTTGTCTTATTTAGTAAACAATCTTGGCATGTCTTTTCAGTAGTAATAATTATTAAAAGACATTATGTAAACAATTTCACACACAATTTTGTTTTTTACTTAGTTACATGTGCAGAACTAGTACCTAATTATATGTTATCAGTATACATATACAGTTATTTGAATAAAGGTGGGTAGTGACGATGTATCCATTCGGACGTCGTTTCAATGACTACTTGCAAAAAAGCTTGACTTGTTCTAAAAATAACATACGTTTTCAACATTCACGGACAGATTTTGGCCACGCCATTCGGACTCTTGGATGCATCGTCAGTGGCATCCATAAAAAGACATGCCAAGATTGTTAACTAAATAAGACAGAAAAAAAACACTTAACCTACATTGTATATTCGACTACATCATTTTCGTAGTTTATAAATATAACGGTATATAATATTTTATGCCACGAGGCTCCTGCGAACGGTGTTTTGCAATCGTTAAGAAGGGAAAGATGTTATTATAAATTTTAGTGTGGTGTGGTCGTGAAAATCGTACATATTGTAATCTACCTAGTAGGTACATATTTTCAGCGATTTCCTGGTAGGTTATAAGTATTACACAGATGTGGTTGGGTTTTATTTTTCAAACCGCAGTCCATAGCTTGATTGTATGTTAGTAGTATATCCCTTAAGCTTTCATAACAGTTGCGTTACCTTATCAGCCAGAAGTAGCAATTAACTGTTTGGACTCTCTCAGTCTTCTTAAGGCCATTGACCTATCGGGTCTTATTAAGTCATATGCAGATTTATTTTTCAATCTGTTTACCCGACTAACATTTCATTTATAATTTCAAAACAAGTATGAACCTCTACGTCAATACGTTTGCCGATATGATAACTCGGCTTTCTTGACGTCAGGCGTGTTTGTTAACATCTATAGTTATTAATTAGTTGTTCCTTTCGAGGTTTTACTCATAACCAAGTGATATATTTGAGTTAATTGAGCATTTACCTCAATCATAATCCGCAATGCAATCTAATGAGGCAAGCACAAGTATTAGGTTCCAATGTAGAGAGATACAGCATTATATCACAAATTGTCAGTAACGTTTGGTTAGCCCTAATTCTAAAACCTCACTATCTGATTAAGAAGACGCAGAACCCAGTTTGTGACAGTACTGACAGTGTATAGAACTTAATACATTGTGAGAGAGAGTTATTTAATTGTTTCCAAATTGAACTATACATTAATCTCATATTTTGTATAACATCATGTTGTGAATTTTCCTGAAGATCGTTCCTTTGTTTAGTTTTCCTGTTAGCAAAGAACAAATTACATGATATTTAATTAACTCACATGGACCGCAAAAATTGCGGTAACCCTGACCGTGATTCTTTGATGGCTTTTACGAAACTTTATTTTGGGTTCATACTTACTCGTATGTAGATGACTATGACGGCATTTATTTTTTACACTACATATAATGATGATCTTATAATATAACAAGTTTAACCAGAAACATCGCGTATATTATTTAAATTGGTTTTCCTGACGATTGATTGATTCGCGTATACAACGTGTTATTGATATAACTGAAAACCTCTTAAGGGGTCATTGTACTCGTCAGTATAAACAACTTTTACTAAGGGACCAAGCCTTAAATCGCGAAAAAAAAATCTGCTGAGCCTTACATTTTGTCTTCGATCAATTGTCGATTTATGTGAACACAAATGTAAGGATCAGCTGTTTTTTTTATCACGATTTCAGGGTTCAATTCAATTTCAATTCAATTTCAATTTCAATGTTTTTTTTATTTCAAATAAACCTAATTACAGGCACTTTTGAAAGTTCAGGCTCTAGTTGCACGGTTCCCAATTGTGGGTCCTATGGAGACCCATAGTAAAGGTTGTTCATACTAATGAGTAACCAAAGTAACCTAAAGTAACCGACATAGCCCGAAGAATTGCCACTTAAGTGGCAGTGGGCGGGGCACATTGCTCGCAGAACAGATGGCCGATGGGGCAGTAAAGTTCTGGAGTGGCGACCGCGTACTGGAAGGCGCAGCGTGGGTAGGCCCCCCACAAGGTGGACCGACGACCTGGTGAAGGTCGCGGGAATCCGCTGGATGCGGAAGGCGCAGGCGCAGACCAGTCGCTGTGACGATGCTTGGGGGAGGCCTATGTCCGTATGTAACAGTGGATGTCTTTCGGCTGAAATCACAGTTTAACCAACTGTGGCTGAAATGATGATGATGATGATGATACTAATGAGTACAATGACCCCCTTAAAAGGTTTTCAGTTATTTCAATAACACGTATTATTTGATTGATGATCTTTTACTCCAATGGTACCTACTAAATAAGTAATGGGACTCAACTTGCCCCAGGAGTCCGTGTGATGCGCGGTCGCTGAGCGGCTCGGCAGGCAGCAGTGTCGCGCGATGTTCGGCGGCGGCGGCGGCGCGGGCTACAGCGGCGGCGGCGACTGCGCCGACGGGTACGGGCTGGGCTACGTGGCGGGCGGCGGCCGCCTGCAGCAGTACGCCGCGCACTTCGCGCCGCACCAGAACGTCTGGCACCACCACCATCCGACGCATCATGACTCCTACGGTGAGTTAACTCAAGCCACAGACCAGTAAGCTACTAGACGCCTATTAGCCGGATACCCCCGGTCACATGCATGCTTATGCCCAGCCGCCAATCGAGACGTCACTCCGTCAGCGAGCGGCACCAATCATATCACCGAACATTTGATCCGACCAATCATAACGCGCCGTCCGCCCCCCGGTCTCCGCCAATATTTTACGACTGTGTTCTCATGCAAAACTTTGTTTATGCGGCGTCTTGAGGCTTACTGGTCTGTGACTCAAGCACACCTCGGACACTCAATACAATATAAATGCTAGCACCACCTACGTACACAAGATTACGTATGTATACGAACGCACACACACGTGTAGGTTAGGGATGCTCGCCACTCATAATGCCGACTGGGTTCCAAGCGCTTCTCAGTAGTTCTCAGAGATGGCGTGCTTGTATAGCGACAGGCGATTGACATCCATTGCAATATTGCAGTCCAATTGCCGTCAGACTGCGGGTGCGTGCAGGACGGGGGCAAGGAATCTTAAATTGGCGGGGGGCGGTGAGTAGCCGTTCTGTACGTTAGTACTAAGTATTAGATATTCTGTGACTCAAGTTAACTATATCAGGCACCTCGTCGGCTTTCGTTCGAATCTGACGCTCCTAAGCAGATCAGTGTTTTTCACGAAAGAGATGCCTGTATCTTACCTCCATAACCTAATTCCTCTTCTTAGTTGTTCATTCGGCCTTATTTGTGGCGTCGCGAGAACGTCATGATGGTGGAGTACAATCTGTAGGTACCAAAGGATACAAAACAAAACAAAGAATACAAGGATA
Organism: Asteroscopus sphinx; assembly: GCA_949699075.1. NCBI lineage: Eukaryota > Metazoa > Arthropoda > Insecta > Lepidoptera > Noctuidae > Asteroscopus > Asteroscopus sphinx. The sequence goes on from OX453003.1 coordinate 409,052, forward strand.
CAAATCAGTTGCCGGACTCGGAAATCAGACTGCTCGCGTACCCTGGTGACGACACAGCAGAGTGTCTGTTAGGCAGTCTTCTGTTATAGTGAAATAGATGTTTAAATACGACAAAGTTAAAAGAAAACACAAGAAGAAAAAAAAAACATGGAAAAATATTAGCTTCTGTTTAAACTATTCTCTCGTTTGAATAGGTAAAAAGATGATGAAGTCGAATGATTTATTGGTACATCTTAATTTTATTCATTCCAATAATAGCTATCTAACAAACAATTAGTAGATATATAAAGACAAACAAAGCGAGCGATGTGTTGATAAGCACACGCTTTATAAATAGCGGAGTGTAAACTATGATGAGTCAGCTCTTATCACGGAGATAACAGAGGAATTCGCGAGCAATCACTGCCTTTGTCTCCTCATCCTTACCGATACCGCGACCAATGATACAGCAGCTATTATGACGCTATCGGCTGTATACGGCTATTTATAAATTAATGGAGATATATTGCTTTATTTAATTTAATTTAATTTAATATTTATTTCAGACGTTTGTCCATAGTAAAAATACAACACAAAATAAAAACAAATTAGTGACACACACAAAAGCAATCACAAGACACAAACACAGATAATATAATACTATGACACAAACAACAAACCAAAAATTTTTACTAAAACAAATAGTTCAAGGAGGGACTACCCACTGATCACAGTGCAGTGTGTAAGTGAATCCAGTGGCGCAGCAGAGGAGAGTCCCACCTATCCGCGAACACGCTTAGCATGCTATTGTGGCTGGACCTGACACGATTCAACAGCGACGCACATTGCTTTCTTATAAGTGCATGAAAGCCATCTGTACGCGCTTCCGCGAACATATTCGAAGCACTGCAAAATCGTGGCAGCCCCAGCAGCACCCTTTTTAGGGTTCCGAAGTCCTACAAGGAACCCTTATAGTTTCGTCATGTCCGTCCGTCTGTCCGTCGGTCCGTCTGTCCGTCTGTCCTAATCCTTTACAGCTTAATAACTTCTACAGTTATAAACATAAGTAAATGAAATTTTGTTCAAAAATAGTCTGCGTATAGATCTCAATTTTAAAAGAATATAAAAATAGTTTTTACGTTCTTTAGGGGTGGCGCCCATACATGTGAAATGGGAAAAAAAAAAATTTTTCGCTGCACCCCCTCGTGTGGGTATCATTGAATAGGTCTACTAAAATGAAGGTAATGTTTCATACATCACTTTTTTATCAGGTGTACCATCTGCGAAATATAGCCCGCCAAAGTGGCTTGCAATGTGTCCCCCCCCCTGCCATTTCTAAACTATGCAACGTAGAAACTTATAATCTTCCACATTGATAGACCTTTGTGAAAACTCTCTTTTAAAATTATTTCGAGTATAATGTGATTATAATTTTTTGAGTTATAGAGAGAAAACTGAAAAATACTTAAAACGTCCTAGTTCAAAGGTCATTGACCTTAGAGAAAAATGATCATAGCAAATAATGCTCCTTTAGCTACTTTCTATTTGAAAAAATCACAAAAAGTAACTTTGTGTTATGTTGAACACACTTCTTCAATTTGGCTTCTTGAATTTATCGCTAGATGGCGCTACTAACAACACGCTCTGAGTCGCGAATGCTGCCGATTATTGCAAAAACTAAAATAGCCAAAAAAAAAAAAAAAAATATTGCTTTCCTATTGTAATATTAATGTGTATTTGTGTGTACAATAAAGTATAATAATAATAGCCATGATTAATATTCGATTTGATTCGTTTGTACACCTACTTAAGGAACCCTATAATACTGAGCATGGCCCGACATGCTCTTGGCCGGTTTTTTTATAATGTTACGTTATTCTCTTTCACACATACATACTACCACGCCTGTTTCCCATTGGGATAGGCAGGGGTGCGTCTCATAACATATAACAATATTTGACATATTTTCTTTTCAATAACGTTCACAAGATATAAATTTAATTCTATGAATAAACGTGCGATACAGCAAGTTGGTATAATTTTATTACATTAACGGCGTTCGCACTGGCATAGGGAACCCCATATAACATGCATTTATAATCGAATACTGATTTCGTATAACATTATTGATTATAACATTTATAACGTTCATTTGATCGAAAATCATTTAATTTAAAAATCTTTTGATCTATCGTTTAAAATATACCGGTATCACGTTTCTCGTGGTCCAAACGAAAACCATTGATTTATCACGTACGTAGCATATACGTTATTTTTTTACGTAGCACCAAGGGCTATCGAAAATACCCCCATGTATGTGCCGCGAAATTCACCAGTTTTCGAGAAAATTTCCGTATTTCTCTCACGTATGTGTATTTGTATCGCAGGACGTGCAATTTTTTCAAGAACACAAATAACTAAATAAAGACTGAAACTGAGACTTCTTTATTTAACTTTAAACAAGAGCAAGTCGGGCCATGCTCAGTATTATAGGGTTCCTTAAGTAGGTGCAATTACAAACAAATCAAATCGAATATTAATCATGGCTATTTAAGTTTTTGCAATATACGGCAGCATTGGCGGCTCAGAGAGTGTTGTTAGTAGCCGCTAGATGGCGCTGTATAGGGCCAAATTTAAGAAGTGTGTCATGTCTACATAACACAAAGTTACTTTTTGTGATTTTTTAAATAGAAAGTAACTAAAGGAGCATTCTTTGCTAAGATCATTTTTCTCTAAGGTCAATGACCTTTGAACTAGGACGTCTTAATTCTTTTTCAGTTTTCTCTCTATAACTCGAAAATTTATAATCACATTATACTCAAAATAATTTTAAAAGAGAGTTTTTATAAAGGTCTATCAATGTGGAGGATTACAAGTTTCTATGTTGCATAGTTTAGAAATGGCAGGGGGGGGGGGGACATATTGTAAGCCACTTTGGCGGGCTATACTTCGCAGATGGTACACCTGATAAAAAAGTGTTGTATGAAACATTACCTTCATTTATAACCGACGAAAAAAAAGGAGGAGGTTCTCAATTTGACGCGTACCTTTTTTTTTAATGTATTACCATATCATATCACATATCTTTTTACAGAGTAGTCCGATTTTGATTATTCTTTTTTTAATGGATAGGGTATATTTCGAAGTTGGTCCTATTTAAATTTCAAAATCAAAATCCACCCCTAAGGGTAGGAAAACAGGGGATGAGTGCTTGTTCACCCACTGAATTCTTACCTGTTAACCGATTCTGTTGAAACTTGGCACAGATAAATGTAGTTTTAGACACTAAAACATAATGGAGACCTGGAGTTAGATTTTAGCCACAAAAAAATTAAAATTAAAAACTTTTTAACAAAAAATTGAACCAACGAAAACGGAAACTGACAAGCGAAAAATAAAATGAAGTCTTTTCCTAACTAAACTAATGTAAATAACTAATTATGAGTCGGCGCCAAACAAACAATCAACGAAGATCAAATAAATAATAAAAACAACATAACATCAAATACAACGTGAAATTTTCAACGATAAACAATAACTTTCCAGAAATGCGTTCTCCGCTCGACCACTTGCAAGTTGCAACTCGCACGCACTTTGCTTGTTTGTTTGGCGCCGACTCATAATTAGTTATTTACATTAGTTTAGACTTTAGTTAGGAAAAGACTAAAAGCTTCTTTTTATTTTTCGCTATTCAGTTTCTGTTTTCGTCGCCGCGTCGGTTCAATAATTTGTTAAAAAGTTTTTATAGTAGACCTGTTCAATGATACCCCACGCGATGGGGTGCAGCGAAAGAAATATTTTCATCCCCATTTCACATGTATGGGCGCCACCCCTAAAATACGTAATCACGATTTTTTCATTCTTTTAAAATTGAGATTTAAATTCATCATCCTCCGAGCCTTTTCCCAATTATATTGGGGTCGGCTTCCAGTCTAGCTAGATGCGGCTGAACATCAGTATTTTACACGGAGCGACTGCCATCAGACCCCCGCAACCCAGTTACTGGGTAATACTGACATTTGGAGGTTAGACCAGTTGTCAGACTTTCAGGCTTCTGACTACCCGTAACGACTGCCATAGATATTCGTATGACAACCGGGACCGACAGCTTAACGTGCTCTCCGAGGCACGGAGGGGTCTCGATGTGTAACGAAACGGTCACCCATCCACAGACTGACCGCGGCAAGTGCAGCTTAACCTTGCAGATCGTACAATCCGCGTAGTCGTTGCATCGCTACGAGCCCCTCGAGATTTAAATTATATTATATATATATATATATATATACAGAATATAATATATGCAGAATATATTTTTTGAAAAATTTCATTTATTTATGTTTATAACTTTAGAAGTTATTAAGCTGTAAAGGATTAGGACAGACGGACGGACATGACGACCTGTAAGGGTTCCTTGAAGGAATTACGGAACCCTAAAAAGCAAAAAACGTGCATATTTTATGTGGATGATAGGTGTTGCGATCTTAACATCTAAATAGGATGCCTAACTCATAATTTTCACTAATAAAAAAAGAATGTCAAAATTGTTATTGAGAAAAATATAGAAATTGCTAGGTGACGAGATTTTGGAAATATGAACTGTTATTTTATTATGTTTCGTACTTGATTCCGTGGCCTGGTGGCCTGAAGGAAGGGTAGACTTCATTGATAGTTTTCGGATCGAATCACGCTGCTGCCCAGCAATTTTTTTGAAATTTGAAATATTATATTTGGTTTTTGTAGTTATTGTAACACAATAATTGAAAACGCTACGAGCTACATTCAACATGTTATTATATTTTTAAATAACTACTAATGAAACTTTGTGTTTATTAACTTTATTTATCAAATAAATGGCGTTATTGATGTTTTTATCACTTATCCGCCTATGCAAAACATAAAAAAGCAAACAACATTGGCAAAAGTATTCGTATGTTATTCATAAGGTATAACTAGCAGCGGTAAGAGATATTAAGCAAAAGACAGACAGAGACAAAAAACCCAGAAGGTCACCAAGTTCCCGAGGGATGCGCTAACGTCTTTCTGTGATAAACCGAAATACACGCGTGCGAAGCAGCGGGCAGAAGCTAGTATAAGATATAAGGTAAATATTCCATATAAACGAGAATAGGACTAAAAACAGAAGCTCAGCCTGAGGAAAGCAGACTAGTAGTAGTAATTGTAACCCAAACAAAACCAGTAACATGAATAAAACACGGTAAATGATGAATAAAAATAGGAGGAAGAAAGTATGGAGCGGAGAGAGAGAGAGAACGATAGTAGCGTTAAACTATCGCTATCTCAGTCACACGACGAAGAAAAAATACTAATAAAGCCAATATCAATCACACTAATTCTAATTCACAAGAAAACTTAAAGGAAAAAGGAATATGTAATAAACTCTACCAAGAATTATCCGTATCAGTAACTCAACCATAACTGAAATTCTATTATTAACGTTTATAATAATTAACTGCGGGTGATTGACGCGGGAGGATAATGTCATAATTATTATCCACCAAGATGGGATTTACCCGACTACAGAACTACGATGTGCTACAAGCGTGGCACGTAGTCACGCGGCCGGACCCGGGGCAGTACACCACTGAAATACTACGTGATACTACTAAAGGAGGTCAGAACAGGTGAATGAATTGTATCTGTTACTGCGAATGTAAAGACTGCAATGACTATCACAATTTTTAAAACACATATTTAATTTGACAATGATTTATTGGTTATTTAAAAGCGTGTAAAAACAATTCTCATAGGGAAGACACATAGTCGGCCTTTCCATTTTATGAAAGTAACTTTCCTTATTTCATAATAAAATGTTAGTCATCTACGAAGTTATACCTATAGGTACAAAAACTACATTCAAATATTCGTAGGTATTAGAATAACTAACCGAATTAATGAACTAAATAAAAACAGATAAAATGGTAATTACGAAGTATTCGATAACAGCGCATTGTCAGATAGTTTGTTATCACTAATATATTTAACATAATTGTAATTCGGATATCTTATCGTGGCCGGGGCCAGGGTACCTACTGTATGTAGTAAAATAAATAATCTTACGCCATATAGGTACTTGTATAGATATTTTAAGGGAAATCAAATATATGTATCTTGTCACAACGGTTTACATGCAACATATGGTTTAAGATAAGTATTTATCTCTATGTACCTATAAACAAACCTGGTTTATAAATAAGCAAAACTTGTTGGTACTACATACGCTACATACCTGCGAATAATTTAAACGATGATCGAAGTATTCCGAGCACGGGCCTAGAGGAAGGAGCTGCGCGCGTCGCGTCGCTTACATTACAATCAGTGTTTGCGCGCAGGCTGTAACCGCAGTGAATCAGTATCGTGCTAATTCGCAGCCGATATAATTTTTCCCTTCAGCAGGATAAATGACTTGTTTTTGTTTGATCGGGAACAAACTAGGGCATGCATTTCGAAATTTCGAAACTTCATAGTTTCGAAATTTCGGACAATATTTGTATGTTTTTCAATTTCGAAATTGACACCCCTAGTTTCGAAATTTCGAAACTTATTTATTAGAGACTTTGTAATGTTAAACTTTGACTATTAGTTCCAAATCAATCAATCAAAGATGGTAAATCGTCACCAGAGCTCCACTCCACATCTGCTTTAGATTAGTCTATATAAGAGCTTTTTCAGTGGCAGTCTACATTTGAAACCAACTTAGAATCTTTGCCAGCAATTGAATTTGTGACAATCTACAATCTAGCATTCCGAAGAACCTATTTTTCATTTTGAAATTCGTTTTAATCGATTCGTTCGATTTTTTATTTCGTTATGATTACAACCTGTGATTACAACCCTTTTATATTTATATGTTACTTTGAGGATTTCCACAAGTGAAAAAGGACCCATCTCATCAAACTTAAATCTGCGGATGGGAAAATTGACTCTTCTAATCAGTTTCTAGCAACAATGACCAAAGGGTTCAGCACAACTGTTTCTCTCATTTAACAAGACACTATGATGGAGTCATGAAGAATGAGGAGTGCGGTAGTTCTGTTTTTCAAGAATGGTGATGGTGTGGTCCTTACTGAGGGCTACAGACCATCCATCTCAATCCTGAGTCATGTATACAAGTTGACTGAACGCGCCAGAAGACTCAACGATTTCTAGCCGCGAGCCGAAAGCAAACCGGGATTCGAAGAGGCTACAGCATCGTGTCGGCATGACTCTGGACAAGACCAAGGTCATGTTCAATATGCATGTGGTGCCGAGGTTCGCTGAAGGTACTTCGCTTGAAGTTGTAGTCGCAGGAATATATCTACCTGGGGCAGGTTATTCGACTTAGTAGATATAACTTCAAATAATTGTCCGGCAGAAGGATCCAATTGGATAGCAGGATTTCGCAAACTTCACTGAGTCTTCTCGTCGCCTATATACCATAAAGATTGCAGACGGAAGTCTTCAATCAGTGCGTTCTGCCTGTCATGGCCTCCTGTGTCGAGACGTGGACACTGACAGTTGGGCTAGTCCATAAATTGAAACTCGCCCAACAAGCTTCTTTGTAGGATAAAATAGAATCCGTAACGAGATTATCCAGAAACGCACCAAAGTGACCGACATAGTTTGTAGAATCGACAAGCTGAATTGGCAGTGGATAAGTGCTTGAGTGGAAATCTTCAGTGGAAATATTCAAATGTAGTGTAGGATGTTCCCAGCTAGGTGAACCATAGATCTGGGAAAAGTATCTGGGGTGGACTAAATGCGGAAGGTGGAGGACCGAGGGTCGTGGCGAATCTTGGAAGAGACCTATCTACATATGTCCAGCAGTAGACAGAGATAGCTTAAGTTGAATAGCATCGAAGATTATATCCATTCTTTTCGGCAGATTGGAAGACAGACCGAAGAGAGCAATTAGCTGCTGCGTATTTGTGGACTACGGGAAGGCCTTCGGGCGGGTTTGGATACTCTTAAAAGATTGAGATGTTATATCCCCGAAACTGTACATGGATGTTTTAAAGGAAGTCTTCAAGACACTAGATTAGACGCGGAAGTGTATTGACGGAAAAGACGAGGAGAACATCTCACATCTTCGCTATGCAGACGATATCGTTGTAATGACAGTCTCTAAAACAGCTGAGCGAGATGCTACAAATTATGTCCCTTAGCGTATCGATCACGGTTTGAATCTGGACAAGACCATGGCAGGCAACATCATGTTCAATACACATGTCGCGCAGTGTGTTGAGGCTGGTCCTCGTCACAGATACGACGCTAGAAATGTCTGTTGAATGTCTAGTTGTTAGTATAACTTCAAGAAATAATTAACAGTACCGAGACGTGAACACTGCGAGTTTGGCTAGTCCACGAATTCAAAGTCGCTCATCAAACTATGGAGCGAGCTATGCTTGGAGTTTTTTTGAAGGATGAAACCGGAGAAGTACCAGAGTGTCCAACATAGCTTATAGAATTAGCAAACTAAAGTGGCAGTGGGCAGGCCATGTCTGCCAAAGAACCGATGACCATTGGAGTAGACGAATCCTTGAGTAAAGACCGCAAAAAACGCAGCGGAGGGTGCCCCCCAGCCAGGTGAACTGAAGACCTAAAGAAGGTAGCTGGGGTGGACTGGATGCGGAAGGTAAAGGATTGTGTGTTGTAGCGCAGTTTGGGGGCAGCCTATATCCAGCAGTGGACTGCGTTATGCATAGTATTAGATGTTTTAAATATTTCCTTCAATTTCGGAATTTCGAAACTGATGACACCAATTTCATAAGCGAATTTCGAAACTGAAAATGTATGAAACTGCATGCCCTAGAACAAACCCCTGCGCTGATTAAGAGTGGGGGCGATTAGAGGTAGGTAACTAGGTACGTGCGATTACCTACCACATTTCGATAGATAATTCCAGGAAAATTCATCAATCAATATACATATTTGGCAAGCATAACCACAATAAATACGCCAAATATAGCATTTTATCAACATTCGTCGATAATTACCAATTTATTACCTATCCTACAAGCGTACGTGACATTTGTTACCGTACCCATATTGTATAGGTACCAATAATCTTTAATTTGCAGACTGCCACAAAAAATATAAAATAGCAAGTGCATACTCGGTTTTTACATTTGCTACATAATTATTATAATACATTTTCTTAATTGTACTTTTAACTAACCCTTCGTAAATTAAACGGAGTACGTATTCAGTGTAGCCTTGTTGAAAAATTTCCAGTGTAAAACATAGCCAATTTCTGAAATCTATTGTTTTATTATACGAGTAGTACCTTAGCGATCGTACACACGTATAGACGGGCAAATAAGTTCTGAAACATTAATCACACACCAAGTTCCGCAAGGAAGCGTGTTTGCGCAGACCCTTTTCCTAATTTACATTAACGACCTTTGTACGTCCAGCCTTGTCATAATGAAAGAAAATTCAGGCCCATAGTTTCTGAATTGCACAGCCGTTGTACCAGCAGAAGGCTGTCTGCCGTCGCCGTCGTGAATCAGCGGCGATAAGCGCGTGCGACGGGTGGCGCGCGCAGCCCAGCCTCGGTCAGTCCTGGCGTGACCTCTGACCGCGCGGGTCGCGACCTACCTCCGTTCAATTACAATATCTAATTACTAACTAATCAAGTGCGTACTATCTCCGGTTGACTGACAAGATTAACGACAGAAAATGGACGCGTTACAACTACTACCCGCGAATTGGTTGCAAAACATGGCGCTGTTTGCAGGTCCGTGATATCGATTTTGTGTCTATTTTATCTCTAAGATATTAAAATTTTACTAATTGCTGCTAGGTGGTGGTTGCACTCTTGTCAATATTTACTTACCTGCAATTTTAGATGAAGGTGGAGAATTGTAGAAATAAGTGACAAATCCAAGTGAATTGGCAGTGTTTTGTTGATTTGTTTTCGTTTGGAAACCGAAACTTTTTTATCTGTTTTGAGATTTTTTACCCAAAGCACAGAATATCTAATAGTACTAACGTACCCAAAGCGATAGTATAGCTACTTAATAGTTATTATGTTTAACAAAGAGAATACCGTCCTTGTGAATTTAACTCAAAGAACCACAGAACTGGTTAAGAGTGCGGAGTTCACCGCTGCAGCGCTGGTTCTTGCGAATTTCTAAGCGGTGTTTTTATTAAATTATCAATAGAAAGCCTCAACCACCACCTGAATAAAACTTTATGGTTGATTTTGCTTTAAGTTCATGTTTCTATCGCCACTGATCCTCAATCGATACAAGTTACGACGCAGTTTAGTTAGTTAGGTGCTCTTCAAGATTTCAGTTTTATGTTAAGATTTTGTATGTCCCAAAGTTTCCCAGGAATGTTTACCATAGCCTGTATTATCTATCGTTGCTTACTGTATAGTTTTTAACTTTGTGTCTGTGTGTGCGCAGCTGGCGGCGGCGGCGTGAGCGGCGTGGGCGGCGTGGGGGGAGGGCTGTACTCGCAGAACATGGTGATGGGCTCGTGGTGCGCCCCCTACGACGCGCTGCAGAGACCCACCGCTTACGGTAACATACCGACACATTACTATCACACTAGATCACGGAAATAAGGACTGCACATCTGGACAAAGTCAGTTTTTGCAAACGTAAAAGAATAGTCAATGTCTGAGACTGAAAAAAAGCTATCAAAGTGGCTGGCAGTTTTATATTATTTATTGGTCATTATCCCTTTAATTATTATGACTTTGTCCATAAGTTTCTGGTCTAATGTTATCTACTAAATATATTAACCCACATTTTGTTATCTGTACCCATATTGCATGTTCCCCTGTGATTATCCGCATTAGTTGTCATCTGAAACTTTTCCATACGATGTTATTCCTATTATTTTTGTGATCGGCGCAGTATGTTTTTTACTTCTGCCCATCTCTATCTATCAGCCGTCACATCAGTTTACATGAAAGAAAACTTTCAGCCAATCCATCCAAATTCCTATCAACACAACAACATCCTACCTATGTTCGTCATGCTATAATAAAACAAGTTTAACCGGATTACATCGCGTATATTATTTAAATTTGTTTTCTTGATGATTCGAAAGCTTAGCAGCGGTCGTGATCGCACTGAAGACTGACAAGCGTCTTTAAAGATATTTCAAAAAAAAACTACCGTATAAACTCTCAATCTTGTTTTATTATAATATGTAGTCATCGCGAAAACCTAAGAAATTACTAATCATTTTTCGAATAATTAAGTATGAAAGTGGATGTAAAGATTAATACCTAGATATTCTGAAAAGCATAATTACTTTTCTAAATATCTAGGTAGGTATTAATCTAGCTAGGAAGGAAGTGAACTTTGTGATGACGACTGATAAAGATAACATAGAAAAGACATGCTGCGCCGACCACAAATTAATTTGCTTGAGTGCAGGAGGATTACGATGATTCTTTTAATTCCTCCTTAATTTGTATCATTCTGCTTACACTTCTTTATCGCTTTCTGATGAGTGTCCTTGTCGTATCTGTGTCATGTCTGAAGCTCACGTTGTGATAAATCGTATTAGCGACATTATAATGAAAAACACCTGCAAACTACATCCAACCAAGTGAGAGGCTTCCTGTAGGAAATAAACTCCCCTGGCCTACATGGAAGTCCCTAAACCGATTGCGGACCCAGGTAGGCAGATGCAGGCTTAACATGAGCAAGTGGGGCTATATAGACCCACAATCAATGTGTGTGGCATTGACCCTCAATCAATGTCACATTTGCTATGCTGCTCCTTGTGTCCAAGCACTTGCACATTGGGTGACCTTATCAATACCACAGACAATGCACAAGACGTGGCAAATTTCTGACCCAGCAGCGTGTGATTACTGTGCCACTACCAGTCAATTTTTTGTACCGTCGACACGAAGAAGAAGAATAATAATGCAAAATTAACTATGGCAGAGCCAGAACGTGCGTGTGGGAGGGAGAAATTGATAACTATAATACCGCGACCGATGAAACTGCGAATAGCTAAGATTTAGAATTTAACGTACAGACATGGGTACCTAACTTTATTGTAGTATCATTGATTATCATTTCATGTGTACCAATAGTATCTAATTTATCAGCTTCTATTTGCTACTAGTCTCTACATAAATTATTATCGTGATTAATTCATAATTGATAAAAATTACTGACTCCCTATGGGCTATTAGCGCGATATCTTTTGCGTAGTACTACAGTGTTGCTTATAGTTTTTGGGAGACAACACTATTAATATTTTGGCCCATTCTTAGGTATAATAAAGTTTATTTACAACTCAATAATAGGCCTTGTATCCTCTTAAACAGTTATTAATAGAGACAACAAATAAATAACATCACTCAAGCATTGAGGATAATAATGGTGATAATAAACGTATAGGAGGAATGATGGCTCTAACAAGGAGCAAAGAATACGATCACAAGCTCAAGATATCTCACTCTTTCTCTCTTATTAAATGTATTGGAAAGCTATTATTTAAAAAAAGTAAAGCTAAAGTTATATGTAATTATAAGTCCGTAGTACGAAACATTTTACTACTTTACTGGTGCATCTACCTTATTCTTTGTCTCTGTATTACCCTAAAGTTGTCTGGTAGAGAATGCCTATGTCGTTAAGACCGCCTTTTTACCCTGTTGTGCATAAAGAATTAAATAAATAAATAAACATAATTGTAATAGTTTTATATACCTGACAGTAAAAAGCAAATCTAATTATTAACTTCATCCACATAAGATACATCAGAGATGAGATTCATCAGTCTAGCAACGATAACTACCTTTGTGAATTATATTTAGTGAATGCGATCAGTATTGACACCACAGATGACAATAACATGAATAGCTGACGTCACTCTGAGCTGATATCGAGCTGATTCATTCACTCGCGGAAAGGACAATTTTCAGTATAACTCCTTTATTCATCACACGACACAAATATATTCAACTAGCAGAGACCGCGCGGCTTTGCTCGCAAATTTTTTTCTAACATTAACACCTCGTTTCATCCGCTTATGAATTACAAAAAATCCGTTCTTAGTACATAGGTACTACAAAAGATAGATACGGTCTACGGTCTCGTACGGTTTAGGATCTGTGTTGATCTTTCTATATCAGTTAGAGTCTGTATTTTGGGTTCCGTTAATTTTTGACGCTCATCGCATATCGGCCTACTGTCTACCGTTTTTATAGTGATTGGTGCAAGGCATAGTTTTCTTATAAAAAAAAATTAAAGAAGTATTTTGTTTAGACACTCACAACCATAAAATATTTCGCATACTTGTGGCAGTGAAGTTACAACATTACTGCAAGATTAGCTACCTACCACATTTATTGTATTATTTAAAGCTCCTTGTTTGAATTCTAATAATTTGTAATCACAGGCCCAAAGCCAATCTAACTGTTGAGTATTCTATATATTCTATATTCTGTTGAGTGTTTATATTTAAACCAAATTCAAAATAAATATTGATCACTGTTTTCCTTGTTTGAAAAATCCACTGTTCAACATTGTTTTTAGTGTAGTGCAAACCTGTGAAACACCCCGAAAAGATGCGTGCTAATTATCCTCATGATTAAAATAAACCTCATAAAATAGATATATTTATTTTTTGATAAGTAGTCGGAAAAGGAATTTTCTCTAACATTTTTGGGAATTCGAACATTATTTTGACAACCTTCTTCGAGATAAATCGAAAATGCTGTACTGGTCACATACATGCAAGCAGCGGCCGGCAATGTTAGTATGAAAATCCATATCTGTCTGTTTAGCGGCCAAATAAATGACTATGAAAACCCTTAACTGTCGTGTAATTTAAAAATGGAACGAAAATTTTACTCCATAAAATAGCAATCATGGAGGTTACTTGCAAAAGTTTTATTTAAATTTCGAACTGGCTTGCAAATAGAGCTGTTTAAATTAAAAAAGAAATTAACGCGTAACAAATTATTGTTGTTCGTCATTGATTCTAGAATTTACATAGGTAGATGCTACTTAGTTTACTTAGTTTGAATTTCCGCGCATTATTTGAGAAAAGTATTATACAAGCCTTGGCCGCAACCAGACATTGACATGAGATGGACTCACGTATGTGTGCCACGTGTGTGTGTGGGCTTCGTCTCGGCCCACATTTCACGTTCGTCCATCAATGCTCTGTTGCCGGCCGCTGCAGTAATGTACCTACTATCTTTTTAGTGTCCTGTTCTGTATACCCTTTTGTAGTACCTAGAGCGTTTCCTTGAAGCCTTGCTAAGGATATTCTTAACTTATAGTCACAATCGAATGATGTTTTAGCATAATTATAGACCTAGTATAGTATACACAAGTTAGTTTTGTGTTAGGTACACAGACAAACAAATTAAATTCCAATGTAGAGGTCAGTGTGTATTTTAAATTGTGTTTTGACAAAGACAAAACATTATTATGTAAATAGGTACTCTTCATAATGTTCTTAGCCAAATTACCAACACGCCACAACAAAAATTAATTGGACCCATATAAACGATAGTCGCTAGTTCTTCACCAACGTCTTGTGTTCAATTAGCTTGGCATTCACAGTAAGCGCATGGATCGGGGTTAGCAGCAGAGAGGGCCGCCTTATCACCGGATAGTGATAATGCCGATATTCGCCTGTACTGGTGCCGCGTAACTGTATTATGTAGAGTCAACTTTAAAAATAAATGGAAAAATAAATATAAAAGTTAATACTTAAGACAGTAATTTCTTCTACTTTTCCTGGGATCGGCTCTCCTTGTCTGTCTTGCTTATGAAAGTTGTGATTTTTCGTAGGTATTATAAATTTCTTTATAGGCCTTTTGAAAGAACGGTTGTTTAATATTCATACAGACATCACACAGACACACAATCATGCTGTATTGTACGGCTACTGTCTGGCCCGTCTCCGCTTATGGCGTAGCACCATATCACTCTGTATCAATATACAGAACTATTGTTATTGTTTCACCTTCTCGGAACCACGATAATCTACATTGTTGATACAGCTTAGCTCCGGGTAAGGCCTGTCGGGTGCTGTGCGACCCTGTACTCTGTACACTAAGCGAACTGATAAGATTCTGATATTAAAACAGCTAGGTACCTATCATTGTTTTTTCCTGTAGGTATAGGAAGTTGATTAAACTAATGTTAAGTTCATAGCTTTCAACACCGCAATATCATCTACATTCATCTTTGTCCTGTTCATTTAGAATTAAGTTTTGTTTAGTGAACAGTCCTGTGTATGAGCAGGCTGCTAGGCTTTGCCACATTGACATGAGCGTGCGAACAGATGGCGTGCTGGAGATGTACGAGGAGGGGCGCGAGTGCGTCAACTGTGGCGCCAACAACACGCCGCTGTGGCGCCGCGACGCCACGGGCCACTACCTGTGCAACGCGTGCGGCCTCTACCACAAGATCAACGGCGTCAACCGCCCGCTCGTGAAGCCGAGCAAGCGGCTGGTGAGTGCCCTCACGACCATAGTAACGCGCTCTGTTTGCGAACAGGTGCCGACGCAGACCTACTCACCCGCTTCTATAAGGAGGGCACCGTGCAGAGATGGATGAGTGTGGAGGGCATGGCCAGGGGCATGAAGAAGGTGAGTCGGTGGCGTGTAGACTAGTGCATGCATCCTACCGCCCCCCGCGACGTCGCACGCACGCGGTTCCTATTAGATATCCTTTCTTTTCGGGCTTTGTTTGGCGAGTGTCAGGAAACTACACGCTACCGCTCCCTACTTCGAGTGTGCCGCTTTGTAGCACTCCGCTTGCACCGCACCGTTACGAATCATACCTACCCAATACCTAATATCACATTTCAAATCGATCACCGCAACTTTCCATTATTGACGATGGAATTAGATAGCCCTATCAAACGGAGATAACTAATCGATCAGTAATTGCATGTTTGTCAACATAGCAGCGGTGCGCGGGCGCAGCCGGTGTTACACTCTGACGTCACGCGGCAATCGGTTCGGCGTAGGTACTTACATGCGGCGAGATTGCTTCACGAGTTGATATCGCGCAGATAGCGCACACAGGGAGCCGCGCCTCGCTGTTAACAACGCCTGTCATGGCTCGCATAGTGAACTTTATCGATCGGCAACAAGACTGTCGGTAGTTATCTCGGAGCGTCGCACACAAGCACGCGGTAGATAGGGACAGGTGCGTCGTCCAATGAGCGGCGGCCCCGCCTGCGCACACGCACACGTCGGACAATGCAACTTGGCTTGTAGCGCATAGTTCTGTTTTGTCATGTGCTACAAGATGGCGGGTGTCCCTGCAAGTACTCTGTCTGACTGGACGGACGTGCACTGTCTCTAATGTAGGTAACTGCTCTAATATAACTTGGTGGTGGTTTTTGTAACGTTGATGTGCATGTGAGGTGCTTGGGATTTGTTTGTTGTATACCTAGATCCTTGGTTTTGGTGCTTTCCTTATTTATTTAGATGTTAAGCACGCTTATTTTAGTACATCAAGTAGTTTTTCAGCATGTTTTATTTGTTGCCTACGATCTACAAGTTAAGGCGCTTGTAGCAGTCAAGTGGCGCCCCCATCAGTATGAAAGATATTACTCGCTGGTAAACATCATGTTTTCAACACTTGAATTAAAGGTAGGTACCATAGAATTACTACACATAGAAGGATAGTTTCATACATTACGCGCTAACAATACTGATGCAAAAAAATCATTATGTGTGCTAGCGCCGATACGTTTACATACGCACACCACTATAAAATGGGGCTGCCAGAAAAAAGTAGTTGTCCCCAAAAAATTTTTTGGATGGTTCCTGACATTCTTTCCTACGGATGAGACTTATTATTTATAAACTATTTTTCAACAATAATTGGGTCATTAGGACTTCTTTAAACAAGAACACGTAATAAACGTTATGATTTTAAAAAAAATACAGTTCGTTTAGAGTTCAACTTTGAAAAAAGAAATTTTAGTTATATAAATGTTTTAACTTACTCACGTACAGGCAACCGCACGTCAGTGGTAGCAGTTTGACCTTGATAGCATCTTTATTGCGTAAGCAGTAAGGGCGTTTTTCAAAATTCAAGTGTTACCATTGAAATGCGGTCGACTGTACGTACATATAAGTGTGCGTATTACATACGTAAATATCAGTTACTACTTTATAAATTCATCAATCGGAGCAATTAAGACAATTAAAATGGGAAAATCATTTCTTTAATATCTTGCAACACTGAGCTTTTACTAAGTACGAAATGAAACGATTGTTTTATTTGCTTAAAAGGTCAAAATACTAAAAAATTATCAAAGCTTAATTGTGAAAAGTGATGTTAATAGTTACACTTTTTATGTATTTCCGATGTGTTGTGTCACCATTTAATCACAATTATTTATTTTCCGGGAGATGCGTTCGGACCGCGTTAACCTTGAACACTACAGAGCGGCCGGGCGTAGTGTGCCCACCTGGGCGCCCTATTTGTTGCATCAAATTGTGCGCGAGGATTAGGTATCTTTTGTGTTATTAATCTATGGTAGGTACCTACCTACTGTAGTTTAATCAGAAACTATTATTTTTGTAATATTTTTTTTACTAATGGGAACGCCACTTGGCTGCTACATGCGCCTTAAGCAGACATAGGTGTAGTACTTACCTACTAATAATCAACACAAGTACAGTGGACCGCACGTCAGTGGTAACAGTTTGACCTTGACAGCGTCTTCATTTAGTAAGCAGTAAGGTCGGTTTTCGCAATTCCATTGTTACCACTGACGTGCTGTCGACCGTAGGTACCTAAATAGGTACTTACTAAACTTTATTAGGAGTGGTTTTTCGAAATAAATTATCTACTTACTTAGGTAAGGTTGGTTGGTAAGGTACTTCCAAAACAATTGTAAGTAGGTAGGTAGTTACTAATTAAATTATTTGGTTGTCTATCAATAGTAGGTAGGTATCTACCTATTTAGTTCTTAACTACATTCTGAAACTTAATGAGGGTAATACATAAAGTATGTTAAATAGTTCGACAAGTTACATTTTCACAAAATCGAACTACTTTGGTATCAATTTATATTCATTTCCTCTATGGGTATCAAGGACGAGTAGCGTTATCTTACCTATTACCTACTTTAGTTGATATGCTAGTTAAATTACTAGTGGATCACGAAACAAATATTAAAAGCACTTAATGTGATCCTCTTCGACTTTCGTTCAAACTTTCTGAGACCTTGTCCTGTATCGTAAAATAACCTATAGGTAGACTCTTGTGGTTTTGGTTACTGTACTACCTTCTTCTTACTGGAGTGATACCGACACTTGGTAGCACTCGGGGCGTCATCTAACAGCCTTGTTTGCCCGCAGTCGGCGGCTCGACGCCACGGGCAATGTTGCACGAACTGCGGCTCGCGCAACACCACGCTGTGGCGCCGCAACAACGAGGGCGAGCCCGTCTGCAACGCGTGCGGCCTCTACTACAAGCTGCACGGCATCAACCGGTGCGTATCATGACTGCAACTATAGCTTGGCTTCAATGTCTGCACTATAATACCCGAAAACACCGTGGAAGCCGAAGTAAATTCCGCGCTAACTCTTTCTCGTTACCTAACTTTTATTGTCATCGCCATCGAAATATATCTCACGATGACTTCAGAAAGTTCCACACAGATTGAAATTGATTAAATAAAAAGGTTTTTAAACGTTTCCCGATTAAACCAGATTTAAAGATATTTATTTTGCCAACTAACGGCCAAAATTAATATCCAATCTATCCACGATTTACCCTACTGGAGATATAAATTTGACATATCGCACACCCAGAACAACACTGTATTATGTCGAAAAATCTCAAAATTGAGTTATGTCTATGGAAGAATAGCCAAAAATTTGCCGCGCATACCACGAAGACAGGCGTATTTCTATTTACAAAAATGTCCTACAGATGGCACGCTAACTCTCTATTGGTGAAGACGCGCTGCCAGAATCATACCACGAACACAAAACTATTTCTAGATGCAACTTGTCCGCCTTAGAGAACAGCACCATACCCTTTACGCAACAGTGAATTATTTTGTGATAATGCACTGTTGTTGAATGTAGTACGAAAATTACTCCGAATTATTTAGTTTTAATTCAGTATTGGTGACTGTGCTTATACAACGTATTTGATATTATTTCGAAATAGTACTCTGTTGTTGACGAAGGTATGTCAGATTTTTTGGATTATTCCAAAATGGTTCAGTGTTGTTCGTAAAAGGTGAATATCTGTGAAATGATGCACTATTGATGGTAAATATAAATGATGTCCTAATTTTATTAAAAAAACATAATAAATATATTTTTTTTACGCAGAACTGTTACTTGAATTATATTTAAAAGAAATGTATTTACAATTTATGTTGTTCTTTATTTACAAGAAGATTAATCATCTTTTTTTGAGATAATGCACTATTGTTGAATTTGAAAAATTTGTAATTGTTATTTGGCAGATGATGAGGGGTTGTGGTCTCCTGTTAATTAAAAAGGCAATGCAAGCAACCACAGTAGAAACCTGACCTTCTGTTCAACAAAACAGCGTGGAAAAGGATAACTATTGTAGCATCAACCGATGAAAGATCAGCGTTGACAGCATCAGCCGATGAAGAACATTTTACTCTGATACACTTTTTCTGCCTTTTAAACAAATACCTTGGCCTCTTTTAATCCCTAGAAGATTATCTTCTTCTTCCTCTTCGAACTCCTCGTCAGACTCCAGCTCGCCATCGTCAAGCTCCAGCAGCTCAAGTAGTTCATCTGATAAAGAATCTAATAGAGCGGGTCATTCTACAGCGAATACTCAAGGAGATTCCAATTCTACTCCGACAAACGCACCATCAACTTCCTCTGCCATTGATACTGCTCCATGAAATCCTGCTGGCTAGAAGTGTAAGATTGCTAAGAAAATTATTTTATTATTTTAACGCATTTTACGCATGCGAAGCGAATTCTAAAGATATAAATTGTGGAAAGAAAAAATCGCTCACGAACAGGATTCGAACCTGCGACTCCTGGCTCAGTACGCCAGTGCTTTAGCCACTAAGCTACCGTGAACACTGCTCGTGGTATCGAAATTATCCTCCACTGTACGTCTTTGGGTGACGTCAGCGCTAAAAGCGTATGTTTCTTTAACAAACCTTACAAAACTGATCGCTGAGTGTCAAATCCGGATTACTATTTTGAAATAAATAACAACAGGATTAGGGCATGTAAAGAGTTTTTAAGGCTACTCTGAAAATCTGTGATAGATATGATATTAAGTAGGTCTTAAAAGAACATGGACAAGACAAAGGTTATGTCGAATTGCTTTCTTAAACATAAGAGAATCTACACTCGAAGTTGTTGACGATTACCGAAAAAACACATAGGACAAACTGTCCAGTTAGGTAGGTAGGTCCAACTTCGAGAAAGAGGTCAATTGTCGAATCCAACCCAGTTGGGCAGCGTTCGGGAAGCTACGCAATATCTTCTCGTTCAAAATACCGCAGTGTCTCAAGACGAAAGTCTTTGATCAGTGTGTATTGCCAGTATTTACTTACGGCACTGAAACGTGGTTGCTCACAATGGGCCTGATAAGAATGCTCAAAGTCACTCAAAGGGAGAGGGCTATGCTCGGAGTGTCTCTGCGTGATCGAATCAGAAGTGAGGAGATTGCAGGAGTACGAAGGTAACCGACATAGCCCGAAGAATTGCCAAACTTAAGTGGTAGTGGGCAGGGCACATTGCTCACAGAACCGATGACCGATGGGGCTATGAAGTTCTGGAGTGGCGACCGCGTACTGGAAAGCGCATCATGGGTAGGCCCCCACAAGGTGAACTGACGTCCTGGTGAAGGTCGCGGGAATTCGCTGGATGCATAAAGCGTAGGACCGGTCGTTGTGGCGATGCTTGGGGAGGCCTATGTTCAGCAGTGGACGTCTTCCGGCTGAAATTATGATATTAAGACGGCGGTTTCAAAGAAAACAGATAGTGGTTTTATGAAATCTGATGCACGCCAATCACCGCAAAATAGACTCTGAAATAAAAGATAGTGTGACTAATTTCATAAATTCTGTTCCTAGAATAGAGTATCATTACCTAAGAACTCAAACTACAAGAGAATACTTCTCAAGTGATAAATTAGGCCGTTATTGTATATTGAATCTCAGTAAAAAACAGTAGAATAATAGTGCATTATTTCAGAATCAATCAGTAAAAAGCACGTAACTCGAAATAATTGTTTTTTATTTTGTTCAGTCATTTCACAACAGTGAATTAAGTAAAAAAATGCATTATTTGGCTTTATTAACGCGTTTTGAATCGACTGAACTACATAATGTTGATACGCATTGGATTCTTCACATGCAATGTTCAAAACATTTGCAATAACTTTGACGTAACATGAGATAACGGTTTTTCGTCGATTCTGAAAAATGAGCTATTTTGACTTAGTGCAGTATTGTTCTGGGGGTGCGATATTTTGTATGGAGCTTATGTCAAATTCCTATCTCTAGTAGGGCAAATCGTGGATAGATTGGATATTAATTTTGGCCGTATGTGCATATTTTGCAACTAGGTATTGCATATTGGTGTTAGGTTATAAATATGGTTCTTATAAACTTAGTCGCCTTTTTCAGGCGTTGCAAAAATGGTCACAAAATTACAATTCAATCTAGATTAGGTAATAGTAGGCAAGTAGGTATCGAGCTTATATCTTACCCCCAAACCACAGTTATAGGTAGGTAGTAGTTATAATTAAGTAACTAGTTATAGATAGGTAAAATATATAATTTCAGTCTGGTAACGTAACTGGTTCAAAAAAAAATTGAGTAGGTACCTATAACTCTGGAACAACATCAGATGTGGCACCTTGTCATACAACCAAATGAACATTAGTGAAAGCTTCTTCATCCGACGTTTCATAATTATCAACAGGCCTCTAGCAATGAGGAAGGATGGCATCCAGACGCGGAAACGCAAACCGAAGAAATCTGGCAACGGAGCGAAGCCACCACAAGACCCCAACAAGAAAGATGACCACAGCTCACCCGGGATGGACGGTACGAATCACTCTTATTTACAATTTTTTAAAGAAATGCATGCAAGATACCCTATAATAATAGGTCATGTCGAAAACTTTCAATAATTTAAATATTAAACAACTGTTGCTTTGCTGCTGAGGACTGTACTGGTAATTTTCCTATTTCTATAAACTTGGAAGGTGTTATTAAGTACCTAGTTCTTTGGTAAGTTTACTAAATTACATATTTGATATGAGGGGCAGGTGGCTAAGTAGCAACCGAGTGGATCGTATGATCTGCGAGGTTAAGCTACACTTGCAGCGGTCAGTCCGTGGATGGGTGACCTTTTACTTGCACATAGAGACCCCTCCGTGCCTCGGAGCACGTTAAGCTGTCGGTCCCGGTTGCCATACGAATATCTATGGCAGTCGTTACGGTTACCTAGTCAGAAGCCCAAAAGTTTGACAGTTGTTCTAACTTCTGAATGTCGGTATAACCCAGTAACTGCGTTGCGGGGGTCTGATGGCAGTCGCTCCGTGTAAAATACTAATGTTCAGCCGCATCTGGTTAGACTAGAAGCCGTCCCCAACATAGAGTTGGGAAATGGCGAGAAGGATGATGACTAAACCACCGGCCTTCGAGGTCCGGCGCGAGCCAGCGCGTATTCGCGATGTACATCTTTCGATGTAAAAGGATCAGCGAGATTTCCACGCCCATCCCATCCAATCCTCGCCTCGCCGATTTGAAACCACTTAGGTTTGACATTCTATTTTTAAATTTGTAAAGCTTTCAGAAACTGGGAGCTTATCCGCGTTTTTATATTTGATTGATCGAGATATTAATCGAAAACCATTTTCTTATTACAGACAGCAAACAGAGCATGCCGGAGGTGGCACTCCCACTGCCGCAGTCTATGTGCGGTCAGGGCGTGAGCAAGGCGCGCGAGCTGGCGCCCCCCGCCGCCTCCCCGCACGGGCCGGGCCAGCACGTGCATGCGCACGGCCAGCACGCGCAGGCGCACGGCCAGCACGCGCAGTACCCGCTGGGGCTGGCCGGCGCGCCCTTCCTGTCCAACCCGTCGCTGTTCAACATCAAGAGCGAGCCCAGCAATGCCAACGGCTACGAGTCCTATCCGGCGCACTCTGGACCGCACTACCATTCACAACCACACTACCTTCACGCGTTGCAGGTCAGCAGCTTTTAGATATAAACTAGTTAATGTATCTATACCTACCAATACACCCAATGAACTACGCCTGTTTTGAGACGTAGTCAGAATTTCAGATGAACTTTTTTCATTTTCGTTGAAGACAAAAGCAGGCTACTATTAAAATCTATCTTAGTAGAAAGTGCAAGCGCCCTATTCAATATTCAATATATTATATTTTGGTTACCATCGATATATATGTAGGTACTTCGTACTATATTTCGATGTTGGCTACGCTTCTTGCTAATAAGTACCTGCTACGGATAACCAAAAAAATTATACCTACGAGTACCTACATGTTTTCGTAGCAATTTCGTAGACAGTCATCAAAGTAGGAAAATCGGCTGAGCTTCAACCCTGGAAACCAGGGAGTTTATTTGTTCACCACATTTTAACGTACTATCAATCATGAAACCAAGATATTTAATGGAGTCTGCGCGTGTAGGCTAACCATTTCATTGTAGTCCGCAATGCAGACTCTGCGAAAAAGGGGGTCTCGGTCTAATCAGTGCCACGCACAAGAATCACTGTGTCATCAGCATAGGAAAACATTTTGGAGTTAGCCGGGGCGAGATTGCAAAGATCGTTAATATATATTAGAAACAGGGTAGGTCCGAGGACACTACCCTGTGGAACTCCAAAGTTAAGAAACATTTCCTGACTGGTGTGGTTATCTATTTTATCTACACTCGTATCGTAAAATTCGAATTATGAACTCGAAAGTAATGTCATAATGACATACTTTACGCACATGCACCTGTAATGAATTTAAAAAGTTTTATTACGATACAGTTTGCTGAACAAAACAATGCGGTAATTTAATTTTTTTTCCATAACCGCACACTTCAGCCCAACTAAGGAGTTTTTAATGCCACTTCGACCTAACCAAGGAGTTTTCAAACCTTTTTTATAGCAGTCGTACAGTTTGGCACCAATGAGTACACAAAATTCAGGGTGGCGCCACTTGTCATACATTGAAAATTTTTATCGTTTAAAATCGCGTTTTTGGCAGAACTTTTGATTGTCATATTGCTTTTAATTATATTTAAGTGTTTACAGGCATATTTTTTGTATGATAAAATAGAGATTGACGGAATCCTGGCAAGGATAGAAAATTAGTTCCGATTATAATGTTTTCGCCAGACTATATTTTATTATCTGTGTAGACCACCAGCGCGCGTGCGCGGCCGCGCGTCACGGCCTACTGGATTTGGTTATCGTTACTTGTAAATTTATTGTTATTGTTTACGTTATTATTATGGTTTTGTACGTCGAAAGTTTTATTCTGGGCAAAAATATCTGACTACAGCAGTGATACTGAACTTAGAAGAATATGACCCCGCCTGAATTTCTGGATGCAGCAACGTAAATGACGAACAATCTTTTACCAGAAAAATCAAGAAAAACAACGTCAATGTTACCAAGATTTTGACTTTGGTATTTTATTTAAAATTGTATGAGTGTAGATAAAATAGTGTATGAAACTGACATAATTAGGTATTAAAACACTCGTGTGATAGGACTATTAAAAACCTCGCCTACGGCTCGGTTTTTAAACTCACACTCGTGTTTTAATAACCCCTATTATGCAACAGTTTCATAAACTACTATTAACGACCTGAGAATGACCATTCTGATAACTCCTAAAGATGGTATGAGGTAGGCTCCTAATATCAATCTGTTCCAGTTTTTTGAGCAAAAGGGATACAGAGACAGTGTCAAAGGCTTTAGAAAGGTCAAGAAAGATAAAATAAATAATAAATTAATAATTTTGTGACAATTTTACACAACACCATCTAGTCCCAAACTAAGCAGAGCTTGTAGTATGGGTACTAGACAATGGATATAATACTTACCTATATACTTTTTTTTGTAAATACATACTTATAATAATAAGAAACACCCAGGCCAACACACACACAAACGATTGGAGATGTTTTTAATGAGATTCTAAGTAGACTTCGAGTTTTTACGATATTTTTCAAATTCAGTTCGCTCGTATTGATTTGACGTTTCAATTTCTTCAGCAAATTGTTACTACTAACGAACCTAATGCCTATACCGCGGTGCATATTGCTATTTCATAGTAAGGTACACATACCTAAATAGTTTGGACCTATGGGTACATCAAAAAATTTGCCTGGTTTTTCTCATGTGCCGACTTGAGTTGAGACCAAACATGAATTGCGAACCCTGCGAATTGTTTCCTCATTATTTCAAAATTTCAAGGAAACTCATGTGATTGTCATTTCGTTTCCAGTACGGCCTGGGCAGCGGCGAGGAGGAGGAGGGCAGCGGCTTCCTGCACCAGCGCAACGTGACGGCCCACGCCAAGCTCATGGCGTCCACGTAGCGCCGCGCGCGCTGAGCGCTGTGACGTCACCACATTTTAGGGTGAACTGATAAAGGACTAGCTACGAACAAATCGTTCGTCATACGAATGTGATCACAACGAACCCTCTCAAGTGCGGTGCGGCTCCTTTCGACTCGCCGTGAGTCGGGGGAGCGTGGGAGGAAACGTTTAATGTCAATTTATACAAGTAGTTACATAACGCGAGCAGTTTGGCTCCGAGCTATTTGTATTTATCGATACTGATAGCAATTTTAACTTCCATTAGTTAACTGTGTAAAGACAAAATGTGTAGATTATATTTTTGTGTTCCGGTCAAACGGATGTACATATTTAGTTATAAAATTTTATGTTTAGTTATGTATAATATTAATTATTTAGTAGATGTATTTGTAGGCTGTACCTAGTCGCTCTGACCTTGCCATACTGACTGACACAATGGTAACGCAAGTATAACTATTTAAATATTTTATTGTTCCATGACAATTTTAATCTCAAAAACTAGTCTAATGGTTCTCTATTAATCTATTATAAATGTTTCAAGAGTTGAGGATGGCAAACTATGATAATATTAATGATTAATAAGATAGCTTTCAGACCGGCAAACCATACAGTCAGCGCAGGGCCAAGTACTATCCATATACTTTTTTGAGGTGTTTCTCGCTGCACCTGCTAGTCTGAGGGTGGTCTTAGAAGCTGTACTGTGTAGATAAAGACACAAGGTAGTTTAGTAATTAGTCAGTTAAGTATAAACAGTATTCACATTACGCCACCTGAACAATCGTAAATTCGATTACTGTTAGGTAGACATTCGATAACCCAATTTACTAAGTTAAAACGCGTGATTTATAACATTGTTACACACCAAACATGAATAAAATATTATATCTTATTTAAATAAACTATTAACTTACCTAATAGTTCTAACAAACAGCATCTGTTTTGTTCGAATCTGAATTAATATACAGGGTAATTGAAAAAATAACCGAAGCCTCTTAGCACTAACATTGTATTATGAACTTGAATGTTTGTTCTACGACTTCAATGTTTTTCAATTACTCTGTATAAACCCTCTTAAAGCATCAATATTATTGGGTTCCTGATCTTATAGTCGTAGCAATGCGAACAGTTGACCACTGCTTGCCGTCTGTGCAGACTTAATAATGAGAGGTATTCTAAATAAATTAGTTTGATAAATGGCATTTATTTTATTATACATGTAAATACTTTTATAGTTAGAAATCAAATATAAAAATGTACTGTTAAAGCTGTTTATTTTGTTCAGTCTAGCACAGATTTTATCACAGTAGGTATGTTTTGGCATATGGAATGAACTTGAGACTTATTATCAGAAAATATTGGTCACTTGTAACAAATTAAATTCAGCAAGAAATAAATAAAACAAAAGAAGATTCCTATATTATTTGATACAAAATCTCAAGTTTTAAAATAAATATAAACTAAAAATATATGTGTACAAAGTGAAGTCTGTTTTATATATTATATGTATTATCAAATATATAAGTGAGCACACAGCCATGTGTTTCTGTCCCACACAATGTTACTCCACACCCTCTACAGAGAGCTTTTGCAGAGCATCACCATGGAGCCGGTAGTAACACCACTGCTCTTTATTGGTAAGGTTCACCGCTCCTTTGTTTTCATAGAAGTTACGGGCTGGGTTCCATTCTAGAACATGGAAGTCAAGCCGGGAACAGCCAGTTGAAGAAGCTTCCTGTAAATAAGTTATCATTATATTATTGCTTAGTTTTGAACAGATTTAGGATTTTATTTATGGATATTTACTTCATAATCATAAAATAAAGAATACTTTTGGGACATTTTTTACACAACACCATCTAGTCTCAAACTAAGCTTACTATGCGTACTAGACAATGGATATAATACTTATATTTTTTTTTTGTAAATACTTCATCATCTCAGCCGAAAGACGTCCACTGCTGGACAAAGGCCTCCCCAAAGGGGGGGATATGCCATAATCGCCACGCTTGGCAGGCGGGTTGGCGATCGCAGTTGGTTGTTTAAATACTCAGAGAATGCTGCTGCCCTTCCTCTGGTGAATCCCTTAGTCGCCTTTTACGACACCAATGAGAAGAAAGAGGGAATTAGTAAATACATACTTAATACTTATAATACATAAGAACACCCAGACCAACACAAACACTTATGTTCATCACACAAATATTTGTGTCCCGTGGGAATCGAACACACAACCTCGTGATCAGCAGTCCGACACTCAAACAACTAGACTACAGATGTCGTCAAATAAAAAAAACCTAAAACAAACTACCTATAATTCATTCACCTAACTACTATTAGTTCTACCCAGACACTTTATCTGCAGTGTTACTCTACTTGAAATACAAATCACAATATTCGGAAGTGTTATGCACAAATTATATTGATATTACCTTAGCAACAGCCTTGAACAGTCTCTTGCCGACTCCCTTGCGTCTCTGGCTGGTACGCACGTACAGGTCCTCCAGCATCATGGAGCGGCCCTCCCAGGTGGAGTAAGTGGGGAAGTACAGCGCATAGCCCACCACGGGCTGCAGTCCGGGCCGCTTCACCTCCGCCACCTTGCAGCGGAACGAGGGAGGCTGCCGCTCGAAGCCATCGTGCTGTAGTTCTACAATGTAACAATCAAGCAGTTGCAATCTTATAGACATATTAAATTACAAAATCAAAAACAAAACTAGTTTTAATTATGCCTAAATGCATCACAAAAATTAGATGTACAAGCGTAAGTAGCAAAGTAAGATTTTATTTGTGATAAGGTTTGTGTGCCTAACTACGTTAGTACTATTAGATATTCTGTGGCCTAACCTTAGCTATGTTTGATAAGCATTTTACTGATTACACCTTACCTTCCACAGACATTTTAGGCCCTTTGGGCATTTTCTCGAAATCAGCAAGCTCCTGATGAATAATTTATATTTAAAACATGGTCAAATATTGTAAAAATTGCGTTAAATATAATAAACAAATTGGAGATTTTTATACATAGGTACCTGAATCATTTCTGCCACCGCCAACATATCTTCTCTTTTAGCAGGACGGATTTGAATTTCACTGTCTTTATATTGTTCAGCCATTCTTAATAATAAACTAATTATTATTACGATAAAATTGTATTGGTAGATACACGACAATTTTGAAAAACTAAACAAGCAATAATCATCACTCACTCAATCAGCTGCACATGCACAATGTACTCTGTGACATGCACAGCACAGAACAATATACTCTAGGAGATGCACAGACAGAAGCACAGATTACTATATTAGTCACAGAAGGCAGCTGTGCGCCCGTTAGCGTAGCTACCACAGATTACTATATTAGTAGCTAGCTAGCTAGTAGCTAGCTAGCTAGTAGCTACAGTACTTTATAGTGATCTGTGGCGCACGTAGTGATTAGACGTAAATTAAATATTCTTCGATACTATCGATTCTATTACACATGATCAATAGTACCTATCTACAGGGCCGTCTTAAGTCTATTCTGCGCCGGGGTGCGGGACTCAGCCTGCGCCCTCGTTTTTTTTTTACACTGCAGCGTGGCACGCGACCGACGACACACTGCAGTATTAAAAGGGTCCTAGACAACCAAGAAAACACAATACAGTAATTTTGATAATTTATTTATTTATTACTCTAAAAAACTAAATTAAACTTAAAACTTAGATTACTAAATATCTATTTATTACATGTACATACACATACATCAAACAAACTCAATTTTTCTTGCTTTTGA
Organism: Asteroscopus sphinx; assembly: GCA_949699075.1. Classification (NCBI taxonomy): domain Eukaryota; kingdom Metazoa; phylum Arthropoda; class Insecta; order Lepidoptera; family Noctuidae; genus Asteroscopus; species Asteroscopus sphinx. The sequence continues at coordinate 438,352 of OX453003.1, forward strand.
GTTGGCAAAGATTTTAATTAAATCATTTATTTTTATATCGATTTTGGATTCTATACTTATAATGGCTAAGTTTGTCAGTCTGTCTTGGGTCATGGTTGAACGAAGATAATTTTTTATTAATTTTATTTTGAAAAGGATCTTTCATCTTCTGCTACTGTAACAGGCAGTGTTAAATATATACGCAGAGCTGTTGAGATATTTGGAAATGAAATGAAATTATTAGAATATATATAGCTTAAAATATCAGTGGGAGTAGGTACTTGTTGATGCATTGGGAAAAAATATTGGCAACAATTCTAATTCATTATATAAATCCTCCCCGTCAATATCAAATCTATTTTTAAATGTTAGTTTTTCTTGGAGCCGATAACACTGAGATTTTTTTTCATGCATCTCTAATTTATTCCAGCATTCAATGTTTTGGAAGAGTGAAAAAACTGAATTGTGTTCCGTCAGCAAATCGAATCTCTCATTTAATTTCGAGATAGCATTGTCCAGTAGAAAAAAATAGAAACATACTTTAAATTTGTTGGTTGGGTCTAAAATGGGCTCATCTGCAGTCTCGTAATGAAAATGTCTTTTTCGGGGACGTGGATGAGCAGTTTCTTTAAATTCTGTTTCGTATTCTAATTCTTCAGCAATTAATTTTGCATCAGATAACAACTGTTCAAACGCGCTATCGGTGCGGTATTTCTCCAAATCTTTTTTAACCAGATTAATCATTTTGGTAGCTTCTGAAATAATTACGTCCGATTTTTGCAAATTTTTGCGCTAATTCGCCGGTTGTCGCAAATGAAATGAGCTAACGAATTCAATTACTTAAAAGAAGAAATCAGATCAATCACTGACCGACACTTACATAGGCGCCGCGCTGTAAATTCTAATGAACATACACAGAATTGTAGTGATTTAGAGATCATTTCTCTTTAAGTGCGAGCGCCCGGACGGCTATGTCAAAGGACGCAACAGACGTACAGGTGCCGCTACTGTGCCATTTCAAATGAACTTACACTCTATTGACTTAGAGATCATTTTGCTTCAAGTGCGGGCGACCGGGCGGCAATGTCAAAGGGCGCAATTACTCGCCTATGACAGACGCACAGATGTCGCGCCGCGCACCCATTTCAAATGAACTTACACTCTATTGACTTAGAGATCATTTTGCTTCAAGTGCGGGCGACCGGGCGGCAACGTGTCAAACGTACATTCATACACTCTCTTTGGATTAAAGATTTTTGCCGCGCGCGTGTTGTATTAAATAAAATTGTTATTTGTGTTGTGTAGTAATGCGGTTTGACAAGCGCCGAAAAGTTCAAAGTTCAAATAATTTATTTTGTGATACACAGGTAATAAATAGGTTTTAATAAAATACAATACAGTACCATCTGTGATCAGCCTCATGGCATACAAAATAACAAATGTCAATGTAAAGCGTAATAAAAGTAAAAAAAAATTATTATTGTTGATTACTATTTTTTTTTTGCTTGTTTTGCACAAGCAAAAAAAATTAGTATTCAACAATAATATTTTTTTCATATTTGTCGTAAGTAACAAGTATATAAAACTGTGCAATGGCGTTAAATTCAATGAAATATCCAAAAATTCAGCGCTAGACAGGCGCCCCCGGGCGCTCCGCGCCCGTGTGCACCGCACCCCTTGCACCCCCTGATAGAGACGGCCCTGTATCTATTAACTTATTTAGCGCTATCGATAGTATCTATGTCCTCACTGAATTTTATAGCAGGACTATCGATATTTCGGCTTCACTACGTGCTGTCAAATGGTCAAGTGTAGAGGCGCGTGCAATCGATTATCAAGATATCGACCATAATTGATTACGAACTTCATGATCGATCATATGTACCTATAATCGATTATTAAAAACAATCTAAAAATTATTAGAACATAGTTTTTGACAAAAGTTAGCAATAAAAGTTAGAATTTTATATTGTATCTAATGAAAAGAATTTAACACAGATTTATTAGTTACGCGCAATACAGTAGGTAATTACGTATTGGTACGGAACCCCAATTTTGCTATCCCGACTCGCTTTTGGCAGATTTCTTTTAATTTTGTGTTTAACTTTTACTAGATATAACTTTTTTTTATAAATCATGATAATTATGACTTGCGTATTTTACAAAATTAACAAAGTATTTTCCCATGTTTTATGTTTTTTAAATAAAAGTACAAAAATCGATTTTTACTTTTGGGCGTAATCATAACATAACATCACGCCTGTATTTCTCCGAAGGGGTAGGCAGAGGTGTATAGTACAAGTACAACCACATTTCGCATTTTATTTGTTTGGGTGTAATCGATTATCAAAATAATCGAATCAACACATCACTAGTCAAGTGTCAGACTGTCAGCTGCCAAACAAACTGGCACAAGCTCTCGTTACCCCGGCTCCACACGTTGGCCCGAACGTTGGCGCCAACGCACTTCGCTAACGTATGGACTTTGGATCGGGAAAATGGCGTCGGCTGTCGCGTGTCGGTTTTATCAAAGGAATTATGCTCCAACGTTGGCGATGCGTCCACACGTTGGCGGTTTGCTCAGTCTTGCTGCAGCACTCATGCATTAAGGAGCATCGAATGAGCTTGTTCCTACGGTCACCGCGTCTTGAAAATGTCATCTGCTTGGATGGACGCAATAGTTATAGAATTTCTATAAGAAAATCTTTATGTTTATTAACAAATAATCATTTTTAAAGACGACGTCCATTGTTTAACTATTGTGTTATTTCAATTGACAGTTCAGCTCACACTCAATAATCTTTAAGTGCCCAGTGCAACTTCTATTTCAGACGTCTTTACATTGGCTCTGACAGGACTAAACTAACATAATCTCCAACGTGTGGACGTTAGGCGGACTCCACATGTTGGCCCCAACGTTGGGGCGAGCGTTGGCCCGTAAAGGTGGCCACTGACGATGCTTCCAACCGTACGAATGGCGTAGCCGTATTCCAAATCTGTCTGTGAATGTTGAAAACCCATGTTATTTTTAGAACAAGTCGAGCTTTTTTGGAAGTAGTCATTAAAACGACGTCGTAATGGATACATCGTCAGTGCCCACCTTAATTATGCTTAGCGTCCACACGTTGGAGATAATATTAGTTTAGTTACGTCAGAGCCAATGTAAAGACGTCTGAAATAGATGTTGCACTGCGCACTTTAAGATTATTTAGTGCTTAAGAGCTGAACTGTCAATTAAAATAACACAATAGTTAAACAATGGACGTCGTCTTTGAAAAATGTTTTGACAAACAAGATAATATAATTATTATTTGTTAATACCTAAACATAAATATTTTTATATAGAAATTCTGTAACTATTGCGTCCATCCACGCGGATGACATTTTCAAGAAGCGTTGACCCTAAGAACAAGCTCATTCGATACACCTTACTGCACGAGTGCTGCAGCAAGACTGAGCAAACCGCCAACGAGTGGGCGCATCGCCAACGTTGGAGCGTAATTCCTTTGATAAAACCGACACGCAACGGCTAACTGCCAATGCTCGCCCCAACGCTTTGTTGAGCTTAGGTGATACTGGTTAATACCCATAGACATATAAATATTACTAGCGTAACATATTTTAAATTGAAATTGTTGAGCTCAGCGCCCGTGCCGCGCATGTCGTAATGAGATTATTCCTAGTTACGTAGTATCCCTTGATCCCTATTAGATTGTGGTTAGTCCCTATGAGGTAAGCAAAGGTCTAAGATTTAGCTGGCAATCAAAAAAAAAAATAAGTACCTTCCAATCACTGACCTCTATACATAGACTTATATATTACCAGCTTTTACCCGCGGCTCCGCTCGCGTTAAATTCTGCTAACCCACGTCAGTCCAGTCCAGTCCACTGTCCGACTGTCCCGCTGTCCCTCTGCCCCACTGCCCCACTTCATCACTGTCCCACTGCCCCAACTGTCCCGCTGTCCCACTGCCCCACTGTCCCACTGCCCCACAGCCCCACGGCCCCACTGCCCAACTGCACCAACTGCCCCACTGTCCCAACTGCCCCACTGTCCAACAGCCCCACTGTCCAACTGCCCCACTGACCCACTGCCCCACCGTCGCACCGCCCCACTGCCCCGCTGTCCCACTGCCCAACTGTCCCACTGACCCACAGCCCTACTGCCCCAACTGCCCCGCTTTCCAACTGCCACACTGCCCCACTGACTCACTGCCCCACTGTCCCACTGCCCCTCTGTCCCACTGTCCCACTGCCTCTCTGCCCCACTGTCTCACTATCGTCCCGTCGCATGTCCCATGTCCTGTCCCATATCCCATCCTATGTCCAGTCCTATGTCTCGTCCCATGTGCCGTCCCACTGTCCTATCCCATGTCCCGTCCCACTGTCCTGTCCCATGTCCCGTCCCATTTCCCGTCCCATGTTCCGTCCCCTGTCCCGTCCCCAGTCCCATCCCCTGTCCACTCCACTCCACTCCATCGTACATTACTATCCGCTCGTGCAAATGCATAGAAACTTCGATCTGTCGGGTGAGTACGCAACCCACGATTTTTTTTTTCGTTTTTTATTTCTTTCTTTCTTTCTCAAAACCCATACCAGTTTTTAAGTCAGATCATCAGCTTTCAAACAAAAAAAAAATCATCAAAATCGGTCCAGTAGTTTTAGCGTGATGCTGGAACAAACAAACAAACAAACAGACGCTAGACGTTTACAATTTTATAATAGTTAAGATTAGCGTAGAAATCATTGCCTCTATACTAGCGTATTCCAGTGATTATTTTCTCTGTGTGTACTTAACGCTCGCCCCAACTATCGGGCCAAAGCCATTTACCCCATCACAGAGTACTTTTATATGTACCCCATCCTCACGTTGCCCGAATAGCATTGGCGTGAACGTTCCAGCCAACGTGTGGAGCCGATATAACACTATGAACATAGATTTTTTTACCAAACTATAAAGCTTGGACTCGACAAATAAAACGAAGTATGAGCTTCGCTCTTCGCTAGAAGTATAGTGTTCTGTGAGTATGAGCTTCTAAAGGAACTTCTGCCATTTGAATGACATAGCTTGTCCAGTGTAGGTAGGTAAGTAGGTACTATAGTGGTACCAATACATACTCACACATGAGGCGCTGCAGTGCAAAAAAATCATTGAATTAATAAAACTAACAAGTCAATGAAAAAAATCCATCTCGCATGGTAGCCTCACTTGCGGTCCTTGCGCCAAACTGGAACACATTTCTATGATTGTGGTATTTATGGTCAATAAAATGAAATTAAAGACTCTTTATTTTACTATAATATTTTAATAATTAAATAATAATATAATACAAATGCTTAATAGAAATAAAATAAAATCAGGTGACCGTACAATGTACGATGTCGCTTAGAAACAAAATATTCAATGGGTGAGTTTAGTATAAAAATATTATATCAATTTTATTATAACGCTATAGTACATTCTTCTTAAATAGTATGTATTTATAATATTTATACATTATCTGTTAAAGTAAATACATTTATCTAATCTAATATAAAGTAGGTATTTACATATGGATAATAGGTAGGTAAAATGAATTTAAGACAACTAACTAACTAACTAACTATTAACAAGTTAACTTCATGATATACTAGATATTTTCATCGTCTTACTTTGGTGGGCCAACTTTTACTATGAGACTGAACCCTGAAATCGCGAAAAAAAAAACGGTTGTTTCATACATTTTGTCGCGTGACCTCGATAATTTTGGAGAGGACAGCCATTGATTCATTAAGTAGGTACCAGACTTTTTATAATTCGCTTTATCACAGAAATACTTATCGCGCATCCCTCGGGAACTGATAATTTTCCTGGGATAAAAAGTAGCCATGTTTTAATCAGGGTCTGGGTCTTTGTGCCACATCCAAATCCGTACAGCCGTTTCAGCGTGATTGCGTAACAAACATCTAAACATCTTCACAAACTTTCACATCTCAAGACACACACTCACTCATTCTCATTTTCATCATCTCATTTATTTTTCGCGATTTCAGGGTTGGTCCCATGGTAAAAGTTGTTTGTACTGGGCCACCGATGTAAGATGACAAAATGTCACGGTGTAACCTGTGTGTTACGAGAATGCCGTTTTCCCTTCCCGCTCCCTCATACCGTACCTCGAGCCAGGCCCGGCTAGTACAGTCTAACAAAGCAATTGGTATACAGGGTAGAGAGATATAAATGAAGTTTTCTCAGAAGATTATAAATGATTTCGAGTGAAATATCATTTTAATAACGGACAAAACTAAACAGTATTTATACAAAACCCTAATAAAACCATTCTATAATAACTTCCTGAGAAATCTTCAACTATATCGGGCGACCCTGTATACTAATTGCTTTGTTAGACTGTACCAATAGGGCAATAGCAACGCTGTAAAGACGTAATTTTTTAACGGTCGGCCGCGGCATTCTCATAGCAAACAAGGAGTAAATTTTTTGGGCTTTGTTCTAGAATTTCTTTAATCCTATACGTGTTATTGAAATAACTGAAAACCTCTTAAGGGGTCATTGTACTCATCAGTATGAACAACTTTTACTATGGGACCAACCCTGAAGTCGCGAAAAAGAAATCAGCTGTTCCCTACATTTGTGTTCAAATAAAAAGCAGATTTTTTTGTATGTATAATACTAATTAGATAAGAAATATTATTTTAAGTGAAATATTGTAGCGAGAAAATAAACATTTACCTATCTTATCTTATTTTTATTTCGCGATTTCAGGATTTGTCCTTAAAAGTTGTTAATACTGATGAGTACAATGACCCCTTAAGAGGTTTCCAGTTATTTAAATAATACGTTGTATAAGTTTAAATCAAATTAGTTGCGAAACTTCACAGACGTGATGGGTATCGATATCTAATGACAATAAAACAAGAAAAAACATGATTTTCTAAACTCATAATTTTAACTACAGCCAGCTGATCACGGGGTCAATGACCGACGGACGCGCGAACAGTTTTTTTTACGTATTAAAAACAACTGTAATGTTATGGTATCTGATATTCCTTAAGAAATACTATGTAAACCTACAAAGTCACGCGTCCCGTGACTGATCCCGTGATCAGGCTGACTTGAATGTAATTACGACTTCGCTAACTAATTTCACTTAACCTTATAGAACATTGGAAGTTGAGATTCTATTAATAGGTTAAAATTTTATCTTTCCGCTAGTGTTTAGCCGCGACCTCTCTGTATCAAACACAGCATCATACAATACATAATAGTAAATATTTACAATATAACTATGTGTTCTCTACTTTGCATTTACCTACAAACATATTCTAAATACAGTGGCCCATTTCATTTCTGACAATAGTTAGTAATCCATTTACAAGTAATATGTATTGCTTTTTCCCAAAAAAATATGTTTTCAGGCTCTGATTTTGAAATCTAAACCAGACCGACTGCTTGTCTCACGATATGAACCTAAACAGTGGGTTTCTAAATATCTTAGTTAGTTGGACCAGTTGCCACTCTTTCAAAGCTCGCCACACGCGCCTTGCGCTATTTGCTGAAAGTGGTGAGTAGTCAGTCAGTGTGAATAGTCGTGACGCAGGAACTAGCTGTGTCGGTCGTTCAATTTCGTAGATCCAGATCAATACTGACCTGTTGAGAAAATGACCCGGTTCCTACGACCCGTTCAATCGATTGATTGAGTTTGGCGCGCGGAAAGTAGGTAGATCCCTACCTACTTGGTTCACTCACGATCCAAGCACATGATTCAATAGCTCAAAGCTCAATCAATCCGTATCAATCGGTTCTCAGATCGGATTGTGAGTAAACACTTTACAGCTCGCTTTTTGAATATAGATCTTAACGTCCTTATTATAGGGTAGGTTTTTTATTACTTTAACATGCGTTTGTTAATTTCTTGATGTCTACACCGTTCGCTCAAGCAGAAATCGAATGAACGAATCATTACGTTCATAGGGCTCGATCGTTCGCGACCCGGGTCTTTTTATTCGTTACACAGCCGCGTAGGAGTCGCTCCACGCGCCCTGCGCTATCTGATGTCAGTGTAAAATAATCGTGACGCAAGAATTTAGCCCCGTAGGAGCCTCCGCAGGCACCCTGCGCTATCTGCTGATAGTGGTGAGTGGTCAGTCATGCGAGGGGTCAGTCAGTGCGAGTAGTCGTGACGCAGGAACTCAGCCGCGTAGGAGCCGCCCCACGCGCCCTGCGCTACTATTGACGAGGACGAAGCTGTAACACGGAAAACAACATCATACATACAAGCAGAAAGTCCATTTTACAAGAATTTATTTAATGCACCCCGTACACGGATCGTGAATCAGTTGTCACCTTTCAGTGGCCTCGTGTACAAATACATTTGAAGACAAAAAAAACATTAGCAATCATGGGGACTGCCGACAGAAGTGAAAACTTAAAACTGCCACATTAGCATATCGCACTTGGACGAATAAAAAAAGGCGGAGGGAATCTCGCAAAAAAAAAGATAAAGAGATGAGATAAAGATTTTTATTTGCAAGAAACATGGTTTTTACAAAGATGTTAGTGGTTTTTGGCAGGTACATCATGTCTCACCGTATGATCGGCATGCAAAATATTATTTGTTAGGTACAATTAATTTATAATATAAAAGAAGGGGTCACCGACAGAATTGGTCATATCTTGAAGCGTGCTTCTATCAAAACCTATTTCAAGCCCCAAAGAAAGATCAGCCAAATCCTCAGACCGGTGAAGTGTCACATTCCCTTACAAGATGCAGGGATCTACAAGATTGATTGTGGGTTATCATACATAGAACAAACAAAGCGTAGTATAGCCACTAGAATTAAAGAACGTCAAGAACAGACGCTGACGTCAAGAACAGATGCTCCACAAAGTCTGCAGAGTGTGAACATGCCCTAGACAAACCCAACCATTTTCTTCGATTTGATAAACCACAAGTTCTGGCGAAGGAAAACCGATATGTACCTAGAATGCTCTGTGAGGCTATTGAAATCAAAAAACATCCTAATTTTAATGCATAGAAATGAAATGCTGCAAAGCTTTCGAAACGTCAGGAAAACCAATTTAAATAATATACGCGATTTAATCCGGTTAAACTTTGTTTTATTATAATGTGTAGTGATCGCGAAAACCTAAGAAGTTAAAATCCGTTAAATCGATTACAAGCGAAAGGAAAATCTAATTAGTTACATAATGTATATTACATCAATGAGTTCATAAAATTGTAGCCAACAATTATTATTATTACCACATGTAATAATCAGAGCAACTTACATAATTGCGCGATGAGTAGTTTCTGAGGAGTGACGGGGGTGGTGCGTGAATCTGAACTGTGCTCGTCTTTCGTGTCGGCATCGGCATCTACACAAAGCAATGACACTGCTAGTAGAGAGCCAAATCGTACAAAGACGTGATGCCGGGTACAGACCAAGCGAATGAAGGCATGCAAAGGCTTCCGAGCGAACGCGCACGTTCAATGTGGACGCTTTAACGAAAGCCAGCGAAGGCATTCGTTCGCGTTTGGTTGTGCTCTTTAGCTGGCGTTCGCTTTATGCGGACACAACAACGAAGGCGAGCGGCCGTGCGGTGTCCATCGGCGAAAATCACTGTACTTCGCTTGCGTTCGTTCGCTTGCTCTGTAAGGCAACTTTAAAATGTTAGCGAAGTAGACCACGGATCCAGGATACCATGGAAGAAAAATCCGGGTTTTCTTATAGCAACGTTAGGGGGTTACAATATCAGAATTAGTACGGTCGACCGCACGTCAGTGGTAACAGTTAGACATTGACAGTGCCTTTATTTCGTAAGCAGCAGGTTTTCTAATTCAAGTGTTACCACTGTCATGCAGTCGACTGTACTCCTGGGCACTGTTCGGAACATTCTATGCATCGACGGCAGCGGGACAGCAGCACGGGACGCGGGGAACGAGTCAGGGGCTGCAGTGCGCACGAGGGAACGAGGCGGGGGCGGCAGCACGCACGCGGGGAACTGGGCGTGGGCGGCAGCACGCACACGGGGAACTGGGCGGGGGCGGTAACACGCACGCGGGGAACTGGGCGGGGGCGATAACACGCACGCGGGGAACTGGGCGGGGGCGGTAACACGCACGCGGGGAACTGGGCGGGGGCGATAACACGCACGCGGGGAACTGGGCGTGGGCGGCAGCACGCACGCGGGGAACTGGGCGGGGGCGATAACACGCACGCGGGGAACTGGGCGGGGATGGCAGCACGCACGCGGGGAAATGGGCGAGGGCGGCAGCACGCATGTGGGGAACTGGGCGGGGGCGGTAACACGCACGCGGGGAACTGGGCGGGGGCGATAACACGCACGCGGGGAACTGGGCGGGGGCGGTAACACGCACGCGGGGAACTGGGCGGGGGCGATAACACGCACGCGGGGAACTGGGCGTGGGCGGCAGCACGCACGCGGGGAACTGGGCGGGGGCGGTAACACGCACGCGGGGAACTGGGCGGGGGCGATAACACGCACGCGGGGAACTGGGCGGGGGCGGTAACACGCACGCGGGGAACTGGGCGGGGGCGATAACACGCACGCGTGGAACTGGGCGGGGGCGGTAACACGCACGCGGGGAACTGAGCGGGGGCGGTAACACGCACGCAGGGAACTGGGCGGGGACGGCAGCACGCACGCGGGGAACTGGGCGGGGGCGGTAACACGCACGCGGGGAACTGGGCGGGGGCGATAACACGCACGCGGGGAACTGGGCGGGGATGGCAGCACGCACGCGGGGAAATGGGCGAGGGCGGCAGCACGCACGTGGGGAACTGGGCGGGGGCAGTAACAAGCACGCGGGGAACGGGGCGGGGGCGGCAGCACGCACGCGGGGAACTGGGCGGGGGCGAAACCACGCACGCGAGTAACTGGGCAGGGGCGGCAGCACGCACGTGGGGAACTGGGCGGGGGCGGTAACACGCACGCGGGGAACGGGGGCAACAGCACGCACGCGGGTAACTGGGCGGGGGCGGCAACACGCACGCGGGGAACTGAGCGGGGGCGGTAACACGTACGCGGGGAACTGGACGGGGGTGGCAGCATGCACGCGGAGAACTGGGCGGGGGCGGCAGTGCGCACGCGGGGAACGAAGCAGGGGTGGCAGCGCGCACGCAGGGCATGAGGCGGGGGCGGCAGTGGACACGCGGGGAACGGCGGAAGACCTGTTGTACAACTCACCGGTGCTAGCGGGCGCCGGGTCCCTGCGCTGCGCCTGCGCCTTCAGCAGCTTGCTCATGGTGTTGCGCGGCGTGGGCGGCGGCGCTGCAGCGTGTAGCTATAGTATCTGTTGTACAACTCACCGGTGCTAGCGGGCGCCGGGTCCCTGCGCTGCGCCTGCGCCTTCAGCAGCTTGCTCATGGTGTTGCGCGGCGTGGGCGGCGGCGCTGCAGCGTGTAGCTATAGTATCTGTTGTACAACTCACCGGTGCTAGCGGGCGCCGGGTCCCTGCGCTGCGCCTGCGCCTTCAGCAGCTTGCTCATGGTGTTGCGCGGCGTGGGCGGCGGCGCTGCAGCGTGTAGCTATAGTATCTGTTGTACAACTCACCGGTGCTAGCGGGCGCCGGGTCCCTGCGCTGTGCCTGTGCCTTCAGCAGCTTGCTCATGGTGTTGCGCGGCGTGGGCGGCGGCGCTGCAGCGTGTAGCTATAGTATCTGTTGTACAACTCACCGGTGCTAGCGGGCGCCGGGTCCCTGCGCTGCGCCTGCGCCTTCAGCAGCTTGCTCATGGTGTTGCGCGGCGTGGGCGGCGGCGCTGCAGCGTGTAGCTATAGTATCTGTTGTACAACTCACCGGTGCTAGCGGGCGCCGGGTCCCTGCGCTGCGCCTGTGCCTTCAGCAGCTTGCTCATGGTGTTGCGCGGCGTGGGCGGCGGCGCTGCAGCGTGTAGCTATAGTATCTGTTGTACAACTCACCGGTGCTAGCGGGCGCCGGGTCCCTGCGCTGCGCCTGTGCCTTCAGCAGCTTGCTCATGGTGTTGCGCGGCGTGGGCGGCGGCGCTGCAGCGTGTAGCTATAGTATCTGTTGTACAACTCACCGGTGCTAGCGGGCGCCGGGTCCCTGCGCTGCGCCTGCGCCTTCAGCAGCTTGCTCATGGTGTTGCGCGGCGTGGGCGGCGGCGCTGCAGCGTGTAGTTATAGTATCTGTTGTACAACTCACCGGTGCTAGCGGGCGCCGGGTCCCTGCGCTGCGCCTGCGCCTTCAGCAGCTTGCTCATGGTGTTGCGCGGCGTGGGCGGCGGCGCTGCAGCGTGTAGCTATAGTATCTGTTGTACAACTCACCGGTGCTAGCGGGCGCCGGGTCCCTGCGCTGCGCCTGCGCCTTCAGCAGCTTGCTCATGGTGTTGCGCGGCGTGGGCGGCGGCGCTGCAGCGTGTAGCTATAGTATCTGTTGTACAACTCACCGGTGCTAGCGGGCGCCGGGTCCCTGCGCTGTGCCTGTGCCTTCAGCAGCTTGCTCATGGTGTTGCGCGGCGTGGGCGGCGGCGCTGCAGCGTGTAGCTATAGTATCTGTTGTACAACTCACCGGTGCTAGCGGGCGCCGGGTCCCTGCGCTGCGCCTGCGCCTTCAGCAGCTTGCTCATGGTGTTGCGCGGCGTGGGCGGCGGCGCTGCAGCGTGTAGCTATAGTATCTGTTGTACAACTCACCGGTGCTAGCGGGCGCCGGGTCCCTGCGCTGCGCCTGTGCCTTCAGCAGCTTGCTCATGGTGTTGCGCGGCGTGGGCGGCGGCGCTGCAGCGTGTAGCTATAGTATCTGTTGTACAACTCACCGGTGCTAGCGGGCGCCGGGTCCCTGCGCTGCGCCTGTGCCTTCAGCAGCTTGCTCATGGTGTTGCGCGGCGTGGGCGGCGGCGCTGCAGCGTGTAGCTATAGTATCTGTTGTACAACTCACCGGTGCTAGCGGGCGCCGGGTCCCTGCGCTGCGCCTGCGCCTTCAGCAGCTTGCTCATGGTGTTGCGCGGCGTGGGCGGCGGCGCTGCAGCGTGTAGTTATAGTATCTGTTGTACAACTCACCGGTGCTAGCGGGCGCCGGGTCCCTGCGCTGCGCCTGCGCCTTCAGCAGCTTGCTCATGGTGTTGCGCGGCGTGGGCGGCGGCGCTGCAGCGTGTAGCTATAGTATCTGTTGTACAACTCACCGGTGCTAGCGGGCGCCGGGTCCCTGCGCTGTGCCTGTGCCTTCAGCAGCTTGCTCATGGTGTTGCGCGGCGTGGGCGGCGGCGCTGCAGCGTGTAGCTATAGTATCTGTTGTACAACTCACCGGTGCTAGCGGGCGCCGGGTCCCTGCGCTGCGCCTGCGCCTTCAGCAGCTTGCTCATGGTGTTGCGCGGCGTGGGCGGCGGCGCTGCAGCGTGTAGCTATAGTATCTGTTGTACAACTCACCGGTGCTAGCGGGCGCCGGGTCCCTGCGCTGCGCCTGTGCCTTCAGCAGCTTGCTCATGGTGTTGCGCGGCGTGGGCGGCGGCGCTGCAGCGTGTAGCTATAGTATCTGTTGTACAACTCACCGGTGCTAGCGGGCGCCGGGTCCCTGCGCTGCGCCTGTGCCTTCAGCAGCTTGCTCGTGGTGTTGCGCGGCGTGAGCGGCGGCGCTGCAGCGTGTAGCTATAGTATCTGTTGTACAACTCACCGGTGCTAGCGGGCGCCGGGTCCCTGCGCTGCGCCTGCGCCTTCAGCAGCTTGCTCATGGTGTTGCGCGGCGTGGGCGGCGGCGCTGCAGCGTGTAGCTATAGTATCTGTTGTACAACTCACCGGTGCTAGCGGGCGCCGGGTCCCTGCGCTGCGCCTGCGCCTTCAGCAGCTTGCTCATGGTGTTGCGCGGCGTGGGCGGCGGCGCTGCAGCGTGTAGCTATAGTATCTGTTGTACAACTCACCGGTGCTAGCGGGCGCCGGGTCCCTGCGCTGCGCCTGTGCCTTCAGCAGCTTGCTCATGGGGTTGCGCGGCGTGGGCGGCGGCGCTGCAGCGTGTAGCTATAGTATCTGTTGTACAACTCACCGGTGCTAGCGGGCGCCGGGTCCCTGCGCTGCGCCTGTGCCTTCAGCAGCTTGCTCATGGTGTTGCGCGGCGTGGGCGGCGGCGCTGCAGCGTGTAGCTATAGTATCTGTTGTACAACTCACCGGTGCTAGCGGGCGCCGGGTCCCTGCGCTGCGCCTGTGCCTTCAGCAGCTTGCTCATGGTGTTGCGCGGCGTGGGCGGCGGCGCTGCAGCGTGTAGCTATAGTATCTGTTGTACAACTCACCGGTGCTAGCGGGCGCCGGGTCCCTGCGCTGCGCCTGCGCCTTCAGCAGCTTGCTCATGGTGTTGCGCGGCGTGGGCGGCGGCGCTGCAGCGTGTAGCTATAGTATCTGTTGTACAACTCACCGGTGCTAGCGGGCGCCGGGTCCCTGCGCTGCGCCTGCGCCTTCAGCAGCTTGCTCATGGTGTTGCGCGGCGTGGGCGGCGGCGCTGCAGCGTGTAGCTATAGTATCTGTTGTACAACTCACCGGTGCTAGCGGGCGCCGGGTCCCTGCGCTGCGCCTGCGCCTTCAGCAGCTTGCTCATGGTGTTGCGCGGCGTGGGCGGCGGCGCTGCAGCGTGTAGCTATAGTATCTGTTGTACAACTCACCGGTGCTAGCGGGCGCCGGGTCCCTGCGCTGCGCCTGCGCCTTCAGCAGCTTGCTCATGGTGTTGCGCGGCGTGGGCGGCGGCGCTGCAGCGTGTAGCTATAGTATCTGTTGTACAACTCACCGGTGCTAGCGGGCGCCGGGTCCCTGCGCTGCGCCTGTGCCTTCAGCAGCTTGCTCATGGTGTTGCGCGGCGTGGGCGGCGGCGCTGCAGCGTGTAGCTATAGTATCTGTTGTACAACTCACCGGTGCTAGCGGGCGCCGGGTCCCTGCGCTGCGCCTGCGCCTTCAGCAGCTTGCTCATGGTGTTGCGCGGCGTGGGCGGCGGCCGCTCCAGCGTGCGGCCGTGCACCACCGACATGTGCCGCTCCAGCATGTAGCTGTGAACAACCACAACGTTAGCGCTGCAACGACTTCTTGCGTACACGCAACTGATCAGAGGCAACACAGTGGGCAAGGCGTCAGCATCACTGAACTATATACGCTGAAATTTTAATGGCTGTGTTCCTGAAAAGGGGTCATTATAATCATCATTATGAACAACTTTTACTATCCGACCTACTCTGAAATCGCGAAAAAAAAGTCTGCTGGTCCCTACTCCCTAAATTTGTGGTCACTTATCGATAATAATCACTACTCAATTACTTATTAATAATAATAATAATCTGTCTTGACTTATTAATAATAATCTAGCTTGTGCTCTATATATGGACTAAACCAAAGCTTTCGACTACGTAGACCATCAAATACTATATGCAATAAATTATACGCTTATGGGGTTCAAGGAACTGTGCTAGATCTTGTTAAGACATATGTGTCACAGGAAACAATTGACACACATAACAAGAATGTGTTTCTAGTCACAGAGAAAAGAACTTAGTTATACGTCTAAATACAGAGAAGTGGTGTTTGGTGTACCACAAGGAAGTGTTTTGGGCCCCCTTCTGTTTATTATTTAGTTCAAACACAAAACACATGGTTTTGATGAATGACTTTGCCAGTATAAAATCCAAAATATGTAACATAAATGGCCGTCTCCTTCGATTGTGTTGACTTAGAAGCTTGGTTTTTTTTTACTCCAAGGGACCATTGACTTTATTATTTTGTATAGATTTCAACTTCATAGCTCTACCCTACCCATTGCTGATATAAAAATTCTTGGCAGACGGAGAGACAGACAGACGGACAACAAAGTGATCCTATAAGGGTTCCGTTTTTGCCTTTTGAGGTACGGAAAAATTAAATATTCTAAATCATTAATTTTCCTTTTTGAAATTTCGTTTATACATTTAAATTAACAAAACTTGGTAAACGTTAACCTTCAACCTACAATCTATGTTGTGTGCAATTTTCTTAATTTTTGGCAATAACAGTCGAACACCTATGGCTCAGACACTGCACTAAGCGTGCTGTCAAAAAAAGCTACCCATTAAAACCTCAATCGTCGTCTATGTTGACATAAGCTAGACTGAACTCACCGCCGCTCGAACCGCTCGGGACAGAAGTTGCATCTGAACAGTCGTCGCCGCGGCTGATCGCGCGGCACGGTCTCAATCGCCTCGTGGGACTTGCTGTGAGCTGCTAAATTGTACCTGAAATACGAATTAATAAATAAATAAATAAAATAAAATAGGTTTATATTGTCTCTCATCCATTTACATACAATACAGAATTGAGGCAGCCCCAGTAAGTTATAAGAATACTTGTGTTAGGGTTGCCTCGCTAAATTGCTAATGCTAATATAGTAAAGCTGCTAGACGAGTAACCATTTGTAATCAAATTGAATATTGAAATACGACCTTTAACGCTTCTTAGACAAAGTAAGTTTACCACATAACATTAAAACAGAAAGCAGCTGGTATAAACAAATTACAGTAAACGTTGACGTAGCCAATGCCACGTAAATCGTAATAACAAGTAGATCTAATGTGAAGTACGAAATATCAAGATAGCAACATTGATTCTAGTCAGTAATATGACAAGGATAGAGTGGGTGTATAAATAAATAAATAAAAGGAACCCTATAATACTGAGCATGGCCCGACATGCTCTTGGCCGGTTTTTTAGTAATGTGGTCGAATTGTTCACGGAAATCAAATTTTTGGTCCACGATAACTCCCAAATCACGTGTGCTTTTGACTTCATTTAATAGTATATAGAGATGGGCAGGGAAAGAAAAAAAAACGGGTGGAAAAGAAAAATATGGGAAAAAACGGGAAAAAATGGAAAATATCGGGTTTTTTCCCAAAAGCCGGGAAAATACTATTCTATACAATTGAAGTAATATGATGCTAACATTTGGCTTCGAAACATGTATTTAGTGCTCTAATATGATCCTAATCTAATTAATTCCTTTTTTTCTCAGCATCATCTCAAACACAATTGATGAAATTCACACACTTATGTTAAATTCTTAATACTTCATCATCAACTCAGCCTATCGCAGTCCACTGCTGGACATAGGCCTCTTCCAAATTGCGCCACAACACTCGGTCCTCTGCCTTCTGCATCCAGCCGCCCCAGCTACTTTCATCAGGTCGGTCGTCGGTCCACCTGGCTGGGTTTGCCGATTCGCGGTCCCCACTCAAGGACTCGTCTGCTCCAGCGGCCATCGGTCCTTCAACAGACATGGCCAGCACACTGCCACTACAGCTTACTGATCCTACAAGCTATGTCGGTCACTCCGGTTCTTCTCTGGATAATCTCGTTACGGATTTTATCCTTCAAAGAAACTCTAAGCATAGCTCGCCGAGTGACTTTGAATTTGTGGACTAGCCCAACTGTCAGTGTCCACGTCTTCGCGCCGTAAGTCATGACAGAGGCAGGGGGCACTAGTTGAAGACCTTTGTCTTCAAACTTTGTGGTATAGGTGAGGAGAAGACTCGGCGACGTTTACCTAATGCTGCCCAGCCCAAACAGATCCTTCTGTCAGCTTCTTTCTCAAAGTTGTATCTACCAAGCTGAATTACCTGCCCGAGGTAGACGTATTTTGTTACAACTTCGAGTCGAGCCGACCCTTCGACAAATATTGGCATGACATGCATATTGAACATGACTTTATAGTCTTGTCCAAATCCATGCCGAGACCGACACGCAGATAATCTCCGTTTAAGCTGTGCAGCATTTCGCCCAGTTTTTCCAGCGATTCAGCCATTACAACGATCTCATCGGCAAAACGGAGATCTGTGAGATGTTCTCGCCTTTAACGTTGATACCCTGTCCAGTCCCGTCCAGCGTCTTGAAGACGTCCTCCAACGCATTTCAGAACAATTTTGGGGATATTACATCCCCTTATCTCGCCCTCTGCGCAGTTGGATTGGCTTCATCTTTTTATCCTGGAGGTGAACAGTCATGGTAGCAGCGTTGTATAGGCATCTCAGCATCTCTATATACCGTTCATCAATGTGACATTGCTGAAGGGCATCCAGAACTGCCCAAGTTTCGATGAAGTCAAAGGCCTTCTCGTAGTCCACAAATGACATACACAGGGGCTGTTTGTACTCTTTAGTCTTCTGTACGATCTGCCGAACAGTATGGACGTGGTCTACCTACGGTGCTGTAGCCTTTTCAAAACCCAGCTTCACTCGTGGCTGGAATTCGTCGAGTCTTCCGGCGAGACGATTCGTGATGACTCTCGAGAAAAACTTGTACACATGCCTCAGGAGTGAGATGGGTCTGTAGTTCTTCATTATGGTTTCATCCCCTTTTTTGAAGAACTGTACCACCGCACTTCCGCTCCGTGCCTCCGGTGTAAAGCCTTGTTGGATGACAGAATTAAACAGACTCTGTAGCTCCTTTAGGACCGGAGTCCCACCTGCTTTTAAGAGTTCAGTGGTGATTCCGTCATCGCCCGGAGCTTTGTTGTTCTAAAGCTGCTCAAGAGCCACCCTAATCTCACACTGGTCAATGTCCGGGAGATCCTTGGTGTAATGGCGCGTGAGCTGGGCTCTTTTTTCGTCATTGCTAGGAACCGCTGGTCTCGCCGTTTTCGTGGAATACAGATACCCATAAAAGTTTTCGACCTAATTGAGCATCTCGATCTTAGAGGTGACAGCTTTGCCATCCGATGGGTCTTCCCTATGTGTAATCCTATTCTAATCTTCATAAAGCAATATTAATTTGGCATTTCTGGACAAAGTAGAATTTTCATGGACTGCTAGAGCTTGCGATGATGCTTTTGGCTTTTGCATGCCTTATAATGGTGTGGCATTGCTTCCCTATCTTGTATTACAAAGCAATTTCAACTGTTGGCTACTTTATTATTGTATATTTTTTAATATAAAGCAGACGGAACTTGAGTTCCTTTTTATAATTTCAGTAGTTTTAACATTTTTAGAAGTTTTATAAGATTTTTAGAGTCGCACTTTAAATAATCATGGCATAAGAGGTTCAGCCCATGTGCTACGCATCCTAATAGTAGGTACAAAGTATACAGATAAATGCATGGAAACAACAACAAACAAAACGTGCCGCTCGCAACTATTATTTAAAATAATCTAAACATCGAAATCACGCCTTAGATGATAAACATAATTAGATTTTTCTATTAAAACATATTTTACATGAATTAAACATAATAAATGGTTACTCATAAAATGGAAATTATGTATTATTTTGATTACTTTAATCAAATATTGTCAATTAAGTATTTTCCCGACCAATGGGTTTTTACCCGAGTTTTTTCCCAGTCTGTTGGGAAAAAACTCACCTTTCGGAAAAAACCCGGGTCTAAACCCATCCCTAATAGTATATCATTTAGTAAATATATGGTGTTGATTGGGTTTCTTTTTCGGGAAAATTTCATGTGAAAACATTATGACGAATTTAGCGTCATTCCATTTCTGTGACACCAGAGACAACGTGTCGATGTCGTTTTGTAGGGATATGTTATCTGTATCGGTGCTAATTACTCTATTTATTTTTTAATTGTCAGCGTACATTTTAAAATTGGAGGTTATGGCGAGACTAAGGTCGTTTATAAATAGGAGAAAAAAAGAGGCTCGAGATGCGAACCTTGAGGTACGCCGCGCCAGAGGGAACCATAGCCACTGGAGACTTAAAGCCGGGAACAGTAACAAGCTGAGAACGATTTAGATTAGATATGATTCACACCATCTTATTTAGCAATAATGTGCCGCATATGCCCGCGTGATCAAGTTTCTGAATGAGGATGTTATGGTCAACGATGTCAGACGCCTTGGAGAAGTTTGTATACATTGCGTGAACCTCGGTTTCATTTTCCATTGCTTCGATTATATCGTTGACATAACCAAGTAAGTTCGACGTGAAAATGTATATGCAAAGAACCAGCCATTACAGCGCTTGACGGCTCACTCACCTCTCGGAGAAGCGCTTCCCGCAGACGGCGCACTCGTGGCGCTTCTCGCCGCTGTGCACGCGCTTGTGGCGCTTGAGGTGCGAGCGCGTCATGAGCGCCAGCCCGCACACGTCGCAGGAGTGCGGCTTCACGCCCGAGTGCGACAGCTTGTGCATCTTGAACGACGACGTGTGGATGAACGACTTCCCGCACAAGTCACACTGTAACAACCATATATTTATAATCTTTTAAAATATATAAAAAAACTTGAAAAACACTTAAGCTTCCCGTCTGCTCCGAAAGTTTAACGAGAACAAGATAATACAATTACCTGATAATTGAGCTTGCCGGTGTGTATATTGTTATGCCTCTGCAGCGCGTTCTTAGACGGGAACAATTTATTGCACTCTTCACATTTCCAATCACTTATGCCTGTAATCAGAAAGTATACCATCAAATTCGTTGTAGTATTGATTAATACCAATTTGAGTTTATCTGTTTACTTTATAGTGGCTTCCTCAAAGGCCCGTATTACAGAAGGTTCCTCAAGTACAGTTTAAACTTCAATAACCTGATCACTACTTAAGGATAGAATCGTTATTTGAGTATCGGTCTTATTCCAATATGGTAATTATAAACTTTAATTCAACAACACACGAATTTGATCTGAAATAGAATAGAAATCTCTACTCAAGCGTAGTCTGGACCACACTAGAGTGTTTACAGATCAAAACTCTGCTCAAATACCGAAACAGGTGACAGCATAAAATAAAGCTAAACTCAGCTGAACTGTGATCAATAAATCTCAGCTTGAGGAACATTCTAAAATCAAAGCTCAACCTAAAACTAGTTTTGTGTGTGCTATGTGTTTACGTATCTATAATAAATTACCGAATACATTAAAAATACTAAATTGCAGGCTTTTTAAGAACAAATTGTACGAATGGCTGAATAAAAATAATTATTATACTAGTAGGGAATTCTTCGATCAAAGATTATATTGTCTAAAATTTAGCATGCTTTAATTTTAAGCAAAACATGAATGATCTCATATTTAAGTTTATCATCATCATCATCATCATTACAGCCGAAAGACGTCCACTACTGGACATAGGCCTCCCCCAATTAAGGGGGGGATATGCCATAATCGCCACGCTTGGCAGGCGGGTTGGCGATCGCAGTTGGTTGGTTAAATACTCAGAGAACGCTGCTGCCCATCCTCTGGTGAATCCCTTAGTCGCCTTTTACGACACCCATGAGAAGAGATAAGGGTGGTGCTATTCTTTAAGTCCGGCACCACACAGACTAAGTTTCGGACGGACGGATTTAAGTTTATAACACCTTTTTATACCATGTTTTATGCAAATAAATATATTCTATTCTTAAACAGTGATCAATGCTTGAGGATCGTTCTGTAATACCGGCCTAAGTATTGTGCAATACATTTTACTATGAGATCTTCTTCTCCGTTGTCTCCTCACTGCTGAGGATCGCGACCACATAGGATGTGTCTCCAAGCTATCTTCCGCTGTATGGAGCGCTCGGTACATGCTGCTTCCGACAACCTCTTGACCTACTGTGAGAGAAGGGAGGGTATTGTGCATGTGTGTGCCTACCTTTGTGCAGCGCGATGTGTATGTCGCAGGCCCGCTTGTGCTTGTAGTGCGCGCCGCACACCTCGCAGATGAAGGGAGGCTTGGAGCCGTCGTGCTTCTGCTTGTGCTGCTCCAGGCGCGCTGACAGGATACAGGTCGAATAACATTGTAGGTGAAACATTTGTACACAACACAGATCTGACATCTATTTTATGAAATACACTGTTAAACATTTGAGTCAAAGTCAAAAGTTTTTATTTCGAATAAGCATTTACATGCACTTTCAAAACGTTAATTATGAATCTAGTAGCATGGTTCCAATAAGTTGGTCCTATGGAGAAGAGCCGGCAAGAAACTCCATGGATATACTCTTTTCAATAATAATAGTACAATGATATGTTACATGATTAATTGGAAAGAATTGTGTGAGAATAATGTAGGTTAATGACTGAGACAAATTCACTGAAGTAAACTAATTAATGACTAATAATGATTTTAAATTTTGGCTCGACCATAATAGGAGGGAACCCAACGATCCAATACTCTATGCCATTAATAGCTACATTATGTTCACACAAATAGTTAGATTAAATAGCTAGCTAAATATACCATAATATATGTCATCATCATCATCATTTCAACCAAAAGACGTCCAATGCTGTACATAGGCCTCCCCCAAACATCGCCACAACGACCGGCCTGCGCTTTCCGCATCCAGCGGATTCCCGCGACCTTCATCAGGTCGTCGGTCCACCTTGTGAGGGGCCTACCCATGCTGCGCCTTCCAGTACGCTGTCGCGACTCCTGAACTTTACTGCCCCATCTGCCATCCGTTCTACGAGCAAAGTGCCCCACCCACTGCCACTTAAGTTAGCTAAATAAACCATAATATATGTAAATAGTATAATATATCCTAATATTAAAAAGCAAACCCAATTTCAATCAAGTATCATCTAACTGCGCTGAGATAATATACAGGCAAAGTTACCACTCACCTAAAGATGTATATTTAGCATCACACTGGTCACACTGATGCACCACCTTATTTTTTTTCTTTCTGGGTAACACTTGTATAAGCTTGGTGGCTTTGATCATTCTAGCTGCTGGGACTTTTTTCTTGATAGGTTTTGTGTTAATGCTAATCAGGTCATCTGCACCCAGGCTGTCACCATCACCCACAAAGCTGTCAATCTCAATTTTAAGACAGTTCCCAAAACCATTGTTGAATAAAGGACTTTGTGATCTGAAAACAAAAACTACAGGTACAGTCGACGGCACTTCAGTTGTAACAGTTTGAGCTTGACAGCCTCTTTATTGCGTAAGCAGTAAGGGTGGATTTCGTAATTCAAGTGTTACCACTGAAGTGCGGTCAACTGTAACAATCAAATAGGCTATATAAATAACAATATAATTATGATTGAGTGAGGTGAGTCCTCCTTGACATAGCCAGTTTATAATTATTATTATATGGAAACCACACTAGCAGCTTAGCAAGCTGATGTGTGTAATAATAATGTAACAAATTCATCATCATCATCATCATTTCAGCCGAAAGACGTCCACTACTGGACATAGGCCTCCCCCAATTAAGGGGGGGATATGCCATAATTGCCACGCTTGGCGCCTGCCTGGGTTGGCGATCGCAGTTGGTTGGTTAAATACCCAGAGAACGCTGCTGCCTATCCTCTGGTGAATCCCTTAGTCGCCTTTTACGACACCCATGAGAAGAGATAAGGGTGGTGCTATTCTTTAAGTCTGGCACCACAGGGACTATTATGTAACAAATTAATAAATAAATGTTCTGGTAAATTTTTTTTTTTTTTAAAGATTAGGATCACTCGTACATCTGCGACATGGTGACTCATACATATTGTGTCATTTTTCACAGCTGATTATAGCATTCAATTATAGTCTGCATCACAATGTTAACTCATTAATCACAGTTTTGACATACCCCTCAGCAGATTCCTCAATCTTGACCTCTCGGAGTAAAGTACTAGGATCTTCTATAGTGTGTACAGCTAGTTTGTGAGCGGCCAGACCTATTTCACCCCCAGTTGTGCTCTTCGCTTCACACTCATCACAGTTCCAGCTAGAACATATATACTCACGTAAATGCGTAATTTCAGGAGCACAATTCACATTTGTTCGGTTGTTATCTTTTAAACTGCACTATTTAAACTGTGCCCTCACAGAGTAAACAACAACATACTTATTTGAGAAGACAATCACACAATTTCAAAATATACAATTAATGCAGTTTGTATTTAGGTGGTTTCAGTAAGCAATTAAATCAAAATGGCCGTGCATTCAATGTGACCTAAATAGAGTAGTTTAGTTTACAAGCTATACATTTTTTGTGGAAAGAAATATCCTGCATATTATCTTAATAAGTTACAATTTTAAAATACATTCAATTTTGTTTATCATAGGTGATGGTGGTTTTTCCAGATTAATCAATGTAATTTTAAGTGGCAGTGGGGTGTATTAAAGGAGCCTCCATGAGTGACAATATGTAATAAACCGTTCGGCGCACCCTGGGCAGGCAGCCCCGCTATTAACCTGCTGACTGGCTAGTCTTTTTCCCACTGCATGAGCTTCTTTTATTGTGTTGACATGAGCTACATAATGATAATAGCTCATGCCATGGGAAAAATATTAGCTAGCCAGCAGATTGGCAGTGGGGCTGACTGCCCAGAGAACACCGGACAATCTATTAAATATTGTCACCCATGGAGACTCTTGTAATGGACCCCACTGCATGAGCTGTGATCATTCTACAATTTCTACATGATCATTGTATGGCTCATGTCAACATGATATAAGAAGAAGTGGCAACAACACCAAATATGAATGTAGTGTTCAGAATTAGATATGTATATCTCTATTGACATTGCTTTTGGAAAGATTTTACTGTTGACAGTTACTAATAACTATCAGTGGCAGAAACAGCATTTAGCCCCAATTGAAGTAGTAGTCAAAGCTGGTCACCTAGGTTACCTGGTTCTTTTAATTTTGCATCCGCCACTGATTGTTGTGCCACTGAATATAACATTTATAGTTTCAAATAAATTTGTGTGCAATAAACATAAGCAAGTTACCTGTCACTGTTGGCTTTACTTTTCACTTTACGTTTGCTTGTGGATGTTTTTTTCTTTTTCTTTTCAACTTTATGTCTCTTCCGTTTACTCTGAGTGGCCAATGGCTCATTATCTGAGTCATCATCGTTCACATCCTCACACACATAGTCCTCATCATCATCAGCTTCAAACTCTGCCTTCACTGCTGTCAATTTTATAGGTTGAACCATGTTACATTCAAACAATGGATTCTTTTTTAGGATTTCTTCAAAGGTTTCCTTTAGCTTGATGTATTCTATCTCGGCCTGTTCGAGCACGTTGACGAGCTCGTAGCAGCTCCTGCACATGTACTTGGAGCAGGCGTGCAGGCCAGCCACGTCGACGTGCGTGAACTTGTGCAGGAAGCTGCTGAGCTTGGCGCCGGACGAGCTGGTGTGCGTGCAGTGGATGTCCACGCAGTCGTGGCTGCGCGACGTGCACGCCACGCACTCCAGTGGCTCGCGCTTCACCAGCACGTCCACCTCCGCCTTGATGTTCCCCATGCCTTCCTTCATCTCGCTTTGCTCCACTTTGTTATCGGAGTTCATTGTACTCGTTTCGGCCATTTCTATAGCACGTCCAAATTCAATCCCGTCGACTATAAACTATTCCTACATAAACTTGAACTAAATCAATTCAGTTGCATGGAAGATTAATCGTATAATTATCTGATAATCATTTGGTAACAACGGGCCAATTATTACTTAATTTAAAAGAAAAACAAAATGCATACAAGACGAATGACATTTTCAAGCAAAGCTGCGTTTATTTTCCCGTTACACAATATTTGTCAAGTTGACATTTGTTAATGTTGATTTGACATTGACATTTTATCAGGGTTGCGTTCACTTTTTTTTAAAATATATAATGGCAACAACATTACTGCCAGCATCCAGTCTTGAGAAAAAATAAATAGTTTATGAGCTTTATGAGCGTACTTTGGTCGTTCAGTTACTCAGAGCGATCATACAAACGAACGCCTAAACAACCATAGGCGTTCGTTTGAATGATCGCTCTGAGTAACTGAACGACCAAAGTACGCTCCGTGCGCTCATGAAGCTCATAAACTATTTATTTCTCTAGTATATATAGTAATCTATGTAAACAACGCTCTGAGTGCCGCTGCCCTCGTAGCTGATCGTCCCTCGCTGGGCCTCCCCACTGGGGGTCTCACCTAGCGGAGGTCGGGTCGCTCGGGCAACGTGAAACACTTCAGACGCCCCAACAGACACACAACAACAACACACGTTGCCGCGGAGAAATTCCGCGGCCTAGAAAAATTATTTCACGCACCAACAGGGTCACCGACCCTAACCCAACTACCGACCCATACTTATATGGGTCGCGAAAATAACATCTCGGGAAAGGGAGCCCAAACCCCCGAGCCCGAATCCTCGCGCCCCTTGCGGGGTGCAGAGAAGACCACGAGAGAACGCTCCGAGCGTCGTCTGACGACGCACGTCGGACGATGTAAGTGAACGCAGCCCTGTTGTCGTTCGGTTCGGTGTTCGGGTGCGTTCAGTCATATCGACGCCGCCATCGGCCATTGATTAGACGACGCACGGATTGTTCTTTGGGCATTCGTTTGTATATCTTGGTTGTATAATCGCAGCTTTAGTTGTTAATCTGTGATCGCAGCCATAGAATTATTCTATGATCGCAGCTTTCCTTTTAATAAGTAACTGAACAACCAAATAACACTCCGTGCGTCATCCTCCGCCGTCGGGCAACATAACTGAACGTAGCCCGGGAAAATACAAAATACGTGCGATACGCGCTGTCTTTCTTTCAACCTGTGTTTCAATCACAGATTTGACATCAACCACCGGTTCTACCGGTTAAAGCTAACTTTTGATCGATTTTGTTTACAGTGTTCAAGTGTAGGTACCTACTCTAAAAAGCTAAAAAAAAGCTTAAAGCTTTAGCTAAAGCACAGATCTACAGCCCTACAGCCCTACAGCTAAAGCATGAGCAGCATCACTCTTTGGCACTTTTAGCAGTACCCTAGTCTGATGTTGTTTGCAATGCCTAGCATCTCTAGTACGTTTGTGTTTGTGCTTAACATAACATAACATAACATCACGCCTGTATTTCCCGAAGGGGTAGGCAGAGGTGCATAGTACACCCACATTTCGCCAGTTATGTTATAGTCCCATGTAATAGGGGGCGAGCCTATTGCCATTGACCAGGCACAAATCCAGACTCCGGGCTGCTATTGAGAATTTCCTAATGAAAAAACCCAATAACACTTTGCCCGACCCGGGAATCGAACCCAGGACCTCACGCTCAGCAGTCGCGCTTGCAACCACTAGACCAACGAGGCAGTATGTTTGTGTATAAGGTAGTTATTATACTACCATCCATATCTCTGGAAAGTGTGTGCTAGCATCTCCAGTCTGTTTGCCAGGTGTGGCGGCAGGTATTCCCATAGTGGATGTTTGGTGAGCAAAATGTAGGGACCAACAGATTTTTTTTCACGACTTCAGTGTTAGTCCCAAGTAAAAGTTGTTCATAATGATAAGTACAATTACCCCTTTTCGGGAAAAAACCATTAAAATATATATATATTAAGTATTTCGTACACTATCTACAGATTCTACAGTGTTATTTATGGACCTAGCTTGACACATAGCTACATAGCAAGTCCACGAGGGCAGCGGGCCATGGCGGGTCCCCACCCCCACAACGCGTCGACGGCGACGTCCGCCCTCGGTGGCGCCGCGGGGCGCCGCGTGCTGAGCGTGGAGCCCCAGTCTACTGACAGGCTTGCCAGCCGGCGCTTCCCGCACGGAAACACCAACGACCTGCGATTAACTCACGCGTAACGCAACCTCTTGCGTTATCGATGTGTACTTTTTATAACAATCTGTTTCGAAAATCGAACTCTGTGTTTGTGAATATGTTAGGCACCTGTATGCTGTGTGCTCTTTTGTGAAGTTTAAAAAAAAAACAAGTTTCACTGTGTCACATTCGACTTTTGAAAAAGTTTGGAGGGAAAACTGGAATTTTGAAAACTATTTCAAGTTTTCAACGTACGACAGGTAATAATATTTTTATTTACCTACCAAGAATTTTAAGTAATTGTTTGAAGATTTAATTTGGACTTAAGTCATGGTTGTATATTAACGACTTGACAGTAGAATGGTGTATTAAAACAAGAGCTATTGTGTGAAGAGCCAATACAGTCGTAGCGGAACAAGCTGAAATGTGTCTGTGAGTGTGTTAGGTTTAATATGCAGATAAAGTATAAAAACACTGAATAATTATATCCACCCCTGGTATTCGTAGCGATGACCAGCGGGCACCGGGTAGGAGTCACGGTTGAGCACCAACGGGGGGCGCAGCACATCTATACTACGGAACTTCCGCAATGCATCGTTACGCTTGCACCTTGCAACTTACAACTGTTTCTTTATTATTATTTGAATGATAAATACACTAAAGGGTTGTCTATTATCACTAGTTGTAGGCATCGAGATATCTTCTTATTCCATTAGTTGTGTTTACTAACGGCCAAAATTTAATATCCTACCTATCCAAGATTACCCTACTAGAGATAGAAATTTGACATATTTTGTATGGAGCTTATGTCAAATTTCTATCTTTAGTACGGCGAATCGTGGATAGATTGGATATTAATTTTGGCCGTAAGCTCAGACCGTAAGTTACATTACTCGCAGATCATACGTTGTATTATATGGTCGACGTCACAGTCTACGTCTAGGTGTGTTGATATTCAGCCATTCTCAAGCACGTTTGTTATGAGAATTTGGTGAAATTTCCATTAATCGCTGGTTCAAATTACCCTCACAACCACCACCGCTGAGTAACGTGGTAAGGTGACCACTTGCAACGTGTCTCCTCTCGAAGCTCCATAGCTTTATCTTACCTATTACTTACGTCGATAGATCCAGGTCCATTGCAATGAATTGTTTTAATGCCACGTTAAGCAATATGTTGGTACAGAATGCTGCACTGTAACTCGTAGTAGGCTCCAACGGGCAAAGCATTGTCATTAGTCTAGTTGTAGGTAAGATTGTAGCTTGTAGAGTGGTAGTAAAAAGTTGCGGCACCGTGACGCCGTGCCGCGCTGTGCAACGGGCAGACCCAGTTCTTAGCACGAGCCGAGCGCCAGCATACCTACATAGGTAATATAAACACTGACGTCACGCGTTCAGTTCAGTTAGACTGAATTATTTATCAGGAGGACTGGTAATTTACATCCAGAGACATTGAAACATTTTACTTACATCAGACGTTGCCGTTGTCATAGATAATAAGTAGGTATAATACTTACCTAACCGTTGTGAAGGCGATTGTTCTCCTACCACTTTTCAGAAGCGGTCTTAAAAAGCTTTACAAGACCTTACCTGTAACTGACTGACTGTAATTATTGTGTTAATAGGTAGGTTACCTACCTAATTATATTAGATTAGCCTACAGAACTACACTAACAACTCTAGATTTGCTATAAGGTATCTACGATCCCTATGTAGCGTCATCCTTATTGAGAAACTCTTTCCTGTTAGCCGTTTCCTTTCCCTCTTGGTTACAATTCTTTCTCTTTTAACCGCGTTAATGTGGGCCACATGAAATATCGTATTTCATCAAGACCACTATTGTTAATATTCACTTCACATGTTAAATAAAAAGAGTTTTGATAATAAGTATAGGTACTTGTTGTGGTCAAAGCCCGTCAAAGTTGTATCACGGAACATATAACAGTACCTACTACTTAGTAGTACTTTCATAGCTGATCATTATTTCACAAAGGTCCTTACTTAGATGATGGTTAGTCACCAGAAAACAGTCCTCAAAGTATATTCATAAATCGTAGATAGACTTACATTAGTGCTGTCTGGTGGTACACTTAGGTTATACCGTACAGGTACTAAAGTTATTATAACTAAGTAGAGTAGAGTAGTAGTACACAATGTTATGTAAATCTACACTTTTTATTTATTATTTTGTGTCCCTAGTTTGTGGCAAATAAATTATTTCTTTCTTTCTTTACCTATCTATTATCCGCAGGCTGTCGCGACCGCGGTGCGCTTGCGCATGATGCTGCGTGGGGAGCTCGCGCGGAAACACTGTTACGTTAACTGACATGCTCATGTTTATGTCAAAAACCACAGCTAATTTAGTTTGTTAATTATTTATTCAATTTTCTGGAAAAAATTGTTTCACACATCACGTTTCAGATGTTTAGCTCCAAGCTTTCCCTGCTCTTCCATAATAAAATGACCAACCTCCTAGGTTTGCCTTCTACTTCGTTCTGTATTTGAAATACTTACTTTAATCGAAGAGACTGCATGTCACAGAGAATGTCTGGCCAGAGGCCAACTCACATTTTTTAGAACATACATACGCTGAATGCCACGCATGTTTTTTTCAAGCCCCGGGTTCGTCACCGAGCGAAAAAATAGACTAATTTGTTGTGTACCTGCAGAACCTTTGATGAATAAAAAACTCGTTTTCAATTGACTCTCTCATGAAGGTATTCGCTTGATAAAGTTGTAAGTCCGTGACGCCCCTCGCCACTCGATAGCTGATGGCCTGTGCACTCATGTGTGCCAACAGGTTTTATTATCCTTCGTTTGTGCTCGACTTTACGCGTAATTTGATCCCGGACCCCTTGACATATATCACTTGGTAATAATAATTGGCATACAGGAATTCCTTATTGAAACAATAAGCATTGTTCGATCGATCGATTGAGGTACCTAATAGAGCATCATCATTGTTGAATAAAGGGGTATAACCCGTGTTTTGCACAAAATCTAGCTGCTTTGTAGCAGTTTTGAGTTGGTTTGAAGGCTAGTCTCCATTTTCGGTTCCTGTAGTTCCTTTATTCCGTATTTTATTACGAGAGAGCGATGTAGAATTATTTACCTGTTTGAAATGATACAAAAACGAGCAGTCAATATTGCTACGCTTACTTATCATGTGGCCCAGTGACATAGCTCTGAGCAGATCCCGTAACGATAGCATAACCATACAATGACCCCATGTTCCCAGTTCTCATGGCTGCGCACCGATGACAGATTGAATAATGTCTTATTATGCCCCTCCGATAATACGTCATTACCGTGCCTCAGCAGCTCTCAAGCATTGATGAGGAGACACCGATATGACATCGCCATTTAAATGTTAACGAGCTTCACAACAGACATTTAATAACATTGCTTTCCATTGAGATGAGATATAATAGCTTTTTCTTTTGATGACAAAGATCAAGTTAAATCTTCACGGATGTAACTATAAAATCTAAAGTAATTTCTACTTCTACGTTATAATTACAAAGTCATACCAATCTGTGATGGTTCAGACCAAGTTCTAATCAATCATGGTTGGATACAAATTTTGTTCCACTGGCTTAAACCCATTTAATCGAAACTACATTTAAATTATCGGACGTAATTAGTGTTAGTTTTATTAAGTCTATTGTTTCTGTATTATCATGTCCATTATTTGTTCAGCTCTACACAAAAGGAATGCCACACTGAATTTTAGTAATACGTAATCGTATGTTTAAGAGCATAGACATTATTTCTATGTTTAAGAGTGGTCCAAAACAATGCGCACATGTAAATGTAGCAACGGTTGAAGAAAGCGAAATGAGCCAGCGATGGCTGCACTGATGCTGATGTTTTTTCCGCTTTCTAAATACAGCCCCGAGAGGTTCAGCTTGCGAACTGTATACCTACATAAATATATTTTATTATAAAAAAAAAAAACAAGTAGATAAGATATAAGGGCTTCGTTGAACTTGAAAATACAAGCAGGTACTGTACTACGTCGTAGTAATCTTTGTCGATTTATTGTCAACAGTGTGACATTTCGCAAACTTATTATACTAACGTAAAGTAGGTACCTATATTAAGTTTATGGTATAGATAGTTAGTTTCTATAGAAAGGCAGCGTATTATCACTCATAAGCTCGGTTATTATCAACGCGAAAGTAATTGCATCTGTCACTACAAATTACTTGATCTTGTCAGTAATTGCGCATTGTCTCAAATTGTCGCTAGTTAGATTGATAAAAAAACTTAATTGTTCAATTACATTTTTTGTTTTTTACAATATATAAGTCTCGCTCGTAGCTGTTTGATTGAGACCGTCAACTTGCAACTACCTTTAATAAAGATATAAATTGTGGAAAGAAAAAATCGCTCACGAGCGAGCAAAATCAATCCTGCTCGTGAGCGATTTTTTCTTTCCACAATTTATATCTTTAGAATTCGCTTCGCATGCGTAAAATGCGTTAAAATAATTACCTTTAATAAAATTGATACCTACCTGTTTTTTTTTTCGTAGGTTATTATTATCATATTTGAGATAATTTATCTATACGTTTGGTACTGTAGTACCTTTGGTGCAGGTCCTGGGCAACTGGCTGCACCTTTGGTGCAGGTCATGGGCAACTGGCTGCTGCATTACGGGTCGCGGGTAAGACTCCCGCATGGAACAATCATTTGTATAGTCCACACCTTCACACAATAATTGTTTCCGAGTCTGTGTTTGTTCACGTGTTAATAAATAATATAAATATGTATGTTATCTGTAAACGCACATAGGATACTGGAGATCACTGCAGATACTCTTGTTTGGCTCAAGGTTTTCTTAAAAAAATGATACTGTCACTAGGAAATAGGTTTAAATCAAATCGACTCCTCAGAGTCATCTGCTGGACATGGTTTGTTTCAAGTTGCAAGCGATACATTCAAAATTGGGCGCTCCTCCTTTCGCATCAAGTCTGCCTCAGCTGCGTTGCTGTCAGTCCATCCCATCAATATTATATTGACTGTGTGTTGCGCAGTGGTCGCGGTGCGAGGTTGCGGGCATGCGTCCGAAGCGGTAGCGGCAGCATGCGCGCCGTCAAGCTGTGCCTCGCGCTGCTCATGCTGGCGGCACACATCAGGGCGCAAGGTTAGTAAACACACTACTATCATGCTCCTCACAGATTCCATTATAAATGATGAGCTTTGAATATGCATTGAAATACATGTTGAAATTGTAATGGTTTCTTTGACTGCCTCGTTGGTCTAGTGGTTGCAAGCGCGACTGCTGAGCGTGAGTTCCTGGGTTCAATTCCCGGGTCGGGCAAAGTGTTATTGGGTTTTTCATTAGAAAATTCTCAGTAGCAGCCCGGAGTCTGGATTTGTGCCCGGTTAATGGCAATAGGCTCGCCCCCTATTACATGGGACTTACAACATAACTGGCGAAATGTGGGTGTACTATACACCTCTGCCTACCCCTTCGGGGAAATACAGGCGTGATGTTATGTTATGTTATGTTATGTTGTTCTTTCCCGAAAAGGGTTCATCATCACGAACAACTTTTACTATGAGACCAACCAACCCTGAAATCGCGAAAAAAAATCAGGTGGTCCCTACATTTTATCGATTTAAGTGAACACAAATGTTTTCACAGATATTTTTGTCGCGATTTCCGGATTGGTCCCGTAGTAAAAGTTTTTCATAATGATGAGTACAATGACCCCATTTCCGAAAAGAACCTACTAACATTTCAGCATGTATAAATGATTTATGTCGTAGTTCACAGGTGAAAAGGTTTTCTTGAAATTCCTGTGTAACATATATTTCAATGGTTCTATTACAAAATATTGCTCGTTAGCAGCACGCCCGCACGCAGCTGACCCTAGTCATTAGGTAATATTCTTCTAATTCCCTATTATAGCCTCATATATCCACCTGCCTGCATCTGTTCTACCCGTAGAACAGATGTAGGCAGGAGGATATACAAACGCTTCAGTTTCAAATCGTTTTTCAATCGTATAGTTATGTTGCACAATTGCAATAATTTCGAAACAATTTTCAGAATTGTTCTAAGTACCGATTGGTAATTTTGTTATTTAAATGACACCTAGTACAATTGGCTCACTAATAGCCATAATAAGAGTATTGGCCCGTGCGACTGATATGGGCGGCGGTTGTTTCGCAAGCATTGATGAATGGCCAGCGGAGAGCGTGGCGGCTGGCGGCCGCACATTACTGTAACAAAAGTATTCTCTTTGACTGTAACTGCTCCATTATACGCTAACTCTGACCGTTCGCATGCTGTTGGTTGTTGCATGAGCAGTTACTATTAATGCCGATTTCATTTCAATGCTTGTTCAAATTGGTGGAAAGCCACACTTTGGCGTCAATCAAACGCATTGGTTCTACTCATTTTTGAAATTCATCATCATCATCATCATTTCAGCCGAAAGACGTCCACTGCTGGACATAGGCCTCCCTCATGCATATGTTGGGGGATATGCCATAATCGCCACGCTTGGCAGGCGGGTTGGCGATCGCAGAGGTTGGTTAAATACTCAGAGAACGCTGCCCATTCTCTGGTGAATCCCTTAGTCGGTTTTTACGACACCCATGAGAAGATATAGGGTGGTGCAATTCTTTACGTCCGGCACCACACGGAACATTTTTGAAATTACTCAAAAATAATGTAAAACTGGAATTATCTCATAAATATCATGTAGGATAGTGCCATTTTTACAACCTTTTTTTTTTAAAGTTACACAGATTTTAACGAAATAGAACGAACTAGAAGGGTCATGTTAAGATAGGTCAGGGTTCGTGTCAACCCATATTATGAGGGTTGTGTTTCCCCTAATCTGTAATTGTATCGGACTCAGTTTTATTCCTACCCAAATAATTATGTTAAAGCCTGAAACATGTTGTAAATCTTAGAACTAGAGTATAGTCTCGCTGCTATTGCAAAGTTTCACAACACCTAGCCATTCTTCGACATACGCTCACCGCCGCCAAATTATCCTTAGGAAACACGAGCCGTTTGATACCTCGCTGAACACTTTCGCAATGTTATTCTCATTTACAATCTAGGTACTTAGTAGAAAGAGTTTCAGGTGATGACTGACAATATAACTTTTTATTTATTTATTTATTTCCAAGAACATGGTACATCGAGGTCTTAAAGTTATAAATTATAATAGTCACACATATTCTACCGACAATAGGCGTGGAAATATTTAACCCTAACCATTTAAAACGAATGAATTTATTAATTATTTTTAACGCATTTTACGCATGCGAAACGAAATCTAACGATTTAAATTGTGGAAAGAAAAAATCGCTCACGAGCAGGATTCGAAACTGCGACTCCTGCCTCAGTACGCCAGTGCTTTAGCCACTAAGCTACCGTGAACAAACTAATGAATTTATTGACACATGCATGGCAAGAATATGGATTTTATATGGATTTTATTATGAATGAAGTCGGTTAAAAACACAGTCAATACTCAATAGCTCTTGTTCAATCTTTTGCGTTTCCTATTTTGATTGTACTTCTTACCCCGCGGAACAGCTTTTAGACGATTACTTATTGATTTCAGCAAAGGCATATCGTTGCTTAACGTTTCCTTAGTTTCTACATTTAATATTTTTTAAACCCATATAAATTCTACACGTAATCTAACGTTGGAGTAATTCCAACAAATCTAAATTTTACTTAACGAATACCTACACTGTTTAAATGTGTCAAACAAAGGAAATCGCAGCCAACAAACGAGGCTCGATCAAACAAGTGAGGGGTTGTTTTACTTGGCGAGGGGGGATCGTTCGCTGACCGCCCCCGTCCACTACGGGCTACGAGTTTACGAGTTCTACAACGCCATTCTTGACACATTTTCACGTAAACTGTCGTAGCATGATAGAAGTAATTTTCTTGTCAATCGTTTTTCATTCCATGTAGTTTTAAATTAAACATATACATTGTGTAGTTTTAAACATGCTTGGAGGAGGCCTATGTCCAGCAGTGGACGTCTTTCGGCTGAAATGATGATGATGATGAAACATAACTCTTCGATTATTGCGTGTAGTTTTGATTGTAAGGGTCAACTCACATTTAACACATGATAGGTACACCTATTGTTTACTTGAAATTTCTAGATTTTTAAATGTTTTTAGTATAATGCCTTTATCTCATAGTGTAAAAAACCGCGTAGATTATGTATAGGTTATAGGTACTACCATAACATACACGCTGAAATTTGAATCGCTTATTTCCCGAAAGGGAGTCATTGTACTCATCATTATGAACAACTTTTACTATGGGACCAACACTGAAATCGCGAAAAAAAAACAGGTGGTCCCTACGTTTTATTGATTTAAGTGAACACAAATGTAGGGACCAACTGATTTTTTTTTTGTGATTTCAGGCTTGGTCCCATAGTAAAAGTTGTTCATAATGATGAGTACAATGACCCCTTTTCGGGAATTAAGCGACTCAAATTTCAGCGTGTATACCTTCAGTTATGTAAGTATAGTTTTCTGTTTGTAACGATTGTCTTATAGTAGTTATCAGATCACGTGACCAAGTGAACGGTTTCCCTGGCAGCATGGAGTACGTGCAGTGTCGCGTGCCATGGGCCCGTGCCGCGGGTGCCGGTCGGTCGGGTCGCCGACCGCTGGCCTGTGTGCCGATGCCGTGCCGGTGCAATACCATTGTTAATTAATATGTGCTACGCTGCACTGACCACCTTAGAATAGCTTTTATTTGCGAAAATCTCATGGCGATCTTTAATTCATGTTCTTTGTTGATTACTTTGATTAGACATTAATTTAGTCAGATCATCATCCTCTGAGCCTTTTCCCAATTATATTGGGGTTGGTTTTCAGTCTAGCCAGATGCGGCTGAACATCAGTATTTTACACGGAGTGACTGCCATCAGACCCCCGCAATCCAGTTACTGGGTAATACTTACATTCGGAGGTTAGACCAGTTGTCAGACTTTATGGCTTCTGATTACCTGTAACGACCGCCATAGATATTCGTATGACAACCGGGACCACGTGCTCTCCGAGGCACGGAGGGGTCTCGTGGTGTAACGAAACGGTCACCCATCCACAGACTGACCGCGGCAAGTGCGCTTAACCTTGCAGATCGTACAATCCGCGCAGTCGTTGCTTCGCTACGAGCCCCTCGATAAGATAGATATTAATTTCATCAGATATTGAAATTAAATAAATGTCTATCATGCCTTCACAGTAGGTATGATAAGAAAGGTATACCAATTAACTTAATTTTTGATCTGGGTAAATTGCTCCACGACGAATTAAAAAAATACTATACGTGACGTACGTGACTTAAATTGGTTTTAACAAGCCACTAATAACGTAAAGTTTAATTGAACTCGCAAGTGAGAAAAGCGTGAGCAACTTGAACACGACACACGGCAACACGAAACTAACCTATTTCAGATAACTAGTGTAGCAACAATCAACAGCTGTGATTTATCGGAACAATTAGCAACTGTTATTGCGTCAAACACAATTACAGCATGACAGTTACAGAAACTGCCTCAATAGTAGGTACTTGGTAACACCGCTGTAACTGACTCCCGCTATGAGCCAACACCGGATTTGCGAACATTTCGTTCACGTTAATTAAAGGGATTAAGATAATGTTCTCTCGCTAAAGAATTCCAATGATTTTACTCATTACAGACCATCATAAATTATAGCGTTTCTAATTATATACGCTCGAGGCTGGATTGCAGCCCGAGCCGAAGGCAAGGGTATAAAGCCGCACATCAAAAGTGTCTAGGGATCAAGTACATTTTTAACTATAAAAAATTATCTAATTAATATTTACCAAATCTAGTCTTCCAGGCTGGGTTCTTACTTTAATTTCCTAGGTTTAAGTTAACAACTTATCCCTGTATTTTGTAAAAATTAAGAAACATTTTTTTTTTGCAAATTGTGGCAAATTAACCTAAGTTAATGTCGTTATCATAGAATTACTACAAATCTAAGGTCGTTATGTACAAAGGTAAAATCTGTACGGTACTCTGTGTACACACGGCTACACATCAAGCTGTACAATTCCAGTATAGGCTGACCTCGCGTTGTAAGGAAAACCTATACAATGCGGGGTCAGCTTATACTGGAAATTTACAGCTTGATGTGTAGCCGTGTGTACAATTGTACAACCATAAACAATAATATCTTCCTGTCGGCGGTTTACGGCCAAGATTAATATCCTATCCATCCGCAGTTTTTCCTACTAGAGATAGAAATTTGACATAAGCCCCATAAAATTTCATGTCAAATTTTTAAAGATTAAGATTAAGATTATATCTTTAGTAGGTCAAATCGTGGATATATAGGATATTAATTGTGGACGAAAATCACTAACACTAGCCATCTGACCCAAGCTACAACTGACTATGGGTAGTAGGACCATCTCTTCTATACATACATTTATTATGTTCTATCCATAGTCAGAACTGCAGAGTTCACATGGGCTGATGATATAATCGAACGAGCAGGGAAAAACTGGTTGACCCTAGGTAGAAAAAGAGAGTCATGGAAGAAGATGGAGTAGGCTTTCACCCAAAGAGGGGTCCATATACCAGAATCCAACAACTAACCGTACTAACTAGTAAGTAAGCAATATTAATAACAAATACCTACTAACAACATTTGCAATGTAAATAAGGATATGGAAATAAAAGGCTTTTTATTTATTATTCATTTATCTATCCATAGCACAGTTACTATAATACTATAGTATCCATAGTCAGATAGACTTTGTTTGCGATTTTAAAATCATGGATAGGCAGATATTATTGCTTCCGACTGTACATACATACAAAGTCAATATGTTGGCCGTCACAACATTGCAACGCAGCTAGCAGCTACTAGGCGCTCGTCCGATCAGTCTCGGTGGTCCATTGTTCATAGTCCGGGTCGCGACTTCCTCCTGTTTCACACTTTGTAGCAGTGAGGTAACGGTGACCAGACAGCCGACCACGGGAAATATCGCAACTCGTTTCTTGCTCGGAATTTGGTGAAACATTGCCAATGCATAATGAATCGTTTGTTCTACGGTCATTTACTTAATACTCGATAAATATAGTACAAGTTGACGTTTTGCAAGTCACTACTATGCAATTTGTAGCTGAAATTGAAACTTGACATGATACAAAATGCTCTAAATGCTCAAATGTTATATATAATAACATACTCGATCGTATAGATAATCTACAACATGAAAATATAATCGAAACCGAGTATTCTACTTTCTTAAGCATACAAGGAAAGGTTTGCTATAGATTTATTTACTTCCTAGGGTTCAATTAAAGTTCGTAGAGAGTTCGTGCGAACATGGTAAGACGTCGACGCTTAAAAATTAAACAACAGCTAAGATTTAATATATTCTCATGCTGCACGCAAGAAAGGTATGAAATATGGATATTAAGGTAAAAATTGGAGCATCGTGTCGTGGTCTACATACTAATGTTTATAAAATTTACGTTCATTCTTGTGTGGCGTGATTCGTGCACCTATAAGGCAGTCCGCTAATTATAGACTTAACTTAATTATTATCCACTGCTTCATACTTTAAAATAGTTAGTGATAATGTAGTGGCTTATTTTCAGTTTATCTTTCTTGGCTGAGCTCATAACACATTTCATGTTGACAACTCTGTTTACATTGTAAAACAGTAAGGAATTTATACGGAGTACTTTGTATAATTTTTTCATAATAAGTTACTTGTTTTCATGCAGAAAAAATACTTCTGAGTTTTCCTCATCATCATCGTTGATAGTACCTAGTTATTGTTTCTTCAAAGATCTTGGAAACTGAACCTCGGGTTCTACGTTACGTAGATATCTCTTAGTATCTTGATAATAGAGCAGCTGTTTGTTTTTGCTTAAGTAATACACATAAACCTACGTCAAAAACGCAGCGTAGGGCCGGTAGGCCACCTCCCAGCCAGGTGGACTGTGCAGTCCACCTTGTGGCGCATGTCTATTGGGAGACGCCTACGTCCAGCAGTGGATTTCGATAGGCACACATAAACCTTCAACCTGAAATTCTCTAAAATAATGAAATAATGAAAAATCCTGAAATAATGGTGAAAACCGCATCAAAATCCATCGAGTACCTACCTATAGAAGTGGTAAGTGATCAAACAAACAGACGCGCGGCAGGTGGCTTTGTTTTATTATTTATAATTTTAGAGACATCGCATGTAGGTACTACTTGTAATAACATAGGTACCTAACTATTGGAGAAGTGAGACAATACGTAACGTACATCCAGTCAGCTGTCGGAAATTCATTGTTCGCCAAATCGTCGTTATTAATCTGCTAACAAAACTGACTCTTCCTTTTGTTTATCTAAAGCTTTTTAAATTGATGGCCACAAATTATGGAGGTGTTGGAGGTTATAGGAATAGAGT
The DNA here is from genome assembly GCA_949699075.1 of Asteroscopus sphinx. Taxonomy (NCBI): domain Eukaryota; kingdom Metazoa; phylum Arthropoda; class Insecta; order Lepidoptera; family Noctuidae; genus Asteroscopus; species Asteroscopus sphinx. Next base: position 478,212 of record OX453003.1, read on the forward strand.
ACTTATTCACGAATTCATAGAGGAAATCCTTCAAATTCATTATGAAAATAAAGACGTTAAAATAATGTGTGAGGTATTATGATGTAATGTCGTAAAATAAATAGGTATTACGGCTTCTCTTATAACGTTTTTTTTTTCAAATGAAATCTTATTGAATTAAACAGAGCTTGAAGAACCTACCTACTTCCCTTACCCAACATTGAAATTCGAAACTCAAATTAATTTTGCTTTGCGGCAAAACTAATTTTATCAATCTGTTCTAATTTTAATTTAAATCGATATTACCGTTACGTAACGAACGCGATGCGCCGGCGCAACACTCTCTCTGCGAAGATCTGCATTTATGGTATAAATCTGATGGCTTTTTGCGGTTAATTTACATTTTATTACTTAAATATAGAGCGGAGAATTTTTTGCAATAGGTTCTATTTTAGGCAATTAACTATCACGGTTATGAGTTGTCATCGATTAGAAAAAGATAGCGTTAGAAATTACTTTTTACTAGTTCCTCCTCCAATAAAATGTGTATGATGTATACAATGTCTTATGAAACCTGGCCTTTGGAAATAAAGAAGAATAAAGAAGATATAAGAAATATATTATATCTACCTAAATTATAACTTGGCCTACTGTACGTGTTGGGCAACTAAGTGCACAGTAGGCAGCTGTTAAAATAAATAAACGTAAATACTATTGAAATGTATTCTTCTTCTATCGTGTCGACATGAGCTACGTAATGATAATAGCTCATCATCATCATCATCATTTCAGCCGAAAGACGTTCACTGCTGGACATAGGCCTCCCCCAAACATCGCCACAACGACCGGTCCTGTGCCTTCCGCATCCAGCGGATTCCCGCGACTTTCACCAGGTCGTCGGTCCACCTTGTGGGGGGCCTACCCACGCTGCGCCTTCCAGTACGCGGTCGCCACTCCAGAACTTTACTGCCCCATCGGCCATCCGTTCTGCGAGCAATGTGCCCCGCCCACTGCCACTTAAGTTTGGCAATTCTTCGGGCTATGTCGGTTACTTTCGTTCTCCTGCGAATCTCCTCATTTCTGATTCGATCACGCAGGGACACTCCGAGCATAGCCCTCTCCATTGCCCTTTGAGTGACTTTGAGCCTTCTTATCAGGCCCATTGTGAGCGACCACGTTTCAGTACCGTAAGTAATTACTGGCAACACACACTGGTCAAAGACTTTCGTCTTGAGACACTGCGGCATTTTGGACGAGAAGATATTGCGTAGCTTCCCGAACGCTGCCCAACCGAGTCGGATTCGACGATTGACCTCTAATAGCTCAATAGCTCATGCCGTGGGGAAAAGATTAGCCAGTCAGCAGGTTGGTAGCGGGGCTAATTGCCCAGGGTGCGCCGAACGATCAATTAAATATCGTCACTCGTGGAGGCTCTTTTAATGCACCCCTTTAAAATTTATAAGCTTCTAAAAAGCTTTCATATGAAACAAATCTTGGAGACTAGTTTCCAGAATACTAGGTATTTCTTTAAGTAACAAACTACATACATGAATCATACACCTAGTATAGATATTATATTGCAATACGCATTGGTTGAGACAGTGGCATGTCACAACTCACCAGTTTAGTGGTGTTCGTGGCTACTGCGGTGTCCGCGAGTGCCGGGGGTCGCGCGCCGCCATGCGTGCTTCCGCCACCGTCACTTGCCACGCACCCACACAGGCTACACACACCAACCAAGATGTCCAAGATAATGTAATGACATTTTTTCATCACACCTGCGTAAAAATAACTATCAGTTTCAATCTTCTTCTATTGTGTCGACATGAGCTACATAATGATATCTAATAGCTCATCCCGTGGGAAAAGGACAAAAGGATAAGCCAGTCAGCAGGTTGGTAGAGGGGCTGATTGCTTAGGGTGCGCGGAATGATCAATTAAATATCGTCACTCGTGGAGGCTCATCAGATACCAGATCAAAGATGGAGATGATGAGATGTGGTATCAGATTCAATGTATAGTGAAGATAATTGCAACAGAAAAAGAGTAAAGTTATTATTGCTTCCTGCAGTCTCTTCTTTTACAATGCATCATAATCTGCTTATTGTTTTGGTTGTTTGGTTTATGATACAAAATAGAATGTATATAAATATCCATTCCCATTCCTACAATAGTAGAAATGGAAATAACAATTCAATACGTAATTGCGAGCTGACAATGAAAATGTGATGAAAGTAAAGATAAAACGTTTATGTGTCCATTATCTGGTAATAAGGCGCGTAATGCAGTAATGACAGTGGTCGGAGATGACGAATCAGATCGGAAACTATCGTCAGCTCGTGATAAGATAGCCATCGCTCGAAGAGATCGCGTCCGCCTTTCCCCGGCTGCACGTAACCGTCGTTTATAGAATAAATTGTCCTTGAAATTATTGGAAACTAACTTCAAGTAGATAATAGGTTGGTAGATAAAGAGAAAAGGTGCCTTTCCCCTCTCGGAAAAGCAACAGGCCGTGATGAAATTTCTGGGAGCTTACTTACTCCAAAATTGTTGAGTAGGTACCTAGATATATTTTGAAACTGAAGGTTAATGTAATGAATACGATACGATATGATACGATGTTGACGACGTCTGTGGTCTAGTGGTTCGAGTGTCATACTTCTGATCACGAGGTCGTGGGTTCGATTCCCATAGGACACAAATATTTGTGTGATGAACATAGGTGTTTGTGTTGGTCTGGGTGTTTCTTATGTATTATAAGTATGTATTTACAAAAAAAAAAGTATATAAGTATGATATCCATTGTCTAGTACCCATAGCACAAGCTCTGCTTAGTTTGGGACTAGATGGTGTTGTGTAAAAATGCCCCAAAAATATTTATTTATAGTTTTCAAATCCTGGGGCATCATTGAAGTATCAAGTGTAGACTTATATATCAATACAAAACGTGTTTTAATTTCCTGAAAATTAATTAGTCTCTTATTTCATCATCATCATCATTCCAGCCCAGTATCACCCACTGCTGGGTATAGGCCTCCTTTCGTTTTTGCCAGTCTCTTATTTAACAAGCTCAATTATATTTTATCGATCCAGAAACTGTAAAACTTATTGTTTGGTAGCAAAATGTTTGCGTGCTTGTACGGCGAAGGGCCATCCCGTGTAATTACTGAAAGTGCAATGTTAATATTTGAAACCCCTGGCTAACGAGAAGGTACCTACGTTAAGTTGTTCATGAAAAGGAGGTTTTTAATTTATTATTCGAAATATGTTTAATTCAAAGAGTTCCTAAAAGGGTTCTTCTGGTCTACAATAAAATCGAAATTGTAAGTGAGTAGGTGGAGAAGCAAAGGCAGTGATTTGGTAGCTTACATCAAATGTAATCATCCGATAAAGTTTAGAAAAACATGTGGTGTAGTTAAATTTATTTTTAAAATTAAATATCATATCGTAGCATCATTGCATGAAACTCTGTGTTAGTACTAACTTAAGTGGATGATTTGGAGGTTGGAGGTTCTAACGGAGGATACTCCAATTACCGATATCAATAATTAGTAGGTGCATCTCGCAGACGGCTACGACGAAATCGAAAGCGTTGGTGATGAAGGAAAGGCCACGGGTCAGTCCGACCCACATCGGTGACTATGAACCCGCGCCATGTTTTTGAACCCGCCGGAAGTGGCGAGGGGGATTTATAGCGCGACCGCCTTCCGGTGCTCCACTTGTCTCTGCCGCCTGCGCACCTGCCATGAAAACGGTTCATTAACTTTACTAGGCACAACTTTAACACGGATTGTTTTGTTTTACGATTTTGTTTGTTCAGCGACAGCGTGGGAATTAACTTTACGGTAATCAGGCATTAGAGAGTAATGGTGTTCACAAATTTCAGAATAATTTATTTAATCTGCTAATTCAAAAAGTTAAATTGTCGAGTCTGAGAAAGGTCAAGCCTTTGAGATTTGTATCGTTTTTTGCGATTATTGATAATAAGTAGTACTTAATATCGTTGCGTAACGTTTTGTTTTGAGCCTATCAAAGAACTATAAAAAACAGAGGATACTTATAAAATTGTAAGTACTGGGTAACATCAAAATTACCCTAATCATTTTACCATTTATATAATCGATAATTGTTTGGTTCCTGCCCCTGCTGGTACGTGCAGGGCGCCTGTCATGGCGGGTCGGCGAGCGCGAGCCGAGCGCTGCGCCCGCGCCTCCCGAGCCCGCCACCATCGCCGCCATAGCGCTCTCGATCAAGTCCCGCGGTGAGTGAGCACGGGTGCGCACTTCACCAGTATTGTTGTTTTAGTCAGTAGTCACTAGTGTATGAGCATGTTAGAATACCTCGATGGAGAAAAAATGGTTTTTAACGACACTTAAACTTTTATCATCAGCACTGGTATTTTGTTTCGGTTTTAATGAAATGAGATAAGTAGTAATAGCAGTTCCACTCAAGAAAATAATATTTAGAATGTGTTGTCAACAGTAGGAGAACCTTGCTGTTTCATTTCGATTTGTGGCGCAATTCTCAGAGTAGCTAGATAGTTGATTACTTACACTGAGTACACTGACAAATAAAGTCGAGTCAGTCTACGCTTGTTTCCTATTAAGTGCTTACATCAGAGTAGGTAGTTTTTTTCGAATTACAAAATTCTATCTGCTTAAAGAAGTGAAGAATTTTTCTCTACTTATTTGCCGGGGCAGCAACAGATCATCAAAGCTTCACCACAAACCAGTTATTTCGATTAGTTAACGCTTACTGAGCTTAAGCTAAGCTTCGATGCAAGCTCATACAATGGAACACTTGGCGATTTGGTACTTAGAAGATACTTTAGTAAAACAATCACACACCTTACAAGTGTCGTCGTATTGCTGTTGGTTTGATGAAGGCTTGGACAGATTTAATGCTGAATAATTCCAACAATAAATGGGCATCAACCCTGACAACCATGTCTGTGCCCTCACAGTGCAACAACCTTTGTGACTTAGAATTGCGTGACTGTAATGTAGTTCCAAGAAAAGAAGAAAAACTATTTTCTAGTACGTGTATGTTACCTATTATATTGATATTTGTTGCCACACATTGCTGTAATTATTATTTTGAATTTCGCTTTTTCCGTTAAGTTGCTCGTAGCTCGCATCCCTTCAATTATAACTGCACCAGTTGACAAACATCACGTTTGGTCATTTACAACAAAACAATGCAGTAGAGCACATCATCCTTTTATTTATTTGTTAACGTAATGTAAAATTTAATTAACAATTTAAAATCGCTTGTTAGCCTGGCTCGCTTTCGAGTCACTTTCACTGGACGGTCATTATTTGCGATGAAACTATGCGAACGCCTCCACTTATAGTACTTTATTGTTACTTACAATATAATACGTTGTCCGATGTGCTAAGATGTGGTCTATGGTCATAGTGCGGTCACAGGTTGCGTTCGTGATACGTCGGACAGGAAATTGCTGTGATGATGATACCTACTGGCTAGCGAAAGTGGAGAGCCAAGGTAGTTTTAACAAGATTATGGTTTTTGAAAGATAAAGCAATTTTCGCTCTAATATAGGGAAAGCTTATTTCCGTACCGACCGTACCTAATACATAAGTTGAACGTTGTCTGGCAGAAAAACGTTTGCAGTTAAGATGTGAACGAAAGGACATTCTTGACTGGTCCATCATCAGACATATCGATGTATTAGACTTCTTCTTCTTGTATCTAATTTTGTATGCCAGCTGGCTGGCGGAACATGCAGAACTATTATTTATGTAACACCAGTATGTAGGTACCATGTTTCGTACAAATAAACATTTCATTTCGTGTCCGTGGTACGACTGATCTTTTGTCAGACTTGGCAAGCCCAAAACTTTTCAACTTCTATGGTGTTATCAGTGGCAGCGCAGAGGTCGCTTAAGGTACAGGTGTTAGGGCACAAAGGACAGGATAAGAGGTGAGGCATAATTTGAGGGTCATACCCATAACCACACCCTGTCGCCGTTTTGTTGATGTAATTCCACTTTCCATGATTATAATTACATCTTCCCACTACTTGGGTTCGAAGTCAGTTGTATTGGACTAAACTACCAATTTGGAATGAAACGTTGCAAAATATACAGCAACTGGTGTCTAGTGTGTATGATCGTGACCCGTGGTCCGCATCGTCTTACGCCTGCATAATGACTCACATCGCGTACGCCACGCTCCGCCGCGCGGCGCCTCTGTTAATCTTACTTTTTGTACCAACCACGGTTTTTTCGTCTACACCTGCCTAGTGAACTTGTTGAATGTTATGATTTACATGGCACTGGGAAGGAAGTTGAGAAACTCCACCGAAATATCCTTTGCGAACGTTTAGAAGTGCTTAATGTATGCTAATCATATTAAACATCGGGGCATAACATTCAACAAGTGTTTAACAACGATTTTCTCTTGAGCAATCCTACTGTGATCATTGAAGAATTGTCTTCTCCATCTCAGGAACTATTTACATATTACGTCTCTTTCAGTAGGCATTTTGATAAATTGAACTGACAAACGAGTTTATTTCGACACAAGAATCAAAAGGAGCTGGACTTTCGAATATTTAATTTAAATATTATACGGAAGTCCATTTCTAAAGAAAAAAAGTCATTTGCATAGCCGTATATTCGAGTCGGTAATCTATAAAAGTGGGTAAGCGTTCCATTACAAGGAGGAAATGACCTCCCACCCCGCCCTGTGTCCTGGATAGATAAGTGGACGTGGTAATGCCACGACCCGCTTCTGAAAACATTAGACATATCGATGTATCTACAATATCTACTGGCACAATATATTTATTCAAGGAGACCTTACTTTATTGACCCAGATTTAGGCCATTATCAATCAATCAATGGAACTTAATTTTTTCCATGATATATGATGCTATAGAAATTATTTATAGAAAACACTAATGTTCCAGTCATCATGATTGTAATTTTATTGAGATCTTTATTTGGAGCTGAACCGGGTTTCGAATTATCTAGTCCTACATGCTTACGAAGTCTTTTAGAAAGAGCTACAGCAGCTAATCACACTTTTCTCTTTACTTTCTTGATAGGTCTTATCGAATGAAATAAATTAAATTCAATCACCATAATTGACGAATAATCAAATTAATAATATTTGTAATAAACATGTTCAATTTCTGTTTGTGCAGCGCACACAGAGAGGCTCGGAGGTAAACCAGTATGTACAGTTACTCCTGTGAGGCTAGATGACATGGTACACCTGTGATAGAGGTTATCGGTTGTGTTGCAGCGATCCAGGACAGCCGCTGCTACCTCATGAACGGCGGCGCCGTCGAGAGCTTCTTCATCAGCGAGGACACGCCCGTCGGCAGTGTTATTGGTAGCTAGGTTTATTTGCTTTAATACACGAACAACCATTTTACTTTCTTTACCACCTAGATTGCTTTTATTTGTAACTTCAAAGTCAATTGGTGTTAAATCATCATATATCTTAGTTCAAACTAGAAATCAATTTAGTTGAGGTTGAAGGCTAATTGAGTTGAACTCTTAAGTCCTTACATTGTAAAGTTTCATACACATAATACTACTTAACTTTATTTGAGGTCTCGTTAAGCTGTATTGCTGTGAATGTGTACAATGAAACTACATCATCCTTTTCAGGGACTCTTAGCGTAAATGGTGATCCTTCAGAGGAGCAGGGTGACATAACCCTGCGGCTGCAAGAGAAGGGTGCAGCCGTCGGCATTGCCCCGGGAACTAAAAACCTGACCCTGTTGCGCGCGCTCGACAGGGAAGAGAAGCGGGGACCTTCCAACGTGTACGTCAACGTGCGCTGTGACAGGAGACGGACTACTGACCCGGTAAGTAATATTAAATTGCAAACCTACATCATGAAAGCAATCTTAGTACTGAGACTAACTTCGACGTTCAAGTTGCATTGACCGTGGCTAGACTATTTTGATATTAATCTGTGCGCAAATTACGGGTTTTATTGAATTTGCGACTCATAATTAGTCTGAATTTCCGATGCTCCCCGAATCACAGCCTTGCTGATTCAATAGTCTAGTATGTGTGTGAGAGAGAAGAAGAATGCCAGAATTGTACCCAAATACGTACAGTCCAACAAAGCAATTAGTATCCAGGATCGCCAGATATAAATGATGTTTTCTCAGAAGATTATGGATGGTTTGGAGTGAAATATCATTTTAATAACGGACAAAGTTAAACTGTCATCATCATCCTCCTGCCCTTATCCCAATTTATTTGGGGTCGGTGCAGCATGTCTTTTTCTTCCATATATCTCTAACAGCCGTCATCTCCGTGTTCACTTTCTTTCTATTCATATCATCTTTCACACAATCCATCCATGTTTTCTTCGGTCTGTCTCTTTTCTTATAGCCATCAACATTCATACTTAAAACTTTCCTCGTAACATGCTCATCATTCCTCCTCATCACATGTCCATACCATGACAGTCTGTTGCTGCTTAACTGCTCTGTCACTGGCGCTACTTTCAGACTCCCTCTTACATATTCATTCCTTATCATATCCACTCTCGTTACACCACACATTCCTCTTAACATTCTAATTTCAGCTGCATGGACTTGTCTTTCATGGACAAAGTTAAACTGTATTTATACAAAATCTTAATCAAACTGTTTTATAATAATTTCCTGATAAATTTTCATGTATATCTGGCGACCCTGGGGCCTTACTCCCGACTGGATCGAGCTCTGAACCAAATCGAGCTAATGTCAATTTCTAGAAAAATGCAGTACGATTTGACACTAACTCGAATTCAAATTGGATTGATACAGCATTTGATCCAGTCGGGAGTATGGCCCCTGGATACTAATAGCTTTGTTAGAGTGTACCACCGTACACCGTATTGCATACATATTATCACGCCTGTTTCCCATTGGGGTAGGCAGAGACTATGGATTTCCACCTGGTACGATCCTGACACACGTCTTTCGCTTCGTCTACGTCCATTAACCTCGTCATGCATGCTCGTCGGTTTAGAGTACTCTTAACCTGGCATTTTTTGAGAAAGTCTGCGATTTGATTCGCCGAGGTCGTCCCCTTTCAACTCTTCCATCCACACTTGTTTCGTCAATCTCCTCTCGTCCATCCTCTCTATCAAATCCAAATCATCTTAACATACCTTTCTCAATCTTTGTCACTACATCTTCTTTCACTCCACAACGCTCCCTTATCACGTTATTCCTTACTTTATCTCTCAAAGTTACACCACACATACTTCTCAAAGCTCTCATTTCTACTGCATTTATTCTGCTTTCATGTATGTTCTACCATACCCAAGTTTCAGTACCGTATTGCACCGTATTGCAGAGCTTCATAATCCCGGTGTCGGTGCGCGTGTGGGACGTGAACGACAACGCGCCGGCGTGGCTGGGCGCGCCCTACCGCGTGCGCCTGTCCGAGCTCACGGGCGTGGGCACGCGCCTGGCCGTGGGGGCGCGCGCCGCCGACGCCGACCAGGCCGGCCCGCACGCCACCATACACTACTCCGTGCTGCCCGGACCGAACCATGTGAGTCCGCGTCAGACTACCCTCTCATGACTTATTATCATTATCATCATTTCAGCCGAAAGATGTCCACTGCTGGGCAAAGGCCAAGGGGGGGATGCCATAATCGCCACGCTTGACAGACGGGTTGACGATCGCAGTTGGTTGTTTAATTACTCAGAGGACGTTGCTGCACTTGCTGCCCATCTTCTGGTGAATCCCTTAGTCGCCTTTTACGACACCCATGAGAAGAGAGGAGGTGGTGCAGTTGTTTACGTCCGGCACCACACGGAACTAATTTATCTTATTCTTATTCTTTATTGTACACACAGATATACATTTATATTACAGTAGGAAAGTTTATGTACATCGGCGAGCTTAACTCAGAACTGAGTTTTCTAACAGCAAACCTTATACACTTACTTTTATCATTATACACTTTGAATTTTCATTGGTTTTGGAATTAAAAAGGGGTCATTGTACTCATCATTATGAACAACTTTTACTGTGGGACCAACCCTGAAATCATGAAACAAAAATCAGCTGATAGGTACCTATATTTATCGATTTATATGAACACAAATGTAGGGATCAGCTGATTTATTTTCAGCGTTCCAAGATTGGTCCCATAGTAAAAGTTGTTCATACTGATGAGTTCAATAGCCCCTTAAGAGGTTTTCAATTATTTCAATAACACGTATAACTCATGTCGACACGATAGAAGAAGCCGACCCTCTAAAGTTTAGAGGGTCGGTTTCTTCTATCGTGTCGACATGTCGTTCACCTAGACTTTAGAGTCTAAAGTCTAGGTGAACAACAACACTCGTATGTGCTCACACAGATGACCTTAGACCAACTTGCACCTCACCTCATCTTCCTCTGCTCCCCATCTATTTTATTTAGACCCGTTAAAGAATTTCTACTTGCTGTAATTACCCGTTGCCTTTACAGGAGTACCTGGGCTTCCCGAACGAGCTGGACAGCGTGCTGGTGGTGAAGAAGCCGCTGGACTACGAGACGCTGCGCAACTTCACGGTGACGCTGCGCGCGCAGGACGCGGGCGCGCCGCCGCTGCACAACGACACGCAGCTGCACGTGCTGGTGCTGGACGCCGACGACCAGAACCCCGCCTTCCGCCACGACCACTACTCCGCCACACTGCCCGATGATGCTAAGGAGGTAAGTTGGGTATTTTTCCCCGAGGAAATGCTCATGGACGCACTTCGGCCTGGGAAGGCAGAACCAGTGTCGGACTCTTACCGACTAAAACCACCACGGTGTTCCTCTACCTTTGGCCGGGGGCGTGGAATAGACTGCATTCACCAACCAGCCCCGCCAAAAGTCCTGACTCATGACTAGTAGGCGAGCGCCGTCTCCCCGTGCTGCCTAACGTTGGCCGCACCCTCCTCGACGTCGCGCGCGGGACACGGTGCACCACCGTCATTGGCCGGATGACGGACTACCTCGAGTCCGCCACCCGCAGGCCTGGTCCTTCCATAATTTTTTATAGGGGTTTTCTTCCTCGTGGTTCTGACGGTGATGGCAAGACCCTTGGTCCCAATAAGAACCGCAAAAACTTAACCACAGCACTCCTACTAGAGTTAGGTACGTGATCGACGGGGGCAGGGAAGGACTCAGTACCCCCACTGCTTGCCCAGCGGCAGGGTAAGTGCACACCGGGCTCGTTCCATGTTGTGGGTCCTTTTTTTTTTCGTGTTGAAAATCCTCATGGATGCACTCCGCCCGGGGAAGGCGGAGCCAGTGTCGGACTCTTACCGACTAAAAACCACCACGGTGTTCCTCTACCGACCCTTGGCCGGGGGCGTGGGAAATACTCCCGTATTCGCCCAACCATCCCCGGCAGGTCGGGACCTGTTAGTGGCGAGCCGGGGCTCGCCACTAACAGGCGAGCCCCTTCACCCCGTGCGGCACCCACACTGGCCGCACCCTCCTCTTGACTGGCACGCGCGGAACACAACGCGCCTCCGTCACGGGCCTTGACTGGTCGGGCGGCGGGCCACCCCGAGTCCGCCACCCGCAGGCCCACACCTAGGGTGGCTGGAGGTCGGCATACGCCCGCCTACGACGCCCAGGTCGTCTCCTGCGGATGGGAAGAAAGGTTATCTCCTCTCGAACCCTCTCCGCCGCCTCCTTAGCGAGAATTACATCCTGGCAGGAGATGACGCCTTCCCAAGCGCTCTCGCTCCCGACCACAGACAGAACCACGGCCGGAAGCAAGAGGTCGCTGCCGCCTACTGCAGTAATGATGTCACGGCGCTGGGTCGACCAAGCTGGGCACTCCACCAGTGTGTGCTGCACCGTGTCCTCTGGGCAGCTCCCGCAGTGATGTCACTCGGGCGTCGGCTCCCGGCCTATGCGACACAGATACTTCCCGAAGCAACCGTGCCCCGAGAGTATGCGTCAGCCGGTAGGTGTGGGCACCATGGCCCCTCTCCAGCCACTCCTCCATGACGGGCCTTACCGCCGCTATTGCGGCGTGCCCTGCGCTGGGTTGCGCAAGTCGCTCCTCCCATTCAGCCACTAGGATCTGGCGGACCTCGGTCCGATCAGGCGGGTCTTTACGCTGGTATGTTGTGGGACCTGTGTCATCTCACTATGACGGATAATATCTATTGTTCTTAATTCGTTGTTATAAATTCGTTTCTAGGGGATATTTTTATGATCAACTTGTTATCAAACCGAAAAAGAGAGATGGTCTATTCTTTGATCTAAACTTATATTGTACATTTGTGCAATTAACCAAAATAAATTCAAAGCTATAATTTTTTCTGAATCCATAATCTCGCTGCATCATGTAAGACTGTTACGGGTAGTCAGACAGAAGTCTGAAAGTCAGACAACTGGTCTAACCTCTGAATGTCGGTATTACCCAGTAAATGTGTTGCGGGGGTCTGATGGCAGTCGCGCCATGTAAAATACTGATGTTCAGCCGCATCTGGTTAGACTGGAATCCGACCCCAATAAAGATGGGAAAAGGCGCGGAGGATGATGACCTACTTTTGTTGAAGAATAATGCTCAAATGCTCGTGCACAACGTGTGGATCTAACAATATGTTGTACTTGTTTTCCAGGGCACAATACTGACCACATCACCTGGTCCGATCTCAGCGGCAGACCAAGATGTGGGCATCAACGCACCGCTGCAGTACTCTGTGACAGGAGACAACGGACGGCTGGTGCTGATCGACAAGGATACAGGACAGGTGTCGGCTACCAAGCAACTCATAGAGGAGCTCAGCCAGCCTGTCACTATTGTCATCAAGGTAATCTGTTGTAAAAGATCAATTTTGAGCAAGAAACATTGATATTATCATTTATCATCATCCAAGCATCCAGAAGAATGGGGATGAGAAATGATGAGTCGTTATTAGTTTGAGGATTTAGCTGTTATGCACAGTCAACCGCAAATCAATGGTAATAAACCATTATAACTGCAACTGGCTTAGTATGTAAGTTCCATACAAGACAGACTCTGCTTATACTGGATTTTTACTATTGATGTGTGGTTGAACGTGTACTAGTGCATTCGGTTACTTCTTCTAAGGATAGTGTTATCAATACTATTAATCACTAGCGAAATTTGTTTCAGTCATTGATTTTGCGTTTGCATATTTACTTCGTCGTCCATATCTTGGTAGTTCATTGCATTTGATGAAAGCCTTGCTAGTTGCATTATCAATTCTTTAGACATCACATACTAAAATGCAGGAAAAAAAAATAACTAGTGCGCAAATTTTTTTTGGTGGTTCGGTATGAGTAATAGAACACATTTCCATTAATTGTTCAATACTTTTTTATTTTTTATTTTTTTATCCTACTTACGCGGCCGTCCGGGAGGGGGTTGTACCCCCGATACAAACCCGCAGCCGCATAAGCAAGCCGTCGCGCGCTTTCATTTTATGTTATTACGAACAGATTATGTCCATATTTTGCTGATTGTAAGTCGGATAAAAAAAAAAAAAAGTATTGTACAATTTAATGGAAATGTGTTTTATTACTCATACTGAACCACCAAAAAAAATTGCTTACTGGTTATTTTTTTTTCCTGTATATACACTGGCGCCCAACGTGGGACTAGAGTCCCACGTTGGGCGCCAGTGTGACAAATAAAGTAACTAGTTTAAGTTGTTATAGTATGAAAATAAGCGATTTTAAATGTTTTTGAAACGTGCAATTTAATAAGAAAGAGTAAATATTACGTTATAGTTTAACTTATGATATTCTTCATCTAAACTATGTTAAAAAGCCTTAGCTAGACTATGTAAAAGCAGTGATAGTCTAGCAGATGCAGTGGTTGAACGCTTATCTTTCATTCATGATAGTCTGAGTTCGAATCTAGCCCGCATCTCTGACTTTTTGAATTCATGTGTGGACCAGATTCATCATTGACTTTAACGGTGAAGTAAAACATCGTGAGGTAATTTGCACACCTGAGAGTGCTCTATGCAGTTCTCTATGGTGTGTGTAGTCTGCCAATCTGCACTAGACCAACGTGGTGGATTAGGGCCTTAGCCTTCGTTCAGATACGCGGGAACCACAAAAGCGTTTGTAAGCGCAACATTTAGTTATGTAGGTATTCAAAAACACGTGGTTGGCGTGCGCGGTCTTTGAAAATAGTAGTCGATGAAGAAATACTCATAGTTTACCCCCATATTGTAATTTTTTTCTTTACATCATCAATAAGCAATTCAGAGTCAAGCGATCCATTGCAAACGCATGACGTTGTGACGTCCGAATAGCGCGGTATCCGCAACCCAATTGAACCATAGATTATACATTAATATGAACTGAACGCTCTTCTGGAGCTCCATACTCCATTCGCGGTTGAATGGCGGTAACCGCGTGGTTTGATTTACCGCACGGTTACGTCTGAATGATTAGTTTGACTTTCATGTAAATAAGCGATTCTGCAAACGCCGGTGACCGCCGTGTCTGAACGAGCGCTTAACTTTTCGTCCGGAGAATAGGTCCGAGCCCAGTCTGTAGTGGTTCAGTAATGTGCTGCTTGTGTAAGGGTGGTATGCAACTGGTTATCCAAATTTCTTTGTCCAATCCAATTTATTTGATGATCAGTGTTTTTTTACATACAAGATCATCCTCCTTGCCTTTACCCAATTATATTGGGGTCGGCTTCCAGATATGGCTAAACATAAGTATTTTACACGGAGCGACTGCCATTAGACCTCTGCAATCCAGTTACTGGGTATGGTATTTGACGAGTGGCATACCACCCTAAGCCACGTTATGTAATGTTATTGTGGCAGGCGACGCAGGTGGACAACTCGGACCGGTACGCGCTGGCCACGCTGGGCGTGCGGCGCGGCGCGGGCGCGGGGGGGGTGCGCTTCCGACGGCGCCACTACAGCGCGGGCGTGAGCGAGGCCGCGCCGCCCGGCAGCGTGCTGCTCACCCTGCACACTGCTCCGCCGCCCGTGCACATGCAGCACGTGAGTACCGCACTCAGCATTTTCTCAACAAGACCGATATTCGGTTCCACAGATCCGCCATTGTCAAAATTTCCCAAAATGGCGGATTCCACAGACGAGAAGTTAATAGTCCACTACGTAGCATCTCTAGTACGTCTGTGGTCCACCAGCGACGCGCCCCGGCTTCGCACGGGTGCAATGTCCCTGCATTTTAAATCTGTAATATCTTCTAAAATATTCATTTAAATTACATGCTGTGGAGGACCATATTGATATTTAAGGTACTTAATTGGATAAGGATTATAATCGCTTCGTAAATAAGCCATTATTTCTCGTAAAAAGTAAATGATAAAAAATGGTTATTGTGGGTTATCCCTAAGAGATAGACATATATCATCATGTACTTTTTTGTAGACCTTTTTAAGGTGTACAATACTGTGGTACATTATTTTGATCTATCTCGTAGGGTTCAGCCAGGGTTTGCCATGTAAACGTAAAAAAATGTGTTTATTTATCTTATCAGTGTTTATATACATGTTTTATACATCTAAACCTTCCTCTTACATCACTCTATCTATTAAAAAAAACCGCATCAAAATCTATAGCGTAGTTTTAAAGATCTAAGCATACAGAGAGACAGCGGGAAGCGACTTTGTTTTATACCATATAGTGATTAGCCGATGCGCGGCGCAGGTTAGTGACGCTTTTCCGAGCCTACTATACGTCACTATATACCTGCAGTCTGTTGTCGAAATACACGAAAAAAAAACTGCTGATCCCTACATTTATAATAATAATAATAAATTCTTTTTATTGGCACTAAAAATGGTTTAACAAAATGAGTTTATTTAGGTAGGTACATACTAAAAGGGCATTATCACTAATTTTGAACCGTTGGTGCCTGTACTAATGTAAAACACTGTATCACAGGCATCAGCGAACTTCCACTTATGGGGTACAGTACAAGTAAAGCACTTTAAGAAAACACTAATTGATATTAGGATACAAAATTAAAATAATATATTAACTATCATGCAAGAAGTGGATGTGAGATAGGGTGAAAGAGGATGTGAGGTTGTATGTAGGGTATGTATGGGGGTGGGTGTGAGTGAGTATGGGTGGGGGTGTGTATGGTATAGAGTGTGGGTGAGTATGGATGGGGGTGAGTCTTGATTGTGTGTGTGGAGTGTGTGTTTAGTGCAGCGTCAGCTAGCTGGGAATTATTAGTATGTTTTCAGTGTCCTGATAGGTGTTTTTTTTTAACCAGCTTTGTACAGTTTTTTTGCACTCTATTACATCTATTACATTTAGTGGATAAAGGTACGTTATTTTGTTTATGAGATTGTATAATTGGGAACTCTTAACGTAGAAACTTCTACTTGCTAGGCTAAGTCTATGCTGCTCAATACATTTATCAACCGACATTTATCGACAAAGTCTTTATTTCGTAAGCAATAAGGGCGGTTTTCATAGCTCAAATGCTATCACTGACGTGAGGTGAGACCGACTGTATAAACAAAATACGCTCGCTACGTGCCTACGTTTGGGCGCTCCTTGTGTTGCTCCATATCGGTGCCACTGCGGCGAACCAGTCGCCGGCCTCGGACAGCATGGCCTGTCCTGTTGCAGGAGCGCGGGGCGCATAGCAAGGCTCGCCAGCATTAATTACATTATTCGTCGTGCTCTTGCCACCGCTGGCGTACCAGCTGTTTTAAAACGTAACGGCTTGGTACGAGACGATGGGAAGAGACCAGACGGCATATCGTTATTGCGTATATATCTGGTGTGGTACGCAACGTGCGTCGACCGACACCCTTGCTCCATCACACCCTCCTAGCTCGGCTGGCTGTGTTGGTGTTGCCGCCGCGTCTGCGGAGCCCTCAAGCGGCGCAAATATAGTAACCTCTCAGGTAACTATGACTTTGAGCCGTTTGGGGTCGAAACGCTCGGGACATGGGGTCCAAGTGCTCCAATCCAAACCTTTTCAAGGAAATCGCTAAGAGGCTGGTCGACACTTCGCATGACCAGAAGGCTGGTTTGTTCTTTGGCCAAGGAATAAGCGTTGCCATTCAACGTGGCAACGCTGCCAGTCTTCTGGGCACATTTCCAGATGACAGCGGTGTGGACGGATACTTTGACGCCTAAGCGCGCCTTTTTATATAATTTTATTTTGTACTTGTATTTTAAATTTGTGTTGTAAATATTGTACATTTGTAGATAGATTAGCTAAGTCAGTAGTTATAAAAAAATCAATACCAAATATATTTTAAATAATATATAAATACGTACCACCCAGTGCCGCGTTAAAAACTGTATTGAACCAAGTATACGTGAGAATTGGCGTATATTGAATCCAATCCACGTACAGCACACAATATGAATTGTTTTGTTAAAAATTTAATGAAAAAAAATGAAAATGTGACCATTTGCGAACAAAAGACATGAAAGCGCCGTCAGGCAGAACGACCACTCGCCTACGAGTGCTACGAAGACTACGAGACGGCAGGGCTGGGTTCAATATACGGTGGACCTAACAAAATTATGTCCACGCGTGGCTTGGCCGTGGGCTGAACTGGGTCCGTAGCGTTATTCATCTAGCTATATGGCTTACATAACAGAACCGTCTTTCAGAACAACCTCCAGTTCTACGTGTCGGACCGCTCGTTCCTGGACAAGTTCGCGATCAACAGCGCGGGCGAGGTGCTGCTGCGGCGGGCGCTGGACTACGAGGACAACGACTGCTACCACTACCAGGTCATGGTCACCGACGGCGTCTCAGTAAGTAGCTCAGCTGTCGCGACCTTCATAAGTCCTGATGGTGTGGTAGCTCGGCTCTGTAGCTAGCGCACATGAACATCGTATATAAAGTGTTATTGAAATAACTGAAAACCTCTTAAGGGGTCACTGTACTCATTAGTACGAACAACTTTTACTATGGGACCAACCCTGAAATCTGAAATTTGTGTTTACATTAATCGAAAAAAATTTAGGGATAAGCTGATTTTTTAAGCTATTGCATAGCTTCTATCACGGGCCAAGGCCCAAGGAAGGAATTTCTGGAATTTTTCCAAGGAATTTCTGGATTCGGTCTCCACGCTCAAGAGCGTGGAGACCGAATCCAGAAATTCCGTAACGAAAATAACCTAACACCCCCACTCTGACCGGCACAGCGGTGATACTTTTTAGTTTTGTCATCTATCGATGAATAGCAGAACTTTTAATGACTTTTTGAAATATCACGCTTGTCTCTTTAGTTCTGCAAATCGCCTCTAGGTGGCATTGGTTGTATCGGCGTTACTGCGCATGCGTAATCCCCCTCTTCGCCCCGCAATCTGGTGACTCATGCCTGCTTAGAGTTTCGGCGTTAGGGCACCTCCTCTTTGTATTTACATAAAAAAAGCTATGCAATAGCTTTACCGCGGCAGTCTCCGAGTGCCACACGTCTTTTTTTTTCGCGCTTTCAGGGTTCGTCCCATAGTAAAAGTTGTTCATACCGATGAGTACAATGACCCGTTAAGAGGTTTTCATCTATTTCAATTACACGTAGTAGGTGTAGTACGAGTATGTCAGTTCAACATTGTGTTGGGTGAGCAATATAACAAACCATTTAAAGTTATGCAATGTAAAATGTTCATCCTCTTAAATATACCTTATCATCATCATCATTTCTGCCGAAATACGTCCACTGCTGGTCATAGGCCTCCCCCAAGCATCGCCATAACGACCGATCCTGCGCTTTCCGCATCCAGTGGATTTCCGCGACCTTCACCAGGTCGTCGGTCCACCTTGCCAAACATACCAATTACCATTATTTACAATTTTGTTTCCAGAACGACACGGCTTCAATAAACATCACAGTCCTGAACGTGAACGAGTGGGAGCCGCGGTTCCGCTACCCGCAGTACGAGTTCCGGGTAGATGACGACACCCAGGGCGACGCCGAGCTGCTGCCCGTGGGCAAGCTCGACGTGTTCGACGGAGACAAGCGAGACACTGTCACACTCTCGCTCAGGGGCGCCGGCGCAGAGTGAGTGGAATGCACGACACTGTTATACACTACACGCAGGACGATGTTGTACAGTACGACACAAAAAATAAGGCGCACCGTCAATCTTCGTTCGCGCATACACTAAAAGTCGTACGACGAAAACACCCTAAACATTAAAAGAATAAAATCAACCTTATGCAATGCCCTTAAGGTATTAAAATTGCCGTGATGCCTTTTTCTGTTTCGCTCACATGCTTCCGTACCACAGAAATAGATAGAGTAGAATGGTTGTAATCACAATTTTACTTGCGATTCATGCGTGCCAACTTTCGAACAAACTACGCCTTACATATAGACGTCATTAATTTTTTAAAAATAACTTTAATCAAATGTACTTTACAGCTTTTGTTTCGGCAGTTAGAAATAGCACAATAAGGCATATTTTTTGGTTTTTGTTACAGTATTTACAGAAACAATTCATAAGGCGTACTGAGAAAGGCTTTGAAATGCACTGTTCTATGATGCACAGTGTTGGCACACGCGCCCTGCCCACTTTTCTGTTCTATCTATTTCTGTGTTCCGTACACTAGCGGCAGTTGCTGATAAGAAGAAGAAGTTGCTGATAATTTTGTTGCGCAGCGATGGTGCTTTCTGATTGGTCAACCAATTTCCCGTGTATTTAAATTATCTCATCTGATTGGTGGGCCATATTTATCTCATCTCCCCTCTTTTTGAGGTGGGCGCTATTAACTGTGACACAGTTCTCTGAACTAATGCAGCTGTTAACGTACACAAAATATGTAAATCAGTTTGCTCCAATAAAGAATTTGAATTTACTGTAAGTTGTTGTTTGTCAGGAGCCCATGTTAAGTACTGCTACTGTTGCAGCATGCTGTACATAAACTCGTCCGGTGAGATGTTCCTCCGCTCGGGTGCGCTGCGCTCGCTCAACTCGTCGGTGCTGCACGTGCTGGCCACCGCCGTCGACTCCGGCGCTCCGCCCAGACAGGTACCTATCTAAGTATCTACTCCTCGTCTCCTTTATCCTTATCCACAGACCAGTAAGCCTAGACGCCACTTAGCCGGATGCCCCCGGTCAGCAAGCTTATCCAGTAGTACTGTATAACATTCTCCCCGCCGCCAATCGGGAAGCCACTCCGTCAGCGAACGGCACCAATCATACCACCAAATTTTTGAGCTGACCAATCATAGCGCGCCGTCCGCTCCCTGTATCCCGCCAACATTTTGCGACTGTATTCTCACGCAAAACTTTGTTTATACGCTGTCTAGATAAGTCTGTGTCCTTATCACATGTCCATCTTGATGTGTAATGTCTTGACAATACACTTTCAAAACACAAGACCACAAACCTTGCACATTACACATTCCTGATGCAAGACCAAAATCTGTGCCACAAGACCACACCTCCGTGACACAAGACCACAAACTGAGACAATAGATCACACCTTCGTGAAACAAAACCGTTAAACTACAACTCATCTACGCAAGACAAGGTAGAAATTCCACCCTTTCGCACGAAGCGATTTGCTAACAGCTTTATCATGCGTACCGCTATGGAGTGCAATTCCTTGCCAACGTCTGTGTAGAGAATACTGCCTGTGTCCAGAATCGTTTCGAATGCCTAGGAAGCTTAGTGGACGATTGTAACTTTGGGTTTGTGGAAACTGTCCATACGGTCGGGTCTAGGATTTTTAAGACCCGTCATACAAACATAACCAAAAAGCTCTCTAACCACACTCTCGAGCTTATGGCGGAAAGACGAGATATGATTCTGCAGTCCTCAGATGATTGGTCTAAGTACCAGCAGCTCAATTGACAAATCACAAAGACCTTGAAAAGTGACTTACGTCGATTTAATACTGAACGTGTTAAAGACGCGTTAGAAAAGAACAAGGCCTCCAAAATCTTCGCAAGAGACCTGGCTATTGGGCAGTGCCAGTTTTCAAAACTGAGATGGCCGATGGGGCCGTAAAGCTCTCGAACGGAGACCGCGTACTGGAAGGCGCAGCGTGGGTAGGCCCCCACAAGGTGGACCGACGACCTGGTGAAGGTCGTGGGAATCCACTGGATGCGGAAAGCGCAGGACCGGTCGTTGTGGCGATGCTTGGGGGAGGCCTTTGTCCAGCAGTTGACGTATCTCGGCTGAAATGATGATGATGATGACAACTGTTATGCTCCTATGCTATTTTAAGCGTAACTGTTATGCTGCTATGCTATTCTAAGTTTTTACAAAAATCGTGATAGCTCAGCTAAAACACATTACACTTAAATAATTTAATGCTATAGGCTCAGGGACAATGTAGCTTCTTATTGGTAAAAGAATTTTCAGAATCGGATCATTAGTTCCGGAGATTAACCCCTACATACAAACTCACAATCTTACGAATTTTACCTGTTTATAATATAAATAAAGTATTTAATATTATCTGTGGTATTGATAAGTTATCACACAAGTCACTTACTGTTATATACTGGTGGCTTCTGTAAGCAAACATGTACCATATTTTTCAGCGTTTAATATTATTCCTTATGTCCCAGGCTGTCAGATATGTGATTTAGAAAGAGTTGTGTTTGCAGACATCAGTACCGGTGACGGTTCACCTGAGCGAGCGGCTGCTGCAGCCGGCGGACTCCCCGCAGACTGGCGCGGTGGGGGTGCTGGCGGGGTTCGCGGCCGCCCTGGCTGCGCTCGCGATCCTCGTGTGTGCTCTCCTCATCTACATATACAGAGTGTTAGTCCAATTCTGCCACCGTAAGCATAAGGGCAACATCAAGCTAAAACACTCAACAGAGATGCGCCCCTTTGCCGTAAGCAAAAGGGGTACATCCAGCTAAAACACTCAACGGAAATACACCCCTCTGCCGTAAGCATAAGGGGCACTTCAAGCTAAAATACTCAACGGAGATGCTTCTCTATGCCGTAATCAAAAGGGGCACATCCAGCTAAAACACTCAACGGAGATGCATCTCTCTGCCGTAATCATAAGGGGCACATCCAGCTAAAACACTCGCGGATATGCACCCCTATGGCGTAAACAAAAGGGGCACGTCAAGCTAAAATTCACAACGGAGATGCACCCTTCTGCCATAAGCATAAGGGGCACATCCAGCTAAAACACAAAACGGAGATGCTCCCCTCTAGCGTAAGCAAAAGGGGCACGTCAAGCAAAACACTCAACGGAGGTGCACCCCTCTGCCATAATCATAAAAGGCACATCCAGCTAAAACACTCAATAGAGATAAGCTCCTCTGCCGTAAGTAAGCAAAAGGGGTGCATCTAACTAAACACTAGGGCATGCATTTAGAAACTTCATAGTTTCGAAATTTCGGACCATATTTGCATGTTTTTCAATTTCGAAATTAACACCCTTACTTTCGAAATTTCGAAATTTATTTATTTAAAGACTGTAATGTTAAATCGTCAATAAAACTCCCACATCTGCTCTAGATTAGTAACTAGAGCTTTTCCAGCAGCAGGCTGCATTTGAAAATGACTTAGAATCTTTATCAGCAGCTGAATTTATGACTTCCAAAGAACCCATTTTTAAATTAGTCAGAATTAACATTACCATACAAGTTTACCCGTGATCTCTGAACATGCCCACTAAAATACAAAGAAATTTAACACGTATACTGGGTATACGAGCTGTTATCCAAGATCGTCACAAATTATCTCGTCAGAAGACTCCACGAATCGAAAGTAAAACTAATAGGTTTAGAAGATCAGCATCGTGCCAGCATGAATCTGGACAAGACCAAAGTCATGTTCAATATGCATACTATGCATGTCGTGCCGAGGTTCGTTGAAGGTACTTCCCTCGAAGTTGTGCAGGTATCTGGGGCAGATTATTCGGTTTGGTAGATACAACTTCAAATAAGTATCAGGCAGAACGATCTAGTTGGGCTGGGCAGCATTTCGCAAACTTCGCCTTCTTCTCTTCGCCTAAACCATAATGTTTGAAAACAGAAGTCTTTAACCAGTGCGTTCTGCGTGTCAAGGCCTACTGTGTCGAGACGTGGACGCTGACAGTTGGGCTAGTCCACAAATTTAGACTCGCGCAGCAAGCTGTACTTCTTTGAAGAATAAAATAAGATCCGTGACGAGATTATCCAAAAACCGGCCAAGAGCATGTCGGGCCATGCTCAGTATTATAGGGTTCCTTAAGTAGGTGTAATTACAAACGAATCAAATCGAATATTAATCATGGCTATTTTAGTTTTTGCAACAATCGGCAGCATTCGCGACTCAGAGCGTGTTGTTAGTAGCGCCATCTAGCGATAAATTCAAGAAGCCAAATTTAAGACGTTTGTCATTTCAAAGTTTCTTTTTGTGATTTTTTCAAATAGAAAGTAGCTAAAGGAGCATTATTTGCTATGATAATTTTTCTCTAAGGTCAATGACCTTTGAACTAGGACGTTTTAAGTATTTTTCAGTTTTCTCTCTATAACTCAAAAAATTATAATCACATTATACTCGAAATAATTTTAAAAGAGAGTTTTTACAAAGGTCTATCAATGTGGAAGATTATAAGTTTCTACATTGCATAGTTTAGAAATGGCAGGGGGGGGGACACATTGCAAGCCACTTTGGCGGGCTATATTTCGCAGATGGTACACCTGATAAAAAAGTGGTGTAACAAACATTACCTTCATTTTAGTAGACCTATTCAATGATATCCCACACGAGGGGGTGCAGCGAAAAAAATGTTTTTTTCTCCATTTCACATGTATGGACGCCACCCCTAAAATAAGCAAAAACGAATCTTTTATTCTTTTAAAATTGAGATCTATATGTAGACTATTTTTTAACAAAATTTCATTTACTTATGTTTATAACTGTAGAAGTTATTAAGCTGTAAAGGATTAGGACAGACGGACAGACGGACAGACGGACAGACGGACAGACGGACAGACGGACAGACGGACGGACATGACGAAACTATAAGGGTTCCTTGTAGGACTTCGGAACCCTAAAAATGTACCAAAGTGACTGGACATACGTGGGACACTCAGAAAGTTTTGCGAAACTAAAAAAAATTGTTCTATACGTACATATATTTTTATCAAATGTTTTCAAAGTACTTTCCACCAGCCTCTATACAAAGATTCATGCGCCTAAACCAGTTTTCAAAACACTTTTTCCAGTCCGCCGCAGACACCTCGTTTACAGCCTGCTCGAACGCAGCCAGCGCATCTTCCGGCGACGAAAATTGTATCCCTTTGAGCTGATTTTTTATTTTTGGGAATAAAAAGAAGTCACACGGTGCTAGATCAGGGCTGTAAGGAGGGTGACCCAGGAGTTTGACTGGCGTGCTGTCCAGGAAGTCCCTCGTTTTGAGTGCGGTGTGCGCAGGTGCATTGTCGTGGTGGAGCAGTAGCCCGCGGAGCCCTGTGTTTGGTCGCTTGTTGCTTATAACAGAGAAAACTTCTGGCAAACATTTGGTAGTATACCATTCGGCATTAATGCTTCTTTGATCCCGTAAGGGAATTGATACCAAGTGGCCAGTCAAATTAAAAAAGCTAGCGATCGAAATCTTACCCCCGCTTCTAGATCGCTTCACTTTGGTAGGCGTTGGCTCATTTTGAAACACCCAAACAGTCGACTGGCGCTTGGTTTCTGGGTCGTATTGATAAATCCAGGACTCATCACCTGTAACGATGTCGTAAACACGCCGAGACGAGCCTGCTTCAAATTTGTTAAGCATATCACGGCACCATTCCACCCGGGCCTGCTTCTGAGCATCGGTGAGGTTGTGCGGCACCCAGCGTGATACTATCCTCCTCACGCGAAGATGGCTGTGTAGAATCTCGTGAACGCTTCCCGATCCAATCTTCAATATGTGTTGAATCTCCTGATATGTAATTCGCCTATTGTCTTGGATTAAATTTTTCACTGCTAGCACGTTTTCTTCGGTAACAGCCGTCAAAGGGCGACCGCTTCTTTCGTCATCCCCCAAAGTTGGTCGACCGCGCTTGAATTCGTTATACCAACGATACACGGTTGCCTTGGAAGGGCCTTCATCCATGAATGCCATTTGAAGTCTATCGTACGATTCATCCGGTTTCAGGCGACACTTGAAATCGTATAAAATCATAGCTCTAAAATGTTCCCGGCGCAGATCCATATTTCAGTGAGACACAATACTTTGAATTAACTCGCAAAAAATGTGGAGGGAAATTTTGAAATTGGAACTTACTTATTTTTACTTATAAATAATCATATTTTCGAAAAACATTATAACTGGCCAGTCTCCCATATACATATATAAAAACTTTTTTTCGCAATACTTTCTGAGGGGCCTGGTAGCTTGTAGAATCAACAAGCTGAAGTGGCAGTGAATAAGTCCTTGAATGGAGATCTTCAAATGTAGGTTAGGACGCTCCCAATCAGGTGGACTGAAGACCTGGAAAAACTATCTGGGATGGAATAAATGCGGAAGGCGGAGGACCGAGTATTGTGGCGAATCTCGGAAGAGACCAAAAATGACCAGTAGTAGACAAATGGATTGAGTTGGATAGCATAGTAGACCATTCTTTTCGGAAGATTGGAAGAACGACTGAAGAGAACAATTAGCTGCTGTGTATTTGTGTACTATGGTCTTCGGGCGATACTCTTTCGAAACTGTTCACTGATGACTTAGAGGACGTTTTCAAGACACTGGATTAGACGGGGAAGGGTTTTGATGGAAAAGACGAGAACATTTCACGTCTCCACTTTGCCGATGACATTATTGTAATGGCAGTCTCTGAAACAGCTGAGCGAGATGCTACATAGCATATAGTATATAGTCATTTAGTGTATCAGTCTTAGTATGAATCTGGACAACACTATGGTAGACAAGATCATGTTCAAAACGCATGTTGCGCAGCGTGCCAAGCCCAATCGGGCTTCTTCAAAGAAACGACGCTAGAGGTTGTGCAGGAATTTGTCTACATAGGTAGTTAGGGACCTGTTATATTCAGGTTGGTAGACTAGTAGTTAGTTTATACTACTCTTGCCTGTCATTACTTACAATGCCGAGACGTGAACACTGACAGTCTGGCTAGTCCACAAATTCAAAGTCTCTCAGCGGATTACGGAGCGAGCTATCCTTGGAGATTCTTTGAAGGATAAAATTATCCGAAAGAACCAGAGAGTAGCATAGGCTGTAGATTTAGCAAGCTAATGTGACAATGGGTAGGCCAGTCTACCAAAATATCGATGGCTGTTGGAGCAGACGAATCTTTGATTGAATACCGCAAAAACGCAGCGTTGGGCGCCCTCCAGCCAGGTGGACCGATGACCTAAAGTAGGTAGCTGGGGTGGACTGGATGGAAAAGATAAAGGTTATTTTGTTGTGGAGCAACTTAGGAGCAGCTTTTATTCAGTAGTGGGCTGCGATAGGCTTAGTTATTAGGTGTTTTAAACATTGCCCACAATTTCGAAATTTCGAAATTTCGAAACTGATGAGGCCAATTTCATAAGCCAATTTCGAAACTGAAAATGTATGAAACTGCATGCCCTACTAAACACTCAACGGAGATGATGACGGCAGATTATAGTCATTATATTTTTTGAAGTATACAAGGTACTTTGTATTAAATACGTGGGACACTCAGAAAGTTTTGCGAAACTAAAAAAAATTGTTCTATACGTACATATATTTTTATCAAATCTTTTCAAAGTACTTTCCACCAGCCTCTATACAAAGATTCATGCGCCTAAACCAGTTTTCAAAACACTTTTTCCAGTCCGCCGCAGACACCTCGTTTACAGCCTGCTCGAACGCAGCCAGCGCATCTTCCAGCGACGAAAATTGTATCCCTTTGAGCAGATTTTTTATTTTTGGGAATAAAAAGAAGTCACACGGTGCTAGATCAGGGCTGTAAGGAGGGTGACCCAGGAGTTTGACTGGCGTGCTGTCCAGGAAGTCCCTCGTTTTGAGTGCGGTGTGCGCAGGTGCATTGTCGTGGTGGAGCAGTAGCCCGCGGAGCCCTGTGTTTGGTCGCTTGTTGCTTATAACAGAGAAAACTTCTGGCAAACATTTGGTAGTATACCATTCGGCATTAATGCTTCTTTGATCCCGTAAGGGAATTGATACCAAGTGGCCAGTCAAATTAAAAAAGCTAGCGATCAAAATCTTACCCCCGCTTCTAGATCGCTTCACTTTGGTAGGCGTTGGCTCATTTTGAAACACCCAAACAGTCGACTGGCGCTTGGTTTCTGGGTCGTATTGATAAATCCAGGACTCATCACCTGTAACGATGTCGTAAACACGCCGAGACGAGCCTGCTTCAAATTTGTTAAGCATATCACGGCACCATTCCACCCGGGCCTGCTTCTGAGCATCGGTGAGGTTGTGCGGCACCCAGCGTGATACTATCCTCCTCACGCGAAGATGGCTGTGTAGAATCTCGTGAACGCTTCCCGATCCAATCTTCAATATGTGTTGAATCTCCTGATATGTAATTCGCCTATTGTCTTGGATTAAATTTTTCACTGCTAGCACGTTTTCTTCGGTAACAGCCGTCAAAGGGCGACCGCTTCTTTCGTCATCCCCCAAAGTTGGTCGACCGCGCTTGAATTCGTTATACCAACGATACACGGTTGCCTTGGAAGGGCCTTCATCCATGAATGCCATTTGAAGTCTATCGTACGATTCATCCGGTTTCAGGCGACACTTGAAATCGTATAAAATCATAGCTCTAAAATGTTCCCGGCGCAGATCCATATTTCAGTGAGACACAATACTTTGAATTAACTCGCAAAAAATGTGGAGGGAAATTTTGAAATTGGAACTTACTTATTTTTACTTATAAATAATCATATTTTCGAAAAACATTATAACTGGCCAGTC
Organism: Asteroscopus sphinx; assembly: GCA_949699075.1. Classification (NCBI taxonomy): domain Eukaryota; kingdom Metazoa; phylum Arthropoda; class Insecta; order Lepidoptera; family Noctuidae; genus Asteroscopus; species Asteroscopus sphinx. Next base: position 505,996 of record OX453003.1, read on the forward strand.
TCCCATATATAAAAACTTTTTTTCGCAATACTTTCTGAGGGGCCTGGTAAATAAATAATAAAAACTTTATTGATCAAAAGCAGAGTTACAATACTTAGAACACTAGCCTCCACACTAGGATTCCCTGTGTCGTGGAATCTAGTCTCTTTCAACACACTAACAATTATTAATTTAAAAAGAAAAAAAAATTTACAATAATAACAATTTTATATAGAGTATGTATGTCATGTATTTTGTATTAGACACAATACATGACATAATCAGCCATTATACAGTTCAAGCTTTAGTCCATCACGTTGGCCTACTGCGGGTTGACGGATTACACACATCATCGAGAACTGTATGAAGGAATTTCAGGTGTTTCCTCGCAAATTTTTCTTGTCTAGGTGTTGTCGCTGCTAGTACTAGACTAACGTATCGTGTCGTGATGCATCAGTGAGCCTATCGGTTTCATATATTCTGTATACAAGCGTGCACACTATTCTAACGTGACGTCACGTTAGAATAGTGTGCACGTCAGTGCAAGTGCAGTTAGTGATAATCAATTTCTTATTCGGACATGAATTTTAAAAGTCAAAGGTGGTCAATTATAATAATAGGTACGTTCTATCAAAACGATTTTTTTTGTTCATGTTATAATATAGGTACGGTCGACCGCACATCGGTGGTAACACTTTAACATTAGCAGCATCTTTATTTCGTAAGCAGTAAGGGCGGTTTTCGAATTGAAGTGTTACCATTGTCATGCAGTCGACTGTACTATGCTATACTTGGAACTTTGACCTTTTTTACGAACATTATTAAAATTTCCTACCCGTAATACTAAAATCACCAATTCATCCGCCAGTCGTCGTAGATCAAAGCGCAGCGCGGGCGGGTCGGGCTCCGGCTACGTAGCTCACGAGAAGCCCCCCGCCGACCCCATCCCCACCACCACCCACCCTACCAGCAACAGCGGCAACACCAACGTGGTGGGGGTCACCGGGGTCACTGGGGTGCTGCCCCCTGCGGCCGGAGTGGGTGTGCTGCGGCCTGCGGGGTCTTCAGGGTCATTGTTGAGCGTCAGTGCGGGAGCTAGCACCATACTGGCGAACTCCACGTCTAGTTTAGATCTGCAGCAGGATATGCAGAATGCAACGAATGTTGGACAGCATAATAGTAAGTATCTTTAGAAAAGTATTTTGAGCTATTAGGAAAAAAAACAGATTATATCATTTGGGACTTGTCAGAATTCAACTGTTTTACGGAACTGATAAACTTTTAAATTTCTATATTCGCTTGTAATAATGAAGGTTGCGGGAATCCGCTGGATGCGGAAAGCGCAGGACCGGTTTATGTGGCGATGCTTGGAGGAGGCTTATGTCCAGTAGTGGACGTCTTTCGGCTGAATTAGAAATATAAATAAACTTTATTGCATTAATTATGGTATTTGTGGTACATAAAAGATCTTACAATAATAATTTTTGGTCAGTATAATTTACCTCATAAGGCATAGAATAGAACCTTCAAGTAAAAAAAAAAAAAACATGCATAAGGTACAGGAATTAGATGTCATAATGTCATTATATTTTATTACTTAATCAATTTTCTCATTGAACATTATGATGATGATGTCATAAAAAATGATTAAAAACTCATTGTCCATTTTAAATGAACAATTAGATTAATAATCAATCAATAATAAATAATCAATTAATCAATTAGATTATCTTTGACCTTGAATTGTCTAAAATCTCATTTAATTTCTGTATTATAATCTAATTATGTACTTAGTAACTACAAAATTCAAATACAATTATAAATTATTCATGAATAAATAATAATAATAATAATTTAATCATGCTGATCTGGAAATAATTATCAGCAGTGTCAAAATCACAATAACAATCTCATGAGACTTTTCCATCTTCATGTCTCAGCTTGGCGAACCAACCTGCGGTACTATTGAGGCAACAGCCTAGGTGGTATTGCAGTTGTTATGGGCAAGGGACTTTAGCTCCATCATCACCCTATACTATAAAAAAAAAAACACAATGACCTCCCCCAGCAGGTGCGTCATCAGGCCGTCAGTCGCAGCGCTTCCCGCGCAGCAAGGTGGCGCCGCAGCCCCCCGCGAGCCCCGCGCGCCCCCCCGGCGTGTCGCTGATGAGCGACCACCTGGGCGCGCGGGGCGCGGGGGGGCGCTCGGGGGTGGCGTGGCCCTCCGCCACCATCCCCGCGCGCGTCAAGAAGCTCAGCTGGGACGACGCCGCGCCGGACGGACACCACAAGGTACGGTCAGCTGCTCAAGTACTATCAATCAATCAACTCAGCCTATCGCACTCCACTGCTGGACATAGGTCTCGCCCAAGTTGTGCCACAACACTCGGTCCTCCACCTTCTGCATCAGTCCACCCTAGCTACCTTCTTCAGGTCGTCGGTCCGAGGGCGCCCTTCAACTAACTACAGTACAACACAAGTCAGAGGTTCATCATCACCATTTCAGCCGAAAGACGTCTACTGCTGGACATAGGTATCCCCCAAAGGGGGAGATATGCCATAATCGACACGCTTGGCAGACCGGTGGGCGATTGTTGTTGGTTGGTTAAATACTCAGAGAACGCTGCTGCCCATCCTCTGGTGAATCCGTTAGTCGCCTTCTCATCGGTTCGGTTCATCCACCTACTAACCCCTTTATAAACTAGAATGCATTGTAAAGTATGTATAACAGAGGTCCATTTCCAGGACAGAGGGGAGGAGCTGACGGACGCCACCAACCCCGCCATGGCCGAGCACATGAACCTCACCGTCTACTTCTGACCGGACAGGAACAAACGCAGAATGCTCAAATACAGGATATAGGGGCAGAGAACAATAGGGACTCAGCTACAGACAAGGAGAAAGAACGAGCGAACGAGAAGGGAGAAACGAACATAAACAAGCCTGATGATTGTGAAAATAACTTAACCAAAACATATTCTACAGCAATTAGGGATTTAGAAAATAAAGACAGTTTTAAACCTAACCCAACTGAAATCAATCATTCTTTTCAAGGTAGAACTGTTGAAACGACTAACAATGCTTTACCTCTTAAAGCTGATATAAGAAACATGGAAGCTAAAAATGAGGTTTTGTTACCTGGATCTACTATAAAAACTCAGCCTCCAGGCTATAATCCACAAAATCATGATTCCAATCAAAATCAAAATCATCATTTAGCAGCCAAAAGTGGTCCTTCCACAGATTCTCTCAACACTGTAGGAATACCAGTTTATAACAATTCTTTGTCGCACAATTATTTATATACGAATCATCCAGTTGCAGCTTCAAACTATTACATCCCTGGTTTAAGTGAGCCCTCTTCGCCATCAAACTATCCAACTATGGTCATGGGCCATCCTGGGCACCCGAGTCATGCTATTCTGCTTGAAAATAATTCGAGAAAATCAAGAAATCATCCCGCTCCGAGTCATATTTTAGTTACTAGTAATCCGAAACGCACGAAGCATCTCAAACCTCCTTCAAACAATAAGCTCAAAAGCAAGCCCGTCACAATTCATCACATAACACCATTAAGTTACCCCGTACAGTCTTCCAGTCAATCGTCTTTATTTCACCCTGCATCAAATTATGCTCTTCCGACGAGACATTTAGAACAAATAAATCATCCCCATGCGAATCAACAGCAACCAATATCGATCATTCAACTAATCAATCATCACGAAAGAGATCAAGGCAATCAAAGATATTTGCCACCCCCAACTGCTCCGACGCTATACGAAGAAGAGCCCTCCCCGCTTTGTTCCAATGGTCTTCCACCAGCGTACGCTACTATAGACACAAAGAAACTACGTACAATGCATGTTAGACCCGCTGTGTTCAAGAGACGAGCTATGGCAAGCAATCGACGATATCAATTGCTGTGAGAATCGGTGGTGGCCGGTGGGAATCATGTTTCATCTGATCTTTTGTCACCCACATTACGACCGTCTTAGGATCAAAGCGTATCATTTTTGCTGGTCAATTCATGGTTTCATGGTTTATGGGCAAAATTAGACCCGTCATGATAAAAATCAAACTATAAGATACCGTTTAGTCTCATAGTGGATCCAATTGTATCGACAGTTTCATCTTCCTTGTAATCAATTTCCAATCGATCAATGAAATTTATTCAACCTGTCTTAGTCCAAAGCTAAAAATTTGCGTCTCTCAAGTTGGGAATTAACCAATTTCTCGAGTTATTAATTTCTAAGACCTCTCATGACCAATATTAAGTGAAAGTTGGTAAAACTAAGCTTAACCTAAGTTAGACTGGGGTAAGGTTTCTACCATTTACCAAATATGTGTATTATACAAGTAAGTTATCGAAGTTGTTTTAAGTGTTGAGATTATTATAGCAGATTAAAATTTTGTATTTAATAAAACTGTAGAATTATACAGTGTCAATGTGGAATTAATTAATCATTAAATTGTAAAAAATTGTGACCTTAAGTTAGTTTATAGAACTTTACTGCCCCATCGGCCATCCGTTCTGCGAGCAATGAGCCCCGTCCACTGGGGAAAGCGCAGGACCGGTCGTTGTGGCGAGGCTTGGGAGCCTCCCCCAAAGACGTCCAGCAGTGGACGTCTTTTGGCTGAAATGATGATGGTGTTGATGATTATGATGATGATGAAGATGATGAAGTGTGTAGAAATATGTAAATAGATTTTTTATGAGTAAAAATATGTTTAAAACGTACGACGTTCATACATTTTATACCTAGCAAGTAAAAGTGATTTCAGTAGATAAACAAAGACCTTAGATCAATGTTAGTTATTGCTCTGAGATAAAAGACAAATTAATTTTTTTTAAATCGATCTATTGTGACAACACTAGTTAACGAAACGTGTTTTTAAATAATTTATTTGTAAGGACTATGCGTTACAATATTTATATTATTTAGTTAAGCATATGTACGAACTGTTATTATAATGTTTTGTTTAATTAGCTTGTTTTACTTCAATATTATCCTGGTTATTTAAATCAACTACCTACCTTATTTGGAGTAATTTAGATCTATTTAGGTCGTACTGTGGTTACCCTTTGCGTAAATTACTTTCTGGTAGTAATGAGTAGTTTTGAGTTGATATTTAATTTTAGAAAATTCCTCAGGTATAGATTCATTGATCACAGTTCAGCTGACTTTAGCTTAGTCGCCTGTTTCGTATTTGAGCAGATATTTGATCTGTAATCAATCAAGTATGGTCGAGACCACGCTTGAGTAGAGATTTCTTTACTATTTCAGGTTAAATTCGTGTGCTATGTTGTTGAATTGAAGTTTATAGTTACCGTATTAGAATAAGACCGATGCTCAAGTAGTTATCAGTTGATTGAAGACCAAACTGTACTTGAGGAATTTTCTGTAATACGGACCTAAATGTCACAAATAAACGTCAAACAGGATATGATATGATATGTTCAAACAATGAACAAACAATCATGAGATTGATTTTTACAATATTGAGTTACTCTATGGTATTTTATTAACTGAAGACTGTTCATTCATATTTAATGAAAATTACATTGAGATTCGTTTTGAAATGGTTTGGAACTATATTTTGAAGATTTTTAATTACGAGAATCGGCCTTTATGTTATTCAGGACACAAACTCAACTCTTAAACGATCACCAAACTTTCATTTTATGAGGAGAAATCTTGCCATGTAGCTTGTAGTTATGTGTAATAAAGTACAGGATCCAGAATGCTGTTATTATGTACCAACGTGGAGCTGACCTTGTAACGAAAGTTGTTCGTTGTTGTTCTTGCGCAACCGCCGCGCGCGCAACGTCAATTGAGATGCGCGGGAGCATCGAATAGGTGTTACCCGTGTTACGCTCAATGTGACGTAACGTGTTATGTTGTGTTACAAACAGTTTAGGCCTTGGACCATGCGGATCCATATGCCGCTTGAAACAATAACACTAACTAATATTGGTTTTAGGAGTCAGTACCTCTGGGTCGAAATGTTGATTTAACATTGACTTAGATTCCAAGCCTTGAGATGTCCTGATTCAGATCCCAAGCCAGCCAGTCAGGTAACTGCCAACTCTGTTCATATCTTTCACATCATAATGTTAAGTGTATAGTTCCGATGCACTCAGAATTCCTGACAAATTTATTGCTTTTAGAAAACGTTGTTCTGAAAATATGTTAGCCTGAACATGTAAAAATAAGTTATCTCTACTTTATAAAAAGCAGTGCATTAACTGAGTTATAAACATCATTATCAACCGATAGCAGTAAGTCTACTGCTGGCCATAGACCTCCTCAATAATTATATCATGCCGTTGACCTCAATCCTCAGCCACTTTCATCCTGCTGCTGTTAATACCAGGCGTCGCATGAGCAACTCTAGGCAAGGATTAGAAATAATAAACAAAATGAGATTACCTAGTTCTACAATATGTCATGCTCATGCTACGCCTGCAGTGTTTCATTTATTTATTCAGAAACAATTGACATTGTGTTTAAGGCTCCGAGTTTAGATTAGGTAGTGAAAAAGGACTTGCTTAGTGAGTCGAAGTACGGAAAGAACTCGCCTGTTACTTTCGGACTTTAGAAAATTGGTGCACTACATTGAGCGTCATGTTATTCCGTAAGAACGCTGAAAATTCATTTTGCAACTTCTCAGAAATAATTTACTAACTCACATTTACGTAGAGTCATTTGGGTCACTTTGTTATGACTACAGAGCATGCAGCTATAAAACTGAAATACTAAAAACCAATATGGAAAAATATCGAAATGCGGGCATGGCCGCTTTATCACTTAATTACCTATATTCTTAGAATTTACGTTACTGGTAAACTATTCGTCAATCTGGGATTTCCTTACACAATGAATATTTGCATTTTTCAAAGTTAAAGTACCTATGTAAGTTAAGTGTTTAGTTACAATCAAGCATGAACCACCTGGAGTGGCAGTTTTTGATTGTGTATCAATGCCAAGTGCAATGGCTACATCCGTTCATCCGTAAGAATTGGTAAAACATACAAGCATATCTACTTTGCCTGTATACAATATACATGCCATATATACCCCACCTTCTCTCCCCCGTGTCCGGTGTGCCACCACACACGCGGCAATTTCTCCGCGCTACCAGCAGTGCGCGGCTGTCCCACGAGCGATCAATACTCCCGAGGAGGCTCGGCCAGTTCGACGCCCGCTGCTTCGACCAACTTCGACAGTAAAAGTGATATTATTGCCAAATATTAACAGTGCACACTCGCGATTTAGGAGCTAAGGTATGTGTGTTACTTTCCAATTCTGGACGTTTCTGCGACTCGCGATTATTTAATTAAGTATGCATATCGAAAAGAAAGTCCATGTTTATGTAGAGTTATTAATGTTTCGTATAATTTTGCTGATTTTAGAAAGCCTAGTTAGGTTTTAATCTAGTCAGGATTAGTGTTTATTTTTATATCATTATACTAAGCTTGAAATGTATGGTATAGCGGCGTAGTAACTTCGATATTTACGGAAGCACCTACCTACCGGCAAAAGAAAGTGGTTGTCTAAAGAAATGCATGTTGTTACCAAACAAACAAACAATAATATTTAACGATTTTGTTAGAATAAATTTAGTACCTATATTCATAAGAACTAAGTTCAATATTGGTACCACATAAGTACCTAGTTATGAGTGTGGCCGATAGAGCCCTGCATCTAAGTTTGTTAATGTGTGTTCTGGCACAGATTAACTATTAGTTACTACGTAAGATCTGGCTTTTCCAACGACATCGATGATATAATATATATTTTATTGCCAATATCAGATAATCTGAGTATTGGTGTGTGAAATTGTGTAACGGCACTCTGAAGACAGGATTTTGCTAATTTCTAACTAGCGAAAACACATGCAGTATTCTCGAACTGTTATTTTTTGTAATACCCGGGAATCGGGGCTGAGCTAATTCAATTTCTACTCCCCCCCCCCCCCCCCAGACCAGACCCTTTTTATCTGTAACACATCACAGACAATGTAATATTACGAACTGCAAGTGCAAGCGAGATCAATTTTGTAAGACCAATCAATACTTTATGAACTTTCAGGTGGGTTAATTATGTAGCGACTGCACACATGAAAGGCGGCAGCTTGATGTTTGGTCTCTTTAGCTCTGCAATGTTCTAGATAGGTATAGTGTTATCCCACTTCGTAACCTAAATAATATCTAGTCTAAAACATGTCAGGCCCGCTCGTACTTAACAATTAATTTCCTTGCGCTTTATTTTCGCACGATTTTCATACGCAGCGCACTTCCTTGTTTTTTTAATCAGTCTCATCACACGTTCGTTTTTTCAACGCGTGTTATAAAATCTGAAAACTATTGTCATTTACGAACACAGACCTGTTTACGAAAAAAACACCTTTTTCAGGAAGAGATACATGGGTAAGTAGGTAAATAAAAAATAAAAAATATGATCATGTTAATTTATCTTATTTTATTAGTTGTAGTTCTATCCTGTTTGTAGGTTCTACCTATTCAATAATATGCGAAACTCTTCTTCTTCTTTTTGGTCCTTCATACGCTATTAAAGAAATATTTTGCTGCAATCATAAAAAAAAAAGTTGATAATTATATTTCAATTCAATGAATCAGTACTACACACGTCAGGAACTGCATAATCCAATATCAAAGCCAGTCTGTCACATCCTGGTCGTGGTTGGTTGGAAATACCCCAGTGGTCGATGTAATCCTTGAGTTTACCTGTGCGGCGGCGGCGTCCGGTGCGGCGCTTTCTCCTGCGCTTGCGCAACCGTCGCGTGAACCCTTGCTGACCCCGCACGTAATGTAGATAATACTCACTAATGCCCCGCGATGGACGTGTGACTCATACTGTTTGGAAATAAATCAAGGCTAAAATAAATCTAGGCTAATGAAGGCAAAATATGTTTTGTAGGTCATGCGGAATTTTTGTCAGTCAACTGGTAGCTGGAAAAGTTCTGACGGTTTATGTAAACATGATTCAGAAGTATCAGAAATATCGAAATATTGTATCTTTAGCTGTCTTTGCTAACAGTACAGTCTAGTACATTATAGGTAGGTATTTTGTTATTTTTTATTCTCATCTTCAAAACGACTCTGACCTGTTCCAGATGTCGCAACTCCTGCTCGCAACGATAGCTCTGCTATTCCTGGCAGGCTCGGCTCCCGCAGAAGAGCGTAATAAAACTGTACCAGAGGATTGGTGCGGCGCGGAAAAGAACGCGTGCGCTCTGCGCGACGACGAGGGGCCCTGGGCAGCGGCGCTGCAGCAGTGGGCCCTTGATGTATCGGAACATAATGAGAGACACGGTGAGTAGCTAACTCTTGTGACGAGGTTACGCTCTCGGGTATCTATGACGCCGTCAGAGACGAGTAATATAATAACTATTATTTGGTTTCAGTTAATTTGAACCTGCCTACGTTTGTTTCCTTAGTGTATTGGATCCTGCTTCCAGTCTAGCCAGGGTATCGCATTCTCTGTTCCAGGTCGCATAATGGCTCTACCACCAGCGCAAGGCTACTACGTAACCGACCGCATAGATGCTCCGATGCTGTTGGCGCCACCTCCTCCACCGCCGCAACGCTCGGGCCCCCCGCACCACCAAGTCAAGCACCCCAACCAGCCGAGCCACCTGGCCCCCCCTCCCGGTGGCCGCCCCTACGACGAGTGGCAGCGCACGCCCCCGCCGCCGCCCAGCTCCGGCAAGATTGTCAACCGACCACCCAACCCGTACAAGGATAAATTTAAGCCCAGTTATGTGAGTAATACGAATATCCACTTTATTTATAATCAAGCTCATCGATGAGAAAAATATTGGTAAGGACTTCTGTGAATTACCAACCGCTCAATAATGGCCAAAATATCAGATTAATGAAGTAATCTGAGGCCAAAATTAATATTTTATCCATCCACGATTTGCCCTACTAGAGATAGTTTGACATAAAATGTATTGGAGCTTACAAATTTCTATCTCAAACGTAGGGCAAACATTGAATAGATAGGATATTGATTTGGCCGTTAATCAAACAAATAAAAGATCTCAAAATATATTAAATATAAATATTTTTGGGACATTTTACACATCACCATCTAGTCCCAAACTAAGCAGAGCTTAAACTATGGGTACTAGACAATGGATATAATGCTTAGATACTTTTTTTTGTAAATACATACTTATAATATATAAGAAACACCCAGACCAACACAAACACTCATGTTCATCACACAAATATTTGTGTCCTGTGGTAATCGAACCTACGACCTCGTGATCAGCAGTCAGACACTCGAACCACTAGACCACAGACGTCAAGGATCTTAATTTCATTATTGCAATTAAAAATACATTAGTGATAATGCTGTCTCATCAGTTTCTGACTTTACTGGTGACAATAACGTTTTAGTACCTACCTATCTCAAACTTCACACACACAACAGCCCGCACCTGTCCAAAACCAGCCAATCCCAGTGCACGGCGCGGCAGTGAATAGCTTGGACCGAGTGGACGAGAACCGACAGCCGCCGCAGAAGCAGGTCTCGGAGACCGACCTGTACTTGCTGAGCGCCATCGAGAAGCTGGTCTACCGCGCAGACCACATGGAGAAGCGGCTGCGCAAGATGGAGGAGACCGTGCACTACCTGGTGGCTGGCGTCGATAATAAACCGGGTGAGTACCTACTGTGTCATGAAGCGTTGTACATACAGGTGTCCCATCGCTATGTTTCATGCAGGGAAACTATATTGGAATTGTGGGTAAACGGTCGTTTAACCAGAGAATTATCGTTGGTGAAATTAAGCCTTATCCTTATTTCGACTCTATCGATTCGATTGTGGCATAAGGATGAAATTTTGGCATACTTGAAGGTTCGATTCTCGGCTCAAGGAAGACGCTTGAATAATCCTTGAATGCAATAATACTTGCTTTTAAAAACGAGTCTTCTTAAAGTAGAATTTCCCATTTTCAATATTTTAAGTAGTTACTTACCCTCTATGTAGCATAGTGATGGGACACGTATTTGAGAGCGTTCGTCGGTCTATATTACAATTTACTTCTTTTGAGCTTCTAAGCCCAGTTGATTTTAAGCGTTTACCTATGCCCATAACAACGGTAATACCACCTAGGCTGTTGCTTATATTTTATGGTAAGTAGGTATTGCAAGTCGGTTCGCCAAACTGAGATCAATAATAACTAGGCCTATATAATGAATTGGGCCTACATAATACGTCACGTGGACCATCGTCGCACAAACTGCTATTTTACTGTCTCCACATAATCTTGTCTCAACAAGATTATAATCCTAGATGACATTATAATAGTTACACAATACCTTCGTCATTCTTTCAAGAGAAAGCTCATTCTTTACCAAAATGTCAACGTTATGTTTGTTATCTAATATGTCAGAGCCGTGCCCGGAGAATTTCACCCGCGTGGGCTCAGGCTGCTACCACGTGTCATCCGACGTCGTCAACTGGAAGGGCGCCAACTACGGGTGCCGCCGCCTCAAGGCCAACATGCTGGAGATCGACAACGAGCAGGAACGGAAGACCATGAACTCCTTCATGCTCCGTGATAAAGGTAGGTTCGCTCGGAACCACAGAATATTTCTGCAGTCCTGTGTTGTCTCGATCACTGTATGCGGTCACTTGTCTTGTCGAAACAAATAAGAAATGATTAAGGCTATGCCCGCACAGCGATTTTTATTTGCGCTGTTTTTATTCACGTGTCTCACCTTCCGCTGCGATTTTAGATCGCCAGTGCAGGCACTTACATATTTTATGATTCCGTATGTTACAGATTTAGCGATAAAAAATCGTGCATGTTAAAATCAAAGTCAAAGTCAAAGTATTTATTAGTGTGATTTTTGTTGATACAGTTGGTCTTATACATATTTTACGGGAACTCAAAAATCTACCCATTAGGGCGTACACTATTTAACAATGTAAGAAATTATAGAAGACATTGCATACAATTTAACAAAAAAATAAAAATATTAATTATTTTTTTATTTTTTATAAATTATTTCAGAATAATGATTAAAATGTCAATTCTGAAACATTCGATACATCTGGCATAGTACATAAAATCAGTCACATTAAATTTTGTCAAGAAGGAATTCGTCAATGGTAGGAATAGTAACATTTATCAATTCGGAATCTACTTAGTTTACGTTTAAATTGTGTCAAGTTTGAATCTTTGATGTCATTTCGTAGCTTATTCAATATTGTTGCATAATCGCATTACGGAAGCACAGACATAGTAAAAAATTACTATGTCTGTGGGTGTACCTAAGCGTAATAATCAGAAAATTGATATTAATGGTACGTAGTTGGATACCTACCTACCTTCTCATTTGAATGTTATTGGTAGAAGTACAAAACATTGCAAATTATGGTCCTTCGTGGCATTCAAGCTGATAGGAAGAATACGATACGAAGATGCTGTTCTCTCCTACCTGATTAGATCGTAATTATTAATGTAGTTTATTGTAGTCTAAAATTAATATATTTTGTACTGTTTTCTGCTGCGAAAGGAGAAAGTGATACAAATTGGAGGCCTGGCCAGACGTTCAAGTCCTGCTTGTTTACTAAATGTTACTGGTTGTTCAAACACGTTAAAGCGTATATTATGCTTTACGTGGCGTCCATTCTTTGCGGCCTCCTACATGCATATTATGAAAAGTTCCCGTCTCGTTCATTATGAGCTGATGTTTCTAACAAACTCCTTAAGATTGGCAAAAAAAGATTTTCATCTACAAGTTGCCCAGGGATTAGGTGAGAACCAAACCCAAAAAAAAACACATACAATTATTTTAAGATCAAAAACAATTCAATTAAATAGGTACCTATCTACCAGTTTAAAACGTTTGATTGCCAAACTAATTCAAATACTACCTATTGATTTCGAAACTAATAATAAGCTTCAATGTAGGTAGGTACTAAAAGGCCTTTAATCTCTTCTTGTAAGTGAAAAGAACAGAGTTTGTCCACAGAGTACATTGAATTAATCTTGTCTCTCACAAACACACACACAATCTAGGAGACAAGATGTACCTCCTACCATGGCCCTAACTAGCCATGAATTGCAAAGGTAGCACCCCGGTATCGGCAGTGCTGACGCTACTAAGTATTGTCAACCGTTTTATTTTATTCCACTATTTCTCGGAGTTCTTACCTAAGCCTAGGTACCTAATAGCCACTTGTTTATATATCTTATCTCTAATAATCATTCATTGATAGTTAATTCTGTAAAATACTAAGACTAATCAGCTGTAACCTACTTATTTCACGAGCACAACACTGTCGCTCCCGGTAGTCATGGAAAGCTAAAAAAGGTAAAAAGCGCCCACATTACATTTAGTAAACATGCAGGCAGGCATTCTATTTCAATTTAATCGCTGGATACACTTCGTAAGTATTATAAGTTGTCACACATTAAAATATACTTACCTCACCAAAATTATTAGTTGATATAAGTATTGCCGCGGGCGCTACGGCACATTCTTGGTTGCTTACTGAACGCCACGGTAGCTCGTCGTGGAAGAGAAATGAAAAATATAGCGGACTGTATAAAATGACTGTAATGATATATACGGATTAAAACATGTACATAACGGTCGATCGGTAAAAACAATGGTAAATAAGTAATATGCGCGAGCGCGGCCGTGCCTGCTAGGGTGCAACAGCTGACTGACTGTATGAGTGGGCGCGCGGGTGGCGGTGGAGCTGATGACGCGCCACTTGCCCCGCTCCTCTTGCTCTTGATGGTGCTGTTGAGTAGGATGACTCAACACTTACAGAAGTAAACTTATACATCCGGAATGACTTTCTGGATTAAGAGACTAATTTAAATTATGAAAGCAAAACGGACAGAAATTACATACACTACCTTACTCCGTTCAATTCAACATACCTAGGTAGCAATTTGAATTTTTGTGAGAGAATTGTGAAGCAAGCAATTATTTAATTAAAAAAATCATTGGAAGCAAGTGTCCGTATAAAATAAGTTTACTGAGTGTTTAAAACATAAATGTCATCGAAAGACTATATTTTATTTTCTAACATGGGATGGATGGTTTTGTAAAACTTTGGGAGGCATCCTTTTTTCGACCTTAATTTTAGTCAGTCAGTAGTCACTAGAAAGCTGTTATTGGAACGAAGTTTACTATAGGGGCTTGCGGTAGGTGTGATTCTGGAGAAATGTAGCGTCACGTCACGCTAAAATTTGCGTTATACCCATAGAGTACATTAAATACGACCATACGAGTTGTCAGCTGATCTCACCTTTAAGCGCCATCTGGTGGATAACGTCAATGTTACAGCTAACTATTAAATAAAACATACAGAAATACATGTTTTACTGGGGATCGAACTTGGGCCCGGACCCTGTTCCGTGTGGTGCTGGACGTAAAGAATTGCACTACCCTATATCTTCTCATGAGTGTCGTAAAAGGCGACTAAGGGATGCACCAGAGAATGGCAGCAGCGTTCTCTGAGTATTTAACCAACCAACTGCAATCGCCAACCCGCCTGCCAAGCGTGGCGATTATGGCATATCTCCCCATTGGGGGAGGTCTATATCCAGCAGTGGACATCTTTCGGCTGAAATTATGAAGCTGGGCCCGGTACCTAGTATCTCAGTCCGACGCATGATGTTTCCTGCCATCTATCACCATCATCATCATTTCAGCCGAAAGACGTCCACTGCTGGACATAGGCCTCCCCCAAGCATCGCCACAACGACCGGTCCTGTGCCTTCCGCATCCATCCTTCCTGCCATCCATGCTTGTTGCATTATAATGAACTGGTCAAAAATATGAATTTTAAAGATAACTTCGTTCCTGATGAGGGTGCCCTGACCGCACGTTTTTTTATACAAAATAGAATGTTGTGCAGTACCTATTCTTCAATGAAAATGACCTTCTACCAACATAATTTTATGTGCAGTTGGAGACGTGTGGACGGGCGGTCTGAACCCGGGTCTGCTGTGGATCTGGGCGCACTCCGCGCGGCCGGTGGTCAGCAACAGCACTAGCGACGGCTCCCAGCCCAGCAGCACCAGCATCGTGGGCGAGGGCCGCTGCCTGGCCTGGGTGCACGACCCGGCCACCAGCACCCACGTGTACCGCGGCCAGGACTGCGCGCTGCGCCACCGGTACATTTGCGAGAAGCCGGAGGACAAGGACAAGCTCAGCAACGAGATCGAGAGGGTCGCGCGGCATATGAGGCAGGGGAGGAAACCAAAGATTATGTGGACTGACGAGCCGTGAGACGAGCTCCTACCTATAGATAGGTGTTTAACCACCAAATACTCAAACGACACAACTTTCAAGACGTTCTATTGCTTTAATGCAACTTAGAGTGACAGTGGAAACTAAATTTATTTTAAACTATCGTTCTCTTTTACTAATAGTAGATACAAGAAAGGGATGACTGATGACTGCCTCGTTGGTCTAGTGGTCGCAAGCGGGACTGTCTGACTGTCGATTCCCGGGTCGGGCAGTGTTATTGGGTTTTTTCATTAGGAAATTCTCAGTATCAGCCCGGAGTATGGATTTGTGCCCGGCTAATGGAAATATTGCTCGCCCCTATTACATGGGACTATAACATAACTGGCGAAATGTAGGTGTACTATACACCTCTGCCTACCCCCTCGGGGAAATACAGGCGTGATGTTGTGTTGTTAAGAAAGGGATGGCAACAATTTTAGAACTTTATATACTTTACATACAAGATTAGTCGTGGTCTCGGAACACATGCCCACTAAAATACAAAGAAATGTAACACGTATACTAATTTGACGGTGTTCAAATTGTTGCCATCACTTTCTTGTATCTACTATTAGTAAAAGAGAGCGTTAGTTTAAAAAAAGTTTAGTTCGTGAACATGAGAAGCGACACCAATGATAGCATGAGACTTAAGGGCCACTTAATCTGTCGCAGTCCACTGCTGGACATAGGCCTCGAAGTTGCGCCACAACACTCGGTTCTCTGCCTTCCGCATCCAGTCCCCCCCAGTTACTTTACCTGGCCAGGGCGGGGCGGGGCTACGCTGCGTTTGCCGATTCGCGGTCTCCACTCAAGGACTCGTCTGCTCCAGAGGCCATCGGTCCTTCGACAGACATGGCCAGCCCACTGCCACTTCAGCTTACTGATCCTACAAGCTATATCGGTCACTCCGGTTCTTCTCCAGATAAACTCGTTACGGATTTTATCCTTTCAGGAAACTCCAAGAATAGCTCGCTGAGCGACTTGAAAAATCGAAAACTGAATTGCGTTTGAATATTTGGTGGTATAATATTTACTTTACTCTTAGCATGTAATATTTATTGTATACTAACTTTTGATGTGTAAATGATGAGAACGCGAATGTCGCGTAACTAATTTAAATGTTTGGAATAAATAAATAAACATGAACATTTTATTCTATCTTATATTACATAATATTTACAAAGTTAATAAGAAATCACAACAAAATAACTTATTAATAAATAAATATTTATTAATTTATCGACTGCTAAAGACCTCGTGATGCAACAAATAAAGTTTACGGTTCAAACGTGGTTGGAAGTTACGTAGGTATTTGAACCAATATTGGCGAAACATTTGGCTATTAGTTGACACAACTTTGGACTAAAACATTGGTAGTTGATTTTGTTATAATAGACAATCGAGTGATAGCACATCTAAGTGATATCTTGATATCTTTATTTACAGTTTTATTGGCAGCGAAAAAATTAGGAAGAGTATACATAATTTTTTCGCTACAGTACCTACATACTACATGAAAAAAACATTTCATAATTTTCAACAATAAAGTAAGTTTACATAGTATACCACCGGTACAATAATTTAGTTCATATTGAAAATGTGTAGACTGTACATAGAAGGACACTTCGTATTTCGACATAGTAGTAGTAACTCAAAAATATACGCACGAAATTACGAAAAAAAGCCATGACATATAGTCCGTGCGCTGAAATAGTGGCGGTACACCCAAGGAATTTAATGTGATATAAAGGTGGCAGAAAAAATGTGGTGGCAGTTTTTTTAAGAATAAAATTAATAAGTATGGCTAACTGCATAAAATGAAATGCTGATCTTCATCACTAACTCCCAGTTTCTGGAAGGCTGATCAATTTGATCTGTTGTCAAATCTAATGTCAGCTCCTGATTGGCCGGCAAAAATGTTAACAACCAATCACATCGCTTGACCTGATATTTGACAGCTGATTAGTTAATTTTTGCGTTGATCATCCTTTCGGAAACTGCGGGTAAGTGTCCTCGGAACCCTAGGGCGCCACTATTTGAGCGGACGGACTTTACCTAGTAGAGCAACAGAAAGTGCAGTTTATAACAAATGCCCATCCTTTGTACTTACAGTGTTAATGAATTAGTACGAAAACATTCCAATCGATGCAGTATATTAATTGATAAGTAGTTATTTCAAGCATTAGACTGTATCATCGGTTTTATTAGCAAACCATCTAGAAAGGTAAATTGTGCTAAACTTATTTCATAATTATTAAACAAATTAATTTTGGAGATCAAAGTATAAGAAAAATAATTGTTACTAAGAAGACTCATTCTTATATAATTTCTCGTAAAAACCTAAATTTTGTGATTGACTGGGAATTTTGGTTGTTATTATAATTTGTAAAGAATATTTTTAATCAAAACATTTTTTTATACGCGATATTGAAATAACTAAAAACCTCTTAAGGGGTCATTGTACTCATCAGCATGAACAACTTTTACTATGGGACCAACCATGAAATCGCCAAAGAATAAGCTGATCCCTAAATGTTTTTCGATTTATGCGAATATAAATGTTGGGAGCAGCTGTTTTTGTTCGCGATTTCAGGTTTGGTCCCTTAGTAAAAGTTGTTCATACTGATGAGTACAATGACCCCTTAAGAGGTTTTCAGTTATTTCAATGACACGTTGAATACCATCTTTTCTTCATTCGATTTAATCTTTATTGGATAACTTTACACTTTATCGACAAAAATGTTCTTTCTAACAACATGTGAATTTATTCGATAACTACAATCGAATAACAAAAGTAATTATACAGTATTTACAATTCGGTGGAGGACAGAATGTCAAGCATAGATCTACAAGCTCCGGATTATAACAATGATATTACGTTAATATCACAGTAACTATTACAATGACAAAGTATTCTATATGATTCTGTGATTTGACGCAGTCTTGTCTTGTAAATTGAACTATCGTAATAAACTAGACGAGTAATCTGAAGTATGGCATTACATAAACATATATAAATTATATAAGCCCCCAATGGGTGGATGATCTCTCATTCAGTATAGGTAAACTTGATTCTAACTATTCGTGGACACGTACTGAGTCCCAAGCGCGAGCTTCTTTCCTCAAGAAACTTAACTACAGTACGACACAGAAAATAAGGCGCGTCGTCAATCTTCGTTCGCGTAGACACGAAAAGACGATCGACGAAAACACCCGAAAGAATAAAATCAACCTTATGCAAGCCCATAAGGTGTTAATAGTACACTACTGTCGAAGCCTGAAATGAAGCAATTTATGGCAGAGTAATATTGGAAGTACGAGGCGAAGCCGAGTACTTCCCAAGTGATTTTGAAAGGACGAGGCGCAAGCCGAGTCCTTTTTAACTAAACGAGGCCGTTAATTGCTATTTCGGCCGAGACTTGTATAGTACTTTTCTCTCATTTGCGAGGAAACACAACACAAATTAATTCAACAGTAACTCATTTTCATTCACGCCAATTCGCCCGCGCGCGGTTCTTGTTCTATTTTCAAAGTTTTGAAAAAAAAAATGCGCATTCAGCCTGTATAATGATAAATATTTTATACCTAAAAACACCTAATTTATGTAAGTGTGTACTTAAAAACCTCGGTAGCATAATTTAAAAAATAAAAAGTGTCCAGCAATTTCTATTATTGTCCTGTTGGATATTACCGGCCTGTTATTTCGTTGCGTACGGAAAAGAGCAGATTGTTAATTTATTTATTTTGAATAATGAACCAATTTCCGAGCAAGTGGGAGAAAAATTTATTGCCGTGACATTTTTTTGTATTTCGCTGACACGCTTTCGTACTCTAGCGGTAGCGGATGAGACTTGGCGCAGCGATGGTGTTTTCTGATTGATTAACCAATTTCCTGCGTATTTAAATCGTGTCATCTGCGGTGAGCCATATAAAATGTGTACTACTGTACGTTTGTGTATCCAGTAACAAGTGTATGTAAACATAAAAAGCGCCCCTGGCGGAAGGAGTCGCAAACTTTACATTTGTATGGTATAGGTATTCGATACACAAACGTGATATAATTTAAGTTTTCTTGAGAAAAACTGCCACATAGGGCTCTGAAATAAACACTATTTTAATTTACTTGCAGAAGATACAGAATACATTTTAATGGAATCCGAATAATTTGCAGAGACCACTATGAACCAACTACCACCACCACCAACTAACCACTATGTACTGAATGAAATGAATACTATTAAAATTCACTTTAAAACAAAATAAAAAATCAACTTTGTATGCGAGACTCAGACCACCTTATAATATTATTAGATTTGATTAGATAACAGATTCATGCAATTAGGTTTTATAATTACAATTCATTATAAATATAAGTACATTCATTTTTTGTTTATTAACATTTCATTGCAATTTATTCACCTTATAATATAATCGGGTTTAAAAATAGGTATTTAAACACATTTTTATGTATGGAGTTTGACGTTTAACCCGCTTAAACAAGGGTCTAAACCTGGTCTAAGCTTTTGTAAGTTTTGTAGCGCACGCCATACAAAGGATATTTTTTTTGTTTTAAAATGATTTAATAATGTGGTTGCGATAAGGCACACATACTGAACCACTATGCAAAATATCCGCACACCTTAAAATGTATACTGTATAAAGCGCAAAACACACAGGACGGGTGCGGGTCGGGAGTACGGGGTCTATTAACCTGTTTTTATATGGACGACAACAAATGAAACGCGGGTCGCACCCGTCCTATGTGTGTTTTGGGCTTAAATGTGCGCCGTTGTAGTAATAAAATAAAAATTTGAATTTTTTAGTTTGTACAGTCGGCGTCAAAAATATCAGACAGACTGCAAAAAAACTATATCTAGTCAGAAAGACACTGTTTGCGTAACTGTGTTAATTCTGAAACACGTAAGTTTTTCTCGATATTTTTGGCGCAGACTACGTTTTCCCGAGTCATTATATGTGTCCACGAAGTAAATACTACAGCCTGCTGAGCCATTACAAAGTTTTGTACAAGCCGTGATGTCCCAGATATTATTTTGAATATTCATCAATGGCTTCAGTGATTTAACTGTTGTTGATACATAGAGGCCTTAAGTCGTCCACACTTTGTGAAGACGTAGTTTGGCATCAGACCGAAGTTAGTCGTGGAACAGTTTGTATCGAAGGCACCACGGTGACCCGCACCGGGGTGTCCGCGTGTCCGCACGGCACTAGTTGAAGTGGAACTTGAACTGGAAGGGGCTGCCGTGCTGGAAGTGGTGGAAGGGGCTGTGGAAGGGCCCCCCCTGCCCCCCGCGCTGCGCCTCGGGGTCCAGCGGGTCGGTGCCCGCGTCGAACTGCGCGCGCTTCTCCGGGTCCGTCAGCACCTGCAAACATAACATAACATAACATCACGCCTGTATTTCCCCGAATGGGTAGGCAGAGGTGTATAGTACACCCACATTTCGCGAGTTATGTTATAGTCCCATGTAATAGGGGGCGAGCCTATTGCCATTTACCGAGCACAAATCCATACTCCGGGCTGCTACTGAGAATTTGCACCTGCAAACGCGTTGTATTTTTTAAATTTTATATTATAGGATGGCGAAACGAGCTAAAAGCCCACCTGATGTTAAGCGGTTACCTTTGCCCATAACAACTGCAACACCACCTAGGCTGTTACATAAATGGTACCGCAAGTCGGTTCGTCAAACTGAGACATGAAGATGGAAAGTCTTATGTGATTGTAATTTTATCGGCACCCGTACCCATCAGACCGAAACACAGCAATGCAAGCATCACTATTTGGCGGAGTAGATACGGTGGTAGTACTTCCCCGGACAAGCTCTTTCACAAAGGAGCTCTACTACTACTACCCTATAGACGCCTGATAACAAGTGACCGATCTGTCTGTCATAATACCAGTCTAATAGATCCATAGAAATAGGACTAGCCTAGAATCGTAGTAATGAAATAAACATTTCTCATATAGCTGCTATCTTTTGTTTTACACAGGCAGCAACGTGACAGAAAGAGCTAGATATCTACAATTAGTATGGCCTTCAACTGTCAATATAAACGTTTATTCGTCAAAGTTTGTACGGTCAACCGCATGCCAGTGGTAACACTTTGACATTGACAGCATCTTTATTTTGTCATCAGTAAGGTCGGTTTTAGAATTGAAGTGTTACCACTGTCATGCAGTCGACTGTACTAGAGAGTTACCAAGCTGGCAGCAAAAATCCATATAAAATGGACTGATTCGAGAAAATTAAATGTCTTCATTCTAGTATTTTCCACTTAAAGACAGTACAGACAACATTATAATTGTCTCTCTCTACCACATTGTGACGTTTATGAAACCGAGAAGTCCCGCTAATGCTGAAGCAGTTTAACTTATTATTACTACTCTAGGTTATATACTTTATCTAAGAATAGATCTGAGGCAGTTCGCCACTAACCACCACTTTAAAAATTACAAGAGGTATGGTATGTAATGAACATTTCTGAATTCTTTAGAGTAAAATAAATATCGGATTTTTCTATGCCATGTTTCGTTTTTGTTGATAAATTATTACTAGAAGCCCTTAAAAAATCTTTAATTTGCCTATTTAGTCCGCTGTCTACAGAAGCCTAGTGTATAAATTTGACAACTATTAATGAATAAAAGTAAGTATAAATTCTGGAGTGGCGACCGCGTACTGGAAGGCGCAGCGTGGGTAGGTCCCCCACTAGGTGGACCGACGACCTGGTGAAGGTTGCGGGAATCCGCTGGATGCGGAAGGCGCAGGACCAGTCGTTGTGGCGATGCTTGGGGGAGGCCTATGTCCAGCAGTGGACGTCTTTCGGCTGAGATGATGATGATGAATGAATAAAAACAGTACACATTCTTCTTATTCAGTTTATGAAATATCTTTTAAATTGGTCCAGTTTCGGAGGAGAAAATAAGAGCCAAACCTAGAATTATGACTTTTTTACTGAGGCTATTCAGTCGGAGCTGCAGTTATTGTTACCACATTTACTTGAGGCAAAGCGACAGCAATAGTTTCTTCAAATACTTAATCTTCAAAGGACTCTCTGCCCACACTTCCTCTTAATAAATAAAATAAAAATAAATAGTCAAATACCGTATTGTATGCAACTAGATTCTTAACAAATTATTTTATTATTTTAACGCATTTACACATGCGAAGCGAAATCTAACGATTTAAATTGTGGAAAGAAAAAATCGCTCACGAGCAGGATTCGAACCTGCGACTCCTGGCTCAGTATGCCAATGCTTTAGCCACTAAGCTACCGTGAACACTGCTGGTAGTGACTTTGAATTAACTGCCAAGTTAGTCGAGTCGGTTAAGAAACACTGTTTCTTAATAAAATACCGCTGATGGCACCCAAAACGTACAAAAAGTGGAGGTTAATTTCCATACCACGACCAGTGGTATCGTTCACAGTAACTTAGTGGCTAAAGCACTGGCGTACTGAGCCAGGAGTCGCAGGTTCGAATCCTGCTCGTGAGTAATTTTTTCTTTCCACAATTTAAATCGTTAGATTCTTAACTTTTTGAAAGTGCATGTAAATGCTTATTCGAAATAAATAAATAGTAAATGAATATTTTTGGGACATCTTACAAAGCACCATCTAGTCCCAAACTAAGCAGAGCTTGTACTATGGGTACTAGACAATGGATATAATACTTATATACTTTTTTTTTTGTTACACAAGCATAAGTGTTTGTTGTTGTGTTACACAAATATTTGTGTGTTGTTCATCACACAAATATTTGTGTCCTGTGGGAATCGATAAACGTTTGAATTTGTATGCATATTGTATAAGGTGTTACCT
The DNA here is from genome assembly GCA_949699075.1 of Asteroscopus sphinx. NCBI lineage: Eukaryota > Metazoa > Arthropoda > Insecta > Lepidoptera > Noctuidae > Asteroscopus > Asteroscopus sphinx. Next base: position 529,103 of record OX453003.1, read on the forward strand.
CTTTGGCGGCGGCGATGTCGATAAACTTCTTCTCGGCCAGCTTCTTGTCGTCGCCCGGGAAGTTGTCGGGGTGCCACTTCTGCGCCGCCTTGCGGTACGCCTTGATCACCTCCTGCTTGGTCGCCGACCTGGGCCACACAACACCATGTACTGTTACTGCACTTACAGAATCAGCCTATTACTGTCCCACTGCTGGGCACGGGCCTCTTCTCAGTACGAGAAGGCTAAGGCCTTAGTCCACCACGCTGGTCTAGTGCGGGTTGGCGGACTACACACACCATTGAGAACTGTATGGAGCACTCTCTGTTACTGCACTTGCCGTCAATGTTTGCCACTTAGGGACTGATGCCAAAGGAAAATACATTTTCCCTGTGCGGTTTAGCGACTACACAATGCCTATGGGGTTTGTATGCTGGGTGCATAAATAAGGGTGGCGTTTATGGTGATTCTTTACAGCCGCTTATTGTAACAGACGTGGCCGACGTTTTGTAAGACGGGCAGGTGTTTGTAACTTTGTACACATGGAGAAAAGAAGGGAGCGGAGGTGCTGCAAGGCAATTTGGTCATGCGCCTTCAATTTGGTCATGACGTCACAGTGGGCGGAGCCGCAAAGCTTAATTTCAAGTGAATCATCACTGCGTTCGGTTCTCTTCGATTTAAATAGATTTTGAGAGGATTTTGAATATTTTTCTTGTTTTAACAATGAAGTGCGCTGTTGTTGGATGTAAAAATTGTTCAGGATCAAAACTAAAACATATTGATGGTATAACATTTTATGTGTAAGTCACATATATTTATATTTTCAATTTTAAAACATGCATTTTCTCGTTTCTTCGCCAAATTGTTGCTCGGGACATCTGTCGTCGAAAAGATGCATACTAATCACTTCTCACCGATAACATGTTTTTACATTATCAATGCATATTATGACGAAAATAATAAACACATTGTTTTAATTCATTTTAAATTCTAAAATGTTAGTTATTTCATAGATAAATTACATAATTACATGAAATAAGAGCAATTTAAAATAAGAAAAATAGGCCATCAGGCCATCTATCGGTGAGTAGTCAGTAATAGGGTCGATTTCATGTTTCGAATTAAAATGACACATTTTTGACGATTTTTGTAAACCCCCGTTTTATTGTTATCTGATGGTATTTAACGTTTGCTATAATGAAGTTATACACATACTATGTAAAAATACAGGGCGCATCTTGTTAAAAATAGAAGAAAACCAAAAAAATAGAAACACGAATGAATAAGTTTTTACACAAATGAAATTCTTTAATCGCGAATGAAATGTGTAGGACACTAATGACTTGCTAGCTGGACAACATTCATAACCATGATTTTATAAAACAAAAATACATAACAAGGTCTTGAATGAAGCGGGCGATGGTGATTCTAAGGTATCTAAGTGAGAAATAAAAACAAGGAACCTTGGATACGTTTTTTGAAGTGAAACTTCTGTATAGACGGGGGGTATTAGGAATTTTTAGTCACGAAAAAACGTTACGGCCGCATGGAGGGGGTAGACAATATATCGCTTGGCGAGAGACGGCAGCGGCGGAGGGATTGAAAGGCTGATGATGATGATGATGATGATGATGATGATGGTGAAAATTCTATATATAGAAGATAGATATATATATCTTCTTCTATATATACGCAGGTCTGCTGGAAGAAATTTCTTTTAGAGATAAGCAGTACCTTTGTGCTCAAGTGTTTGTTCTGTATGTTATCTATAATAAAATGTGTTGTGTGTACATAAATAAATAAATAAATAAATATATTAGGATTTTTCTCTCACGAAAAAGCGTTACGGCCGCGTGGAGGGGGTAGACGATATATAGCGGCGGAGGGAGAGAAAGAAAAATGGATGTTTTTTTTGGTTCCGGATTTAATTCAGTTTTTTTGTTTGATAAAATAAAATATGTTTAAATAAAAAATGCATTCATTAAAATCACTTAAAATGTACCTAACCTAACCAAAACATAATTTGCAGTAAAACTGCGAAAAAAAAACGAAATGTGTGCTGGGACACATAGTAGAAGTGAAACTTCAACGGACAAGTGGAAAAACGAATCGCAACGGACAAGTGGAAAAACGAATGGCATTTAGTTTTTTTTTATTCAATTTGTATCCAATAAGTTTTTATGACAATAGTTAACTGCAATCTTGATATATCATAATCCAAAAATTCCAAATATTACGTAGCATTATTTCAGCAAAAATGTATTGAATACTTTAATTAATAAAAAAAAAATAACATTAGGTAAAATTTTTTTATGAACAGAATGTAACATACTTTTTATTATATTTCTATATACAACCTACAACCTAATTCTTAGCTTATACTAAACCTCTTAAGGGGTCATTGTACTCATCATAATGAACAACTTTTACTATGGGAACAACCCTGAAACCGAAAAAAATATCAGCGGTTCCCTACATTTGTGTTCACATAAATCGACATAATTATAGGGAACAGCAGATTTTTTCGAGATTTCAGGGTTGATTCCACTGTAAAATGTGTTCATAATGATGAGTACAATGATCCCAGAGATTTAGTATAAACTAAGAATAAGATTGGATATTTGTATAAGTAGGTATTTCTACTAATTTCTTATAATATATATTTTTAATGATTTAAATAGTGGAAAGAAAAAATCGCTCACGAGCAGGATTCGAACCTGAGACTCCTGGCTCAGTACGCCAGTCTTTGGGTGACGTCAGCGATATCTTATTAAGAAACAGTGATTCTTCTTTTTTTTTCCACTATTTAAATACCGATAACACGGTTTTGTGGGGCACAGTGATATTGCAAAATTTATACATGTATGAATAAATAAATAAATACTAAATAAATCGTTAGATTTCGCTTCGCATGCATAAATGCGTTAAAAATAATAAAATATATAATTTTGTCAATCAATTTTTTTTTTGTTGTATTTGCAATCAGTTTATACAATTAAAAAGATGGTTTGAGTGATTTTCAAGGTGATCTACATGAGGATACTTTATTGCGCTAGGCGCTATGTATGGCACGTTTTTAACGTACTTTTGTGTAAAGTTGTAAAACAAAAGTTGTGTAGTTAGACGTTATTTAATACTCATACTGGACTGGTAATCTGAAGGTCAAGCCGCAAGTGCCATATGGTACCCTTACATTATACCCTTTTAACCTTTTTCAACTTCGTTACTTTTTTTCAAATTCTAATCAGTCATTTTAAAGACCACGTCATTTGTGTAAAATTCAATTTCATTAGTGTTATGTTCTCACCACAAAAACGCACATAGAATGTTCTGGAATAAAATAATGTGCTTTGTACGCCACAGTGGTGAGTAGACAAACTAAAATGAAAAATTGTTAGTGCTGTTACGCTGTAATAATTCATTTCACCGCTAGATGGATTTACAAAAAATGGGCGGATTTTCCATAGTGAGGTGGAGCCATTGCTGTACCTCGTCCCCCTGTCACCCGCATTCAGGCGACGCTTCTTTCTAAAGAGATTTTGCCTTGCAACACCTCCGCTCCCTTCTTTTCTCCATGTTTGTACAGTAGATTGACTTGTCTGTGACAATAGAATAGTCACTACTGTTATTAGTAGTTACAAATAATGTTTAATTTTTTTTGTTGAAATACAAAAATTTTACATATACAAACAACCGGACCCAGAAAATGTACCTATCTATGTATCACACAAATATTTTATTCCTTGCGGGAATCGAACTCGTAACCCTTAAAACGCAGAAGCCGATCGCTCCACAACTGCATCAATCGTGTCGTCAGAACAAAGAAAAATAAACACCATGTCATACAAATAAATGAATCTGAATCATAAAAATAAAACTAGAAATATTAATAAATGATCACATTATCATTAATTCTGTAACATAATTGGAAGTCATGAGCGATGGTCACACGACATACCTCTTAACTCCTAATATTTTGTAGTAGTCCCTCTGTTCCGACTGTTTCTGCAGTTTCTGCGCGCGACTGAGTCCGTCCTTGGCTCGCTGCAGACTCTCTTCTAACTCTAAAGCCTCTTTGAACGACTGGATGGCTGTGGAAGAACGAAGACCAAGTTAGAAATAGCTTTCAAAATAAAATAAAAATACCGTAAAAGAATCGATACAAAAACATGAGAGTAAAATTCAGCTTTTCCTGAAATGTCAACAACATAACAACAACATAACATAACATCACGCCTGTATTTCCCCGAAGGGGTAGGCAGAGGTGTAATAGTACACCCACATTTCGCCAGTTATGTTATAGTCCTATGTAATAGGGGGCGAGCCTATTGCCATTGACCGGACACAAATCCAGACTCCGGGCTGCTACTGAGAATTTCCTAATGAAAAAACCCAATAACACTTTGCCCGACCCGGGAATCGAACCCAGGACCCCACGCTCAGCAGTCGCGCTTGCAACAACTAGACCAACGAGGCAGTAAAAAAATGAAATGAAAATGCTGAAATGTCAATTCCTTCTTTTCATGGTTGGTCAGAGTTCAAAGATACTTTGACATCGCGGCTGTTAAAAACGATGCAACCTGGTAGCTCAATAACCAATAAATGCAATTAAAAGAAGCAACATCATCGGTGCTAGAGTACCGAATGTAGTCCATCAACCCATGGTATAATAACACCAGGTAGTCTCTTCCCGTGACAGCTAGGTCACGTGATTGCCTCCGTACTACGTCATCGGCCGTGGAGCCAATAGCGGGCTGTTAGCGTGGCACTTTTTTTTTTTTTTTTTTTTTTTCAATTTATTCATGACCATGGATACTTGTCCTTCAGTCGTAATCATTGAACATATTATACTTGTATCCTAGTAAAGTGATGGAAACTTTACTAGGTTTCTGAGGGGATGATGAGATAATACGAAAGTCATGCGTGGCACTTTTCAGTTTGATGTGCTGCCACTTTGTGAAAATAAATTACCCGAGCAAAATGCATTTTTTCATTTACTTTCTTCTATAAAGAATCACTTTTTAACTAGTAATTTAATATAGTTTCCTTTATTAACTAATTAGATAAATAACACGAGGTAACAAATAGTTAGGCTAGTTAGGAATTTATTTTATATTCATTATGAACAAAAATCTCCTTAAGTATATTGAAGATATCAATCAATGGCAGCACTGATCGTGACGTAGCTTGGAGGCATCGCGCTGTCATTGCGGGAAGAGAATACCTGGTGAAACATCTTATTATACCATGCATCAACCTATGTTTACGGTCTATGTGTCCAGTGTCACATTTAAAAAGTGCAACCATTTTTCTTGAAAATATATAAACTATAATAAAACAAAGTTTAACCGGATTAAATCGCGTATATTATTTAAATTGGTTTCCCTGACCATACAAATACAAACCTAACCATTTTCTTCGATTTGATAAACCTCAAGTTCTGGCGAAGGAAAACCGATATGTACCTAGAATGCTCCGTGAGGCAATTGAAATTAAAAAACATGCTAATTTTAATAGAGAAGATGGTTGGCAGCTACCACCTGTTTGGAACCCAGTCCTAAAAATAATCAAGTCCCAAACAGCACGCAACACTGTAAAAGATAATGATATTGTGAGTGATTACTGCGTGCATCGAAACGATTTTAATTAATAATATTGTACGGTAGATTAAAATAATTTTTTAGAAATATTTGTAAAGACGCTTGTCATCTTAGTCTACCTGCGACCACGAAATGCTGCAAGGCTTTCGAAACGTCAGGGAAACCAATTTAAATAATATACGCGATTTAATCCGGTTAAACTTTGTTTAATTATAATGTGTAGTGATCGCGAAAACCTAAGAAGTTATTATATATAAACTAAATAAACGTTAACACCTTATGGGAACTGCATAACGTTGATTATATTTTTTTCATGTTTCGGGTGTTTTCGTCGATCGTCTTTTCGTGTCTGCGCGAACGCAGATTGACGACGCGCCTTATTTTTTCTGTCGTACTGTACAGTATATATACCAGGCCCCTCAGAAAGTATTGCGAAAAAAAGTTTTTATATATGGGAGACTGGCCAGTTATAATGTTTTTCGAAAATTTGATTATTTATAAGTAAAAATAAGTAAGTTCCAATTTCAAAATTTCCCTCCACATTTTTTGCGAGTTAATTCAAAGTATTGTGTCTCACTGAAATATGGATCTGCGCCGGGAACATTTTAGAGCTATGATTTTATACGATTTCAAGTGTCGCCTGAAACCGGATGAATCGTACGATAGATTTCAAATGGCATTCATGGATGAAGGCCCTTCCAAGGCAACCGTGTATCGTTGGTATAACGAATTCAAGCGCGGTCGACCAACTTTGGGGGATGACGAAAGAAGCGGTCGCCCTTTGACGGCTGTTACCGAAGAAAACGTGCTAGCAGTGAAAAATTTAATCCAAGACAATAGGCGAATTACATATCAGGAGATTCAACACATATTGAAGATTGGATCGGGAAGCGTTCACGAGATTCTACACAGCCATCTTCGCGTGAGGAGGATAGTATCACGCTGGGTGCCGCACAACCTCACCGATGCTCAGAAGCAGGCCCGGGTGGAATGGTGCCGTGATATGCTTAACAAATTTGAAGCAGGCTCGTCTCGGCGTGTTTACGACATCGTTACAGGTGATGAGTCCTGGATTTATCAATACGACCCAGAAACCAAGCGCCAGTCGACTGTTTGGGTGTTTCAAAATGAGCCAACGCCTACCAAAGTGAAGCGATCTAGAAGCGGGGGTAAGATTTTGATCGCTAGCTTTTTTAATTTGACTGGCCACTTGGTATCAATTCCCTTACGGGATCAAAGAAGCATTAATGCCGAATGGTATACTACCAAATGTTTGCCAGAAGTTTTCTCTGTTATAAGCAACAAGCGACCAAACACAGGGCTCCGCGGGCTACTGCTCCACCACGACAATGCACCTGCGCACACCGCACTCAAAACGAGGGACTTCCTGGACAGCACGCCAGTCAAACTCCTGGGTCACCCTCCTTACAGCCCTGATCTAGCACCGTGTGACTTCTTTTTATTCCCAAAAATAAAAAATCAGCTCAAAGGGATACAATTTTCGTCGCCGGAAGATGCGCTGGCTGCGTTCGAGCAGGCTGTAAACGAGGTGTCTGCGGCGGACTGGAAAAAGTGTTTTGAAAACTGGTTTAGGCGCATGAATCTTTGTATAGAGGCTGGTGGAAAGTACTTTGAAAAGATTTGATAAAAATATATGTACGTATAGAACAATTTTTTTTAGTTTCGCAAAACTTTCTGAGTGTCCCACGTATATAGTTAGTAGTAGTAGAGCTCCTTTGTGAACGAGCTCGTCCGGGGAAGTACTACCACCGTGCCTACTTCTCCCCGCTTGCTCGTTTGCCCCCCTATGTTATAAAAAAAAAGACAGCTGTCCGCACTGCTGTGTTGGTGCGGACAGCTGTGGTACTGTACGGTAACTTACCGTCGTCGAACATGTCCAGTCCGAGCAGCGCGTCTCCTCGGTCGCACAGAATCCTGGCGTCGCGCTGCAGCTCCAGCGCACTGCCGCAGGCCGACAGCGCCTCCGTGTGCTGCTCGTCCTGTCATTGTACACGCGTATCCATTATATCCCACACATATTTGGCCTTACATCAAAGTCAGCTTCTAGTTTTAACAAGTAGTAGTCGTAAGTAGAAGTGGGCGTTTAAACAAAAAGCGCTTAAAAAAGTCTAATTTAAAAAAAGCGTATAAGCACGCTTTGTGATTAAAGCAGATTTCGTTTAGACTTTTTCGTAAACCAATCTTATGCTTTCAATAGTACGATTGAAATGTAATCTTATTTCTATGAATATAAGACTCAATTTCAAAGTTGACTGGTGGTGGTTTGAAACCGGCAGAATTAAATTATATTCGTTTACGTAAAATTTGTTTAGAGAAAGCACTTTTTTATTTTGTTGATTATTTTCGTATCGTTTAAACATTTTAAACGTTTTTGACCTTGATTGATTTGCTTTTGCTTTGGCGCTTAGTTTATTTTTCGTCGTCAACGAGTGAATGCGTTTTTGAATGTTCTCCTTGGTAATTACGCGACGATTGTAGTTTGTTTGCATAGTTTTTAGTGAACTTTGTAAATAGTTTAAATGTAAATAGAATAGTGTAACGTAGACAAATAAAAGTCAATTTTTAACCGACTTCAAAAAAAGGAGGAGGTTATGTATTCGGCGGGTTTTTTTTTTTTTTTTTTTTTTTTTTTTTTTTTTTTCATGTATGTACACCGATTACTCCGAGATTTATGGGCCGATTTGCGTGGTTGTTTTTTTATTTGGTAGAGGAAGTCCGCGCGGTGGTCCCATATAAATTTTATTGACTTAGGTCGAGTAGTTTTTGAACCAGCTTCAATAAATCAATTTAATTTAGCTTCGCTTACCTAGATGATCTACTAATAGTTTCGTTTTTCTGTGAATTCTCAACTAAAAAGTATGAAATAAAAACTTTTTAACAAAAAATAAAACCGACTTCAAAAACCTTAACTAAAAAGTAAAAAATAATCCTTGTATGTATTTCAAAATCTTAACATAAACCAAAATTTTGAAGGCGGCGCGTGTTTTTCATGTATGTTCGCATAAACTGTTTTTTACTATAGATAAGCGCTCGACAGTATATTATATTTACATGACGCAAAGGGACAGTCACGCGCCACCTTCAAAATTTTGGTTTATGTTAAGATTTTGAAATACATACAAGGATTATTTTTTACTTTTTAGTTAAGGTTTTTGAAGTCGGTTTTATTTTTTGTTAAAAAGTTTTTATTTTAGAAGTGAAAAACGAAAAGCGGCAAAAGCGTAAAAAAATTCGTTGGCAGAAAAAAGCACTACGTTTAAACACGCTTACGATTTTAAGTAGTTTTTCCCAACTTTAGTCGTAAGGAGCCATCACAGATCAGTAAGCCTTTGGACGTCGATTAGCCCGACACGTTCGGTCACCACGCTTAACAATTTAATTAAGTTCCTAACTCCAAAATTAGGTTATCCCTGCATTTCAGTTAGTTCCTTCCCAATTATTGGTACCAATCAGTATAAGGCTGGTCACTAGTATTACAAAACAAAAAGAAAAATATAATGGTAAACTAATTAGAGAACAATTAATACATTAACAAAATACATGGGTTGTACACTAAGCTTGTGTTTTTAGAGTTTGTGTGATTATGTATTGTAGTTTGTGTGTTGTATTTTGTGTATTCGGCTGTGTTGTGACTTGATTGGGGGTGTGTAAATGTGTGTGTGTCTGTTGGTGGGGGTGAGTGTGTGTGTGTGTTGGACGTGACTGATTATTCTGAATGTGACTATATGTTAATCATGTGTATGTGCTGGAAGTGATTGTATAATAGGGATGCATGTGTTGGCATACTAGCGTGATAACGGCGTAGAGACAACAGAGGCCATCATCTATGCTGCTATGATGGTCTGCAGAAGACTTTCCAATTCGTCATAGGAGTATTTATTTAACAATTCGTTTTGATGTCATGTAAGCCATCAATAATGTTGTACAGTTTCGGTGCAAAATAGTCGTATTGTTTGTAGTACTGTATATCATACGCCCCACCTCCAATCAGGACGTCAGTCCGTCAGCGAGCGGCACCAATCATACAGAATCATACCACCGAACTTTTGAGCCGACCAATCACAACGCACCGTCCGCCCCCCGGTCCACGCCAACATTTTACGACTCCCAAGAAAAACTTTGTTTATGCGGCGTCTTGAGGCTTACTGGTCTGTGGGAGCCATCCCCTAAATTACTTCACACGAATCTCATGATTTTCAAAGACCTTTGTCGACCCCGACCTTGTAACAGGTGTTCACATTTATATGACCCCCCCGGTGTCAAATGGTGTGTCGTCACATAGTTTGTAAATTAAATTTGAAAGTTATGTGTCGAATAAATGATATAAACAATTTAACATAGACAAACAAAATCACGGCAGCGGCGGCTTTTATCAAAGGCGGTATTGGCCTATCGTCGTATCTCAAAGGTGGCCGACCCGCGATACCGTAGGTACAGCGAGCGTGAACACGCGCGGTCACCACGTACAAAAAATAATACAAACAAATTTAAGCCTTATAATGGTACGGATAGAGTTGGTAATATTCTAAAGTTTTTCGTTAGAGTTGAAGTTCAGAGTTCTAATACTTTAGATTTATACATGTGACGTCACGAAGCTTACGACACGTCTCCCCCCTCGTCCCACGAGGTCATACTTTGAGGCGCCAAGCCAGTGAAGGATTGGCTTGTGTGGATAACGAAAAAAAATCTTAAAAAAACCGGCCAAGTTTGAGTCGGACTTACGCAGTAAGGGTTCCGTACCACCCATTGGCCTGGATACCCCATAGAAACTGATTTAATTTACGAGAGATTATCAAAAGACATCAACGAGCGTACTCAAAATGTGATTTTTTACATCTCTCTCTTACATAGGTATCACCACATATATTTACGTTTGCCCTGTTTTTAGTATTTATTGCTAAACTACATAGTATGCACTATAATCAGGGGGCCTAGTACGAGTTTGACACTTTATAATACTTTCATAGTTTTCGTCGATTTTCATTCATAAACTACTAGTTCCTCCTCGTATCCGCCAGGGGCGCTACTGATTTATGAATGAAAGTCGTCGAATTCGATGGAAGTATCGGTAAGTGTCAAACTCGTACTAGGCCTACAGACCAAGTTTGACGCTGATATGTATTACCGTTTTGAAGATAGAGCAGGAATAAAAACGTTGAAAAAAATTCATGTTTTTCGAGGTTTCTTGTATGGGGACCCCCTTTGGTTTTAGACTTTTTTTTAGTTTTTAGTGTTTGTCGTGATACCCCACATAGTAACACATATTCTGTGAAAATTTCAACTAGTTATCTATTACCATTACAAAGATACAGCCCTGTGACAGACAGACAGACGGACGAACGGACAGACGGACGGACAGCGTAGCGAGAGTAATAGGGTCCCGTTAGCACCCTCTGGGTACAGAACCCTAAAAATTACTAAACCAAGACAAATTGGTTCATAGGATATGAAAATATATCAATGCGAAAGTATTGTTACCTTAGTGAGGCAGCTGCACAGCCACTTCCTGGCCTCGAACACGACCAGCGTGACCTCCTCCTCGGCGCGCAGCACCTTGTTGGCGGTGGCGGCGCAGCCCACGAAGTCCCTCGCCTCGCTCAGCTCCTCGCACTCCAGCAGCAGCTTGTCCACCTTCTTTACCTTCTTGTAGAACGGGAAGCACTTCTTGTGTTCCGGGTCCAGTTTTAAACATTCACGGATTTCCTGTAAGGTGGGTTAACTTTCAATATAACACATATTTCAAGGGATGTAATGAAGACCGTTCCGCTAAGCATGTTGATATCTATCACGCTACACGCAAACTCTCCACTGACGTACGAGTTGATGTCACAAATCCTGAATCGCACCATGGTATAATATGATGTTTCACCAGGTATTCTCTTCCCGCGATGACAGCGCGATGCCTCCAAGCTGCGGCCAAAAAGTTGGGCATTCTTAACAAGGTGAAGCGATACTTCACTCCTGGACAGCTTTTCACTTTATATAAAGCTCAAGTCCGATCGTGTATGGAGTATTGCAGTCACTTGTGGGATGGCTCCGCCAAATACCAGCTTGCGGCTCTTGACTCGATTCAACGCAGAGCTGAGAGGTTAATTGGTGATGAACTGTTAGCAAAATCTAAGCTACAAAGCTTAGCCCATAGACGCACAGTTGCTTGTTTGTCGGTGTTCTACAGGCTGTACTTTGGAGAGTGTGCGCAAGAGCTCCATGAGCTTATTCCGCCATCTCCTTTCTTTCATCGGACTACACGCCGCACTGCAGGATATCATCCACATTTGGTGGAAATCCCTACTATCAGGACCAAGCGCTTTGAGAACTCTTTCATAATGCGCACAGCCAAGTTGTGGAATTCACTGCCGGCATCTGTATTTCCGGGCACTTATAACCCTAACGCCTTTAAAGCTGGAGTGAATCGGCACCTAATAGGTTTGCGCTACGTCACGATCAGTGTTCAACTCAGCCTATCGCAGTCCACTGCTGGACATAGGCCTCTCCCAAGTTGCGCCACAACGCTCGGTCCTCTGCCTTCCGCATCCAGTCCCCCCCAGCCACGTTCTTCACGATCAGTGTTGCCATTGATTGATATCTTCAATATACTTAAGGAGATTTTTGTTCAGCCTAACTATTTGTGTGTATCGTGTTATTCATCTAATTAGTTATTAAAGGAAACTGTTTAAAATTACTAGGTCAAAAGTGATTCTTTATAGAAGCAAGTAAATGAAGAAATGCATTTTTCTCGGGTACTTTATTTTCACAAAGTGGCAGCACATCAAACTGACAAGTGAAATTAAATCAGGTAGGCAGCTCCAACAATATAACCCTACAATGGATTAAAGGTCACAGTGGTTCTAGAGGCAATGACGCAGCGGATGAACTCGCTAGGAGGGGATCGAGTACAGACGCGGTAGGACCTGAACCCATAATACCTCTCCCCTTCGGTCATTTTCGTACTCTGGTAAGGAAACGCACTAGAGACAAACACAACTACTCCTGGATAAACCACGAGGTATGCAGACAGGATAAGGAAGCACTCCCCGTCATCGACGGTAAGATCACCAAACAGCTCCTCCGGCTGTCAAAACAACATCTACGTACGGTGACAGCCGCCTCCACCGGACACGGTTCATTTAACAAACACCTCTTTGTCATAGGTGTGACTGACAGTCCTCTGTGCAGAGCCTGCATGGAGACAGAGGAAACAGCGGCCCACGTGCTTCTCAACTGCTCGGAGGTCGCCTCATACAGGGCTAAGTACTTCGGAGATCCGGGTACTCTCCGAGAGACAGTCAGCAACATCAAGCGTTTGCTGGCCTTCCTCGAGGAGCTGGGGTGGCTCGAATAAACAAGTTATTCCCACCCACACGCAAAATACACGCCAAGCGTGGAGTTGCGGAAAATGGCCCGTTATACCAATACTAATACCAATACCAAACTGACAAGTGTCACGCTAACAGCCCGCTATTGGCTCCACGGCCGATGACGTAGTACGGAGGCAATCACGTGACCTAGCTGTCGCGGGAAGAGACTACCTGGTGAAACATCTTATTATACCATGATTCGCACTATCTGGATTTGACGCGCAGTTAACATAAATACAAGCGCCCTACATCAGCCGTTGGACCGCGGCCCGCCAGGAAATAATACCCAGCCTGGTCAAAGGATCCTGCCTTTGCGTTGGAGAGACATAATACCTCGTTCCTCCACAAACCGCTTGTTGTTACAGTCTAAGCAAGCATGTCTCGTAAAGGAGATGTTCTAGCAAACATGGTAATAACTACCTTGAGCGCATCGCTGACATGTCCTAGCCGGTACAGCAACGTGGCGAGTCGGTAGTACCCGTCCGTCGAGTCCTGCTGCAGACGATTCACTGACCGGATGTCTGACACCGCTGAGAATAGGTCGTTCTGGAACAACAATACAGTTTAACCCTCAAATATTATACGCACATGAACGCACTGTCAGTACACTCATGCTCAGTGTCACAAATACCTATTCACTAACACACACACCCACACTCTACACACACACAAACTCTCAACACGCAAACATACACTTCACAACACTCACAGAATACACACCCCCACACATATCATTCATACCTTACTTTATTTTATATTCTATCTTAGACTAAGAAATAGAAATGTATCCTATATATATATATTTCATGACTGCTAATGATTGTCTCTTTAACACGGAAATATTGCTACTAAATTTGTAAATGGAATGAAAGAGCCTAGATCTCAAGACACAGGAAATCCTAGTGTGAAGTCTAGGACCTCAACCCAATTATTGGTAACCATTTAAGACAATAAATTCATCAAGATCAAAAGTTAAGGGAAAGCTAAAGAGTTACCAGATCTGCTCCCCGATTCAGAACATCTTCGAAGAGTTGTCGACCGATTTGGTTTGTTATCTCGTTTTTTCGACGATTCACGTACCAAGAGAAAAAGAGATAACAAACCGAATCCGTGAACAACTGCTTATCGAAGATGTTCTGTATCTGGGAACGAGTTTGGGAAGCTAAGCCAAGTTTCAGCAGTAAGTCTTCCAACAGGTGACCAGTGAGCGCTGTTTGCGCCTTATCAAGATTGTCGTCGGACCTGCAAACATCACAGCTTGGCATCGCCGTGTTCGTAACTTAACCGATAAGGCCGTTATTCCACTATCATATTTAAATGATCCTACTTTTGTGGTTCATAGAAATATGAGAAATGTATGACAGTGTAATGGCAACATATTAATCATATCCGAGCCTATTTGGTGCAGCCGTGGGGCACACAATTATACTTTTGGGAGTTGTATTATTGATGATAAAATTGTATATTATTATTATTGTGTGCGTCTGACTGTAGTAAATAAACCATTTTTCTTTCTTTCTTTATTTTGGACTCATATTAAATAACTTTGGCCGTTAATTCGTACTTTTTAAATTTTTCTCACAGCTTCAGGTTGGAAAGATATATTATGTAAATTATGATTTATGCTTACAAATCCTGTTCTTATTTTAGAAATATCGGCGTACATTTTCAAATATTGTTAATTGTACTTTAATATCGCCAATGTTACACATTTCTTTAAGTTTTTAACCTGATTTTAGTAAATATTATCAAAACATGGCTTACCTACTAACTAATTGTTAAAATAATTCACGGGTACCGAAATGACGTTTGTTAATGCGTGCACATAGCCAATAGCAGTTTCTGCAAGTAACTAGAATAACTACTTGAGAACAGGGTTACCCACAGAAATAGATAAAATGGTTGTAATCACAATTTTACTTGCGATTCATGCGTGGATACTTTTCGAACAAACTACGCCTGCCATATTGACGTCATTAATTTATTTTAAATTAACTTTAATCAAATGTACTATATAGCTTTTGTTTCTGCAGTTAGAAACAGCACAATAAGGTATTTTTGCGGGTTTTTGTTACAGTATTAAATAAATAAATAAATAAAATAAATATCTTTAGGACATTTTTACACAGCAACATCTAGTCCCAAACTAAGCAGAGCTTGTGCTATGGATACAGATAGACAATGGATATAATATTATATATATATTTTTTGTAAATACATACTTATAATACATAAGAAACACCCAGACCAACACAAACACTTCTTAATATGTTCATCACACAAATATCGAACCACTAGAGAACAGACGTCGACGACGTTTATTTACAGAAATAAGTCATAAGGCGTACTACTTAAAGGCTTTGAAATGCACGTCACTATGGTGCAGAGTGTTGGCATTCTATCTATTTCTGTGGGGTTACCGTTGACCTGAAGTGGGCCACCTTTTGCCCAGGATACTTACCAGCGCTATGTAGCACTCGGCCCGCAGCTGGCGGAGCTGCGCGGACCAGGGCGACACGTCCAGCAGGCGCGTGGCCAGCTCCACGGCGGCGCGGTGGTCCCCGCCGCGGTAGTACGCCTCCACTAGGCGCAGGTCGTCGATGTATTCGTCGATCTTGTGGTACTGACTAATTGCTTCTTCGTTGTAAGGCTCTGCATATGTCTGGGGGACAATGGAATAAGGATTTTTGAATTCCACGCATGACACCACACTGTGGTTTGTTGGAGAGTAGTTAGATTTCAGGGTGTTTATGAATGAAGAATTGCCAAGCTTAAGTGGCAGTGGGCGGGGCACATTGCTCGCAGAACAGATGGCCGATGGGGCTGAAAAGTCTTTCTAAGCAAAGTTTTGGAGTGGCGACCGCGTACTGGTTGGCACAGCGTGGGTAGGCCCCCCACAAGGTAGACCGACGACCTGGTGCAGGTCGCGGGAATCCGCTGAGTGCGGAAGGCGCAGGACCGGTCGTTGTGGCGATACTTGGGGGAGGCCTATGTCCAGCAGTGGACGTCTTTCGGCTGAAATGATGATGATGATGAATGTTTTCTAAAAGTTACTGTGTAATGTACACAGCTACATTAACTCATCAGTGCTTCGAGACTACAAAGCTTCAACGCACCTTCAATGCTTGAACCGGTATTTTCACGATTACAACACACACATGATGATGAGCAATGATTTGTATCTATGTTGGTCAGTGGTGTCGATTCACTTGTTCCCGAACTTAACTTATTTTATACTATCGCTCTATTTTACTAATTGTAGATACAAGAAAAGGATAGCAACAATTTTAGTGTCGTCATATTAGTCGGAATTAAACTTTTCATATAAGTTTAGTCGTGATCTCGGAACGTGTCCACTAAAATACAAAGAAATGTAACACGTAAACTTATTTGACAGTTCTAAAATTGTTGCCATCCCTTTCTTGTATCTACTATTTGTAAAAGAAAGCGATAGTTTAAAATAAGTTTAGTTCGTGAATCGAAACCATTATTCTGGAATTTTAAAGATGCACCTCACCTTGAGATGCATTATCAACAGTTAAAGGCAGGATGACATATCTCGATAGGAATGTATAAGTACTGTGTTTGTAACTATTATTATATGCATGTAATTTTATCACCACAGAGCAACGACTGTATAACCCAATAGACGCCTAATGTTGAATATAATGCAAACAATAAATTCTGCCACTAGCTGAGGCGGGGTACTGCAACCCGATTGGCCCTACCAAGGCGGACTATTGGCTAATCACTAAAGCGGCAGTTTTTAAGGCTCATGTGGCGACTTACATTAGTGAAATTTCATAAATTTGTTGCAGACATCGGTCGCCAGTTATTGATACTTATCGTGGCACGTTCATGTTAGATACGTTATGTTTTTTTTAACTCTAGACCAATATATGTAATTTCTTATGAATATCTAAAAACACAGTTCCTTCGTCCGTGTGTCGCTGCAGGGTGCCAACTGAAAATCAGCGCTGGATGTTCAACGCCAGCACATGCTGAGTTGGTGACCCTTTTGGCATGGGCATGCCCGGCAGCAACTTCATGTTTTACTTATATCTATTTTAGTACTTTATTTAATGTTATTGTTGTGCTGTCATTGTCCTGTGCCAATTTTTTTTTTTCTTTCTTTCATTCTTTACAACGTCGAAAAAATGCATGTTTTTGGAGGATTCTTGTTGTTTCTAGTTTTGGTTGTTGTTGTGGGATTTCTTGTTAGTCTTCTTCCCCTTTGGTTTTAGACTTTTTTTATTTTTAGTATTTGTTGTGATAGGTTTTACAGCAACACATATTCTGAGAAAATTTCCGAGATCTGATAAAGAATGGGATTGAAAATGGCGGGATCTGTGATATGCCTTACGCTCAAACGTACTGTATTGTGTGAGCGAGAGGCACAAAGAACAATAGAAGTGCGCGATTTACAATCTTACTCTTTATCTGCACGAGTAGCAAAGAGAATATAACCACTACATACAAGTAGTACAAGACAAGTACATTGTGTTATGTATTTCGAAATATGCCTTGCATATTATCGTGTTGCAACATGAATAATTGAGCAACAACAAATATTCGACACACGACGGTATGACCACGTAATGTAACGTCAATTACAATGTATTGTTTAACGTTTTTATTTCACCAGTGCACAGTGGTTTGATAAAACCTTCTTACTGCCGCAATTAACTTTTTGTCTTGGAGTCAGTGAGGCGAGAGTTACGACAGTTTGAATTGAGTATTTAATGTCATGGTTAAATAAAAGCTGATTGAATAATAGGACTGTAACGAAACTTAATTGATATAGTAATATTGTAGGTAACTTATTATATGTATTATTGGATTGCCTCGTTGGTGTAGTGGTTGCAAGCGCGATTGCTGAGTGTGGGGTCCTGGGTTCGATTCCCGGGTCGGGCAAAGTGTTATTGGGTTTTTTCATTAAGACATTCTCAGTAGCAGCCTGAAGTCTGGATTTGTGCCCGGTTAGTGGCAATAGGCTCGCTCCCTATTACATGGGACTATAATATAACTGGCGAAATGTGGGTGTGCTATACACCTCTGCCTATCCCTTCGGGGAAATACAGGCGTGATGTTATGTTATGTAGGTAACTTAAAACAGATGTTTAAAATCAATTATTTTTCTGATGCCAGTACGAAGAAAATTACCTAATGGGCCTAAAATCATAATTATTTTAATAAAAAATTGTAGGTACGCACAGCTACACATCAAGCTATACATTTCCAGTTTAAGCTGACCTCTTGTTGTACTTAAGACTATACAAGGTGACCTCGCAAGGTCAGCTTATGAATCCGAAATGTTGAGCTTGATGTGTAGCCGTGTGTACTACATAGGTTAAGGAGAAGGTATTTAACACAAGAACAATTAAAATAAAATTAGTCACTATCAGCCAGTATGACAACATTATAGGAACAGTGAAAAACCTTATCTAATCAATGAATGTCCACCCACTACTATACATAACATTATAATTTTTATGGCAATTGCACTGCATTTAACTATAATAAAATTATGTAATATAATTGCCCTCTAGGAAAGCATACTTCTATGTGAATTAAAAAACCAGCCAAGTGGGAGTCGGACTCGCGCAGTAAGAGTTCCGTACCTCTCAATATGTCTATTTTTGTCTTATTTTTACTATTTGTTGCGAAACTACATAATATGCAGTATAATCTGACCAAGTTTGACGCTGGTATATATTACCGTTTTGAAGATAGAGCAGGAACAAAAACTTTGAAAAAAATGCATGTTATTTGAGGTTTCTTGTATGGGGACCCCCTTTGGTTTTAGACTTTTTTTTGTTTTTAGTATTTGCCGTGATACACCTTATAGCAACACATTCTGAGTAAATTTCAACCGGTTACCTATTACCGTTCAAAAGATACAGCCCTGTGACAGACAGACGGACGGACGGACGGACGGACGGACGGACAGCGTAGCGAGAGTAATAGGGTCCCGTTTGGAACCCTTCGGGTACGGAACCCTAAAAAGGCTTTATGAATAATTCCATAGGTACTTCAATCGTTGTATAAATGTATATCTTAACACCACCACCACCACTTAACATACGGTGGGCCTTTAGCTCGTTTCGCCATCCTATACCATAAAAAAAAAAAAAAAAAAAAACTTGTTATCAAACTCAGCTTATCTGAAGTATGAACAAAACACCATGTAATACTTCGTTTTAAACACCAAGATCTGTGATCCTTATGAAAACAAAGATCATTGTACCGAAACTAAAAATAAAGAAACTTGAATAGGACTGTATCTTTCACTAAAGAGAAACAAAATCTCATTGTAAAGATTAGTTGGCCCGTATGACCTAAAGATGAGATACTCACGACGTGTAGATAGTCTTCTTTGGCGTCTACGTACTGTGCCAGTTTCAGGTACACATTGGCTCGGTGTAGACGAGCCGCTGTGAAGTCAGACTTTATCTCCAATACCTGAAAGCAATACATAATCTCAATTGTATAGTGTGTCATTGATAGATAAAGAAAAAAAACCCGCCGAATGCATAACCTCCTCCTTTTTTTGAAGTCAGTTAAAAATGGAGAAATCCTACTTCCATATTAAACATCATCTAAAAATAAATTACTAGTAATAGTATAATAGTAGTACCATTATGTGTGGTGCCGGACATAAAGAATAGCACCACCCTTATCTCTTCTCATGGGTGTCGTAGAAGGCGACCAAGGGATTCACCAGAGGGTGTGCAGCAGCATTCTCTAAGTATTTAACCAATCAACTGCGATCACAAACCAGCCTGCCAAACGTAGCAATTATGGCATATCCCCCCCTTTTGGGGGAGGCCTACGTCCAGCAGTGGACGTCTTTAGGCTGAAATGATGATGATGATGATGAAGAAGACCTTGGTTTGATTTTATTGTTTATTTAAGTATAAATTGGTATGGACAGTATCCAATTCCACTAATTTCAATAAGTAATAATATTAAGCACACTGGTGACATGTTATGTTAGGTTTCTTTCTTGTTATTGATCAAAGTCTTTAAAGTAAAATTAATTCACGAATCACTAATCATCACAAATATCTTACCTTAGTGAAATCTTGTAGAGCAAACTTGGCTTTCCCAAGTGCATAGTATACTGTGCCGCGTTTGAAGTATGTGAGGTAGTTATTTGGGTCTCCCTCTGTGGACAATTGTACACGTAAACAATAAATAATCTGTTTTAGTACTCAGTGCCAAAATGACAGTTACGAGAGCAATGTACAAAGAACAGGTGTTACAAACTGTTAGTAATAGTATTTTTTACCATTATTGAAACCAATTAGATTATGCAGTATGGAATTGTAGTAATCTTTATTAGTAGTTTATTCAGGTGCTGAAACTTTACAAGTAATTTGGATTTGATTCCTGATTGTGAATAAGTGATCATAACAAATTAGTAGTTAGGTATTTATAAGATAATTTGTTATGTACAATAACTATATTTTTACTGGGTCAGCAGTGTGTCAGGTGATAGCACTGGTATTGGTATGTTCCACATCATCCTCTTACATCCTACAGCCTTGACACGAGACAAGGACGTCATAGTACACGTATAGGAGGTGTAGGCACTTACCCACGGCTGCGTGATAGTGTGTCAGGGCATCAGAGAGCTGCCCCCGCGCCAGGAAGTCCCGGCCCAACTCCAGGTGTTTGTTCACCTCCGCCGGCGTCGCACACTCTGAAACTACACATCATCGACTCAAAACACGTACTTCCACACAATAATAAACAAGAAAATCAGGAAATGTGCAGGTTACATTCGTAAAAAATACACACATTCTAACATTACTTCTAGCACTAATAAGACAAGGCATGGTGTGATTTTGTTCCAGTTGATATTTACTAAGTAGTCCATTATTAATCTATAATTTAATTACAGCAGTCTTTATAGCTAATTCACAACAATTCAATTTCAATACAAAATAATTATTTGACAGAGCCACAATCCATCTTTCGTTCGTCTCTTTTCGTGGTTTTCTCTGATTGGTCCAAATCAGACAACAAGGTTAGACAACCGATAATAAGCAGTTGCCATTACGAGAAAAGTATCGTAATTATTATATTAGCTTCAAATATGTAACATTTTGTTTATATCATATATATATATTACTGTTAAAATATTACTTCGTTAATTATTACAAACAAAATTGAATATGCAATTTAAGAAATCCTTTAAGAAACAAAGGTTTTGAACGTATATTATACAGTTTCTAGACGAAATATTTGTGTTACCAAACTTTCGTAACCTACCACAGTATCAGAATATGCTGCATACAATTTATTCAAATTTTTTACACTAGAAAGCATTCAAATGATTCAAAATAATTTGATTATATTTCCTTTTTAACTCTCTTACATCCACGAGTCAAAAATGTGCCTTTTATAATTAAAATCTTACATGACATACCACCATGGTCACTTTTATCGTACACTTTTGAATCCTGGTATTGGCAACCCTTCTCCCGTTCTTTCATTTCTAAGAGAAAATAACAAACGGTTAGTGTGCTATAATTTGTAGAAATTTTCTATTTATTTACGATATAGACGAAAAATAAGTGTAAAACTAAATAATATAATCATGGATGAGACCTCTGGTGTTCATAAAAATGATAGATTTATTTTAGTCACGGAGATAAATCGAGATTGGTGTCGGTTGTCAACATAACCTATCTTCGGATTTTCTAAAGTTCGTGGTTGGTGATTGTATATCACTTGGTTACTTTGGTGTTTTAGAAATGGCTGACGCAGCGCCATCGACAGCGCCTAAGGTGAAGGCGCCCAAGACTAAGGCGCCTAAAGAGAAGGCACCCAAGGTTGCCCCTGCGGCGCCCGCGGAGCCCCCGAAGGCGATTCGCAAAGTGTCGTCGAAGGCGCGCCACGGCAGGCTGTACGCCAAGGCCGTGTTCACAGGATACAAGCGTGGTCTGCGCAACCAGCACGAGAACACAGCCCTCTTGAAGGTGAGCTTGATCTATTTGACGGTGGGGTTGAATGACATGAGGCGGACTAGTGATACCAAGAACTTCATAATTTTAAGTAAGTAAATCAAAAGCTGTCTTGTAGACTGTCTAATGATCGTTTTTTCTAAGTTATTCTGGTTTAAACACATGCTGTACACTGCCTTTGTTATTTTGATTTATTTAGACAAGACTTGTGTTTGTGACATTGCTACCGAAATAGTGTTTATATTATTGTATGTCACAGGATATTTATCACGTAAATCCTTTTTACAGAGTTCCCAATATTTTTGTGATGGTGGGGAACTCAAAAAAGGATGTACATGAAATGGTAAACATCTCATGACATTCAATAATGTGTTAAGAGACCACATTATTTTAAATAATCATTGAAATGTGACCTATGTAAAAATGATGGGCAGTAGCATTATGAAGAGTGGGCTTAGAGAAATCAGTCCGAAGGTTTTCTAAAGAGTATAGAGACAATTTCTTGTGTTGTTTCAATGACATTGCTACTGTTTCACTAGTTTGGTCAAGTGTTACCAATTATCTTGCAGACAATATATTTTGCCTTATGTGTAATGAAGTAAAGAGGTAATATAAATGATGCTTATATGACATTTGAAACCTGAACCACTATGTGGACATAATTTTTACTGATTCCACCTTACTTTCTACCCTACATACTTTCTGGAACAACCAAATCTAATACTTATTTCTGCTATTCCAGATTGAAGGTGCTCGGAGCCGTGATGACGCAGATTTCTATGCCGGCAAGCGTTGTGTGTATGTGTACCGTGCCAAGAAGAGGACGCCCATCGCCGGCGGCCCACGAGGCAAGAAGACCAAGCTGCGCGCCATCTGGGGCAAGGTGACGCGGCCGCACGGCAGCTCTGGCTCCGTGCGCGCTCGCTTCCGCTCCAACCTGCCCGCGCAGGCCATGGGCCACAGGATACGCGTGGTCAGTACACATACCTTCATTATTCTATATCGGCTAGTATCTGGATAACCCTAACATGCTATCTGAGATATCTCAAGATTTATGATTTTTTTTTTTTTTTTTTTTTTTTTTTTTTTTTTTCAATTTATTTATTCAATATCTGTATAAAGTTACAAATGTGTTTTTCTGAAAAATTTCATTTATAAGGTCCTCGTGTCATTTTCGTATTTTATGGGAGGGATTCAGACATGACTGATCTGACCTGGGGCTGTAGTCTGGAGTGTTAGAGATATCAGTGTTAGAAAGACATGGAGCAAGACAGGATGAATAGTGCCATTCCTCTCGTAAGGGAACCGTGGTAGCATTGGTAGCTCAAATACGGAGTATGGGCCCTGTGGGGTCCCTCTTGAAAATAATTCCAATTAACGGGTATTCTTGATCAAAACTATATACAATACACAATTTCAATTCTATTAAGGTTTAATTCAAATAATTTATTGCAAATTTTGCATAAGGCCCCTGATCAGATCTTGCAAGTTATGTTTGTACTAGTCTATTTAATTCTCATTTTCTCATGCCATGGAGAAATTCTATGCTTGTATTTTCGGTGGGACCTGGTTGAAGTTACATTTTTAGTCAAATAATCTTTATTCTAAATGAAGATTGGTTAGACTGGCAGCCGACCCCAACATAACCGAGAAAAGGTTAGGAGGAAGAAGAATCTTGTTCCTAAATGATGTTTAGACATTTGAAACCTGAAATAAATGTGGTCAAAATTTTACTGATAACATACTCACTATGATACATTTTTGAGTTCCATAGCTGATGATTAACTCTAGTTTTATCTTTGTTTCAGATGTTGTATCCCTCCAGGATCTAAGAACCTTCCTGTTAGTAATCTAAGCGTAAAATAAAAGCCCAAAAAAATTACCTACTTTGTTTCTTTAATTTACACGTTTCTGCATAAGAATTTTGTATGTACCGATAGGTAGACATGGGTAACTCAACAAAAATGCGTGAGCTGCAGCTCAGCTCACGGGTCACATGTATGAACCGGTGTTGTGAACCGGCTCACAGGCGCATACTTCGAGTTAGGATCAGTGATGAGAGTTGTTGAGCTTATATACGTGTTATTGAAATAACTGAAAACCTCTTAAGGGGTCGTTGTACTCATCAGTATGAACAACTTTTACTTTGGGACAGACCCTGAAATTGCAAAAAAAATCCTTGCATTTTGTCGATTTATGTAAATACAAATGTAAGGATCAGCAGATTTTTTTTTTGCGATTTCTGTTTTGGTCCCGTAGTGAAAGTTGTTCTTACTAATGAGTACAATGACCCCTTAAGAGGTTTTAAGTTATTTCAATAACACGTATAGTACAACGGACTGATTTCCGCAACTCCACGTCTAAGCCACGACGTCGTGCGTTTGACGACGTCTGTGGTCTAGTGGTTCGAGTGTCGGACTGCTGATCACGAGGTCGTGGGTTCGATTCCTACAGAACACAAATATTTGTGTGATGAACATAAGTGTTTGTGTTGGTCTGGGTGTTTCTTATGTATTATAAGTATGTATTTACAAAAAAAAAGTATCTAAGTATTATATCCATTGTCTAGTACCCATATTACAAGCTCTGCTTAGTTTGGGACTAGATGGTGCTGTGTAAAAATGTCCCAAAAATATTTATTTATTTAAGCGCGGTTTTTGCGTCCGGGTGGGAACTTCTAGATCCACCCCAACTCCTCAAAAAAGGTCAGCAACGTCTTGGTGTTGTTAGTTATCTCTGAGAGTACCTGGGTTACCGAAGTACTTGGCCCTGTATGTAGCGACCTCAGGGCAGTTTAGAAGCACATGAGCTGCTGTCTTGTCTTCCACCATGCAGGCTCTGCGCAGTGGGCTGTCTTACACCTATGACAAAGAGATGTTTGTTGAAGTGAAGGACCCGTGGCCAGTTATAGCAGCTGTGATTATGCTGCTGTTGTTTTGACAATCGGAGAGCTTGTTTCGTGAAACGGCCGTCAATTGTGAGAAGTGCCTCCTTGGCCTGCCTGCACTCACCATGGTCTTTCCTTAGTTAGAATAAGAAGCTTACTTGACGATTGAAAGACCGGAGACAAGTACCTAGGAACAATTTTCTATTCTGTGACTTCGATGTCAAGCGTATGCTTACTATGACTGGTAAATGAAACGGAATCTTCATAATATCAGTCTTAAACAACATTAGTTTTTCATCATCATCATTTCAGCCGAAAGACGTCCACTGCTGATCAAAGGCCTCCCCCAAATGGGGGGGGAATATGCTGCTGCCCATCTTCTGGTGAATCCCTCAGTCGCCTTTTACGACACCCTTGAGAAGAGAGAGGGTGGTGCTATTCTTTACGTCCGGCACCACACGGAACCACATTCGTTTTTGCTTACCCTAAACCTGAAAAGGGTTCATTGTACTCATCATTGCGAACAACTTTGACTACGGGACCAACCCTTAAAGCGCGAAAAAAACAGCAGTCCCATACATTTTGTCGATTTATGTGATCACAATTACTAAAAACAGTTATTCGCATGAATTATTCTGGTAGGTTGGACATAGACCGGACGCGGACGTTAACGTGGGTCTGACAGCACAGGCGGTGGCAATTTGGATCCATCACTTCCCCATTAGGTGGCCACACAGACACATTTCGATGTAGGCACAGACCAATAAGCCACAAGACGCCACATGAACAAAGTTTTGCATTAGAACGCAGTCGTAAAATATTGGCGGGGACCGGGGGGCGGACGGCGCGTTACGATTGGTCGGCTCAAAGTTCGGTGGTATGATTCCGTATGATTGGTGCTGCTCGCTGACGGACTGACGTTCTGATTGGCGGCGGGGCGTATGATATGCAGTGGTACTGCATACACGTTGTGACCGGGGGTGTCCGGCTAATCGGCGTCTAGTCTGTGGATGTAGGTAAATAATTTAATTTCTGCATATGTATCTGTATTTTTGCAGACCATTTCTTCTCGTTGGTCTAGTGGTTGCAAGCGCGACTGCTGAGCGTGGGGTCCTGGGTTCGATTCCCGGGTCGGGCAAAGTGTTATTGGGTTTTTTCATTAGGAAATTCTCAGTAACAGCCCGGAGTCTGGATTTGTGCCCGGTTAATGGCAATAGGCTCGACCCCTGTTACATGGGACTATAACATAACCGGCGAAATGTGGGTGTACTATTACTCCTCTGACTACCCCTTCGGGGATATACAGGCGTGATATTATGTTATGTTATTTCTTCTCGTGGTATGAGCCGAGGTTTTGAACATAGCTTAACAAATAGATAGCCAGAATCACACATGGAAAAAAATCATGAAAATATCACTGGCTGCTAATTATGCGAGTCCGGATTTAAACCTACGATATTGATAGCTAAGCGGCTCTCTCACTGACCATGTTTTAAACCTACGATATTGATAGCTAAGCGGCTCTCTCACTGACCATGTTTTAAACCTACGATATTGATAACTAAGCGGCTCTCTCACTGACCATGTTTTAAACCTACGATATTGATAGCTAAGCGGCTCTCTCACTGACCATGTTTTAAACCTACGATATTGATAGCTAAGCGGCTCTCTCACTGACCATGTTTTAAACCTACGATATTGATAGCTAAGCGGCTCTCTCACTGACCATGTTTTAAACCTACGATATTGATAGCTAAGCGGCTCTCTCACTGACCATGTTTTAAACCTACGATATTGATAGCTAAGCGGCTCTCTCACTGACCATGTTTTAAACCTACGATATTGATAGCTAAGCGGCTCTCTCACTGACCATGTTTTAAACCTACGATATTGATAGCTAAGCGGCTCTCTCACTGACCATGTTTTAAACCTACGATATTGATAGCTAGGCGGCTCTCTCACTGACCATGTTTTTTGTCTACAAATGACATACATCACGCATGTTTTCACCGAAGGTGTAGGCAGAGGAGTATGGTAGGTACACCCACATTTCGCCAGTTAGGACAAACAAACAAACTTTGTAGAAATTCGTAGACATATACCATAACAAAGTTAT
Organism: Asteroscopus sphinx; assembly: GCA_949699075.1. Lineage (NCBI taxonomy): Eukaryota > Metazoa > Arthropoda > Insecta > Lepidoptera > Noctuidae > Asteroscopus > Asteroscopus sphinx. Next base: position 556,036 of record OX453003.1, read on the forward strand.
AATTTACTAGCCTATTCCCGCGACTTCGCCCGCGTGAATGTCATTTATCGGTCATCCCTCGGGAACTGTTCATCTTCCCGGGATAAACAGTAGCCTATATGTTAATCCGAGTTAATTCTATCTGTACCTATGCCAAACATTAAAATCCATGCAGTAGTTTTTGCGTGAAAGAGTAACAAACACATCCTCACAAACTTTCACGTTTATAATATTAGTAGGAAGGAAGTAGGATAGAATAGTAGGAAGTAGAATAGGATATTATTAGGAAGTAGGATAAGATTACTAATAAAGTTGGTCAATATTGGCAAGGTGGCTGGTAACAACTGGATGCGGAGTGGCCGAGGATCGATGTCAGTGGTGTGACATTGGAGAGGCCTATGTCCGGCAGTGGACTAATATAGGCTGATGATGATAATGGTGATAAAGGTTGGTCAAAATTAGTTTTGACTGAAATTTCGGTCAAAAGTAGTTTTGACTAATTGTATTTGTCACATAACAACATAACATCACGCCTGTATTTCCCCGAAGGGGTAGGCAGAGGTGTATAGTACACCCACATTTCGCCAGTTATGTTATAGTCCCATGTACCTAATAGGGGGCGAGCCTATTGCCATTGACCGGGCACAAATCTAGACTCCGGGCTGCTACTGAGAATTTCCTAATGAAAAAACCCAATTACACTTTGCCCGACCCGGGAATGGAACCCAGGACCCCTCGCTCAGCAGTCGCGCTTGCAACCACTAGACCAACGAGGCAGTCTGTCAGTTTTGTATTTGTCAAAACTCAAAAACTGAATTTGACCCTAGGTATTAAAGGTTGAAATGTGTTAACCGACCACAGATAATATTATAATACTATAGTATAACCAGAGACATGACATTTACCACCGGTAAGAAAAATAATGCAAACAAAAACAGATCTTAAACAATTAACATTATTCTGATTCATTATCAATAAATATGACATAAATTTTCATTATCAATTTATCTTGACACTGTGTTTTCTATCTAACTAACACTGTGGTTTTTTTGTGTTTTTTGTGTGTGTAAATGATCATTTTTTCGGCAGAGTGCACAATCATATGTTCTACCCATAAAGTATATACCTACAAAGTCTTTGGTTCTACCGCAGCAACCGCAGGTAGATGTCATATCTGTGAGTATAACCGACTGACCGCTCTTGATCAAAAAATAGAATAGTATAATATCTATTTCTTAGTATATGGTATCATGGTATCCAAAACCAGTTTTGACCGATACCATATAGATATTTTCATATTTTATATCATAGATATTTTTATATATTTTTTTATATTTTATATCATAGATATTTTTATATTTTTTTTATATTTTATATCATAGATATTTTTCAGTGAAAAGTACTTTTGACTGTTTATTTTTTAGTCGAAAGTACTTTTGACTGTATTTTGCGGTTAAAAGAACTTTTATAGACAAATATTTTCTGAATTTATTAATTCTGAAGCATTCATGATTTCGGCAAACACATTTTGCACCGTTATTTTTCCAAAGCTCAACGAACTCTACCAAGCAATAATTACATACCACGCGAAAATATGACCTGAAATCATGAAATGGACAAATCAGCCCCAGATCTACAATATGTAAAAGTGGGGTGCAGATTGCCGATATCTCCTCTAGGCAAAACCTCTGTCCAGAAACTAGGTCCAGCATAGTTCCTACAGATAGTGAGACTGGCTTGTGTTTGACCACCCCCCAGTCTTCGGTGCCCGGGGTGCCCCCCGTACCCTCCTAGATCCGACCCCAATCAAATCTTATACGTTAGTAGACGTGACGACACACACAACACAACAACAACACAACAACAACTAACATAATTTCCTATTCTTCTCAATCGCTGTAGTACAGATACAAATATAATACACATACACACAGATATACAGATATAATACTGGCTATGATACTGTTATCCTAACTTCACATTTTCCCAATAAAATTGTTTAGAAGATATGGCTTCTGATATCTATCTACTGCTATTTAGGAGAATTATCAGATACCTTTAGCCATATACTATGTATGAGGTATCAAAAAGCAAAACAATAAGTACCTATTATTATCATCCTATAATTTAATACCTTTGCAACTGAAAGCCACAAACCGCAGCGTGGCAGCACGTCGCGGCTGCGCAGGGGCGCCCGTGTGTGCGGTGCGCCGGCGCATCAGAACGCTTTTATGAGCTTCGTCATGTTTATGGGCCGTGTGAGGTTTTGCTTAATGAGTATAATTCCTGGTCACGGTAATAATAGATGCCGGAAATAACAAAACCTGCGTGGTGGGGGGGAGAAAACCTGCGTTTCCGCTACGGGCTTGTGTCTAGGACAGTTTAGGAACTAGAAAGTCGGTGCCAATCAAACCGAATCAAATGTACCTATTACTTCCTAAACTGTTTCACACAAATTAATATTTTGTTTTTGAAGTCGGTTTTTACTTTTTTTAAATTTATTTTTTGTGCTTCCACTTTGAGCGGACTTTGATCACTATGTCTTATTACTTACTCTAAGGGCGCAACGAACATGGCGGAAGATTTTTTTTTTGCACTATTATGTAAGTACATATATCTAGCCTACATTAAACATTGACTTTGCGAATTATTTCTTTCGCGATTTCAGGGTTGGTCCCATAGTAAAAGTTGTTCATAATGATGAGTACAATGACCCCTTTTCGGGAAAGAAGCGATTTGAAAGAAATTTCAGCATGTATACAGCGAATTGTATACCTATGTATTCATAGCCTTCCTAACCTCTACAAGTGTTTTGTTGTGATTTTCTGTCATAAATTAGGTAAACTTGAAATATGGAAAAGTCGTAAATAAAACTTATAATGTGTAATGATCGCAAAAACCTAAGAAATTATTATCGTAAATAAAAGTTACGATTTTGTAACAATAGGTAGGTAATTTGGTAAAGGCAATTAAGATATCAGGCTGCCTGCATAACAAGCATCAAACAAAACTGATAGACGTACCTAACAAATTAATGACTGCTTTGTACCTAAAGCTTGCCAGGGCAAAATGCAGAGTAGGTAGGTACGTAACAATTTGTAGCTCAGCTTTTAATTTTGCCAGCGCAATCTTACTTGTTACATAATGCCAGACAGCGAAATAGGTAGGCTAGGCGTATTGAGTTGAAGTTTTAATGACCCGACTGCTAAAATAAAAATCTATTTGAATACTTAGGTACCGTAGTGACCGTACCGGTACCTACCTAAACCTAATTTGAACAAATTCTTTGTTAACTTAGTACCTACCTAGAAACAGTGGCGTAGCTATGTAACCAAGGTAGCCATGGCAAAAAGTTAATAATATCTCATAATCAATATTTTTGGGACATTTTTCTCAGCACTATCTTAGTCCCACTAAGCAGAACTTGTACTATGGGTCCTAGACATTGGATATAATACTTAAATACTTTTTTTTACTACATACTGATACATAAGAAACACCCATACCAACACAAACACTTATGTTCATGACATAAATATTTGTGTCCTGTGGGAATCGAACCCACGACCTCGTGATCAGCGGTCAAACACTTAACCATACTGCCTAGAAACTAGTTTATGAAATGAAATTAAGTTAAGGGCAAGGCTACTCGACAATCTAGTCTAATTCAAATTCATAATACCCGAGATCTAAGAGAAAAGAGTAGCCATTGTATCCAGACTGCTCATGGTGGCGCACTTTCAAATGCAAATGTCAAATTTAGTCAATTTAAATTAAGTTCTCCATTTTACTGCAGGCCAAGTCATACTGGTCATCTGTAAGAGAATAGAAAAATGCGTGGAATTATGGTATTAGCAGATATCACGCATCTATTCTGAATGTTAATGTGAAGCTACAAAGGACGGCGGCTCGGTATGAGGGAAGAATTCGAGAAAATGTGCGGACGATTGGACGACATGGAAATTCTGAAAAGATGCAAGGTTTATAGTTAAGTATAGGTATTTTGTAATGGGACTTGTAGAGAAGTCTATTGAAAATTGCTATTTTTTTATATATATATATATACCCCCTATCCTACCTTCTCATGGGTGTCGTAAAAGGCGCCTAAGGGATTTACCAGAGGATGAGCAGCAGCGTTCTCTGAGTATTTAACCAACCAACTGCGATCGCCAACCCGCCTGCCAAGCGTGGCGATTATGGCATGTCCCCCCCCTTTGGGGGAGGCCTTTTTCAGCAGTGGACTGCGGTAGGCTGAGTTGATGATGATAATGTTTGTACACCTAGTTCGCTTGCAACCTAGCTGCATGTGACTAAAAGAATAATCCATTGATTAACGAACCTGTCGATATCTTCTAATTAGAATCTGCTTGTTAACTTATTACACACACTCACCACACCCGCTAACGCTAACTTGTTTAACTCAAAACTAAGTAGTTGAGTATTGATTGCAACTAATTTTATTCTAATTTTATTTTATTTAAGTAATTAAAAAATAATAAAGAAAAAATCTAAATCAAAATTCCTGCTTACTTACAAACTTCTTAGATGCTAATAATTGTCTGCAAACTTTGCATATACTAAATATATTTCTTACATTACCTGCATTTTAGTACACATCACTTCTGTCAATAAATTGTTTAATGTTTCTGATACCTACCTATGTTGACCTATAATGACCATTATTGTACGTTGTGAGCGAAATAGTTTATGTATACAGAATTGTTATACGTGTTAGAGGAAGACTGTCCTACCGTGATACGGTTTCGACTAGTACGGAGGACAGTGTGAATTGAAGGCAACAACCTAGTTAAAGTGTTTTTCAGTGTACTTACCTATGTTGATGCAAGAAAGTGTGATACTAGAAATAACATTGCAAGTACTATTCGATAAGAAATTGTAAGGTTGTACTTTTTAAGATGCAAATAAATGATTATGATTATGATTACGATTATGATTACACCTGCTCACTATTATTTAATTAAACTATATTCGTCTCACGACAAAACTGTTTAACTTTTTATTCTTTGTTATAACAAAGAAAGCAGACCTTGTTGTTGTTGTTGTTTGTTTGTTAGCAGACCTTTTTTTTTTTCGGGTGGATTTCCTCATGCATACCCTCCGTCTGAGGACGGCGGAAGGGTATGTCAGACTCTTACCAACTAAAACCAAACGGTGGACATCCTTTGCACAAAATCGAGGAGCTCCGGCAACTGCATTGGACCGCGCCGGTGCCCCTCTAGTGCTATGCCTTTGGGACGAACCGGGAAAACAATAAGTTGTAGACCCAGAAATTACAATCACATGTCATGAGACTTTCCATCTTCATGTCTCAGTTTGGCGAACCGACTTGCGGTAGGTACCATTAAGGCAACAGCCTAGGTGGTATTGAAGTTTATGGGCAAAGGTAACCGCGTAACATCAGGTGGGCCTTTAGCTGGTTTCGCCATTCTATACTATAAACAAAAACAAACAAACAAAACCCAGCAGACCTATAATACCCCAAACATTCGTAAACAGCATCGAGAGGAAGCACAGTCACCTGGGATGGAAGACAGGCAGAATTGGTTGCAAAAGGTAGCGTCGACACGCGGCATTTACGTGGGTCAGCAGAAAAGCAGTCTCATGGTCGTGGAACACTTTGATCACCACGTCATATTGTTTTTTTATCTTGATTTGACTACAAAGACAGTCGTTTTGCAATATTATACACTTCCCAAAATTAGTGGAGAAGAATCGATCTCACGGTCACGAAGTTGCGGTTGCTCTATGTCACGAAACGAATTAAAAAGTACTCTGGAATGTATCCTGCGTTGAAATCGAAATCGTAGGTACATTTGCGGGTCGAAGAAATGAAAATCTAAGGAAATGGTAGGTAGGACTGACTGACTGGTAGGAGTTTGAATGTGTTTACAATTATTTAATTAAGGATATGCATTTGTTTTTTTTTGCATTATTCAACAACTCTTGGTAAGTATTTCCATTAGGTAAAATAAATATAAATATTTTTGGGACATTTTCACAGCACTATCTAGTCCTAAACTAAGCAGAGCTTGATGTCCTATGGGTACTAGTCCTAGACAATGGATATAGTACTTATATACTTTTTTTTAGGTAAGTAGGTAAATTCATTACACTTCAAATGATCAAATCAAAATGTCTTTCATAGGATTTTATTTTATTGCATGTTACATGACATTGTTTTCGATATTTCGGCATCTGCATATTTTTTGCTAGGTACCTAAATAAATCATTCATGCAGATAAAAATAGAGCTCCCGAAATAATGGCAATAAGCGTCACTTAATCATTTGGCAAAAATTCTAATTACGTCATAGTGTTTTACAAAAACTCAGATTTATTATAACAAATTTTATTAAAAATCACCTGCACTATACCTAGTACCTAGTTGCTTTGCTTACCTACTCTTGCATACCTACTTACTTTTTGGATTCTAGGAAAAGGAAGCCAACTACTTTAATAAAATATCAGGCTGAAAACTGCCAACACAGGTTTTTTTTCAGGTTATAATGGTACGGTCTTACAAATATAAATAAATAGCAGCCCATCCCGGCTTGGCACGGGTGGACATGATTTTTATTTTATTTTTACATATAGCCTATGTTACTCAGGGTGAATGTAGCTTTCTACTGGTGAAAACATTTTTGAAATCGGCACAGTAGTTTTTGAGTTTATTCATTACAAACATACACACAAAAATACAAATCTTTCTTCTTTATAATATTAGTACGGATAAGTAATAGAAGTGTTAAAGGCGCGTGAACTTGTCGCCGCGTGCAGGTATCTCCTAGGACACCAGTGCGCGAACCGTATGCTTGATCATCAGTGCTGTTTTGGACGCAGAGTCACAATTTTTTTATTTTGCAGCATATCTAACAGCGGATTTTTTTTAGACTTAATCAATTTTTTTGTGACTTAATCAATTTTTTTGTAATTGCATATTTATGAGTTGGTACTTGGTAGTGGCAAACCGGCGACACGTATTAAGATACAGTATGTAACAAAAACCCTGTTGTTCCTGTGAGGTACGTTATCAGAATCGATATTCATACGTAACCCATTTGGGAAAACTCTTCAATAAAAATAATCAATTTAAATATTAAATCGTTATTAATTGTAAACTAAAAGTGATTGTAACACTCAAAACTCACTTAGCCAGTGATTATATCAATAAAAATAATCAAATTAATGATTAAATCATTATTAATTGTAAATTGAAAGCGATACAATCATTTTTAATAAAAATAAATAAGTATTAAAAAAACAAATCCTTTTATTTGCATGAAATGTGGTACAAGTAAAGGTGTAATAATGATTTAATATTTAATTTGATTATTTTTATTGAAGAGTTTTTGCAAATAAGTTGTGTCCTTACGTATGAATATCGATCCTGATAACGTACCTCACAGGAACACTAGGGTTTTTGTTACATATTTTTTAGTAGATAACATTTCTATTACCTTACTATTTCGATTTCTATGGTTTGTGATTGCTTCTCTATTTTGCTGATACCTTGTCTTTGGTACTCTTACTTAAATTACGAAAACCTATCGTATGGTCTTTCTAATCTATATTCTATGAGTACCTATACGGGACCACCCAAAGGTTATTATATGGCCACCAGTAATTTGTTTACAGTCGATTTACAGTGTATAAAAATGTTTCACTGTTCGTAATGATCGTTTTATCATGCAGTTTATATGCATATTGTTGCATTACCCATCTGTAAAACTGCAGTGCGCCACAAACTATCCACCTGTTGTTATCATGTTGTTTATGGCGCAGAGGGTCTACTCGTGTTTGACGAATGATAAACGGTGTAAAACTTTCATTTTGACTGATATTTAAAATAAAATAAAAATAAAAAATAAAATATGTTTATTTCAGACATTACTGCCCATAGTTTGTTAGTAATACAGAAACTTATATCTATGTTAGTAACAACGTAACATTAATTTAAATATCTTCTGTGACTGCCCGATGCACTGGTTACATGCACATGTGTATGTACCCAGTGCCTCATGATCGGGCAGTCAGGCTTATCACCAATAACCTTGAGAATGGTGTTGGTGCTGCCACGGACTCTGCGCATCAGTGACGCGACACGTTTGCGTATCACCGTATGGAACCCGTCAGTGTGCGCTAGAGCAAACATGCCTGACGCACTACAGAATCGCGGGAGCCCCAACATCACTATTTATCTTACAATAAAGTCACTCGTAGGCATAACAAACTCAGACTTAAGTAGGTATTAGCACAGAGAATATAATACTATAGGTAATAGGTACGGTTCACAGACCAATACCTAAGCTATAAAGACGCCCTATAAACAAAGTTTTGAATGAGAACACAATCGTAAAATATTGGCGGGAGACGGGGGCGGACGGCGCGTTATAATAAGGAAGGTGACTATTTTTTTAAATTAGTTTTTATTAGAAATCTCGAAACTTTTTCAAGAAAAATAAGCAACAGTGGAAAAAACCAATACAATATTTAATAAAATGTCCAAGTTATAAGCAATTTAAATTTGTTCACTACACAGAGAAATCACTATTGAAGAATGACGTCATTGTTCAAAACCTTCGTAGTAACTTGAACCATCTCTCTGAACAATGTCCTTTTCGCACGACAAGGACAGAAAATGCCCCTTCCAAAAACTTAAAAAGCGTGTATCCCTCCCATTTTTTAATAGATTTTGTTTATTCTTTCTACAATGTTGTCTTTTCTGTACCTTCTTTTAAATAATATAACATTTTTGGTAATTTTTGACTGTAGTCAACTACCGGATTGGTCAGCTTAACAATTTGGTGGAATGATTGGTGCCACTCGCTGACGGAGTGACCTACCGATTGACGGCTGGGCGAATATTAGGCAATGCATAAGCTTGGTGAGGTATCCGGCTAATTGGCTTGGTCTGTAGTCGATTGACCGGAGTAAAGGTACGGTAGGTAGGTGAGAGACGAATGCCAAAGCACGGTCATTGCATGCGACAGGACGATAATGGTTGATCAAAATAGCAACTTGTGCGACGAATGTTACGATTAATCCAATTTCGTCAAACGCGAGTAGACCTCCTGGTGTCACCATAATACGTCTATTGTTACTTTCTGCAATCATGTTAATGTAGCATCGTGACATCAGGTGCCCATGGACTATTACATGTTACGGTATTGTTCGGCTGGACAATACGTCGCATCTTGCATTTGTTTATTTATAGAATTATTGTTTCTGCTTTGTAGGCGTCCAAGCACGACGGAGGTCACGAGGTCAATAGAAAGTGGTTAGGTAACCGCGACGAATGCATCAAAATAGTGACATAATAAAGTAGTAACTAGGTAGCTGTTAGGTACTTTGGTATGCTAGCAAAAATAGTCAGCTGGGACGAATTTGCTTAAATCTCCAATAGCTTGTTTTTGTAAAGGCAAAAGTTTACGTGACTGCCTCATTGGTCTATCTATAGTGGTCGCAAGCGCGTGATCCTGCGTTCGATTCCCAGGTCAGGCAAAGTGATATTGGGTTTTTTCATTAGGAAATTATCAGTAGCAAGGTCGTGCATTTATCAAAAAATATTTTTATTATTTTTTGGAATGTGTTAGAGGTCTTGGACGCCCTTAAGCCATTGCGACCTAAGATGATCCATTGTGACGCCGGTTGCAGTATTACAGCACCCCCCCAGGTTGCAAGTCAATCATGAAGTAGGCTATGGCCTTGGGGTGGAGGATTTGATCTCCTGCGTTGAGATGACGTGGCCTTCAAGGAGCAGGCTTCTTGTGTAGTGCAGTGCATCACATTCGCAAAGGATATGGATGGGCGTCTCATCTTTTTCACGATAGAGCCTGGAAACTGTGATATCACTAAGACCCATTCTGTAAAGATCATTCCGTTTGCAGTGCCCAGTAAGGGTTCTGGTCAGAATTCTTAAGTGTTTTCTGTTCAATCCACAAGCATGGTACATTAATTAATTCAATTTCATCCCCGTTCAGTCCTCAGCTGCCATTTTCATGGCCTCGCCTTTGGACGTAGTACTATTATTTGTTCTGTGCCTTTAGATTAAGATTTACTTTCATTCTCGTATTTTGTACCTGAGAAGACAGCAAAATGTTTTAGAAGCGATTTTTTAAAACTATGATTAAAGAAAGCAGAACAGTACGATGTAATAAATAATCGATTCTCTTCAGCCGTCATTCATAGTCTGAACGGAGCAGAACCAGAACAGTGAAAAACTTGTTGCGTCGTAAACAAGACGTTTTTGCGTGAAATGGCCGCGTCATAGCAGCTATCTTGAAATGCAGTTATTTACGCTGTATTTATTTATTTTTGTAATTGACGTCTAATACTTATTTTTATCCAGTCTTTTTATCAGTAGTGAATTCTGAAAGAAGCTCACTTGTATTTTGATTTGGGAGTTCAGAAACTCATAAGTAACTACTAAGAAAAATGTGTGTTCCAACTTTTGTGGGTCTCACGCAATTTATTTTACTAAACATTGACATATTTGGAAGAACTGCTGGTTGGTATTTATGGTCTTCTTGAAAATACATCAATGTAACTATTTTACTTTGCAAAACAATAGGTAGGTATATGTACCTGTATGTAGTAATAAATAAAGACTTAATTAATAACTTCTTAGGTTTTCGCTATCACTACACATTATAAAAAAGTTATGCGTGGTCATACATAAAAAAAATATATATATATGTGGTATATTATTATTGTTTTTTTTATATTTTTTACACTGTCCTACCATTAATAGATTATTTAGTTTTATAACGCGGCAGCACTGATAAGCTGTCACCTTACCTTTAACGATGTGAGACGTATTTGTATTTGTTCTAAAGAAAAAATAAAGAAATATCAACTAAATCCAAAACTTTTCACTAGCCACTATCCCACAACTTTTGGGGGCTCGTCCGGGATACGAATGTGTGTTGTTTTGGATGTGATTAACGACGACATTACGAAAATATATCGGAAGAATATGCAGGTAAAACTAACCTATAATACCCACTAATGATGCACCGATTATCGTAAACAACGAATGCTACGGGACGCGCTAGCGGTAGAATTCCAAACCGAATGCTACGGGACGCGCTAGTGGAGAATTGCAAACCGAATGCTGCGGGACGTTGATTGTGACGACATCATTTATGAAGTACGACGAAGTTTTTTTTTCAAGATTATATTTTATTATGAAGACGTATTGAAGCTGTAATTAATATTTTGTTATATTAAGAAGTACGAAGACGAAGTACGAAGACGAAGTAAAGACGAAAGACTAAGAAGTAAAATTTTGATTACCAGCTTAATAAACACGAAAAATGCCGCCGAAAAAAGATAAAGATGACGAAGAGTCTTACAAAACCCCAAAGATATCCTTCAGTGATTTGGAGAAATCTATGATATCGTTTACTGGTGATGACACATATCCAATATCGACGTGGATTCAAGAATTTGAGGATACTGCAGATGTTATGGAGTGGTCCAAAATTGAGAAACTTATTTATGGAAAAAGACTTCTTAGTGGAACTGCTCGATTATTTCTTCGATCTTTAGGGAGTGTGAAAGATTGGGAATTACTGAAGAAATCCCTCAAAGAAGAATTTGGTCCCAAATTAAATAGCGCCATCGTTCATAAGAAGCTTGCCTCACGTAAGATGAAAAATGAAGAAACATTCCAACAATATTTTTTGCACATGAAGGAGTTGGCTTTACATGCCTGTGTAGAAGACGAAGCTCTCATGGAATATGTAATTGATGGCATCCGTGATTCTGAAACGAATAAAGCTATATTGTATGGCGCCAATAATATAAAAGAATTCCGTGCCAAATTAGATTCTTATAGCAACTTAAGAAAAAGGATTGACAAGAAGATCAGCACTCGACAAAACAATTCTTCGACTGCAAGCTCGTCAGCTGCCGCTACGGGACGAAAATCTACGACTAAAAGATGTTACAATTGCGGCGACACAGATCATCTTGCACCCGCTTGTAAAAAGGGCGTTAAGTGTTTCAAATGTAACGAGTTTGGTCACAAAGGAACCGATTGTCCTGGACAGGCTAAGAAATCTCTTAACATTCAGAACCGAACCGAAAAAGAAGAAAAGAAGACTCCTTATAAGAAGGTTAAGATTAATGGAGTTGAGATTACCGCATTAATAGATACCGGAAGTGACGTGAACCTGATAAAGACTACTAAATTAACAGATTTTGAACAAGAAAAACCGAAATATCAGAGTAATACCAAAATATGTTTGACTGGTATTGGTAAAAAAGAAATAAACACAGAAGGATATTTTACGGCTAAATTGCAAATAGATGATTGTTTTGTTGACGCCGTTTTTCACGTAGTAAAGGATGAAATAATACCTGTAGACTTGATACTCGGCAATCCAATATTGCACGATTTTAACATAAACTTTACTTCAGATGGTATTACTGTAGAAAAAATAACACACCTTACGCTACTTACCGAAGAGAAGAATTTAAACGACGACTATAAGATTGGAGACACGATGTTTTCTGAAAAAATTGAAAAGATGATTAAAGACTACAAATTTACTGAAGCTACGAAAGAAAGTAATGTTGAAATGAAAATAATACTTACCGATGAAACTCCAATTTACCAGAATCCCCGCCGATTGTCACCTCTGGAAAAAGAAATTGTTAATAAACAGATAAAAGAATGGATTGGACTGAAAATTATCCAACCTAGTAAGTCAGATTTTGCAAGTCCGATCGTTTTGGCTAAGAAAAAGAATGGTCAATATCGACTTTGTATCGACTATAGGAAACTGAATAAAAACATAATAAAAGAAAGATTCCCATTGCCATTGATAGAAGATCAATTGGACCAATTAAAAGAAGCAAAACTATTTACATCACTGGATTTAAAAAATGGATTTCTGCATGTTAATGTCCATAAAGACAGCCGGAAGTATACCTCCTTTGTTACGCCTCAGGGACAGTACGAGTTTACGAAAATGCCTTTTGGACTTTGCACAGCACCATCCATATTTCAAAGATTTATAAATAACATCTTTCAAGATTTTATGTCCAATGGTATTGTTCTTGCTTATCTTGATGACTTAATAATACCCTCGAAGACTGAAGACGAAGGATTTATTAAATTAAAGGAAGTGTTAGAAAGAGCCGAAGAATTTGGATTGGAATTTAACTGGGCAAAGTGTCACTTTGTGAAGAAGGAGATAGAGTATTTGGGTTACATCATCAGTGATAATAAAGTCCAACCATCTAGAGAGAAAATCAATGCAGTTTCAAGATTTAATACACCTAAAGACATTAAATCAATACAATCATTTCTCGGCCTCACTGGCTACTTCAGAAAATTTATAAAAAATTACTCATTGATCGCTAGACCGCTTACAGATTTACTTAAGAAGAATGTTTCGTTTTATTTCGATGAAAGCTGTGAGAGAGCATTTATGGAGCTTAAAAACATATTGTGTAGTTCACCTGTCCTCTGTATCTATAATCCAAATTTCGAGACTGAGTTACATACGGACGCAAGTGCGAAAGGTTTTGGAGCCGTACTCCTACAAAGAAATCCAGAAGACAACCAAATGCACCCAATACATTTTATGAGCAAGAAGACTACACCGACCGAAGAAAAGTATCACAGCTATTATTTAGAAATTTTGGCAATAGCAGAAGCTGTAAAGAAGTTCCGAGTTTATCTACTCGGCATACACTTTAAGATTGTAACCGACTGCACTGCATTGACTATGACTTTACAGAAGAAAGACTTACCTCCACGAGTTGCTCGTTGGGCCTTACTGCTTGGAGAATACGATTATGAGATCGAACACAGGCCAGGGTTGAGAATGAAGCACGCGGACGCGTTGAGTAGACACCCTGTTTGCCTCATACTTACCGAAACTACCGCTCGTATTAAGAAAGCACAAGATGAAGATGCACAGATTGATCTAATAAAGAAAATCCTGGAAAAAGAAAATTATAAAGACTACATTATTGAAAATGGGATACTTACCAAAAATAAAGACGGAAGAAAGCTAATCGTAGTACCTAAAAAGATGCAGAATGAAGTCATTAGAAAAAATCATGAAAAAGGACATTTTTGTATTAATAAAACTGAAGAATTAGTCAACCGAGAGTATTTTATTGAAGATCTTAAGAGGAAAATAAAAAAAGTTATAGATAACTGTATAGAATGCATTCTGATATCACATAAAAGAGGAAAAAAAGAAGGATACTTACATCCGTTAGATAAAGGAGACGTGCCCTTGTCAACGTATCATATTGATCATCTTGGTCCACTTACTTCAACGAATAAGAATTATAAGTACATTTTGACTATTGCTGATGGTTTCACAAAATTTACCTGGATCTATCCTGTTAAAACATTGACGACTGAAGAGACTTTGAGCAAACTGATGATACAGCAACAAACGTTTGGCACACCACAGAGAATTATATCCGACAGAAACGCTGCATTCACGTCGAACGAATTCCAAAAATATTGCGAAGAAGAAAATATTGTTCATTATACTATAACTACTGGTCAACCCCGAGGAAACGGCCAAGTTGAACGTATTCATCAGATTATCATTGAAGTTTTAAGCAAGCTCAGCATCGCTGACCCTACTAAATGGTACCGTAATGTTGCAGCTGTTCAACGTGCCTTGAATAGTACTTTTCAAAGGAGCATTGGAATGACACCTTTCGAACTGCTTATCGGAGTAGAGATGAGAAACAAAGATGATGAAATACTCAAATTAATCGAAGAAGAAAGTATAGTGAGCTTTAACGAAAAGCGATCCGAGCTTAGAGTTAACGCAAAAGAATCCATACAAAAAATACAACAAGAAAATAGAAGAAGTTACAACAAAAAAAGAAAAGAAGCTAATCAATACGATATTGGTGATTTAGTCGCTATAAAGAGAACTCAGTTCGCACAAGGTAGCAAGCTATATCCAAAATTTTTGGGGCCTTATGAAGTTGTTCTAAAAAAAAGGAATGACAGATACGGAATAAAGAAAGTCGGTAATGTTGAAGGCCCGATCAATACAACCAGCTCTGCTGACCTTATGAAACCTTGGGTAAGCCATGATTCTGATTCATCTGGGTCAGATGAAGAAGCAGGATGACCGTGTGGTATATTATTATTGTTTTTTTTATATTTTTTACACTGTCCTACCATTAATAGATTATTTAGTTTTATAACGCGGCAGCACTGATAAGCTGTCACCTTACCTTTAACGATGTGAGACGTATTTGTATTTGTTCTAAAGAAAAAATAAAGAAATATCAACTAAATCCAAAACTTTTCACTAGCCACTATCCCACATATATACGCGTCGAATTGAGAACCTCCTCCTTTTTTCGTCGGTTAAAAACAAAGTTTAACCGGATTACATCGCGTATATTATTTAAATTGGTTTTTGTTATCAACTCAGCCTATCGCAGTCCACTGCTGGACATAGGCCTCTCCCAAGTTGCGCCACAACGCTCGATCCTCTGCCTTCCGCATCCAGTCCCCCCCGGCCACGCTCTTTAGGTCGTCCGTCCACCTGGCACCGTCCACCTGGCCTGGTTTTTGTTAAGACTTAATTAATTTGTCTATCAATAAATACAAAAAAAAAATCTTTTGTTCTACAGAAAATATGTATTCAATTGTACCAAGGTACCTATACAACTTTGCCTATTGCAGACTCCTATGAACGTAACTAGGCAAATTATTATATAAAAAAAAAAAAAAAAAAAAAAAAAAAAAAAAAAAAAAAATATACGCGTCGAATTGAGAACCTCCTCCTTTTTTTCGTCGGTTAAAAATCTGTATGTTTATTGCGAGACAGGATGTAACTTTCCCTTGTCTAATACACAAACACAGCTACAGACCTCACTGGCTTATTCTGCATAAATAGATGTGTTACGCACATTTTCATAGCGGATAGCTGTCAGCCATTGGAAAGTGCGTCTGTTGAGCGGTTTCGCGACATGCGGAGCGTGATGCTGCAGTATTTATGTTTGCCATTCTCGTATGCATCCGTGGTCCGTGTGGTGCCGGACTTAAAGAATAGCACCACCCTTATCTCTTCTCATGGGTGTCGTAAAAGGCGACTACGGGATTCACCAGAGGATGGGCAGCAGCGTTCTGTGAGTATTTAACCAACCAACTGCGATCGCCAACCCGCCTGCCAAGCGTGGCGATTATGGCATATCCCCCCCTTAATTGGGGGAGGCCTATGTCCAGTAGTGGACGTCTTTCGGCTGTGATGATTCTCGTATGCATGGATACACGGCCCTTAGGGAGGTATCCATCTACTACTTGACCAAACCTGACCTCCCGCTCACCGCGCGTACGTCTTAGTACCTACCATACATTTCACACTCCCTATACCCCACATATTTGCGAATGTAGTCACGATTGACAGTTCTATTGTCTAGTTGTCTTGGTCGACAAATAACTTACAAGTGAGAGTGAATGTACTAAAGATATGGCATATGGCACAAACCAGTAAGCCTCTAGACGCCTATTATCCGGATACCCCAGGTCACAAATCATATGCAGTAGCACTGCATATCTTACGCCCAGCCACCAATCGGGACGTCACTCCCGTCAGCGAGCGGCACCAATCATATCACCGAACATTTGAGCCGACCAATCATAACGCGCCGTCCGCCCCCCGGTCCCCGCCAACATTTTACGACTGTGTTCTCATGCAAAACTTTGTTCATGTGGCGTCTTGAGGCTTACTGGTCTGTGAGATATGGTGACAATAATTGACGACGACTGATGGACGATTGAATAATTGATGACGGTGCCTCAGCGCATGGCTGTAGGCGCTTTGTTCAATTCAGGCACGGAAAAATAATTTTTACCCTCCAGATAATTCTCAAGATCCATAAAAACTCATTTGCACTCATTATTCTATTATTTTAAAGCAATGATGCAAGCGGAGCGAAATCTAAAGATGTAAATTGTGGAAAGAAAAATTCGCTCACGGTGAGGGATTTGAACCTGCTGTGTCTTCTGGTTCACAAATAATGCGTAATGTGCACAAATTTATAAGTCTGTGGTAATGTGTAATTTGCACTGTCGTATGCTAATGTTAACTCTACAATTTAGGCAAATTCAGGTAAACTATGATGTAGAAAACACAGAAAGGCTATATATGTACTGATTATTGTACAACGCGTGGTCGCAAATATCACTCATGTGCTCGAGCGTTACAGTAATAATAGAATAGTGACAGCTCTGTGATATGGGTTATTAGACAAACGCAATGGCGTGTAACGAATTCTTTTGAACATTACAAATCAAAGTTGATATCGGCCGTGATATCTACAATACAAAAAATGTGCGATAGGTATCAGCTGACTTATGCCCGGTTCGGGCATAAAATAGATAATATATTATGGTTCGGGTATACTTAACAAGCCCATTACTGTCCCACTGCTGGGCACGGGCCTCTTCTCAGTATGAGAAGGCTAAGGCCTTAGTCCACCACGCTGGCCTAGTGCGGGTTGGCCGACTACACACATCATTGAGAACTGTATGGAGCACTCCCTGGTGTGCAGGTTTCCTCACGATGTTTTCCTTCACCGTTAAAGCAAGTGATAATCGAATATAAATCCGCACATGAATTCGAAAAGTCAGAGGTGCGGGCCGGGATCGAACTCACACCCTCCTGCATGGAGGGCAAGCGTTCAACCGCTAGGCTATCACTGCTGAATTGGGAAAATGGGCATATGAACTCATAAGCTTACTGTGATAGCTTTGAGAGCTAGCTTTGCTTAGCTTAGCTTTAAAGTTTTCAGCACCTAATATGTTTCATTATTCAAAAAATACATTTTTGTATGTAGTCCTAAGCCACAGCTTAAGCTTAACCAATAGCGCTTGGTGAAACATGTATGAGTTAGCTATTAACGATACCTATACGTCACTATAGTGAAGAGAAGTCTTTATAAAGATGTGCCAAAAACCTTTATGAGACACAGAGCATCCGTGGGCTCTGCTTATCTTTCTGCACAACTCATAGGTACTATAGGATCTACTCTGAAATCGTGAGGACATAGGTAGGTTTGTTTGTATCCGCATGCGTACCTTCTTCCGCCGCATTGCTGTAGTTCGGTGTGAAGGGTACGGGTGCCGGTGAAATTACAATCACATGAGACTTTTCATCTTCATTTTTGGCAAACCAACTTGCAATAACATTAAAGCAACAGCCTAGGTGGCATATCCCCCCCTTAATTGGGGGAGGCCTATAAATAAATAAATAAATATCTTTGGGACATTTTTACACAGCACCATCCAGTCCCAAACTAAGCAGAGCTTGTGGTATGGGTACTAGACAATGGATATAATACGTATATACTTTTTTTTTTGTAAATACATACTTATAATACATAAGCAACACACCCAGACCAACACAAACACTTATGTTCATCACACAAATATTTGTGTCCTGTGGGAATCGAACCCACGACCTCGTTATCAGCAGTCCGACACTCGAACCACTAGACCACAGAGGTCGTCTATGTCCAGTAGTGGACGTTTTCGGCTGTAATGATGAACATCCTAAGTGGTATTACAGTTGTCAAGCAAAGATAACCTCTTAATATCAGGCGGGCCTTTAGCTCATTTCGCCATTCTACAACATAAAAAAAGCATGTACTTCTGTATGCAACAGCTGGTTTGTTCTTGGTCCTCTCTTATGAGTATACTGAAGAACTATCAGAGCAAACTGTAACAAAAGTGATCCAGTTTTATGTGCCCTTGTAACAATGTGCATTGCTGGTTACCTAACGTTGAATGTAATATTTATAGAGGTGCGGCGCGCAATCGATATTGTTCAAGTAGGTATTTGTGTCAGGGCTGCTGCTCCACTTCTCGCTGTCGAGCACTGGGTCAGGCCGGTTTGTATGGACCCTTATCTTCGTACTGTTACCTGACTAGGTTTTATAGAACTTATAGATAATAGGGAACGTCATCTGTCGGCTGCTGGGA
The DNA here is from genome assembly GCA_949699075.1 of Asteroscopus sphinx. Taxonomy (NCBI): domain Eukaryota; kingdom Metazoa; phylum Arthropoda; class Insecta; order Lepidoptera; family Noctuidae; genus Asteroscopus; species Asteroscopus sphinx. The sequence continues at coordinate 575,020 of OX453003.1, forward strand.
CGGTACTATTGACGCACATATTACTAGATATACACGCTGAAATTTGAATCGCTTATTTCCCGAAAAGGGGTCATTGTACTCATCATTATGAACAACTTTTACTATGGGACCAAACCTGATATCGCGAAAAAAAAATCAGGTGGTCCCTACATTTTATTGATTTAAGTGAACACAAATGTAGGGACCAACTGATTTTTTTTCGCGATTTCAGGGTTGGTCCCATAGTAAAAGTTGTTCATAATGGTGAGTACAATGACCCCTTTTCGGGAATTAAGCCACTCAAATTTCAGCATGTATTGGTGATTACGCGGTATGTTTTTTTTTATAAACAGGTTACTTAACCAACGACCACAGCTTAATCAATGATGGATGACTGAATAACTATTGAAGGGGTGTATTATCATCAGGATCCTTGATCCACAGAGTACTTTTTAATAGATGTACTGAATCCTTGATCCTTGATAAACACTCCCAGCACAGATGCTGAACATGAACAACGGCCACCCGTTTAGATATTACATAATGGTGGCATAGCCAATCAGGGTAACTTTAAATATTTTAGGGTAACTTTAAACATTTTAGGGTAACTTTAAACATTTTAGGGTAACTTTGAACCATCCATAAAAGTATAATTTAGCTTTTCTGTCATTGAAAATTTAAAATTAACATTAAAAAAAAAAAAAAAAAAATTTTGTTATTCTGTTGTACGAGTTAAGCTCGCCGATGTACATAAGCTTTCCTACTGTAATAAAAATGTGTATATGTGTGTACAATAAAGTATAATAATTAAATAATAATAATTTAATTGAGTCTCTTTGGATTCTAAGCCGACTGTAGAGTTGAGTTACTTTTTCTAATTTTATTTGAGGCGGATATTTTTACCCTGAGAGTTCAAAGTTACCCTTGACTGTGTTAACAGTTTCGTTATTATTTTCTTTTAAAGGTTTCATGTAAAGGCCGCTTCGGCCTTCACGAGGGACGATACATAAATGCGTCTGCATACCGTTCTGATACCAACCACGGAGCGAATCTCCTAAATAGCTCGTGCCACAACACGAGACAAAAAGTATTCACGGATACAAGTACAAAGCACACATTATTCTATAGGTGTACGAGTACCTCGTCTTCGTCATTCGTCAGGACAGGACGAGGGACGAGGGTCCACCTGATCGATTAGATAGCGACACAATGCGCTTCCTCTCGTGTTGGGCAGTCGACCAGATAACGTCACAATAGAACCTTTGTGACGTCTTCTAGTTATGTACCTTATTAGATGTTGTATTGTTCGTGGTTATGTCACCTGAGGTACAGCGTTAGGGCTATTGCACACTGAAGATATTCAATCAGTCAAAATTGCCTCCATTCGTTAATTTGTAAAGTTATTAAATCGTGATATTTATATAAAAAGCCTATCATACGATTATTCAGGTCAAATCTTTATCAGTCACATTTTGTATTAAAAAATAAACAAGCCGACTAATTCATTTGAGTGGTTGATTTTGAAAGTTTTAATGAAAATGTTCTTTCTATACCTAATTTACTCAAAAATAATATGTCAGTACTATATCATTATAAAATGCAGATTCCAATTAGAAAGACTTTATATCTATAAAATAATTCGATTGATAGTGTAAATTTTAAAAAGAATACGTAATAAATTTTTTTTTTGAAACTCTGAATACTTTAACAATTAACTCAAATTAACGGCCAAACTTAATATCCAATCTATCCAAAATTTGCCCTACTAGAGATAGTAATTTGACATATTTTGTATGGAGCTTATGTCAAACTTCTATCTCTAGTAGGGCAAATGGCGCATAGATTGGATATTAATTTAGATATTATAGAGATGGAGTCTTTTGGGATATCGTTTCCAGAACGACAAAAAATAAGTACAGCATGTATAACTTTATGAAAACGCTAAAAAGTGTGGCTGTTTCCAGCCATTGATTATGTTACTACGAAATCTAAAACATCATTTCTCAATCACATCTTTTACCAATATTATTCTGATCTACAGTAATTCCTCCGCTTCAGTAAAAAACACAAAGGAATTTCATCTAATTGAGTCTTTGACTTCCTTCATCTATGATTATCCTTCCATCAACTACTTTATTACCGTTTCTAGATCAAAGACGTTAGAGCTATTAGGTAATCAGAATCACCATTATCTCATTACCATCTGCGTTTAGCCTAGACTGATTGCTAAGGCGAGCATACGTCAACTCCGTGAAGCTTCCTCTTCAGAAGCAGTGAGATTAACTGGTTTCAAATAGTAATCTCATTTCATCAGATAAAAGGGTGGGTGCAAACGTAGACACCAGACGTAACTGGGCTGTTGATAAACTAATAATTCCCGCCAGAACATGGATATAATAGGTACTCTATCGGTGAGCAACTACTGTAAGAAGTAGGGTCATATTGAAGACAGTAGTAAATAAGTAACAAAAGAAATTTAAAAAATAATGAATATATTAACGTGTAGGTAAATCTTTAAAAAAAAATTAGAAAGATAGTTCTGAAAAGAATACTATAACGGTAAGTCAAATACAACCAACCCACCAACCCCCTGCCAAGCGTGGCGATTATGGCATATCCCCCCCTTTGGGAGAGGCCTTTGTCCAGCAGTGGACGTCTGGCTGAAATGATGAAGTCAAATACAACCTTATTAATCCGTAAATATTGACGTTAGACCAATCGTCAGACTGAAAAAAATAGTTTAATACTTGTAGCCATCAGTGGTTCCGTATGGAGCCAGCTTTAGAAAATGTTCCCGAGGAACCGCAAACAGACCACTTATGACTTCTTGCGTAGGTAACAGTTGTCGGCGATAAAATGACGCTTTATTACTGCAATAACAACCATGATGCACGGTTTCAATCGTAAACCATACACGCAAGTTTACTACTGCTCGTAAATCAATGAATAAATCCATGTAAAAAAAATCTAATCTAATTTAACTGAACCATGAGTTTTTTGGTGTTAGGATGGGTTACCGGTAACACGTGAGTTCAAATCGAATGTACGGAGCTAGAATGAGCACATTTTGCTATTATTATTATTTATTCAATTCGAGTAACCAAGACTAATAGGATTAGTCACATTATTTACTTCAAAACTATGTTAGTAATATTAAAATTAAAATGCAGTCCAATTATAAAAAAATAAAAATAAAGATTTTTGAATCATTGCTTCAGAATTCCAGCAGAAATTCTGGAGCAGCGATTCAAAAGACAGCAATCTAATCTGCCTACAAACATGCCCAGGATGCTATTGGAGCTAGCCCGCACCCGGCGCACCAGGGATGCACATCTTTTTCGCATTGTAGCAAAAAAGCAATCTACATGCATTTCAGCAAACATCCCTGATGCGCTACAGAAGCGAGGCAGCCCCATCAGCACCCTAAAGGCATTATTATACTGGACGCGAAGAGCGCTGTACGATTTTTCTGTAAAATGTACCCACAGGCTACTGGTATAAAATGATGTGCAGAAGGCTCTAAATAAAGTTAATTTCATTTCCTTAGAGGCACGCGCGAACCTGCGGGCAACCATATTCACCCTCACCGACAGCGCCCTTCGCTCCCTTTCAATTCAATGTCGTCATCATCTTTGAGGCCGGCGGTTAATACGTGTCCAAGGTACTTGAACTGATGTACCCTAATATGAGAACCCACATTAATTCATAATTTGTGCAAAGTTTTATTAATTTAGACAACATTGTCGAATCCTCCTTATAAGTATTGGTAGTATTTTTAGCGGTCATACCAGCAGCATTTTATCAAACAATCTCCGGGATAATGAAAGGAAGGATGTCAGTGTGCTAAGAATAGCAGCTGCGCGGACGCACGCCAAGTGGCTCATCCTGCGCGCTATTCCTGGCCGCGTTGGGCGACCGTAGGTACTTACTTGTGGCACTATTTACAAACAATTTTGGCCATGGACTTTAGTATTATCACATTTATATCAGCCAATAGATGTCGCCTCTTATAAACCGCTCAAGTGAAATGTAAATAAATAAAATAAATAAATATTTTTTGGATTTTTTTTACACATCACCATCTAATCCCAAACTAAGCAGAGCTTATACTATGGGTTACAACACTTATCTTCTTCTTCTTCGTGTCGACATGAGCTACATAATAATAATAGCTCATGTCGTGGGGAAAATATTAGCCAGTCAGCAGGTTGATAGCGGGGCTGGCTGCCCAGAGTGCGCCGGACGATCAATTAAATATCGTCACTCGTGGAGGCTCTGGTACAACACTTATAAAAATAAAAATAAATAAATAAATATTTGTGCGACATTTACACTAATAATACATAATACACAATACTTATATACTTTTTTTTCGTCAATGTCGTAACTATGTATTATTTAAATGATCATGTTTCTTGGCAAAGGACATGGTAATCGCAGTAGGCTGATAAAACGCACATGATTGTGCCACTGTTCATGGCCTCGACACCGCCCTAAGGCCCGCTGCATTTAGAACCTAGCCGAGCCCAGCCCACGGTCACGCTACGCATGATATGGCTTTAATCGTCTTTTGTTTAAAAAGTTCACCTTTACTGCTACGAAAGATGAAAACTATTTTATTGAACGATACTTGCTACAATTACACACAATTATTATTCGTAAAGAATTGCACCACCCTCTCTCTTCTCATGGGTGTCGTAAAAGGTGACTAAGGGATTCACCAGAGGATGGGCAGCAGCGTTTTCTGAGTATTTAAACAACCAACTGCGATCGCCTACCCGTCTGCTAGGCGTGGCGATTATGGCATATCCCCCTCCTTTTGGGAGGCCTTTGTCCAGCAGTGGACCTTTTTCGGCTGAAATGATGATGATGATGATCGATTCTTCATTTCGATGAATCTTGGACGAACTGAGTGTGGTGTTTGTATGACGGTTTAATTAAAAATAAAGCTATTATTATCTCAACTGAGTTATTGTTCAAATCATTCCTCATCATTAGACACCGCGAGACACAATCTCGCTGGTCAGTGGACGCATCTGATCACGTGTGGCGTGGTCACCGTCGTCGCCCGTGCGTGCACAATGTGCGCAGTTGCGCGCAAATCGCAGGCTGCTGAACAAATTACAGTAATTTTGTTCTCATCGTGTGCTCTTCCGGTACTTCAGTTGTTTAGTCGAGAACAAGGGATTACGGGGACCTACGTGGTTTCTATGGTATTGGTGGTATCAATTTTTTTTTTTTTTTTTTTTTTTTTATGGTTTTTTTTTTATGTGAATATTTTCAAGATGCTTAAGAGTGCACATATCTTTTTTGTTGTTTGTTTTCGGGTGTAAATCCTCATGATCATCCTCATACCCCTCCGTCTGGGGACGACGGAGGGGTATGTTGGACTCTTACCGACTAAAACCACACGGTGGACATCCTCTGCACAAAATAGAGGAGCTCAGGGAACTCCATTGGACCGCGCCGGTGCTATGCCTTTGTCACGTCCTGGGAAAAACAATATTGTTTCCCCCATAGTAGCACGCGACCACTACGTACTGCTGTCCTCCCCAGGGTCGCTTAATAGACGCCTCGAGGCCCCCCACTCTTAGCGTCCACGATCCCAAGAGTGCACATACCTAGCTATCATTTCTAAATATTTCACTACAACAGTAGCCGTACTTATCTGATTCGGCTGTTTCGTATTTTCTGTTCTGTGTGGTGCCGGACGTAAAGAATTGCACCACCCAATATCTTCTCAAGGGTATCGTAAGAGATTCACCAGAGGATGGGCAGCAGCGTTCTCAGAGTATTCAACCAACCAACTGCGATCGCCAACCCGCCTGCCAAGCGTGGTGATTTTGGCATATCCCCCATTTGGGGAGGTCTATATCCAGCAGGACGTCTTTCGGCTGAAGTGATGATGATGATGATCTGATCCGGCTGGTAGCTGTACTGTATGTAATAGGAAAAGGGCAAGTTGACGATATATACCGGAGACCTATGATGTATAGATGTAATTCACTAGAACGTTTCAGTTGGAGTATAAAACAATAAAATTGAATTCAATCAAGTGCGCCGTTAGACCCCTGGGCTGCGAGGTACGCCATTGTCCGGCCCGTTTATCTGCGAAATTGCTTTATTTATAGACGCGGTGTATACGGGTTATACAGTACATGTATAAGTTAAACTCAAATGAATCACTGCATGAATCGCGTCACACTCGACTCGGAGGGTAGCTGTATAAACATGATGTTCTGATCCTATTATCTTTAAAAACTGAACACTGTGTCTTTTCCTACCTTGACATTGGCAAAATCATCGAAGAACGTTGGAGCCATAACTTAAAAAAATTGAATTGAATTAGGCTAAAGGTCAAAATATATATGACGTTAAATCTGGAGTCTCTATTGTCCAGTCAAAAGGTCAACTTATGGAAACAAGACGTTTATTACACCTCGTATTACACTATAAGATACCCTTCTTGTGAACTTATCTTGTGAAATAAATGGAACCACAAATCCATCGCTAATACAAACTGTAGGCGTGAAACAAAACAAAGTGTAATTTCAGGAGGTTGTGCGTTTTTTAGGAGAATAATCTTACAAGATAATAGAACATATATTATTATTTATGTGTTAACGGTCAAAGAATAAAGGCCATGATTGAAAGAAAATATTTAAGAGACAGCAGCGATAGATAAATAGATTGGATGATGGATGGGTAGATTTCTTCTTCAGCGTTGAAAAAATAATAAATTGTTTGAAAATTTCATGTTTATTATGAGTTCATAGGCGATTAAAACTAACTTCTTAACTTCAAATACATAGCCTCAATGAACCTCTATTCGTTGAGGCTTTGTATTTGAAGTTCAAAGTGATGGCGACTGTAGTGAAGAAATTGTTGTCATAATTACCAGGTTTCACAAAAATATCGGTGATCTTACTACCTATGTCGTGCAGCAGGTCATCATCATCATCATCATTTCAGCCGTAAGACGTCTACTGCTGGACATAGGCCTCCCCCAACGTGCAGCACGTACAACAATGTGATAATTAATTTTCCTGTACCTAAAATTACATCGGCAAACGCAGCGTAGGGTGCCCCCCCGCCAGGTGGACCGACGAACTGAAGAACGTGGCTGGGGGGGACTGGATGCGGAAGGCAGAGGACCGAGTGTTGTAGCGCTATTTGGGAGAGGCCTACGTCCAGCAGTGGACTGCGATAGGCTGAGTTCATGATGAGTTGATAATATTATATTTAGTCCATCCCTCTGCAGACTGAAAACTTTTAACTAGCCGATGGTTAAGTTAGATTTTTAATTAGTACGAGAACATGCGGCAGTACGCATATTACCCACAGCTTAGTCTGTATGAGTCTCTAGTCTGAAAGGGATCTTAGTGCATAATTAAATGACCCCCTATGACCTCTGTTTGCTATTCAAGACGTCAATCTTTCTAGAAATATATCGTAACAAAGAATTCAGGTTCCGTTTGATGTGTTCCGTATCCGAGCTGGCAGCGATAGCAATTGTTTTTGTGAAGACTGTTTCATCTTTTCTCCGTCTGACGAACGGGTGGAGCTAAATATTTTATGAAATTGTAAATAAATTCTATTATCATGGCTGTTGAACGGAAGTATTTAAAAAAAGTTCTTGTTTTAATCTGGGTAGTTAGTTCATTATGTTTTACGAACATGTTTTGAGAGTATGTTTGTCTAGCAGTCTGTATCTCTGGCCTTTTGGAATGGAATATGTTCAGTTCTATTGTAATGAGATATGTAATAGTACGTACTGGAAGGCGCAGCGTGGGTGGGGGGCCTCCACAAGGTGGACCGACGACCTGGTGAATGTCGCGGAAATCCGCTGGATGCGGAAAGCGTAGGACCGGTCGTTGTGGCGATGCTTGGGGTATGGCTATGTCCAGCAGTGGACGTCTTTCGGCTGAAATGATGATGATGATGATGATGTAATAGTAGAGGGGATGTATGAAAATTATGATGCTATGATGGATGCAAAAGTATACTATTACAGTGTAGATGATTTTCAAAAAAGTGAAGGTGATTTAGAACCGCGGTATGGACCCTGGAAGAAGTCAGTATAAAGCTTGTAAAAGTAATGGACAATGATGAAAATAATCCTAAAATATAATATATGATTCATACGCTTACACGTGACCATATTTATGATTTCATCACATTAAGCCACTTGTATGAATTCATGGAAAGATTCAGTAATTGAAGTTGATTCGCAAATTGGTTTGGAATCATATTCTCAGCTCATGCTGGGAAAAGTGACCTTACTTTGTAACTTAATAAGCTTTGTCATCGTCATATTTTGTTGTGACGTTAATTGTGAAGTAATTGGTTTTTTTTTTTTTTTTTTTCGAATGGGCTCTCGCAGGTGGGACCGAAGTCCCATTTCTGCTTAACCGGGCTTAGTTGGCGGAGAGTCCCATGTGGGACTCCATTCGCCGAAAGTTTTTTCCCTAACTTATAAACTAAGTATATAAGCGGGCGCCCCCCAAGGGGGGGGCTCGAACCTCGCTGGGGCATTGCAGGGGGACCCCGCAGTTCCTATGTCCCCCTAGCAGCCGTTGCTGCATCGAATTGGTTACCTCGAAAGTAGCGGACTTTCGGTCTCTATCGGGTGACGTGCTAAACGCCGTGAAGCGGCAAGCCTCGCCGGCGAGGCTAAGACCTGCCTAAAACCTAAACAGTGGCTACGCAATAGCCTGCTCCTAGGAACTACTCTAGAGCATAGGGCCGGTCTCGCGTGACGAGATTATCTCCGGTTGCTTACACCGTGAGGGCGTCCCCAGGGGGGAGCTCGGACCTCGACTCAGGGTGCAGCAGGGGGACCCCGCCACTGATCCCCCCAGCAGCCGGTGCTGCGTCGGCATGTGTTTCTGTTTCTCGAGAGTCGGACTCTCGGATTCTGTGTGTGTGTCGCGTCGGTCCTCGCCGGCGTGGACGATATTTTGGACGACGGCGTCGGAGTGTGCTTGTACTTTTATCTGACTCCTGGAGGAGTGTAATAGCGTCATCGGGCTCAATGAGTGTGTGTCTGGGACGTCGGATTTTGCTAATAGCAGATGGCTGGTAGACGGTGGCCGCCACGACCAAGGGGTTGGGGTGCTTGGGAGCGGAATCGAAATAGCGTTTTGAGACACGCTTGAAAAACTGCTTGATGGTCGGCAGTTTGAGGTCTAGGTGGAGGTCGACGTTGCGTACGTACCAGGGGGCGCCTACGGCCCTTCGCATGAAACGGTATTGGAGGGTTTGGAGTATGTGAATTCTCACCGGCTTAACGTGTGCGAACACAACGCTAGCATAGGCGAGTATGGGGCGGATACAGGTGGTGTATATCCTTACTTTGAGATGAGTGGGCAGCTTACTGTGCGCATTGAGAAGGGGGTGGAGACGTCCGAGGACGAAGGCGGCACGGTTTTTCACCTTGCGGATATGCGGTCTGAAAGTCAGTCTACGGTCAAGGATCACTCCAAGGTATTTGGCTTGACTTTGCCATGGGATCTGTTTGCCGAACATTGAAACTGGTACGTTCAGTTCTTTGCGGTACTGTGACAGGGGTTTTTTATCGAATAGGACCGCTGCACTTTTTTCCGGATTGACTTCGATTCTCCATTTCCGGAACCAGTCACCTAGGGTGTTGGCCGCGGATTGGAGGGTACCAGAAATAGCGACATGGGTCTTGCCGGAGTAATAGATTGCCGTGTCGTCGGCGAAAAGGGCCATACGGGCTGCACCGCATTTTGGAATATCGCTGGTGTACAGCGTGAACAGTAGGGGGGAGAGCACGGAGCCTTGTGGCACACCGGCGTGAATTGGATCTTGCCGGAGTAATAGATTGCCGTGTCGTCGGCGAAAAGGGTCATACGGGCTGCACCGCATTTTGGAATATCGCTGGTGTACAGCGTGAACAGTAGGGGGGGGAGCACGGAGCCTTGTGGCACACCGGCGTGAATGGGATGGGGGGGACTGCGGACTTCACCCGTATAATTTACTTATAATTTATAATAAGATTAAACCAATTACTTTTGTTTATAGAGCGCCGATATAAACAAAAGTAATTGGTTTAATCTTATTATAAATTATAAGTAAATTATACGGGTGAAGTCCGCAGTCGAGTGTTAACTCTGTACATCCTGCAGGCCTCAACATACATATTCTATGTTCAAGATAGGCATGATATCCGTGTACATAAGATAAACAAATGATAGTTTCATACAGATGCAGCTAGGAACTCGAACGACTATAAAAGGCGGACGCCGGATATGCCGGCTCCCTTAAAAGTACGGGCCGGCACGCACACATTCACATCCATAGTATGCCAAAAAGCCGCGATTACGCAAAAAATTTATTGTGACGGTAGTCATTGTTGTAGTGTAACAAATAAAATAACAGTATAAATCTGGAGTATTAAAATGCTTTCGAAATTATAGTGAATTTAGGAAAAAATAAGTGCTTCAGTCTTTGTTTAGCGAGATTCCGTCCGCCTTTTTTATTCGTCCGAGGCTAGGAATCAATCAAAACGATCTCAAGTTCTTAATTAAATGCGACGTAGAAGACGATTGAATCATTTGTTTTGGCACAACTTGGACCTTTAGGTCCAAAGATGATTTGATATGATAATGCATCATTATCTCATTGACTCTAATTCGACTTTCCACGCCAGATTAGCAACAAGCTATAAACCCCCGAAGCATTGCGTAAAAATCAATATAAACTAGTTTTTACGATCACATAGTTGAACTGTTTCCAATGCATATAACTCTGACATAGGGTCACATGACTCGGTTGTATAGCGGACATAAGAGTGATGTATCAAACTAATTATAGCGGTTTTATAGTAGCGTGCACGTGGCAGCTCTAGGTTTACCGAGGAGACGAGTAGCGGGAGCGAGAACTATGTATGTTTGTTTATAAGAGAGTTTTAGTTCCGAGGAGACGAGTAGCGGGAGCGAGAACTATGTATGTTTGTTTATAAGAGAGTTTTAGTTCCGAGGAGACGAGTAGCGGGAGCGAGAACTAAGTATGTATGTTTGTTTATAAGAGAGTTTTAGTTCCGAGGAGATGAGTAGCGGGAGCGAGAATTATGTATGTTTGTTTATAAGAGAGTTTTAGTTCCGAGGAGACGTGTAGCGGGAGCGAGAACTATGTATGTTTGTTTATAAGAGAGTTTTAGTTCCAAGGAGACGAGTAGCGGGAGCGCGAACTATGTATGTTTGTTTATAAGAGAGTTTTAGTTCCGAGGAGACGAGTAGCGGGAGCGAGAACTATGTATGTTTCTTTATAAGAGAGTTTTAGTTCCGAGGAGACGAGTAGCGGGAGCGAGAACTAAGTATGTATGTTTGTTTATAAGAGAGTTTTAGTTCCGAGGAGATGAGTAGCGGGAGCGAGAACTATGTGTGTTTGTTTATAAGAGAGTTTTAGTTCCGAGGAGACGAGTAGCGGGAGCGAGAACTATGTATGTTTGTTTATAAGAGAGTTTTAGTTCCGAGGAGACGAGTAGCGGGAGCGAGAACTATGTATGTTTGTTTATAAGAGAGTTTTAGTTCCGAGGAGACGAGTAGCGGGAGCGAGAACTAAGTATGTATGTTTGTTTATAAGAGAGTTTTAGTTCCGAGGAGACGAGTAGCGGGAGCGAGAACTAAGTATGTATGTTTGTTTATAAGAGAGTTTTAGTTCCGAGGAGATGTGTAGCGGGAGCGAGAACTAAGTATGTTTGTTTATAAGAGAGTTTTAGTTCCGAGGAGATAAGTAGCGGGAGCAAGAACTATGTATGTTTGTTTATAAGAGAGTTCACCTTCGTTTTCTTCAGGATTTCTTCTTTATTTTGGAAATGTATGTAAATTAAAATACTGCCGCCTCCAGAAATGCCTTATTTTATTTCGGTACATAGGGGTGCATTAAAAGAGCCTCCACGAGTGGCGATATTTAATTGATTGCTCGGCGCACCCTGGACTGTCAGCCACACTACCAACCTGCTGCCTGGCTAATCTTTGTCTCACGGCATGAGCTAAATATCATTGTATAGCTCATATCGACATGACAGAAGAAGAAGTACATTTTTTTTTTCTTGTATTATAGGGCGATGACAATTTTATTATTCTGCTTGCCAAGATCCTCTCACTTGCCCTACTAGAGATAGAGACATCATTTTTATGGAGCATATGTCAAATTTCTATCTCTAGTAGGGCAAATTGTGGATAGATAGGATATTTATTTAAGCCGTACAGGGATAACAATGCTCACAGCTTTTGTGTCATTATCATCATCATCATTTCAGCCGAAAGACGTCCACTGCTGGACATAGGCCTCCCCCAAGCATCGCCACAACGACCGGTCCTGCTTTTATGTGTAGTGTGGTTAATATGATTATAATGGTTTTTCCACCATGTTACTGCTGCATATGTGAAGAGTTCTGTACAAGACTGTAAACTTTTTTATTTATTTTTTATAGTATAGGATGGCGAAACAAGCTTAAGGCCCGCCTGATGTTAAACGGTTACCTTTGCCCATAACAACTGCAATACCACCTAGGCTGTTGCCTAAATGGTACCGCAAGTCGGTTCGCTAAACTGAAACATGAAGATGGAAAGTCTCATGTGATTGTAATTATATTTTCTCCCACTTGCTCGGAAATTGGTTCATTATTCAAAAAAAAGAATACAACAATTGGCTCTTTTCCGTACGCAACAAAATAATAGGCCGGTAATGTCCAACAGGACAATAATAGAAATTGCTGGACACTTTTTATTTTTTTAAATTATGCTACCGAGGTTTTTAAGTACACACATAAATTAGATTTTTTTAGGTACAAAACATTTATCGTTATACAGGCTGAATGCGCATTTATTTTTTTCAAAACTTTGAAAATAGAACAAAAACCGCGCGCGGGCGAATTGGTGTGAATGAAAATGAGATACTGTTGAATTAATTTGTGTTGTGTTTCCTCGAAAATGAGAGAAAAGTAATATACAAGTCTCGGCCGAAATAGCAATTAACGGCCTCGTTTAGTTAAAAAGGACTCGACTTGCGCCTCGTCCTTTCAAAATCACTTGGGATAATAATTAGAATTATTTAACACGTTAAATGATGCCTTAATTATAACCAATAATAAGGAGTTTTACGAGCCTGCTAATGATGTAAGTACAAATAGTTTTCCTTGATCAGAACATCTGCCATTACCACAATTAATAATAATGGTGCGACTATTATTAATAACTAATAAACAATGTACGTCTTCCTTCCTTGTAATGCTTGTTCATTTGCGCATGTTTAATATTGTGCTAATGTTTATTTCGCTTCTAGACTTTTCTTAAGTTTTCTCAAGTTAGTACAATCGTCTTATCCGAACAACATCATCATAATCCTCCTGTCCTTATTCCAGTTGGTTTGGGGTCGGCGTAGCAGTCTTTTTCTTCCATGTATAATAATGTATAATATGTCGTAGGATAATCGGACAAATCAAATTTTTGCGAAAATCCTAGAATGATTGCACAAAATACCGGATGTTTGGAATCTCTGAAAGATTTTCGTTATCATACGAGTTATTATCAGGATCATTGCAAAATCCCAGTTTGTTTAGGATTATTCGAAACTTGAACGCTGATTGGTTAATGTATATATGAGTCGTTTTATAACATCTTCATTTTGGTTGTTCAGAAGATTGCTCGAAAGGCGAAGGAATGTAGCTGTAAGCCAATCAGTGTATCCGTCAGTGCATAGAGTTCATATCAGCCAATCAGCGCTCATTAGGTGAGCGGTTATTCGCGACTAACATATGATAAGCAGGATTTTCGCAAAGGTCCGATTTTTGCGTTTTTTTTTTTCAGCCCTCGTCTCCGTGTTCACTTTCTCTCAATCATTTATATCCTTCACACAATCCAAACACCTTTTCTCTAGTTTGCTTTTTATATAATTTTCTTGCCCAACAAGTCCAACAACCGATGCTTTTAGATATCTTCTACGTCAATACATTTATTTATTTGTTCAGTGTTATACATAACAAAAACGTTCTAAAGATGTAATCATAAACTCATTATCAATCATCAACTCAGCCTATCGCAGTCCACTGCTGGACATAGGCCTCTCCCAAGTTGCGCCACAACGCTCGGTCCTCTGCCTTCCGCATCCAGTCCCCCCCAGCCACGTTCTTTAGGTCGTCGGTCCACCTGGCAGGGGGGCGCCCTACGCTGCGTTTGCCGATTCACGGTCTCCACTCAAGGACTCGTCTGCTCCAACGGCCATTGGTCCTTCGACAGACATGGCCAGCCCACTGCCACTTCAGCTTACTGATCCTACAAGTTATGTAGATCACTCCGGTTCTTCTCCGGATAATCTCGTTACGGATTTTATCCTTCAAAGAAACTCCAAGCATAGCTCGCTCCATAGCTCGCTGAGCGACTTTGAATTTGTGGACTAGCCCAACTGTCAGTGTCCACGTCTCGGCACCGTAATTCATGACTAAAAACTCATTAGAGTTTTACATTCTTGACAGAGTGGACGTGCTTTACACTTAAGGGAATCCATCGCCTAGTATAGTATTATATTATTTGTGCCGTCGCCATTCTTCACGTGCTGTTGCTTTCCTGGTACACTCTCTGCTTTTAGATACCACCATTCTAAGCTTAAGATCTCCTGTCTGCAAAGCCTTTAAATAAAACTTCTGCTGCTTTTCCAATTGCAGTTTCAATTGCATCTTGGTCGATATTATATTCATTCACATTCGTATGATACACGGGGTCTGGATAGTCCCTTACTCTCAGAGTTGATGAGTGCACTTATTCAGTCATAGAGTTATCTTTGCTTACAGGAAAACTATCTATAGCTACGCTTCAGAACTACAACAGAAGCTTTACATAACATAACATAACATCACGCCTGTATTTCCCCGAAGGGGTAGGCAGAGGTGTAATAGTACACCCACATTTCGCCAGTTATGTTATAGTCCCAAGGGGGCGAGCCAATTGCCATTGACCAGGCACAAAGCCAGACTCCGGGCTGCTACTGAGAATTTCTTAATGAAAAATCCCAATAACACTTTGCCCGACCCGGGAATCGAACCCAGGACCTCACGCTCAGCAGTCGCGCTTGCAACCACTAGACCAACGAGGAAGAAGCTTAACAGTAGTATAATTCTGAATGTCAAGGCGCCATGTGAGCTGCGGTCGCGTCGCACATGGCGACACGGACACACACATGCATACACTTGCGTGCATGTGTGCCGCTAGAATCACCTTAACCCTGTTACGGCAGTTTCGAATGAGGTCACCACTTTATTTAAAAATAGTTTGCTGATAAAATGATGACTGTAGCGTGTGGGGGAGTCATCGTCCGCCTTTGTTTGTTGTTATTAGATATCTAACTAACTGTTTCTTATTTCTGCAGGATTGCTTTGATTCGGGACGTCGCTTCTGTCTATTAATTAAATAAAAAGTACAAAATAGAAGTCAAATCAATAAATTCTGAGATTTCGAGTACGTAAACCACTTGTTACTAAAACTAAAAATAAATTGGGTTGATACATTTTCCTATTTCTATTAACAGACAGAAGGTGACTTTCAAATTAGACTGAGGTTACGTAAGTTAATTTTATTATTAAATTTATTTAAATTTAGGAAGATTTACAGAGAAACGAGATCTTTATCATGGTGAAAATAGGTAGTTCTCTGTCATTTACAAATCTTCAACAATAGAGAGATTAGATGTAACGAATTAGTAAATGATTTCTAAAATGCATTTCTGTATGCACTTAACTAACATATGTAACAAAAACTGTAAGTTCATTTGTAAATATTTAAAGTTATAAACTTCAGCATCAAGATCATTAGCATTATCTTAGAATTTTTTTAATAATTAAAATACGTTGTTTAATGGCATAAGAATAGGCGAAACGAGCTAAAGGCCCACCTTATGCTAAGCGGTTACCTTTGCCCATAACAACAACAATATGATAATTTGATTGTCACTTGCTTTCACGGGGATGAAAAGCATCGCAAGGAATTCTACACGTCTAAAAGTATACGAAGCGAGTGTGGATGGAAGAGTTGGAAGGGGACGACCTCGGCGAATGTATCGCGATCAAATCGCGGATGTTCTCAAAAAATGCCAGGTTAAGAGTTCTCTAAACCGACGAGCATGCATGACGAGGTTAATGGACGTAGATGAAGCGAAAGAGGTGTGTCAGGATCGTAGCAGGTGGAAATCCATAGTCTCTGCCTACCCCAATGGGAAACAGGCGTGATAATATGTATGTATGTATGTATGTAAAAGTAGAAACACCGAGATCCGTCGTCGGATGAAAGTCTATGACGTCGGTGATAGGGCAATTAAGCGGAGTTGGGCGGGACATCTGGCTCGGCGTAGAGATGGCCGATGGAGTAAAGCGTTGACTGAGTGGTGGCCAAGGTCAGGTCGGAGAAACCCGGGCCGTCCGAAAGCGCGCTGGGTTGATGATATCGCCAAAGCCGCAGGAAACACCTGGATGAGGGACGCACAACTCGCACAAGATCGAAGAGGCTGGCAAAAACGAAAGGAGGCCTATACCCAGCAGTGGGTGATACCGGGCTAGGATGATGATGATGATGAAACGTAGAAACATCGTCAGTGTCCTGACGATGCATCCATTCGGAAGTCTTCTCGTCGTCGTACCTACTTCCAAAAAAGCTTGACTTGTTCTAAAAATAACATACGTTTTCAAAGTTCACGGACAGATTTTGGAAAGCGGCCACGCCATTTGGTCTGTTGGATGCATCGTCGGTGGCATCCTTAAGAGTACTTCATAAATTTTTCGATGGTGTGTTTAGTCCACGGACCCACACTAGGCCTGCGGGGTAACTTCGGTCTAACCCTTCTCTTTGTGAGAAAGGGATTTTAGAGAAAACCTGTGTAAGTAAAGTCAGGTTTCACCACAAGTCAATGCTAAAACAAAAGAAGACAACAGTGATATATTAATAATATAGGTGGCACACGAGCAACGCCTCGTGACTCCGATGACGATGACGCAGCATCAGACTTGCACCTGACAAGCGGAACATTGATAATTGCATGCACCATTACCATGCACTGTTGTTTTATATGGAGACAAAGTAACTAGATAAGATATTGTTTTAATTTGTTCGTTTTATCTACCTATTACAATGATTGTGATGAAACCTAGATGAAACTACTTATTTCAAGGTAAGAAAATCTCTGTAAATTATGTTCTGGGATTTTTCAGCCGCCACAGTTTCACAATCACAGATTTAATGTTAAATCCATTCAATATGGCCTTGTTGGTTAGAAATTTAAGCCAGTTTAGTAAAACACACTCTGATACAGTGATGGAAACTTTACTAAAAGGTTTCTGAGGAATTGGTGACAAAAAGCCCTATTTGATCTTAAGCGTTAGGAAATATTATATTTTAATTGTTTTTGTTTTCTAATTTTTACTGAATATCTGTGACATTTTTGATTATCTTTGACCTTGAATTGTGTAATATCATTTTTTTTTTTAAATTACTATTTTGTAATTTAATTAAAGTCCTAATTCTTAAAGAGCTGTTTCATTAGTTTTAAATTTAACTTTAGGAATTATGTTTAGCAATTTTAGTTTAGTTTAGTTTGTTTGGTTTTTAATTTAATCAACCTAGTGGTTTACATAATTTTATTTATTTATTTATTTATTTATATATGCTTTATTGTACACCATAAAAACATTACATTGAATATGCATTTAAACTATTGTACAAATGGCGGCCTTATCGCGATCAGCGATTTCTTCCAGGCAACCTTAGGATGGACAAGAATGATTGAATTTTACTGCATGTGAACAGCGCTGTGGGCTGCAATATTGTTTATACTGAATATGTATAGTTTTATTATTAGTTTTTATATTGTAGCTGTTTGCTGTTGCATATGAATAAATAAATAAATAATTATGTATGTACCTACCACATTCAAATACAATTGTAAATTGTTCATGAATAATGTATAATAATTGTGTAATAGTTAGAGATTGGCGGGAAAAATTGGAAAAGCGTACTGTGGATTTTGTATTTTTTTAAACTTGTGTTTCTTCGAGTGTTAAGAGCCCAACTGCCAGGAAAAAAAGCACAATAGTTAAACAATGGACGTCAACCTTTAAAAGGTGGTTTGGCACACGATGGGATAATGTGTAATAATGGTGGATTAGTAAAATTTTAAGTGCTCGTTAACATGTACAAGTAAATGGTAGAAAGTTGAAAAACGTGACTTTGTACGTGGGACACTCAGAAAGTTTTGCGAAACTAAAAAAAATTGTTCTATACGTACATATATTTTTATCAAATATTTTCAAAGTACTTTCCACCAGCCTCTATACAAAGATTCATGCGCCTAAACCAGTTTTCAAAACACTTTTTCCAGTCCGCCGCAGACACCTCGTTTACAGCCTGCTCGAACGCAGCCAGCGCATCTTCCGGCGACGAAAATTGTATCCATTTGAGCAGATTTTTTATTTTTGGGAATAAAAAGAAGTCACACGGTGCTAGATCAGGGCTGTAAGGAGGGTGACCCAGGAGTTTGACTGGCGTGCTGTCCAGGAAGTCCCTCGTTTTGAGTGCGGTGTGCGCAGGTGCATTGTCGTGGTGGAGCAGTAGCCCGCGGAGCCCTGTGTTTGGTCGCTTGTTGCTTATAACAGAGAAAACTTCTGGCAAACATTTGGTAGTATACCATTCGGCATTAATGCTTCTTTGATCCCGTAAGGGAATTGATACCAAGTGGCCAGTCAAATTAAAAAAGCTAGCGATCAAAATCTTACCCCCGCTTCTAGATCGCTTCACTTTGGTAGGCGTTGGCTCATTTTGAAACACCCAAACAGTCGACTGGCGCTTGGTTTCTGGGTCGTATTGATAAATCCAGGACTCATCACCTGTAACGATGTCGTAAACACGCCGAGACGAGCCTGCTTCAAATTTGTTAAGCATATCACGGCACCATTCCACCCGGGCCTGCTTCTGAGCATCGGTGAGGTTGTGCGGCACCCAGCGTGATACTATCCTCCTCACGCGAAGATGGCTGTGTAGAATCTCGTGAACGCTTCCCGATCCAATCTTCAATATGTGTTGAATCTCCTGATATGTAATTCGCCTATTGTCTTGGATTAAATTTTTCACTGCTAGCACGTTTTCTTCGGTAACAGCCGTCAAAGGGCGACCGCTTCTTTCGTCATCCCCCAAAGTTGGTCGACCGCGCTTGAATTCGTTATACCAACGATACACGGTTGCCTTGGAAGGGCCTTCATCCATGAATGCCATTTGAAGTCTATCGTACGATTCATCCGGTTTCAGGCGACACTTGAAATCGTATAAAATCATAGCTCTAAAATGTTCCCGGCGCAGATCCATATTTCAGTGAGACACAATACTTTGAATTAACTCGCAAAAAATGTGGAGGGAAATTTTGAAATTGGAACTTACTTATTTTTACTTATAAATAATCATATTTTCGAAAAACATTATAACTGGCCAGTCTCCCATATATAAAAACTTTTTTTCGCAATACTTTCTGAGGGGCCTGGTATTTTCTCATTAATTAATTCTTCCCCCATCTAACGTATGTTATGTTATGTGGCTAAAAAATCTTAGCAACCAGAACAAAAAACTATAAAAAAAAATGGAAATAGTTTAAATAAAAGGTCTCGAGATATTTGTGAAACATCTTTAGGGTTTAAGTTATAGATGTACCTACTTAAGCGAATAGGAACACGACTTGGTACTTACACTGCTTGAAATTGATATTCAAAGCATGACATCCCCAACAAAAAAATACAATAATTTTCATATGGCAACAAATTATCGAATAAAACGAGCAAATTTTCGAATCCCGAAGTTAATGGCAACATTATTTAGCGAAAGGGAATCGGAATTCGGAGCACGTCCCGATCCAATCGAGAGGCCGTAAAATAGAAAAAAAATACTGACTGAAAAGCTCGATCGGATGAAAAATTACTTGTCATCTTTAATTCAGATGATGTCATCTTTGTTCCTTTGATAATTTGATTGATTGATGTTTGAGAAAAATTAGGAGGTTCCAATAAAAAAAAAAATGTTTTTATTTGAATATCAAGGCAATGTGTGAGATCAATGAATGTGAGCAAATATGATGAAAAGTTTTCAATTTTTGAAGACTGAAAATGGGTTGTTTTAGAGTCAGTTTCTGTATCTGTAATTTAAAATGTGTCATCGCAATATGTAATGAACAACGAAATTTCGTATCTAAGGTGAATCAATCAACTCAGCCTATCGCAGTCCACTGCTGGACATAAGGCTCTCCCAAGTTGCGCCACAACGCTCGGTCCTCTGCCTTCCGCATCCAGTCCCCTCCAGCTACGTTCTTTAGGTCTAAGGTGAATGTCTATAGGTATAAAAACAGGTAGGTGTCTATACTTATAACATATAAAATCAAGCATTTTAAATTGTTAAAGACAAGGATTTAATTTAAGTAGTACTTTTTAACATTTCATTCTTAAAAAGTTTATTTTCTTATAATGAAAGATATTCGACTTGAATATTTTAGTAGTTTCATTAAGAAGGGATGTTGTGGCACACAACGTTTACAAGCTTTTACTAACTTGTTTTGCTAAAATCTCCATGTTAATTCTATAAGTTAGTTACAAAGTTTCCTCTGCATAAAATAAACATTACATTTCGTCTGGACATGTTAATTGTTTGTAGAGTTGGCTCTTAAATTTGAGACCCATTCAAATGTAACCAAAACTTGTAAGTAAAGTTTTTGAAGTTATTATTATTTTATTCTATGATTTTATACGAGGAGGTTATCCACCATGACAATATGTCAGCCTCATCGTAACATAAACTATCCTTAACTATTATAAAACTAAAGAAAGAAAGAAAAATATTTATTTGACACAACTGAGACACATACAAAAGAAAGGATATACATATACATGAACAAGAAATAGATTTAGTGAAGAAGTAATACATGAGTAACAAAGCGAGAAAAAGGTCTTTGACAGTCGCGCCATGTGTGTTTCAAAATTGTGACAAATGGGTGTCCAGCTCAGCATATTGCAAATCAAACACCCATATTTCGCAATAGTCCTGCACCTTCCCGAGACGGAATATGACTGTACTACTATAGTGCAGCTGTGGACTGTCTTCGGTTCGTGCCCCATCCCATCTGAGACTAAAGTTGTCAAAGGGGAGACTGCTAGCTGGACCTGTGTCCTCTGGCAAGCCTTCCAAAGGCCCGGACTTCTTCCTGACGGAGGATATTCCGTGATTAAAGAAAGTAACACCCTTTTTAATCATCTGTAATCATAGAGAAAGAGAGTTTAAAATCATATAGATTCGCACAGGTCTATGACTTATCGATATTTGCCTAGAAAAGTGATCCTCCATGCAGAATCAGAATTTATTTATTTGTGGCGATGCTTGGGGGAGGCCTTTATCCAGCAGTGGACGTGTTTCGGCTGAAATGATGATGAAACACAGGTACAAGGGTTGTTACAAATATGTGAAGTTCATCCATGTTTAGCTATAAAAGCATACAAATATTTGATATCGTCATCATCAGCATCATTTAAGCCGAAATACGTCCATTGCTGGACATAGGCCTTCCCCAAGCATCGCCACAACGACCGATCCTGCGCTTTTGCATTCAGCGGATTCCCGCGACCTTTTGCAGGTCGTCGGTCTACCTTATGGCCTACCCACGCTGCGTCTTCCAGTACGCGGTCGCCACTCCAGAACTTTACTGCACCATCGGCCATCCGTTCTGCGAGCAATGTGCCTTGGCAATTCTTCGGGCTATGTCGGTTACTTCGTCGTTCTCCTGAAATATTTGACAAGTTAGTTACAAATTAATCAATTAATCACAATTCTATTATCAATTATGGTAGTATATGTGACACCATATATATCGTAAGACATCAATGTACCTACCATATACTGAGAAATAAAATTATTCTATTCTATTCTATTCTAAACAGTATTCAATTTTTATAAAAAAAAAAACAAAAAATCCTGTGGCTAAACTATTAATTGGATTTGATTGGTTTTTTTTGTACGTTCAGAGAACGTGATATTCTGTACGTGGTTTTATTTAAAATTCAAAATTCAAAACTAAAAATGATTTATTTGTCAAACATAGGTATGATGGACATGGTGTTAATTTGTAAATAATGCAGTATCACTATGCTTTGCCTTGATAGGCGTACAAATTTGATAACATAAAGATAATATGTTATTTATTTATTGTCGTATATTTATCTTCACGTTGTATTATCGTCTGTAACATCCACCAGCAAACATTTTAGTTTGCCCGTGACCAAAGCGCTTGTAACAGCGCCGAAATATCGGGAATTCATGAAAATATCCCGTGACATATCATAATATTATATCAAAACAGATCAGGATTCACTGTATTCGGATTCCTGATTGAAGTACCTGTACCGATATTTAAAGGTGCGTCTCCACCGAAATACTTGGCAATATTTGTGTTTTCAACTGTTTGCAATTCTGCAAAATGTCACCATCTTTTGTTTATTGATTGTCCACACTGAATTAAAAGCAACACGCGATTCCTATGTTTACCGCCTAAAACGGAAATACAATTCTCAAATATCATTTTTTTTTACTTTCCTTTGGTTGAGACTTAGCTTAATAGATGTCCATTATAATTATGTATACACTTTTAAGCAATACGTAGAGAAAACAATAATTAATCCATCTTCTAATAAGTACTAACTTATTTCATTTTGTTCATAACTGTTTGACGGTTCAGAAGATTCGATAGATCGGGAGTTTTTGTTTTCGAGGCTCGGCTTCTGAGGGCAATGACCTTTGATGGTTAGTGACACTACCGACCCGCCGAGCAATCCCGGGATAATCTGAAAAATATCAATGTTTTATTCATTTTCAATTTTATTGTCGTAAAAACAGTGCTCAGTGTTGAGGCGCTGTTAGGCCTGTATTACAAAATGTTCCTCAGGTATTGATCACTGTTTAAAACTAGTTTTGAGTTGGGATCTAATTTTAGAACCTTCCTCAAGCATAGATTCATTGATCACAGTTCCGCTGAGTTTAGCTTTGTTTTATACTGTCACCTGTTTCGGTATCTAAGCAGAGATTTGATCTGTAATAATTCAAGTGTGGTCGAGACCACACTTAAGTAGAGATTTATTCCATATTTCAGGTTAAATTCGTGTGCTATGTTGTTGAATTGAAGTTTATAATTACCGTATTGGAGTAAGACCGATGCTCAAGTAACGATTCTATCCTTAGGTAGTGATCGGTTGATTGAAGATCTGTACTTGAGGAACGTTCTGTAATACTGGCCTTAGATTGCTAGAGAGAAGCTTAGTTTATGCGGTACAGTAGCTAGTTACTAAAATATTAGTGCAACGGAAAAGCCTTGTTATCGCTGTTGTTGTCTCTATACAAATACAACTTTGACTAACTCAGACGGTGAAAATCGATACTTTGTTTAGTAGTGGTATTGTTTGCCTGGTTTAACCGATATAACTATTTTTCTAGAGAGAAATGAAAGAACTGACGGATAGTAATGGATGATGTATTCAATACTGTTAATATCAAAAATTGTAGGTACAACAAAATAAATATTGACAAAGTCAAAGTCAAAGTATTTATTTGTGTGATTTTTGGTGATAAAGTAGGTCTTAGACATATTTTACGGGAACTCAAAAATCTACCTATTAGGGCATACACTATTTAACAATATAATAAATTAAAAAAGACATGCTATACACACAGACATATTAAAAAATATAGACTAAGTGCTGCGAACAACCATAGTGAAGCCAACAAAAACCGTGCTCCTTCATGTACAACCAGTGCTCACGTACACACCATGCACCTGATATTTGTTTTCGCGATGCTTACTGGAAGATGCCGCGACATGTGAACTGAGAAGGGGTGAGCACGGTTTAAGATGCATGTGTGTGCGTGAGCACTGGTTGTACATAAAGGAGCACGGTTTTTGTTGGCTTCACTATGGTTTTTCGCAGTACTTAGTCTATATTTTTTACTATGTCTGTGGCTATACACCAATATTTTACTGAATGCTACTGGTGTCGCCATCTAGTTGTGAACAGTGTTAACAGGTATTATCAGTATTATTCAGCTACTACTAATTACTCTATCAACGTAATCGCATCCTAAAGAGTTAATAATAATAAAAAAAACATCATCATCATCATTTCAGCAGAAAGACGTCCACTGCTGGACATAGGCCTCCCCCAAGCATCGCCACAACGACCGGTCCTGTACCTTCCGTATCCAGCGGATTCCCGCGACCTTCACCAGGTCGTCAATCCACCTTGTGGAGGGCCTACCCACGCTGCGCCTTCCAGTACGCGGTCGCCACTCCAGAACTTTACTGCCCCATCGGCCATCCGTTCTGCGAGCAATGTGCCCCGCCCACTGCCACTTAAGTTTGGCAATTCTTCGGGCTATGTCGGTAACTTTCGTTCTCCTGCGCAAAAAAACATGATATTATTAAAATGTGTATTTTTGCCACATTAAAGCAAGCGGTGCGAACTCCGACGTTTGACTTTCCATGAAAAATACATTTTAGATTGGAATGTTTAAATATGAAAATCTGATAATGTAGTCGACCCACGAGAGTTCAAATCAAAGAGTATTATTTTTTCTAAACAGATTATGTTGAAAGAAAGTCAATATTTTTCATGTAATGTACGTAGGTACTTGTATATTTATTATCCTTTTGACCATTATGGCTGATCCGATTGAACCAAATTATTTGGTCCTTTAGTCCTTTCTGATATCATTTGTGTGGTCCTTTTATTATGTGAATAGACACAGATACGTAAGTAATACAGTTGCTACCAGATTAATTCACTCTTTCTTTTCGACATGTTTTATAGGTGTTCAATGTTCATGTTCAATTGTTTCTTTTATCGTGTAGTTTTGAATGCGAGCTGCGTTTTTGAGGCCAAGGGTGTAGATGGTACCTACGTGTTAGAACTTACAACGTGTTACAGGCTACAGCGTATGAAATTGTTGGTAAGTGTTTTGACCTATATATATATTTTTTTTTTGTAACACCATTACATTTCATTATTCTGTGACATTTCGAATTGTATAATTAAATATTTTTTTTACTAGCATATTTATTCAAATTTTCAATTAGATTTTAAATACACATTTGTACGCCTGCTGGCATAACATAGCGGACTCTTTATTGTATTTAAGAACTTTACATATCGAGATAGAGACCAAAATATACCCTCCCCTTTTTTTGTACCTATGTTACACAAACGAATAAATGACTCATGACTTATAACTTTTTTTTTTTTTTTTTTGGGACATTTTACGCATCGCCTTCTATTCCCAAACTAAGCAGAGCTTGTACTATGGGTACTAGACAATGGATATAATACTTTTTTTTTTGTAAATACATACAAGAAACACCCAGACCAACACAAACACTCATGTTAATCACACAAATATTTGTGTCCTGTGGGAATCGAACCCACGACCTCGTGATCAGCAGTCCGACACTCGAACCACTAGACCACAGAGGTTGACTTATGACTTATATGTTTATTTATGTTTAAAGTATATGTGTTATTCTGTTTTACCTTATTAATTCCACAGGCAATTTACTCATACAAATAAACACGTACAAAACAATTAGCTGAGAATGTGTTTCGTTATGTAAACAATATGGTACACAATATTGTTACCGCCTCGGGATGTTCTCTTAATTGTAATGGGTTTTAAGTTATAAGATACGTTTTCAATGTAATTTTAGATTTTAGTACCTATACTTTATCATCTAAAATAAACTCTGTGTTAATAAAATACTGTAAAACTATGAAAGGTAAAAAATCATAAAGGATTGTCTTCTTGTTTCGTTCTACCTTTTATGACCGTAACATGGACGAGTCTGATTTAAAAAAGAAGAAACTAAGCCTACACGTGGAGTAAAAATATCCCTTTTCTGGATTTACATAACAAGTACGGGATGGTATATTGTGTTACGGATTTTATCGGATTTGGTAAGCAAAGTCCTAAATAGAATCTAGAAGTTTTGTGCAATTCGCGAATTTCTCGTCACATCCCTACACTATAATGTACCTCCAATCGTCGCTGGCAACAGCTGGGCAGTTCAGAAACCACTCGTCGACCATCAAAGTCCCTCTGGGAACAACAAACATCTTTGCTAACTTCGTAACAGCCGCCACTTGGACAATTTCATTTGGGACCTTTGACCGGTAACTTCTTGTCCAAACAAAGATATTGCTATTTATTTTATGGCAAAACCACTACACCAATATAATATGTTTGACATTTATTCTTAATGGGTCATTATCTTTATTGTAAGGGTTATCAACGTTAATTGACAACGAACAGCGAAAATCACCTTTCCGTGGGGCTGCAGGGTTGTCACAAATTATGTTTCTGCGTGGTATCTATCACACACATATGAAAAAAATATTACAAATAGTTAAGGAGAATGTAGCGATGATATTGGCAAGATGGCTGGTAGCAATTGGATGCGAATGGCCGAGGACCGATGTCAGTGGCGTGCCATTGGGGAGGCCAGTGATGTCCAGCAGTGGATTAATGCTAGACTGATGATGATGATGAAAGAGAATATAGGATAAAAATCCTTTTAGAGCTAAGCAGTACCTTTGTGCTCAAGTGTTTGTTCTGTATGTTTTCTATAATTAAATTTGTTGTATGTACCTACATACATATATAAATAAATAGGTATCTATCTAGGAAACTAAATTAGGGGACGACCTCGGCGAACGTATCGCGATCAAATCGCGGACGTTCTTGAAAAAATCCAGGCTAAGAGTTCTCTAAATCGACGAGCATGCATGACGAGGTTAATGAACGTACATGAAGCGAGAGAGGTGTGTCAGGATCGTAGCAGGTGGAAATCCATGGTCTCTGCCTACCACAATGGGAAACAGGCGTGATAATATGTATGTATGTAGGAAACTACACTAATAAAATTAGACTAATTTAGAGCTCATAAAACGAGTCTGCTATTTTGCTTAAATTAATTATGTTGTTGTAGCTATTCATAACATGTTAAAAAAAATACTAATTGAGTTTATTATTAAGTAAAGTTAATGTAAACTGGCAGTTTAATAGTTGCGTTTAATACACTAAATATTTCAAGCTTATCTTAGTTTTTTCTCATACCTATACATGTGGAAAAAAACCGGCCAAGAGCATGTCGGGCCATGCTCAGTATTATAGGGTTCCTTAAGTAGGTGTAATTACAAACGAATCAAATCGAATATTAATCATGGCTATTTTAGTTTTTGCAATAATCGGCAGCATTCGCGACTCAGAGCGTGTTGTTAGTAGCGCCATCTAGCGATAAATTCAAGAAGCCAAATTTAAGACGTTTGTCATTTCAAAGTTACTTTTTGTGATTTTTTCAAATAGAAAGTAGCTAAAGGAGCATTATTTGCTATGATAATTTTTCTCTAAGGTCAATGACCTTTGAACCAGGACGTTTTAAGTATTTTTCAGTTTTCTCTCTATAACTCAAAAAATTATAATCACATTATACTCGAAATAATTTTAAAAGAGAGTTTTTACAAAGGTCTATCAATGTGGAAGATTATAAGTTTCTACATTGCATAGTTTAGAAATGGCAGGGGGGGGACACATTGCAAGCCACTTTGGCGGGCTATATTTCGCAGATGGTACACCTGATAAAAAAGTGGTGTATGAAACATTACCTTCATTTTAGTAGACCTATTCAATGATATCCCACACGAGGGGGTGCAGCGAAAAAAATTTTTTTTTCTCCATTTCACATGTATGGACGCCACCCCTAAAATACGCAAAAACTAATCTTTTATTCTTTTAAAATTGAGATCTATATGCAGACTATTTTTTAACAAAATTTCATTTACTTATGTTTATAACTGTAGAAGTTATTAAGCTGTAAAGGATTAGGACAGACGGACAGACGGACAGACGGACAACGGACAGACGGACAGACGGACAGACGGACGGACATGACGAAACTATAAGGGTTCCTTGTAGGACTTCGGAACCCTAAAAAGAGAAATATTAGGGAGGCATAGATGATATTTGATTCAATATCATACCCGAACATGATATTTTACATTAAATATATTCGTGCAGATGCTCTTAACCAGTATTATTGGTTTCCCAAGGACAAATATGTTTCACTGAATTAAATATAGATTCCCAAAGACAATGGTGAAAATTGATGTGCGTATACCACGGAGGTAATAACTTTCCTGACGAAAATTGTTTAAAAGCAATATAATTTACAAGTATTTGATGCATAAATTATTAAAATTGACGTGTTTGTTTCCACAGCGTGTGAAAACACATTAGACCACGTCACTCCGAAGAACTTGTTGGCAATATATACATAATATATCGAATAAGTAAATTACGAAGGCTGCGGCCGGAGGACTTAAAAAAAACCAATTTAATTTTAAAGTGATTTAATTTTAAGTAAACTTATTACAGTAAAAATATTAATAGCTAACTAAAACCTATTGTCCCGATCGATGATGTATCAGAAGTGAGTGCCCTCATGGCACGATGCGACGGTCTTCATCGATATCGCTTATTCAGCTACTCGTGCCTCGTGTTGCGAATTAAGCATTTAACTTGTTTATTGAAAATTATTGAGGGCAAGCTTCGTCAGCGGTTTGCCTATGCTACGATGGCGTAACACCTCCACCCGTAGATCAGCAACTATTTTAAAACGCTAAGTGAAAATGTTGCTGGGAGCTTGTCTTGCTGATTATGTAATTTTGAAGTTTCAGGAACGGCGTATTCATGATTTTCAGTTCCTCTGGATACAGCATCTTTCCTGGTCTTTAGAGTTCTGGAAACATATCTCCAAATTATGAGCACAGCCGTTATGATAATTGCAAGAAATATTATAGTGTAAAACGGTATAGTAGTATGGTATAACGTTTCAGTAATTCTGTCTGCTTGTATTGGCGCCTGAAGTGTTATTCTGTCCTGAAGACTATGAAGTTTACTTAAGTTAACTGAAGCCAAATTCGCATGTATTAGACTTGTTCCTTGTGTTTCAACATTATAAGGGACCTTCAGTATTTTTACAGGTTGACCTTTAACCTCGTCTCTTGTATTAATTAAGGTTAGTTCTGGTGTACGTAACGAACAGTGCAGTGGAATTGTAGCAAGATAACTGCCTTTCAAAGTGTCGTAGTCGTCATTTCCGCAGCTCATGTGAACCCTCGTTGGATTTGGGAATGAAATAACATAGTGTCGGCTGTCAAGTTCCTCTACGGCTTCTTTTGCTAATTTTACAGTTGTTAATGTACAGGATTTATCCAAAGTCTTGCTTGAAATGAAAGTTTGTATGCAGTCTGCTTGGATTTGAACGTAGTGGTTAGTTCTTTGTTCACAGAGATACCGATTATTATTTAACTTCGGGCATTCAGCCTCCATGTACATGAATGCCTTCCCATTAGTTGCTATTAAAGGATAGGGAGGAATGAGAGCCTGGTCGTGTTTATTAGGAACAATAGAAAGTCTATAAAGTAAGTAAGTATCTACTGAAACTACAGGAAATCTAAAAACTATAACTATTTTCCTATCATCATAATAATAACCTGATTTTATTATATCATAATAGTCCCGTAACTCTAAATCTAATATATGATTACTATCGTAAATCCCCTTTAATTTATCTAACATACTACCTAAAATATCTATTCCTAACATACTATGATGAGTTGTCATAGCCCGAGTAAATGCTAGAATATTTTCTATCCTATATAACTCAGATAATAAATCTTCTATATTTTCGCTAATAATAGTTAATATTTGTGCGAAATGTGCAAAATGTATGAGATTTTGATTGTTTTGAGTGTAACCGTCTATCAATAAATCTAAAGTGGTATTAATTTTACTTTGATTTTCGACAATTTTATTCAATATATTGTTGTGGGATAACATCCACTCTTTACTGATACTAATGTGCTCATT